>OX438810.1:11550724-12750724 GCA_949316475.1 Hypomecis punctinalis
AAAAAAACTGTAAAACAGTAGAGTAGTTAACTGTTGATGAATTATGAACTTGTGATTACATAATTTTAATAACAAGACGAATAGGCATTTATATTATTACAGCTATCAATAATTATATCAACAAAAAATATTCATCCGAGTCATTGTGTAGAGGAGGATCTTCATAAATTCGTTTTCATTATACTTTTAGCAACTTTTCATAATAAAATCGTGGTGCCTAAACAGGGTCGAGCGAAGATACCTACTCGTGTTATTATTCCATTATAAATTCAATAAGACAAGGAGATCGGGCGTTAGTCGACCCTCATTTTATTACAAACAACATCAGTATCGCCCATTGAATTATATTAGCATCCTCAAATCTAGCCAAGCTCGCTGGTGAGATTTAGTGACAGTGATTGTTGCTCGTAATATTTTAAAATACGTGCTATGAATAAACAATCCACTCAATTTGTGCCTCGTCGAAGTAAGTTGGATCTGGTTCATTCACGAATAAAATTAAACAATCTTTTGTACTAAATTGAAATGATCACAGGTAGACGTTGGGTAATTTAAGATTAAGCATCTCTTTACATCTGATTGTTTTTTCTAGTTTGTTTCATGGTAGAGTTACTAAAGTAGTGCTCGCTTAGGAAATAATCGCGCTTTTGGCAGTTATTCAACCCCAAACCAATAAATGTCTCAACACAGCTGTGCTACAAACAGAACCGCAATGTTTCCAGCAAAAATACTGGACACAAAGAGATTACCATTTTTTATCTGAGAATAACGAGTACTCTACATGGCCGAGGGGTTTTGTTTAAATTCTGAATGAAATAAATTTGTTATATGTGGCGATTAATACAGCTGTCACATTAATTAAATAAATAAAAATAAACACAGCTCAGTGTGTGGACTCTCAAATAACTTTCTGTAACTTGAAACATTGGTGCTACTATTTCTATGCTATTTTATACAACGGTACTCTTAAGAACAGCGTCTAACATCAGTTGATAGCGTAGTGTGCCTAATAGATATTTTACAGAATCAATGTTTTGTTCTTACAACAGGGAATGAGGTTATAATAATATATCTAAGGTCGACATCATCATATTTTTATTTGAACACGTCATCAATTTAAAATGTAGATAATTTACAAGATTGCAAACGTCAGCACGAGTAAAATTAGACATGTTCATTGCTGTCTATACCTATATAAGTAACACGAGGTTACCCTCTATTTGTCTGAACAAAGTTAAATCATATCAGTTCATAAGTCCTGTACCCAAATATATGTACATTGAAGATCTAGTTAAATGCGATATAATAACATCAAAGTATCTGGTAATTAGTATGAGTGCTTATAATCTTGATCACACTCGGGACACTTCATGACGATTAGATAATTAAAACGTCATGGCGACGCCTCCTCTATAACTGTTAGTTTCAAGTATCAAGGGGTTAGTACTTAGTACGCCTTAAAGGAACGTGTATAGGGGTTAATAATATGTACGTGATAATGTATATAAGTATATGGGGTTGGGTGTTGCCTTGAAACTACACTACATTTAAGTGTATGTCATTGAGATATATCTGTAGAGGCGATAAATGCATTTTTACACTATTTATTCCCCATAAAATAGGCAATTTTCATATCTTCTAATTCACGTTTACATTTTTTTAAAACGTGGGTATTTGAAACCTGTTTTCAAACGTGAACCTATCCGGAATAAAAAAAATCTGGCGTAGGATTCGTACTTCTGAGGGTTGTTCGCGTCTGATTCAGAGATTAAATAGGTAGATATTTATCTTTAGATACTGTGGGATCCAGTGCCGGATTAAGCCAGCGTGGAGTCTGTAGCAAATTCTGTCAAGGGGCTGGTTTACTTTAGATTCTCAAATATAAGGTTAAGTTTAGGGTAAAACTGTTACAAATCTGGGAGCAAGGTAGTGTGGCCAACAGAGCCGGACCGTGAGTTTAAGGGGCCCACATAATTAGGCTAGTACTACTTAGGGGCCCACCTAATTACTCTAATTATAAGATAGCAAGAAAGAAATAGACAAAGTCTAAGAGGGAAACATCATCGATTACAAAAAATTTTCGCCTTTTTAGTAATTTTAAATAAATTATGCGCAAAGCAGAGCACTGTTCTGCAAATATGCGCGAGCGCACCGATCACGACAATTTGTCACTTTTTCAGTGATTTTAAAAGAAGTATGAGAAATCAGCCTACCTCAGCGCTATCAATCGCTAGCGAGTGCAAACAAATTTTAGTTGAGTTTTTCAGCAGCTTCAAAACTGATAATAGAGCAAAGGAGAACACTCTACTGCTATAAATGCGTGTGTATACAAAGCGAAAAAAAAATACAGTAATTTCAAAAGAAGTATGTGAAGAGCAGTTCACTGTAGTGTTATAAATTGTAAGTGCAACGAGTAGGAAAATTAGTCGGTTTGTCTTTTTAGTAACTTCAAAATGGAGAAAGAGCAAAGGAGAGCACTGTACTGCTATAATGCGTGTATGTACAGAGCGTGAAAACTTGTCAAATAATCAAAGATGACGATTCATGATCAAAACAGCAAATATTATACGGTATTTTCAGTAACTTTAAAATAGACATGAGAATAAAAGAGCAGTGTACTGCTATTAGACGCAAACGCAGCAAACGGCACATTTTTTTAATGCGGGAGTAGCAGTCTATAAAATTCTAATGATCAGCCGTAGTAGTTGATCAGCCACAAAACCATCGCCAGGCAAAATACCGACATGGTCCTATGACCCACCGTTAGAAACGCCCTTTTTGAGCGCTAAAATAGTGAGTTTGAAATATTTGTTTCGATATTTTATCAGTAAAAGTTATATTTGAAAGTGCCATCAGATAGCAAAGCAAATTTGAGCACAGAAAAGTACTGAACATTTAAATAGCGCGAGCGAAGCGAGCGCGAAATTTTTCAACAAAGAACTTGGATTGACATGGCTGCAAACCTTACGATCTGTTTAATTTAGTAAAATTATCGTATTTTTATCGCATTATTGTCTAATTTTCAAGTTTACTTGACTTAGCTGGGGAGGCCCTTGAATCCACGGGGCCTGGGCTGAAGCCCAAAAGCCATATGGTAGATCCGGCATAGGTAGCATATATGCACGAGCCAAGCGAAGCAAAGTGCAAGGGCAAAGTTTGAATTGCATGGCTCCTATAATTTAGATTTTTTTATTAATATAAAAAAATTGTCTCTAACTGACTGACTCATGGAAGTACATAAAAACTTATAGGGTACTTCGTGAAGTTCTAGAAAGCTAAAATTTGGTATCTAGGCTAGTTTTGGTACACAAACAACAAAAAATTCTAAAATTGATCCAGTCTGAGCCAAACTCTTTAACTCTTTTCAAGCTTTTACTAATTTTACGCCTTAGTATAAATTTGCGCCTTGGCTGTTTTGCTAACTTCACGTGGGCGTAAGGTAAAGTTTTATTCACTGCTCATTATTTCATTCATCATTTTAAGTTTGTGGAGTAAGGGCTTGCAGAGTTAGGCCGTGTAGAGTTAGAAGCTTGGCTCTACGCCGTTAGAGCGCGGGGCCCCCTAGGGCGCGGGGCCTGTAGCATTTGCTACTCTTGCTACATGGCTAATCCGGCACTGGTGGGATTCCATCGGACCTCAAAAAGTAGTGTACTTATATGTCAATGTATTGTTCTTGAAAAGTTTCCATGTTTAACTAATTAAATTAATATATCCTCCGCGAAAAGTATTTAATACCATTTCGTATTCGTAACTCGTTAAATAATTGTACATAATTATAAACTTACAATACATTTAAAGCAAATAGATAATAATTAATTTACATGGCGAATGTAATGACGAAAGTCAAACAGACCTCCCCTAACAGTGCCCTGGCCAAACGTACCCATTATACTAGCGCCATTACTGCGCTGGACCATCAATGAAATATGCTGAACCAAGTATGAACCAGAGCGAGGATCCCTCCCTCTATCCCTGAGCCGCTGACCCAGATCCTGTACGAATCTCCGAGCTTCGGAGCACCAAGGACCAGCCGTCTCGACCTCAAATGGGACAAAGTCGTACGCTAATTCCAGACCGGCATACTTAAGGTGCTTACCTCGGGCAGCTGCCTCCGCTCCTGCACCAGCCGATCACTGAGTGGCAGGGAGGTAACAGGATGCAGGCCGTCCGTCCGAGACAATCCAGGGGGCTCCAGAACACTCGGAACCTCGGCCGATGCCAGGACACGCTGCAAGAAGCTGTTAACGCTATGATGTCGCGGTCTTCGCCCGGCGCTACGCATGCCATGATAACCATCCGCTTCCACTCTCGCACCGCAAATGCAGATGTGCGGTTCGCAGCCAAGACGAAGAGCGACGGCTACTCTTAAAGAATTGTTATCTATGAGCGTGCCCATGTGCGGCGATGGTAAGGCATGAAGCCAAGCGCATTCGGGCCTAGAGACGGCGTTCAGCCGCGCTAAATCGACCCCGAGCTCTCCTTCTGCCGAGATAAAGTATTTTTTTTTGTATTTTATTTATTTTTATCTTGAAAATTATATTGGAATCACAATCGAGAAGTGGAGTGTGTAAATGTTAGATAAATTTAGATCTCGATCATTATGTTAAATTATTAAATATAAAGTTAAACTTCATAATATTTAGTAGAAGTATTGAAATTCGATTTGTTCGTGTTTTTGTAATGCAACATATTTTTTGAGCATTTAGATTACTTCTAAACGAACCGTTTATCCATTGGTTAGATTTAGGTTACATGTATTTTATAATGAGCTCAGAGCAAATAAAAAAATCCAATCTGATATATCAAAATTGCTGTCTCATTGCTTCATATTTTGATACTAACCTATTTCTTTGAGCTAAGATATAATCACAGAAAAGACGGTGAGAATGTTATATTTGAATACATGTATAATTGTAAAACTACCAGAAAGTGCTGCAAAACCCAGCTGGGTAGGTATGTGCATGAAACGTTATCTAAACAAACATATTTTATTTCAATTTCCAAGAGAAGAACTACCCATTCGGGCTAAGCGAAGTAATTTTCTACTCGGCCTCCTTCGGAGTCAAATGATGGGTATACTTAGCCCGAGAATCTGCAGTCTTAGATTGTGTAATGAAGATCTGAGCTATTCAACTTTGAACTCTACGATCTTTTGAAATTTTGTTGGCTACGATGGAATTTGCCGCCCATAACTATAATATTAATTTTGAGATCTTTTGTCGACCACCTGAGATCTCGATTTATTAAAAGAAGATATTAATGTAATAACACTTTCATAATGAACAATTAAAAGCACCTTCAAGTTTCAGAGAAGCCAAGCTTTAACCCAGTTATTTCGGACCTTGCCTTACTTTGTAATATTTCCGGAGAGTTAACAAAACTCTGGCGTAGAAACTGCAGTTTCGTAGACGGGGGTAATACGAAATATCATGTAAGGCAAAAAATCCGTAGCTGTTTGCTACGAGCTACGAAAACTCGTAGCCTCGATTTGTTTTGAACAAGCGCAGACTTCTAAATAATTCATCGAGTATTTTTACATATTGTGCTTCATCTATCCTTGCTAATATTATAAATCCGAAAGTGTATTTGTTAGTTTATTGGTTTGTTCCTTTTTCACGCAGCAACGAAGCAAAGGATTGACTTGATTTTTGGCATAGACATAGTTTGAAGAACGGAAAGTGGCATAGATTACTTTTAACCCCGAAAAAATAAAATATATATAGTTTAGCACAAAAATCAAAATTTCACGGGACGAAGCCGTGGACAAAAACTAATAAATAATAACTATAAAAACAACAAAAGTTTTACGAAACATACCATTACATTTTTTGTTACTCCATATTTAATTATTGACTGTAAATAGCGCCCCTAGAAAACAAAATGCTCTCGAAAACAGTTGCGGTAAGAGATAGGTAGCATTTAAATATTTAACTAATTTCAACAGGTGAACAAATTTAATAAACATGTGCGCTTGGTTTATTTAGGCAAATAGAATACCGCTTAACGAACGCAAACAGCACTATGTCAGAACAATACGCTTAATCGAGATAACAACAGCAATGCCAAAATGTAGGTTCATACACATCCGAGAACAATATCAGCGTTTTACGTTTGAGTTAATCACTAATACAGAACAAGGCTCGTTTGGATATATGTATTTTGAGCGGCGCTGCGCAGTACTCGTCGGTTTATCGCAGAATTTGGGCGTAATCTTTAAGTCTCGGTTTAC
Source organism: Hypomecis punctinalis (assembly GCA_949316475.1). Taxonomy (NCBI): domain Eukaryota; kingdom Metazoa; phylum Arthropoda; class Insecta; order Lepidoptera; family Geometridae; genus Hypomecis; species Hypomecis punctinalis. Next base: position 11,556,954 of record OX438810.1, read on the forward strand.
AGCAACATAAGATGTCGTTTCCCTCCGAGATTAGCCTGAGCACCGCTGTTCGCTACACATCACTGAGTTTTTGTTACACTCATGTTTATTAAGCACCTACTTTTGTTTATTCAATAGCTTCATTTATATGGGGTGAAAACGAATCATTTATGTACAAATAAAAGTGCGGCTCGTTGCCCGTAAGCGTTTCAAAAATAATTAATTCGTCGGAGGCGAGCGCAGCGACGACGCCAATATTTATTATTCAAATGTTCATATTCAATTTATGAGACCGTAACTTCGTCAAGGTCGGCCATCGACCGCATCTTACTGAGACCATTAATTATTACGTTACGTGCTCGAAATCACGAAACGTGTAATGAGTTTAAACCGAAGACACCGCCGACGATCCGCTTTCATTAACAAATTCAGACATTTTCTATTCGTCTACCTTGTGTGTGGCAAATCACGGTTGTAACTCAACGTGGCGTTAATTTTCGCGTATATCTAGCTGTTTTCACCAAACGTAATATTGTACATGACATGTACATACAGATACTCATGCGGTGAAAACCCGAATAGGCTCTATAATATGTTTGCAGCGGAAATATGAACAAAAGTGTCATCGCAGCGTCGAAGCGGGCAGCGAGCAGCGCGCGGCGCGTCGAGGGGAAGCACTCGTGTCAGGGCATTATTTAGCGATGGCTGTAAATGGCATACCTACTCGTGCACTCGGCTGATGGCCGAGACGTCGAGAGTGCCGCTCTTTTGTTGCTCACTCGGTCGCCGCCGAGAGCAAAACGAACGGTAACTAGCTCTCGTGCTCGTATTTACAACCACTTAGAAAAACCTGGAAAAATACTACATTTTCCGCAGCTCCGCGTTTGTTTCGCTTGAACTTTGTTCTCACGGAAGGATTTCAAACAGAAATTCAACTTACAAAATATTTTATCGCTCGGGTCAGAAGAATGTATGAAAGGATTTAATTTGAAAAGTTTCCGGCTACACGGAGCGCCATTAGATATAGATAAGCGTAGCCTTAGGTTAATTGCTTAAAGGGCTATTAGTAATAAAAGCGTCCCTAATCGTGCTAATAAAGCGCAGGCACACACGCGCCGGAAAACCCGTAAAAGTGTCAAATCATTAGCCGAAATTACTTTTCCGTTTGTACCCCCGTGGTGATACATGCATGTCGGTCCGTATAACCACGGGCTAATGATGACCTTTCCACATTATTACTCGGTAACATGATCGGAAAACAGAGGTCGCCACGATCAAATTACTTATTAATAGTACAGATCAATAAAATGTTGTTATGTCCCTATTTCTAAAACTTCTACTAAATGCTGATAAGTAAATAAATATATAGGTGATTTTGGTTAAAGTAATAAGAAACAGTAAAGAAATACTAACTGCGTAATCAGGACTAATATTAATCTAATGTGCATATTAGCAAGAGAGATTATGGTGCTATTCATACATTAAACTAAGTTAGTACATCTATTGTATGTCAGCGTCCATTAATGCTAGCAAGCTATTGTTATAGCTATGTCCGAATAATTGCATTGGAGCTAAATTGACGTGGCGCACGACGTCCAATATTGATCAAATTGTAAACTTCACTAGTTAACTAACAATCTCTTAAAATACGCGCTACTAAACTGAATTTCATTATTCTCGGCTAAATAAATCATAACTTTTAAATTTCAGGCCGAGTTAGTTCTCGTACCCGTCAACCTTTATTTCCGTAGTTGGCGCGAATCAGGTGGGGACAGCAGATTGGGTAATTAAAATACCTTTGCGAACAGTATATAATATTCCATTCATTCAAATTGTGAAACGAAAGCTTATAACTAAAAATTAAAGTGAGGTCGTCTAATAGGAGTAGGTTTATAAATATCCGCCATTATGAGGGTCTGTTGACCCTTGAATCTGAGATGAGCAACAATTAGTCGATGTCTCGTCTCCTCGCATTCATATTGGATCATTTTATAAGCTGACCCGGGATCCATGTCACTTTGTTTTATGCGAGCTTATGACAGGCGGTAGCTACAAATAAAAAGTTAATCTCGTCACGACCCTTTCCACGTCGGGTATTAAGTTCATTCCGAATCAATTATGAAGTTAATTTCATTAAACCAGATGCCTAGCTCGCCGCCCAATTCATTATTGGCAAATTAATTCTCATGATTTAGGCATTCGTCGCCCTTGATGAGTCCGATCGGCCATTTCAACCCCATTGAAGTTAAATGAATCCTCTCGTTTCATCAATTCCCATTTAAATTTCACTGTCGATCAGAATTACCTGGTAGTGAGAGATCATCTAAATATACTAAAGTTGTATGACTTCAAAATTGATCTCATAACTTTTTGCTAAGCAATCAAAGTCTTACAAAACATTTATTATATTCATCATATTTAGAAGTTTTAATAATTGTAATGATGAGTATAGAAAAGACATGTTACATCGAATTTTCGTAGCTGTACTCCATTTCACGAAGATAAAATTAAAATTGTGTCAAGCTGGTGTCCCAAAGAGAGTTGTAAAATTTAAACGGGCGCGTGCGAGGCGCGTGAGTCGAGCGAGACCCGTAGCGGCTGCGAGCCCACCCTATGTATAATACTGTTGTTTATTCTGTGACCCTCTTTATTGCTAGTCCCGGGCGCTGGATTACTTGGGTCAAGGTATACCATAACTTCAGGAAGTTGCCCAATTGAAACCGTAGGCATACCTAAAACTAGTAAATAAAAACGTTGTAATTATACCTACAATAAAATCTTACGTTGATCAAAGTATGTTATTAGACGTAAAACTTTAACAAAACTCAAACTGGAGAAATAGTCAAATTTTTTATAACCTTTACAAAGATAAAACTAACGAATAATTTTATTTCAGTATAAAATATTTCACACCGCGCTAGAATGGTTTCAAAGTTTGTAACAAAAATAAATCATTATTCTTGTGAAACCACGAACGAAAACCAGATATCTACCAAAATTTATTCGATCCCAATTTTTAGTCGAAATTTATTCGCATAGAACGCTAATCGCAAGAAACTTAAAACCCTCTTCGTAACTTCATTAAAATGATGGCTAACTCATTAAATATTTTACAAAGTAATTACTCAGCTCGCCGCGACTCAGAAGACACGCTATTCATAACATTTTGGATATGACAAGTGTATTAGGGAAGACAAAGTGTAATCCTTGGACTTGGAAACTTTTAATGAAATACACTGAGAAAAAGAGGGTTGTCGTTTGACCGCAGTGTTGGAAAAGTCGGCCTTTTTACTAAATTTAGGCAAAGGTGATTCATTGTCACTCGTGATCGTGTACCGATACGGGGTCTCGCCATAACCACATATAAAAAAATCTATCTCATATGTAAAAGTCTCCTACAAGCTAGATCATATTTATATTTAATTAATTATTAAAAACAAGGTCAAGTAAGAAATTTGCATAATAACTTGGTCATTGGAATGTTAGATAAGAAATTCCAATTATTTTAGTAATATTCGCTGAAACATACTGTGTAAAAGATTACCTAGATATCATTTGTATTACAAAACTAATGTTCCTGTCCGTCACTTCACCCGTTGTGGAAGGATGAACACACCAAGTTGGAGCGGAGAATTTGGTACTTGAAACGCTCGCAGCTCTCTGTTGTAGGCATCAATGCGAAGACACATGCTGGAAAAGATCAGAAGTACAATTAAGTATCTGATTTCAGCCATGATAATCTAGAATTGAAAGATTTTTGGAACAGGAATACACACAACACAACTTGGAGACAACACAAATTGTCTACAGATTGCTGAATACTTATTTAACAAACTGAGGAAATTAACAAGCTACATTCTAGTAAAGATCCATTGAATTGTTATGAATATTCATGGATGCATTAAAAACCTTACTTGCTTTACTGTTCTGCAATCATAAAATACTTTAAAAGACATGCTTTTGCTTGCCATTGCAAACTAATAATAACAATAAGATTTTGGGCTCAAAAGTTACAGACAATGACAGTAAGATGAGAAAAGAAACAAATACTTGAACTTACCTGTTCAACCGATATCGTAGTGTTTTGATCGCCGTGCGGCATTGCAATAAACTGGAGATTATCCTGTTGCATTTATTCCAGAAAAGTTATCAAGAATCCTTCTAGATACTTTGAGAAGATTTGAGTTATGTTCCAATAAAAGGAAGCTGAGATTCTGCTCGGCTTTGAGACAGCGAACCCGAAAAATAAACAACCAATTTAGTTGACGATTTTAGGTTATTCTTTAAGGTATTTACATCATCTAACGTGTTGCACTGACTTGATGCACTGTCTAATCTCACAGACACTGTGGCCGAATTTGGTTTTATTAGAAACTTCCTTGTTATCCAAGAAAAAAAACTCTCATTTTAAATTCAAAAATATGAATTGTTTACATAAAATAGTGACGGAAGAGATTCCATACTTAGTATTACCAGTACAGGATGAATAATACGTATCGTGGTGTGAAAAATTATAGAACGAAATGATTATTTCCTCAAAGACTAAGAAAAAAATAATCAAGGAAATACAAAGGATAATTTTAAATAAATCATGAGCTAGTTGGACAGAAGTTTATTATTCTAGTTTAAAGTACGAAAAAAAAAAAGAGGATTTTTATTCCTATCTTTTCTAAAAATCCGTAGAAATACTTGTTAACAAATATGATTATGCGACTGGTAACTTTGGATAGTTATGCGATCACATAGATTTGAGGGATTTGATTGGCTGGCATAAACACGAGATTCTACACATGGAACCTAGATCGCTGATTGGACGAAAACTGTAACTGACGTACCGGGAAATAGAAGGCACAAGCGAAAATAGCAGGCTATATCTCAAACAGGAGGCTTTTTCGCAAATAACAGGCAATTTGACAAACAGGAGGCACAATCGCAAATAACGCGTACCTGGTAAATAGTATAAAAGGAATGGGGACGGGAGAGGGAGGACAGTCGAATTCTGAACGTTGGGATGAGCAGTGCTAATCCCTGACAGTTTACATATAAATTCGGTGAACTTGTAGTTTTTAGAGATAAGTGTTGTAATTATTTATGTGAATATTTTAAGGGTTTTAAAAGTGGGTGTTTAGTGTGAGTGCAGAAATATCCGGTGAGTCCTTTCCAATTTATCGTGGTGATTGTATTTGTGAAATAATACTCTGAAACTTAAATAATTAAAAATTAAATGTACTTTTAATTAAAAGGTTATTTCAATTCTTGTCGGGACTCGGCCTTCCGACATCCAGTTAGGTATTTTGATAAATAATATTATTTTCTTTTTAGAATGAAACCTGGAAACTATTGTTGGTCTAATCCTTTTTAGTACTGGACTATATTACGAGTTGAAAATAGTACCTCGCCTAACTTTAAATATCTTCTATAAGTTATTGAACAACAGAGAAATACAGTTTAAATTTAGAATAATTATAGTAATTGGAAAAGGGTGGTATCAGAGTATTGTATTACATAAAGCAAAGCCGTCTTTACCGCTGATCATTAATTCTATGAACTTTATTTAGGTTTCGTGTGATTACATATTATTTCGAAAATTATTCTATGTTTTACCTTTTATTACTGGATTACTATTTCGTGTGGTTTCGTGTCTTGTTGATTAATTATACTTATGTGTTTTACTTGCTTCTATATTTTACTGTGTGTGTTTTCTAACTGTTTATGTTATGTTTTTGTGATTTCGTATTTCCGTCGTGTCATATCTCGAGAATTACCTGTGTACTTTTCTTGGTTTCTGTGAATTGTAGGTATAATGACTACGACACTTATTTACTTAGTACTTTTATTTCTAAATGCTTATGTGTATAGTCCATGTATGTACTTGTGTTTTTGATGCTTACTACTTGTGTGTTTTGATTTTTACTGAATATTTCTTGTTTCTGCTTTAGAGCCTTTAATCGACTTTTACCATTGCTTTTAACCGTCTGACTATTGCCGTATCCATAATGTGTTTACATCCTGGTTTATTAACTTGCGTCAAGCTCACTTATGTTCTTGTTATCTGTTTGGGTATATTATTTTCAGAATTACTCTAGACTGTTTAGTGTTTACGATTAATATTTTACTCGGTTCATTTTATGTCTAAAATGGGAAATGTTAGTGATACTTTCTAATCTAAAATTTAGGGAATATCTACTTATGTATGTAGGAAACCTGGATGTTCCTCAAGGGTTGAATATTACTCAGATCTTTCTATCCAAAAGGTTTAGAATTGACTTCGCTTATCCAAATATTTTGTAACATAGTTATATCGGGTTTTGCTCACTGAAGCTGAGTGAATTAAGCCGAGGTTTCTAGATGTAAGGATTTGGCCCCTTATTTCGAACTGACGTTTCGAATGTGTTAAATTAACCTATGATCCTTGAAAAACAGGTGGGTGAAACAACACTATACACAAGGAGTGCTATTACTTGCCGTCGAAACACTGGCTTGTTCTTATCAAATCCAAAATCTAATTCATTATTAAGTAAAGTCTTTCTATACCTAAACCAATTAATAAAGAATGTAATCAAAATTTAATTAGAACGCCGTTGATAAACATTCAGGCGACTACTTGCAATAGGTTTAGAGTGGGAGACTTTGGGTAGAATCTAGATTGTCTTAAGATCTAGGATTAAAAAAAAAATATGTGTTGTAGTTTTAATTAGAACTCATGTTTATTTTAATGATTGTGAATGTACCTAGTCGTCTATGTTGTTATATGACATACTTGACAGACATTAAGATTATTTGGTATCAACCAGTCCAGTAAATAGCTTTGACCCTTAAGGTCCAGTTCATTAAAAAAGTTCATAAATGAATCTAGTAATCAGGCTTGGTGTATAATACCTGAATGATATAAACTGACTGTCTGATAATAGTCAAATCAAATATTGTTATTCGATTCTTTCATATTCAGTCCAGTTGTATTAAAAGACTAAGTAAATAGTTTTTCTTAATATGATGGTTATAATATTATCTTATGAATAACCTGAATGGCATTATTATTATTATTGTCCAATTATAATCGATTTGTTGATTGAATTTTGAATTATCTAGTATAATTGATACTGAGAGTTATCAAAGCAAAAACATAGCTTTGTTTAACTTTTAGATATAACTTTAAGAAAAAAGAAATGCCACTGTTGGAGAAGAGGGTGGTTGTATGGGGATGGAACGGAGACCACTACCAAAAAAATAAATAATATTTTATTCTTAGTCATTGCCACTACCAAAAAAAATAAATAATATTTTATTCTTGGCATTGCTACTACCAAATAAAATAAACAATAATTTTATTTAAAGAATATAAATTATTTTTAACTTGTATTTGCATCTATCGTCAGACAGTCATGAAAAATAAATAAAAATCCAAATATAATTTTATTTGAGACTATGTGCATTCACTATTATCTCTGTCTAGTTATCATTGCGTATAGAAACCTCCGAAAAGCCTGTACAAAAATAGCTACTAGAATTACTAAGACTAACTTAACAATAATCTAAATTTACTTTCTTGTTTCCACCTCTTCTTGTATTGTATTTTAATAGTATAGAATAGTATATGTAAGTATAGTCTCCAAAACCATTAGGGTTCTACGATACATAATGTAGGGTTCACACTATTCGATCATTGGCCAAACCTAGCTTTAAGTACTTTAATTATAACGGAATTAAATATAATTTTATGATTATTTCTTTAAGGATAATTAGGTTCATGGTTACTAATTTAGGGTTAAGCAGTATGGGAGAAGCGTCATTAGTTGAGGGTTAACATAGACTATCAACATAAATTAGCTCCTTAATAGTATTATTATAAAAAAAAAAATAAGTCTGAGTATTGCTAAGGGTAAGTGGGTTAGGGGTTAGTATAAGGTTAGGTTTAATTATACATGTAGGTAAGGGTTTGTTACAATTGGCAGGCCGTGACCAGGATGACGAAGAACCTTTATAATTAAATTCCTTATTTATAGATTATTTTTATATCTTATATCAATTAATTGCTAGCTACATAGTATTCGTACGAGTCATACCTATATTTTATCAGTGCTAAGTCTACAAAAGTAGTCCATAAAAACTATTGTAAGAAAGCAAACAGGATTTTAGTTCAATAAGAATAAGCTTGAATTTTATTTTATTAAGTACATCTAAAGTTGCCTGGAAGAAGTTTCAGTGCAATATAGATACAGTAAACTAGGATCTCAGAACCTGATAGTTATATAGGCTGTAGCATGGACGACTAGGATCTGTTTAATATATGAAATAATTTTGGGTATTTCCATGCGATTCAGGTTGGGTTTCATGAAATATGGATACGTATGTGAGATGGTTTAGGAATTTCAAAAATAACTATAACAAGATTTCCGGAAATTATTTTTATAGCTCAAATCAGGGTTTTCTTACTTTTAGGTTTTCATAGGATGCTGCATAGATTGCTAGATTACATTTCATAGATTGCTAGATTAACGAACGCAATAATAATATAAAAGATTGGGGGTTGTTCGAATTTATTATGATACATAATTATTATAAACTACGTAAGACATTACTTTATCATTTACTTACAACGTTGTTTGGAACGTTCAATAGCATTAATTTTAGGTAAATTAAGCTCTGATCAAACTTTATGTTATAGTATGAAAAAAAAAATTATAAAAGACTTACTTAAGACACTAGTTTCCAAAAAAAAAAAAAAAAAGAGAATCGGTGTTTTGTTCCCTCTATAATCTAAGGTGTTTTGACACATAGTTTTGACGTAGTTCATTAAATGTGGGGATGCCAGAAGCAGGTAATTTCCACAAAGATTCTGGTAAAGTAGGTTCAGTGGGTTTATCATTGCCCCATTTATAATAATATCTCATAGCAATGATAAATATGTACAAAATAGGAAAAGTAGAGTAATATATTTATCTAAAAACATAAATACAAATTGACTACGATATCTCAATAAAAATTATTTATTTTAGGTAACCAAACAGTAGAAATACACTACATATCCTAATCTTGGATTTAAGTAAGCTATTAATAAGTTGCCGTTCAAAAAATAGTAGAATAATAGGCAATTCAAATTCCTCATACATTAATTTTATAGACGCAGACAGAATTCTTTGGGTTATAGTCTGGCAATACTGATTACTGTTTATAACAAAATTAATTCAATTTCACATTTCTGTTCGTTGGTTTTAGCTAATTTATTTATCTTATTTGTTGAAACAATACGTCGTCTCTTTGTACATAATATATGCGTACTTGCAATGGGTAAGTAATTTGTTACGCTATTTTTGCACTTTGCTGAATTTAAATAATAAATAAGTCAATCATGTTACAATTGCTATAAATTGACAACATAATGTTAAGTAAATAAATTATATTCATTTCAGGAGAACTTACTATCAAGGACCTGGAGCCCCAATATGGAACGGAGTCGAGGATGTAACACTTGAAAATTTTGAAATATCTTATTCGGTGAAAATAAGTGCAACATGGACAAAGGACATATTATAGTAAATCTATAGTGATTATGTTATATTAATGGTTCCTTTATAAATAGATACTATTAATAATTAGCTATAATTATTGTTGTAACCATAGAAATCTAGAGAAAGGCTTTGCTATGTCTTAGATGTTTATGCTCTGAAAAACATACTTTGCAAAATTAATACTGATATTTTAAGAAATTGTCTCTGTTCCGTATAGTTATAATTTTAATGAGAATTCGAGTTCCTTGTTAGAGTGAAAGAGTATTAGAGTAAATGTCCTTTCTTGTAAAGTTTTATGGTTATAACACTTTATTTAATAAAGAGTAATGCTGGTTTCCAGATGAAACTAGCCATAGCATCAAGCAAAATAATTATGTATAATTATGATTTAGAGGATAGATTGTTATAATTGTTTAGTACATTAGAATTACAAGTATTCCCACGCTAGCAGTAGGTACATAGGTTTGATAGTGAATTATTGTTTTCTTAGATTAAGAGGCCCGTTGAAACAAGTTTTCGGACTTTTTTTGACGGGCAATTTGGGCCGTGGCATGTATACGAATCGGTTTTGGAGACTATTTTAAATAGGTACTATGTTTAGTTATAATCGATAACTATAGCAAAAGTATATTTGTATAATCATCATCTTTGATATTTTAATCAGGGTTTTTTTCAGAATGATTGTCGGGGGGTTGATGATTCAAAATATGAAAAGGTTGGGGGTTGTATATTATTAAAACTATATGACCAAATGAACATAACGCCTTAACGTGTCTAGATATATCCTGTAAAGATGTTCTTCTAGTCTTAAGAAATGGGGGTTGAATTAAATTATTGAACCACTTACAAAAAAAAAAATATAGATGTTCATTACAATTAAAGTACTTCACTTATAGCCTATTAACATTACAATATGCAGATATAGATACCTACAATGCTAATAATAATTCCTAGATTATCAAGCAATAATGAATAGCTCCGGAGTTTGCATTTATTTCGACACCTTAGATATCTGAATGAAAAGCCACTGATAAATATACTTTCGATTTGTTTAGTTCCTAGTTTGTGATTGATATACAAATATGTAATATGTATTTTGTATTAAGTAAAGTAGTATTAATGGAAAAACTGGCTCAGGTGTAAGAATTTTACTTGTATTTCTAGGTCTTATTATCTAAATAATAAGTACTTAATGTTTTCTTTTGACTATGGGGTGAAAGCGGAATATAGCCCTAGGAGTGTGTTATTAAAATTGTCATATCCATCAATTAGGTATGTCTATCATTATGAAGTGGTGCCTATTTTGTCTAGGTAGGTAATGTTTTTGTTTGCATAATTGTAAATAAAATTATATTTTATCAAGAAATAGTCAAGTTGGTTAGAAAAGTCTCTTCTTGTATTTTCTTAAGACAAATATAATAACAAAAAAAAAATGACTCAACTCACAAGTGTTACTGTTGTTTTATAACCATTAATAAGACTCAGGGTACCTAGCATTTATGTAAGACAGATTGAAATAAGGAAACTGTTAGAATATAGTTATTTAAATAAAGGAAAGGCATTTACTTCATAATCCGGTTTAATATTGTTGACTTAATTTAGTATTGTTTAGGCTACTATGGCTAATCTGGTTTTATTTAGATTCTACTATTATAAGTTCACTGTTAGTCATGTTAGCTAAGTTTTAGACTAATCTATTTCAATCACAGATATTTGTACCTTAGGTGCATGTATGTAATGATTTGCTTTAGGTCTAGGATGTGACTATATTATGACATTTCTTAAGTGTGACTAATGTAATTATGTGACTATTTTTTTTTTTTTCATAACCAAATAGTTTGGTACTTATTACTAATTTGATGGATTATTAGCAATGCACATTTTGTAATTTTGCATGCCATACTGGTTATAACATGGCGATCTTTGTATATATTGATTACAATACATGATAATTGTAACACCCGTGTTTTGCGAGATAAAAGAATTTAATTGACTTTTATATTTATATTAACCATAATGGCTTAGTCTATACATATATTATAATTGTAAGTAACACACTAGTGTTAGAATACTTATACAAGTTCCTTACTTATTTAACATGGATTTTATAAATAAATGTGTGTTGAACATGTACCTACCTTATTCTTTTGATTGTAGCATTTAGAACCAACCTGATCTTTAGATTTAAACCAGTCATGAATAAACCTAGTTAGGACACGCTCAGTGTCGTCATGCATCAATGTCGCTACAATCGCAAGTGCCAGAAGGATTTAGATACCTACTTAAACTACTGGGTTTTGATGAAATTTAAATATACAAAATAAATTCAGAGGTAGGGTTGGGTAGGGGATAGGTACTGGTAATGTCGTTACTTGCTGATGTGTTAAACCTATATGTTCTTTGCTGGGCAAGTTAACATTTTATTTTAATTCATTCCAACAAATATATATTTATTTTCGCATAATATAATGACTCAAAAGCTAGTCCTTGAAGTTTTCTCTCGGATGATAAAAACAAATAGATAACGAAATTGACGCGTGCCTGGATATCTGTAAATATGAAACCAACATAAGGAATATGTTTACGATATATAAAAGGAATCATCTTAAAATAACGTGGAAACGTAATTTCAGGCAAAATGGAAAGGGCAACTCGCAAGCGTAAGCGGCCAGCAAGATTCAACCAAAATAATGACTCCGAAGGGGTCCGGATTAATCAAGCACCAGAAGTTAGCGTTACAGAACCAGTAGTGGAATTATCAGGGCTTGTCTCAGAATTACCGTCAGGGAACCAAGCTAAGGGAGCTCCTCCACATAAAAAGAAAGCAATGGGATTAAATATAATTTACAAAATGCTACAAAAAACAGTAGGGACGTTAACGGCCAGACTGGATTTGCTGTCTGAAAGGATAGATAACGGCTGTGGTCGAATTCCTTCAGATATAAATGTTACAACTGAATCTAACGCAAGCTCTCCATCTTCACCATCAGTAATTGCGTTAGTCCCGGGACCAGCAGGAAACCTTGGAGGCTCCACATCTAGTGGATGCTCTGGTTCGATTATAAACAAGGTAGTACAGACAAGTGAAGCGTCAGAAGCGGGTAAAAATATCACATACATAGTAAAGAACTTGCAATCGGATAAACCTAAATTCGGAGGGAAAATAGGAGACAAGTATGCAGTACATCCAGTCACATTCTTAGAAGACCTAGAATTCTATCTTGACAGGGTCGGGAAAGAAGGACGCTTGATAGACCAAATTCTTGAATGCCTGACAGAAGAAGCAAGAGACTGGGCCCGGATTTACAAAAAAAGATGGACCAATTTCAAGGAGTTCAAAGAAGATTTTCTAACAACATACTGGGGAGAAAACGAACAAAACGAGATCCGAAGAATTATAGTGCAGGGAGCTTGGGACCGGAAGAAGAATCCCACCATGCTAAGTCATTTTTTGAAGGTCGTGGGAAAAGCTCAAGCGCTGAGTTTCACGATACCGGAAAGCCAACTCGTTGCGGATATAATCCGGCACTATCCCAAGTTTGTTCAACAAGGATGGTTCACCTCCAAGATTAAGACAATAATGGAAACAGCGGAATACCTCCGGGGGGTAGACAACATTAGTGGTCAGCAAACCTATCCTGAAAAGGCCAGCAATAAGGAAGCTCAGAAGAAGAAAAGTTCGTACCAACAGGAGTACAGGAGGTGGCAACAACCCACCACGTCAAATATAGAGAGTATACAGGTTGACTATGAATATCCTGAGGTGTTAAACTAAAAGAAGCTGGAAGTGTGGTTCCCGAGTCAGCTTCTTCAGTAGGGAACTTTGTGTTAGGACTTATGTACAAAATGGGTTGGACTCCTGGGAATCTGTTGGGAAAAAACGGTAGAGGTCTTAGGGTACCAATAGAAGGAAAATTGACAGATCGGGAAGATCGTACAGGGATTGGCTACAAGGAAGAAAATGACAAGGAATTAAATATACTGGATCAAATAGCAAATGTACTAAAATTAAAACAAGAATACATCGAACTGAGTTTTAAGGACGATAACCAGATACTGTCAGTTTTTGAAGAAGATAAGGTGGTTGAAACAGAAGAGAAGTTCAGGTCTGAAATTTTGGTTAAGGTATTTGGGTATGAAGTTAATGCTTTGGTAGATACCGGCAGTGATATCACGTGTATTTCCGAAGAGTTTTGGAAGGAATTAGCGTTGAAATGGGACAGTGAGATACCGAAGATGCCCATAAAACCATTCCAAATAAGAACTGCGGTAGGACATAAAAGTGTACATATCCGTCATGTTGTCTTACTACCCTTACAGCTAGGGTCAATACGAATGAACACAGGATTCGTCGTAGTCCCAGGTCTAACAAATCACTTAATTTTGGGTTTCGATTGGTTAAAAAACAATGAGGTGGTGATTAGCACGGAGAAACCGGAAAGAGGAATAATACTCAAAAATTGCGGTAAACGAGAAGTGGTCAAGTTTTTTGAGTATCTTACAGAAGACATGGGTGAAAACGAATGTGAAATTGTAGAAAAACCAACAATACAGACCATAAACAAAACAAATGATGAAAAGGGAGAAACAAGGGGTTTAAATTTGTTGTTAGTGAAGTATAAAGATTTGTTCACAAAAAAACTAGGGAGGGCCAATTGTTACCAGCACACGATTAAAATGGAAAATAACGGACCCATAATCAAAAGGACTTACCCAATACCTTATGCGTATAGGGAAAAGATAAATGAAAAATTAAAAGAAATGGAGGAACAGGGAATAATTGAGAGACGGGCTACCCCGTATTGTAGCCCATTAACATTCACCTTAAAAAAGGATGGGTCGGTGCGAGTTCTACTAGATGCCAGGGAAATAAACAAATATATGATTCCAGAAACGGAGAAGCCACCACTGCAACTAGATGTATTAAATTCTTTTCATGGAGCTAATTATATAAGTGTGGTCGATTTGAACAACGCTTACTTCCAATTACCGATTAGTGAAGACAGCAAAGATTATACGGGATTTTCCTTTAATGGAAAATCTTATGTGTATAACGTTCTGCCACAGGGGCTGAAAACATCTGTGGGAAGTTTTAGCCGAGCGATGGACATCATACTGGGGCATGAGGTAAGAGATTTTTGTGTGAATTATCTGGACGATTTGGCAATCATAACAACTGGGGATTTGAGTGAACATCTAGAACATCTAGACATAGTACTCGGAAAATTAAAGAAGGCAGGGTTAACATGTAATCTGGACAAATGTGAATTTTTGTGTAAGGAGGTTAAAATGTTAGGGTTTATTATTTCCACAGAGGGAATCAGAACAGATCCAGACAAGGTCAAAGCGATTCAAGACTTCCCTATACCGAAGAAGATTAAACAACTAAGGGCATTTTTAGGACTATGCAATTTCTATAGAAGATTTATCCCAAGATATAGTGTTTTGATTCAACCATTATGCGGGCTGCTGAAAAAGGAGATAGGATGGAAATGGACACAGGAAGCACAGGATGCCTTTGATTTACTGAAGGTTCGGTTTATTGAAACCATTCAGCTCAACCATCCAGATATGAAGCGGCCCTATTACTTACGGACGGATAGCTCAGGAATAGGGTTAGCAGGAATCCTGTTCCAAATGGATGACAACGGCGAGGAAAAGGTTCTGGGGTTCCATAGCAAAGTTTTGCGGGGAGCCCAGTTGAACTGGACTGTAACTGAACAAGAATTTTACTCAGTTATAAATTGTATCAACAAATTTGAAACTTACCTAAGAGGTTCAAAGGTAATAATCCAAACTGATCATAAAGCATTAAGTTTTGTAAAAAACTGGAAACTGTATAATGCCCGAGTCACAAGATGGATCAACTACTTGGAACAATTCGATTACGAGGTGGTACACATCAAAGGAAAGGATAATGTAGCTGCTGACATTTTATCTCGGTATCCTCCGGAAGGAGAACTTTTACAGGAGGAAAAAACCAAAACTCCGGAAATTGCTTACATGGGAGTAAATATAAATGAAGAACTAAGGAAAGGACTAAGGGAGTTACCTAAACTACAACGAGAGGATCCCGTGACGAGAGAAATAATTCAAACATTAGAAGAACAAGATGAGATTAACAACATCCAGAATCATGAATCATCAAGATACTTATTGGAAGATAGAATACTTTATTTTAAATCCGGCAAGGTCAAAACCAAAGTAGTATTTCTACCAGAAAACCTAAGGAAGGCAGTAATACTACAAGTACATCTGGAGATGGGGCACCAAGGATCTTACAAGGTAATTAAATATGTTAGGGACAGGTTTTATTGGAAAGGGTTAGCAAGGGAGGTGAAGCAAATACTCAAGACGTGTCATGACTGCCAAATAACAAAAAGCAATACGAGGAATTTTGTAGGTCCTTGTCGGTCTATTGTTACTAACGAAATAGGAGAAGTGGTCATGGTGGACTTATACGGACCTCTTCCAGCAGGGGTGTTTGGAATGCAGTACGTCCTGGTCATACAGGATTCATTTAGTAAGTTCATCAAGCTGTACGAGCTACGACAAGCTACATCCAAAGCAGTTTTGGGAAAAATGAAGCAATTTATGCAGATCATAAAACCCAAAACCATTTTATCAGACAACGGGGCGCAGTTTTGCAGTAAAGTATGGAAGGAGTACATGCAAGGTGAGGGCATAAATCTAACTTACACTACGGTACGTAATCCTCGGCCAAATACAACGGAAAGGGTAAATAAGGAACTTGGCCGATTATTTAGGACCTACTGTAGAACTAATCATAAAGGTTGGGTTACCGTATTAGGTAAAATAGAAGAACTTTACAACAATACCTTTCATGAAAGTACAGGATATACGCCATGCGAAGTCATGTATGGTGAAGGTACAAGGTTAACTTTTGACCCTGAGGTACGAGGTGTATTAACAGGACAGACCGTAGACTTTATTAGGAAAAGAGTAAGGGAAAATTTGGTAAAGCATAGTGAGAATCGGCGTTACAGATTCAACCAGAGATATAGGTTACTTAAGTTTGAGATAGGGGACTTAGTGAAGATTAGGAAACATAACAGGTCGGAAAAGGAGAAGAAGATAACAAAAAAGTTTGAAGCCTTATATGAGGGTCCCTATATAGTTTCGGCCATACCATATCAAAATGTTTACATTCTTACTGAACCCAAAACCGGCAAGATTCGAGGGAAGTTCAACACTATCCACCTATCTAGATACTACGCTTGAAGAAGTTGGCTCGGGAATGAAGAAGATGAAGATTAGCATTTAGTTGTCACCTCATAATTGTATTTTAGAAAATTGTAGGAAGGTTAGGGGGTTGGCCCACTTAGCAACTAAGTATGATTTCTCTCCCTTCTGCTAGTGTAATAATAGTTGATGACCTTCCTACTTGTTTAAAATGTTCTTTCTTTTGGGCGTTAAGATTGTATTTTAAACAAATATTAATATAATTTAGGGGGTTTTAGATTTATTTTATTATTATAACAATCAGTATATAATAACTTATACTTGTTTAAAATCTCTTTTCTTTTAGGCATTTAGATTGTTATAAGCAAATATTAATATAGTGTAGAACACTTTAAATCTCGTTTGTTATTGAAACAATTAGTCCATGATAGCTTCTACAATTGTTTAAATACTTTTTCATCTGAGTACCCATTAAGATTGTATTCCTTGAACAAATATTAAAACAGTGTCAAAAAAAAAAAGGAGGGAGTATTATACATTATTGATTGTTGGCACTTTGGATTGTGTTCATATAATAATTACATCCATCAGAGAAGCGAACAGAAGATTGTATTAATGATAGTTAGTTAAGTAAGAGAAAAAAAAAAAAAAAAAAAAAAAACTCAAAAAAAAAAAAAAAAAAAAAAAAACTAAAAAAAAAAAAACAAAAAAAAAAAAAACAAAAAAAAAAAAACAAAAAAAAAAATTTGGAATTAGTTCTAAGTTTTGTATTCTTAAGGATCACCATTAGCTATAGATTTTGTAACAATGATTAGCGAGGATGTTAATCATTGGAAAAAAAAAAAAAAAAAAAAAACGTGTTAATCCGGGGGAAATAACACAGCGGTGCTCGGCTGGAAATGCCTCTCCCTTACATTAGGGAAGGATAAAGGCTGTGCATACAACCAAACAAAAGAAAAAAAAAACAATTTATGTGCATTTAAATTATAATCAGTCATTGTATTAATTCTAAGTGATTTATTATTAAATAAAGGCTGTGCATACAATCAAACAAAAAAAAAAAAGAAAAAACAATAAATGTACATTTAAATTATAATCAGTCATTGTATTAATTCTAAGTGATTTATTATTAGATAAAGGCTGTGCATACAACCAAACAAAAAAAAAACAATATATGTGCATTTAAATTATAATCAGTCATTGCATTAATTCTAAGTGATTTACAGTGTCAAACTTACATAAGATTAATGTTACTATAAACTCTAAATTCAACATGCAAAATCAGTCCTTGACTATTATACTATAGGAATCATAATCAGTCTTTGTAATGTTTCTTAATTCAATAAATAAATTAATACACTATGTCAGCCTTACATAAAATTAATGATAGTAAGAGATCTGAATTCACTATGCAAAATCAGTCTGATTATATTACTATGTTATAATCAGTCATTGAATTTTAAACCCTTGTTTGATGTATTATAACAAAAAAAAAAAAAAAAATAACTACTAATGGTTTGTATCATAACTAATCATGCCCGGAGGCTAAATCAAAGGTAATGTGTAGCCTATACTAGCTTAATTTAGTGGTAGGAAAAAGAAAAGGGACATCCACATGTATTAAGGAACATTATAAAAACAGGGAGAAAAAAAAAAGGAGTTTTGTTAACCTTTCTTGAGACTCTATGAACACTAGAAATAAATGTTGAAATAATCAAGTGAATGTACCTGTTCCTATTTGTAAGCACTATTCATAAAATATATAATAATAAAAACCTAAAAGGTATACATCCTAGTGGAGATTAATAATGTATTATATAGTATTAAGTATTTTTGACTAAATCAATACACTTATTAAGATTATCTGTAAAACACAGCCACATGTACTATAAATTATAAAGTATTCTTACTAATTTAATACAATTATTAGGTAACCATTAATACCTGTAAATCACAGCCTAGATTTAATTATGAGATGAAACTAGAATTACAATCTTGATGTCTTCCATTGGTCAGGTTTTAGATGACGGGGGGTTCGTAGGTAGAAGGAAAAGCCCTGAAAAAAAAAAAAAAAAAGGAATATTTATAGATGTAAATTAAAATTACCTTATTAAAAGGAAAACCCTAGGTGAGGAAGTTAGCACCCTGAGGTTGGAAGAAAAGGGAAAATTTAGGAAACGCTAAAAAAAAAAAAAAAACCCTTTCAAATAATAAATAGAATGATCTAATCAAACTAGCAAGAGGAATTTGTAACACTTAACAAATATTGGCGTATGAAAAATAGGTTTCACAATATGCCGCCTACTTACCCGGATGGAGAAGGACAGGAGAAAATTAGGGATTCCAACTCATCTGTAGGATCTGAGGAAGCCTGGAAGGAAAGGGGTGAAGAAGTGAGGACATTATGAAAATAATAATAATAATAATGAATAAGTTCTTCAAGGCATGATTTGAGAAATACTCACTGTTTCCTGTGTAGATGAATTGGTTGTGGTCGAGCTTTCGATCAGAGCTAGTGAAACCATGATTAATCTAGTCACAAGGGCGCGAAGGTCGGAGCGCAGCCCGAGGACCCGTAAAAATAACGCTTGTAGGCTTAAAGGGTCGGGATCTAGAGATGATACTCGATTTGGTAATTGTGCTACCGGCTGAAGGGCCACTGGAGAGGTTGCCTGAAAAAGGAAAAGAGATAAGCTTGTCAAATCAACGACACTTACTTAGTAATCGAAGGGAGGGCCATATGAATAGGTACTAACCTTCAGTGCACGTCGGCGGCGAACTAAATAGCTACGTAATTTCTTTTTTGTTATCCTTAAGGCTTGTTTACAGTTGGGAGGCAATAGAGAGCAATATCGTTTGTGGAGGTCTTTTAGACACTTGCGTCGGAAGAGTCTATCTTTGTAATTAGGATCTGCTTTGTTAATTAGGCTGGGGTAGTCGACTACCAGGTTGTCAAAACTGGTTCCTGGAAGCGCAGACCTGCTTGATTCCTCCATGACTTTGTTCTACTTTGATAGAAGGTAAGAATGTCAAGCAACTTGAAGAGAAAATATAAGAAGATTTGAAAAATTCTTCGCAAAGGTTGAGCAGTTCGGAACTCTCTATAATCTGGCGCGAATATGGAAAAATAACGCCCGGAAAATATGGTCGTACAGAGTGGAATGGAGAGTCGTTTAGTTAACAATTACCGATAGAGATGGCTGAGAAGGAAACCTCAAGACAAAGATTTCGCTGAACTTATTCACAAACACGCTTTATTACGATAATAGTGAAGATGCAGAAATACTAAACAAATGTTTATATTTAAATGTATTGATTTGATTATAAAGGATACGGATGTCTGATCATATTAAACGACAAGTGTCAGCCATCACAGAATGTCACTCTCAATAATAAACGAGAGCCAATAATACGAAACACGTTTCGGTTTAGTTGAGTCAATACGAAATAAATGCATAATTGAAAAGGACAATATAGTCACGTAAAAATCTTGTAACGCCCTAAAGTAACTAATTGATGACAAGGAAATTTGGGAGGTGGACATTATGGGATCAACGTCATGATTGACCAAGCAAGACATAACGAACTAAAGAACAATAAAAAAAAAGACACTAATTATATTAGAACTAATTTCACAATGGGCAAATAAGCTCGTTTCGTGATTAAATTCGCTCTTCGCGACCGCCGAAAACATAATGCTGAAAAAAAAAAAAAAAAAAACATGAGGGCACAATTGAACTCGAAGTACGGTACACGGAATATCAATAACACCTTGGTTTTGATATCTAAATTTTGATACGATCATTTAGTGTTGCTGAAAAACAAAAAAATAAAGGGTGAAAAGTTTATAACATTTTGTTCTAAGAATCAGCATTATTATACGGAGAGAGATAAATAAAAATATAGTTCCAATATTATACCTATCAATAAGAGGATTGGACTGGCTTTTGGGTCTTTAGGCAATCAGTAATTTTAATCTTGCAAAGCACAAGTTTGAAATAATATTATGCTGGTTTCACATTGTATTATTCCATCTACAGGTCTTATCAAAACCATAACACGTAGGTACTCTGGGGTAGTCTAGCACCTTACATTTTAGGTAGATGTTAGTTCATAGGTTACAGGGCATCCGAAAGTTAAGAGGGGATTTTAACGGAAACGGAAAAGGAACTACCGAGGATGGTTTATAATTGACAGAGGAATCGCGTAACCTTCAGTCAAGTTGAAAACCTCTACCTTTTGTAGTTGGTTAAAATGTTGGCAATATTACCCTTCTCCGGATTTTATGAGTTATCTAGACATTAATTAGTCAGGTTTTTAATTTTCTTTAAAGTTATAGATATTATTTGTTACATCATTTATTTTGCTGTAAAGTTGTCTGGAAAATTTTTGTAGGTACCTATTTATTTATGTTGAGAATGTTAGTTTTATAATACATAGTAATATAGTAAATAGAAATAATAATTTATTTTAAACTATTAGAAGAACGAACGATTTAGATCTGGTTGCGAAAAGGTAATTTCTGAACAATCCGCTTAAAAGACGAAAAAAGTTACGCAAGGTGAAAATAGATGGCATTGTCCAGTCTTAAAACGCGCAAACGAAGAAATCAACGGAATTCGGACATAATATAAACAGGTTAGAGTAGTCTGCTGAAGCCGGGGCTGGCGTGTGGCGTTCGAATTTGACCGTGCCGCTGCTGGGGGAAGTTCGAACGGCTGTTATTTTAAAGCGATTAGATTAGGTATGAATACGTAAATTTTTATTTCTAAATAGTAAATTCTTTATTTTAATTATTTATTGCATTGTTGATAACGCAGCGCGGTAATTTTAAGTAACGGAACTAAATTTTACTGCGTATCTGTATTGTTTCACTGAATGGGCATACCTACTAAGAGTAATCGGGTCGTGGCCGTCGCGCTGACTCGGTACGGGTTGGTGGATTAGCAAGTGATAGCGGGGTATGTTCTTTAAATTTCTCCAGTCAAAGGTGTGAAGGTTTGCTTGTGTTTCGGATAGCTCGATGCCGCGATATCGGGATCTGAGTCCTCAACGGCTTGACATACCTATGTTAAAAGAATACTACTGCCAGTGGACACAAAACTTTTGTTATAGGCTGTTTTGCGAATTAGTAAATTAGTGACATATTTATAGAATAGCGCGTAACGGTCGTGGCGTACTATATTCTGAAAAGGTAGTAGGAACTTAGCGTGTTCGAAGCTTAACGCGTAAAACTTTTTGCGTAACACATTAGTGTGGCATTGCGTAAACTTCACATGCCACTCGATTAGTATGGCAATGCGTAAATTATGGCAATGGGTATTTTCTCGCGTTTCCATCTCAAACTCGTCGCAGTACACTAGGGCAAGTAGCCGCATTTGCGCGTAAATAAAAGAAAGCTTATGAAAAAAAAATGCGTTTTGAATGTATTTCCGGATTGTTAGCACTGAAAAAGTGACAACAGACGGAATAATGCCAATCAATCTTTACATTTACATCTGTGTGTAAGTAAAATTAAGCATTTAGGATATATTTATATTTTACTTGTGTATTTTGCTATTCACCAATAGGTATATACAGAGCAAACATGTTTTATGTAAGCTACTTGATTTGTATTTTAAATAATTTTCAGAACATGTTCAGACCCGTTAGGTGAAGTAAGCAAAGATTGCAAGACTTGTGAATGATATACTCGTAAATTAGTATTAGACTATTGTTGGTTGTGTTTTATTATGATTTCAGTGTTGTTTAAGTTTATCGCAACTAAGCTATCACATTGTTGCTCATGTTGATAACTTTCAATTATTTCTTAATATTATCTTGCCTTTAGCAGTAAGATAATATATTTATGATATGGTTTAGGGCTCTGCTGTTATAGTCGTGCAGGCAAGTTCAGTCTTAATTAGTTTCTTAAATAGAATAAAAAGGGAAAGAAAAAAAAACGAACGATAGTTTGTGAGTACTTAAAACGTTTTAGATGAGATCAAAAACCTTACCTTAGATAAAGGATGGTCGTGAATTCTATAAAATAATACTCTTAATTGATTATGAAAATTTACATAACATAATCTTGATTGATTTTGAAAAAAAAAAAAAACAAAAATATGTCCCTTTTGGCTTCAAAAAAAAAAAAAAAATAACATATCAAAGAAAACAAGAATATACCTGTATTACGATTGTGGTGGAATTGAATGGACTTGCCTGGACGTCCATTGTAGCTAAGTTAGACGAACTTACTTACCTGTAATTCTATTGTATTTAATTTGGATGAATTTACCTGTAATTTTATCATTGGTATTTTAAACGAATATGATTTATTAGGTAAATATAAATAAGGAAATCTTATTCGTGATCCTTGTAGTAACTTAATTGTTGTATTTATCTGGAAGCATTCTAGATAAGATGGTGAGATATAAAGGTTGCTAACTTATAAGTAATTTTTGTACGAATTTGAAATCGATACTCAATTGTTGTTTAATAGGTTAAGATTTGTAACTGTTTGATTTAAGGATTTGTAGTTTAGGTACGTTGATTGAAAAGGTGTAATAGGTTAAATTGTACAGGCTTATCATTAGGTTTCTATCGCATTTTTGTCCAATAGGATATTAAGGTTCTGAATAAGGTTCTGAAATTTTCGTTAATATATTTTTGCTATAGTATATATTATTATGCGATTAGGTTTTGTTAGAGTATAATTCTGATAAGATATTGTTAGAAAATTATTTGTAAATGTGGATGGCACGGGGAATTTATTAAGGGGATTGTGCATGTTGGAACGCTTTTAGTCTTGCAAGTACGGTAGTGCTCTATCATCAGAGGAAAGATACTTTGAGTGAAAATGAAAGGGGTTTGATTGATGGAAATGCAGGTTGGAATGAGAGGTTGAATGAAAGGTGGGTGAAAACAAATATATATATAAAAAAAAAAAAAGAAAAACGTAGACTCAAGGCAAAATCGAATGAGAATGACAGGGCTGTAGAGAAAAGCATTGCTGGAGGTTATGAGCGGTTTGTCAACACTCGATTCTGGCAAAACACTTTCACAAAATGGACCTATGGAAAAAGGGAATTTGTTAGGTAAATAGGCAAGCATGCAGTCCCGTCAACCTTTAAAGTTGACTCCATGAGTTCATTCACTCTACAATGTACGAACATTCGACCTAATACACTCCACATGCTCCAACTTAGAGATGATTTGATCTTTATCTCTAGCTCATAGTAGGACTTTGGCTTCGTGCAGAATATTTCTTCTGAAACTTACCACTCCTGGAATCTGGAGGGGCGGAATTGACAATTTCGGCAAATGGAAGATTGATTTACCGACCTGGTCGATTCTGTATTACTAGAATAGACTTGACTCACAACCAAGTTCCCCTGCAGGCGCTGAAAGTGCAGTTGAAAGTGGAAATTTTGCGTATGAACAATTTGTTAAAAGCCTTGAGTTGGGATTCTGAAAAGCTTGTCTCTATTTTGGTTTAAATACACTTTCATATTGTACTAGGGAAACACACACACTCTTATACACATAATTTATTGCTGAAATTCGTGTCTTGACAAATACAATTTTGCACTAACAAACGAATTATTATAATAAAAAAAAAAAAAAAAATGTTAAATTTACTTCGATTAAGTAATTCTTAATCTACTTAAATTTAGGGGGTTGCTGTACCGATACGGGGTCTCGCCATAACCACATATAAAAAAATCTATCTCATATGTAAAAGTCTCCTACAAGCTAGATCATATTTATATTTAATTAATTATTAAAAACAAGGTCAAGTAAGAAATTTGCATAATAACTTGGTCATTGGAATGTTAGATAAGAAATTCCAATTATTTTAGTAATATTCGCTGAAACATACTGTGTAAAAGATTACCTAGATATCATTTGTATTACAAAACTAATGTTCCTGTCCGTCACTTCACCCGTTGTGGAAGGATGAACACACCAAGTTGGAGCGGAGAATTTGGTACTTGAAACGCTCGCAGCTCTCTGTTGTAGGCATCAATGCGAAGACACATGCTGGAAAAGATCAGAAGTACAATTAAGTATCTGATTTCAGCCATGATAATCTAGAATTGAAAGATTTTTGGAACAGGAATACACACAACACAACTTGGAGACAACACAAATTGTCTACAGATTGCTGAATACTTATTTAACAAACTGAGGAAATTAACAAGCTACATTCTAGTAAAGATCCATTGAATTGTTATGAATATTCATGGATGCATTAAAAACCTTACTTGCTTTACTGTTCTGCAATCATAAAATACTTTAAAAGACATGCTTTTGCTTGCCATTGCAAACTAATAATAACAATAAGATTTTGGGCTCAAAAGTTACAGACAATGACAGTAAGATGAGAAAAGAAACAAATACTTGAACTTACCTGTTCAACCGATATCGTAGTGTTTTGATCGCCGTGCGGCATTGCAATAAACTGGAGATTATCCTGTTGCATTTATTCCAGAAAAGTTATCAAGAATCCTTCTAGATACTTTGAGAAGATTTGAGTTATGTTCCAATAAAAGGAAGCTGAGATTCTGCTCGGCTTTGAGACAGCGAACCCGAAAAATAAACAACCAATTTAGTTGACGATTTTAGGTTATTCTTTAAGGTATTTACATCATCTAACGTGTTGCACTGACTTGATGCACTGTCTAATCTCACAGACACTGTGGCCGAATTTGGTTTTATTAGAAACTTCCTTGTTATCCAAG
This sequence comes from Hypomecis punctinalis, assembly GCA_949316475.1. Lineage (NCBI taxonomy): Eukaryota > Metazoa > Arthropoda > Insecta > Lepidoptera > Geometridae > Hypomecis > Hypomecis punctinalis. The sequence continues at coordinate 11,582,368 of OX438810.1, forward strand.
AAAAAAAACTCTCATTTTAAATTCAAAAATATGAATTGTTTACATAAAATAGTGACGGAAGAGATTCCATACTTAGTATTACCAGTACAGGATGAATAATACGTATCGTGGTGTGAAAAATTATAGAACGAAATGATTATTTCCTCAAAGACTAAGAAAAAAATAATCAAGGAAATACAAAGGATAATTTTAAATAAATCATGAGCTAGTTGGACAGAAGTTTATTATTCTAGTTTAAAGTACGAAAAAAAAAAAGAGGATTTTTATTCCTATCTTTTCTAAAAATCCGTAGAAATACTTGTTAACAAATATGATTATGCGACTGGTAACTTTGGATAGTTATGCGATCACATAGATTTGAGGGATTTGATTGGCTGGCATAAACACGAGATTCTACACATGGAACCTAGATCGCTGATTGGACGAAAACTGTAACTGACGTACCGGGAAATAGAAGGCACAAGCGAAAATAGCAGGCTATATCTCAAACAGGAGGCTTTTTCGCAAATAACAGGCAATTTGACAAACAGGAGGCACAATCGCAAATAACGCGTACCTGGTAAATAGTATAAAAGGAATGGGGACGGGAGAGGGAGGACAGTCGAATTCTGAACGTTGGGATGAGCAGTGCTAATCCCTGACAGTTTACATATAAATTCGGTGAACTTGTAGTTTTTAGAGATAAGTGTTGTAATTATTTATGTGAATATTTTAAGGGTTTTAAAAGTGGGTGTTTAGTGTGAGTGCAGAAATATCCGGTGAGTCCTTTCCAATTTATCGTGGTGATTGTATTTGTGAAATAATACTCTGAAACTTAAATAATTAAAAATTAAATGTACTTTTAATTAAAAGGTTATTTCAATTCTTGTCGGGACTCGGCCTTCCGACATCCAGTTAGGTATTTTGATAAATAATATTATTTTCTTTTTAGAATGAAACCTGGAAACTATTGTTGGTCTAATCCTTTTTAGTACTGGACTATATTACGAGTTGAAAATAGTACCTCGCCTAACTTTAAATATCTTCTATAAGTTATTGAACAACAGAGAAATACAGTTTAAATTTAGAATAATTATAGTAATTGGAAAAGGGTGGTATCAGAGTATTGTATTACATAAAGCAAAGCCGTCTTTACCGCTGATCATTAATTCTATGAACTTTATTTAGGTTTCGTGTGATTACATATTATTTCGAAAATTATTCTATGTTTTACCTTTTATTACTGGATTACTATTTCGTGTGGTTTCGTGTCTTGTTGATTAATTATACTTATGTGTTTTACTTGCTTCTATATTTTACTGTGTGTGTTTTCTAACTGTTTATGTTATGTTTTTGTGATTTCGTATTTCCGTCGTGTCATATCTCGAGAATTACCTGTGTACTTTTCTTGGTTTCTGTGAATTGTAGGTATAATGACTACGACACTTATTTACTTAGTACTTTTATTTCTAAATGCTTATGTGTATAGTCCATGTATGTACTTGTGTTTTTGATGCTTACTACTTGTGTGTTTTGATTTTTACTGAATATTTCTTGTTTCTGCTTTAGAGCCTTTAATCGACTTTTACCATTGCTTTTAACCGTCTGACTATTGCCGTATCCATAATGTGTTTACATCCTGGTTTATTAACTTGCGTCAAGCTCACTTATGTTCTTGTTATCTGTTTGGGTATATTATTTTCAGAATTACTCTAGACTGTTTAGTGTTTACGATTAATATTTTACTCGGTTCATTTTATGTCTAAAATGGGAAATGTTAGTGATACTTTCTAATCTAAAATTTAGGGAATATCTACTTATGTATGTAGGAAACCTGGATGTTCCTCAAGGGTTGAATATTACTCAGATCTTTCTATCCAAAAGGTTTAGAATTGACTTCGCTTATCCAAATATTTTGTAACATAGTTATATCGGGTTTTGCTCACTGAAGCTGAGTGAATTAAGCCGAGGTTTCTAGATGTAAGGATTTGGCCCCTTATTTCGAACTGACGTTTCGAATGTGTTAAATTAACCTATGATCCTTGAAAAACAGGTGGGTGAAACAACACTATACACAAGGAGTGCTATTACTTGCCGTCGAAACACTGGCTTGTTCTTATCAAATCCAAAATCTAATTCATTATTAAGTAAAGTCTTTCTATACCTAAACCAATTAATAAAGAATGTAATCAAAATTTAATTAGAACGCCGTTGATAAACATTCAGGCGACTACTTGCAATAGGTTTAGAGTGGGAGACTTTGGGTAGAATCTAGATTGTCTTAAGATCTAGGATTAAAAAAAAAATATGTGTTGTAGTTTTAATTAGAACTCATGTTTATTTTAATGATTGTGAATGTACCTAGTCGTCTATGTTGTTATATGACATACTTGACAGACATTAAGATTATTTGGTATCAACCAGTCCAGTAAATAGCTTTGACCCTTAAGGTCCAGTTCATTAAAAAAGTTCATAAATGAATCTAGTAATCAGGCTTGGTGTATAATACCTGAATGATATAAACTGACTGTCTGATAATAGTCAAATCAAATATTGTTATTCGATTCTTTCATATTCAGTCCAGTTGTATTAAAAGACTAAGTAAATAGTTTTTCTTAATATGATGGTTATAATATTATCTTATGAATAACCTGAATGGCATTATTATTATTATTGTCCAATTATAATCGATTTGTTGATTGAATTTTGAATTATCTAGTATAATTGATACTGAGAGTTATCAAAGCAAAAACATAGCTTTGTTTAACTTTTAGATATAACTTTAAGAAAAAAGAAATGCCACTGTTGGAGAAGAGGGTGGTTGTATGGGGATGGAACGGAGACCACTACCAAAAAAATAAATAATATTTTATTCTTAGTCATTGCCACTACCAAAAAAAATAAATAATATTTTATTCTTGGCATTGCTACTACCAAATAAAATAAACAATAATTTTATTTAAAGAATATAAATTATTTTTAACTTGTATTTGCATCTATCGTCAGACAGTCATGAAAAATAAATAAAAATCCAAATATAATTTTATTTGAGACTATGTGCATTCACTATTATCTCTGTCTAGTTATCATTGCGTATAGAAACCTCCGAAAAGCCTGTACAAAAATAGCTACTAGAATTACTAAGACTAACTTAACAATAATCTAAATTTACTTTCTTGTTTCCACCTCTTCTTGTATTGTATTTTAATAGTATAGAATAGTATATGTAAGTATAGTCTCCAAAACCATTAGGGTTCTACGATACATAATGTAGGGTTCACACTATTCGATCATTGGCCAAACCTAGCTTTAAGTACTTTAATTATAACGGAATTAAATATAATTTTATGATTATTTCTTTAAGGATAATTAGGTTCATGGTTACTAATTTAGGGTTAAGCAGTATGGGAGAAGCGTCATTAGTTGAGGGTTAACATAGACTATCAACATAAATTAGCTCCTTAATAGTATTATTATAAAAAAAAAAATAAGTCTGAGTATTGCTAAGGGTAAGTGGGTTAGGGGTTAGTATAAGGTTAGGTTTAATTATACATGTAGGTAAGGGTTTGTTACAATCGGCCCTGAAAGTCACTGGCAACACTGCTCTTAGGTCCATAGCGGGTGCAAAGATGACAGATTTATTACTTTCGCTTTGTTACTGAAAGCATTTTATAATAACTGGAGAGAAGTTATGATTATGTATACTATGGGTATTAACTTCATGGCTTCAGAGCTATTTCCATTTATTTAATTGTTATCTCAGTGGTTCATTCTATCTGGATGTGTTGGTGTAATTCTGTTCTATCTCTGCAATTAATATTATTGCTATTTGTTCTGCGGTTTGAATAAAAGAAGACAACATCAGCAAGAAAGCTCGAAGTAAACGACGGGAAAAGTAAATTTGCACTTATTAACCTTTGCTTAGGTGCGTAACTGTAGAAAAATACTCTGGTGTTTATCAACCTCTAACATCTTGAAACTTAATTAATTTGGAGTCCAATTACATTATTTACATTCCGTTTTAGATGAGAGTTAAATTTACAAAGATTTTTACAAATTAGGTAGAAGGCAATTTACTTTCTACCGAACTATAAAATGACTTGGATCTAGTTACACAGGCATTGACGACTGGGTAAAATAAATAATACTTGTATAATTAGTCTATCAGTCAAATCAAATGCAAAGATAATGAGAGTCAAAGTTCGGGAGTAGGAGCACATGACGTCACTATTTATGGTAAAGTCTACCTAATCGTGAACGTGAAGCGCGCGTCACGTGAAACTTTAACGAGCTATATCTTCACCATTTTTTTAATTAACAATAACAAAAGAAAAATTAAGTGTCTAATAAATTTCGGTAATCGGACTGACGAAAAAATTATATTTTTTTAGTCCTCTAACGATCTAGCCTAATCATATATAAAAAGTATGTTTCAACTGTGATTAACTTTTGTTTGAGTTGAAAAAAAAACAATATGCGACCAATATTTGGGAAAATGTGTTTACTAATACCTAAAAGTTTTTCGATAAAGACTGTAATAACAATCGACAGAAATAAAAAACACACTAGTACATAAAACTCTCCTGTTTGATTGGTAGCGTAAACATTTTTGGGTGAAACAGAAATGGGTATAAAAAGGATTCCTGGGCTTCCTTTTGGCTTCCGACATTTATTCTTAAAAGGGTTGAATGTGCCGTACCGTACCTATTTTGGCGGCGGGATAAGTAACATCAAAATAATCCAGTGACGCGACGGGCCGAGACAAGGCTAGCTAATGGAAGACGCGTTACCTGGCCATTAATCACGGACCGGAGTTCAGGTGACACGCTGTCTCTACTAAATCATTTCACAGTGCACGACGAAACTCACAAATATTTCACATTATGCTAGGTCCTCACATCGATATTCCTGTTCGCGTATTTATCTTACTAGCCCAAGTACAGCAATGTCGAAGATCGCCTATAATTTCCTATTCAGACGAACACAACGAATACGCAAATATGCGAACTCCTGCAACCGCCGGCTTAATGTGTGGGCGGTGTGTTCTTGTTATTCGTGTATACCACCTCAAATATATGCAGACAACGTCGAAAAAGTACAGGAATATTGACTAGCGATGTAAGGACCCACCATTATACGAATAGGTAGATATAGGTATATTAATATTAAAAATATAACGCAAACTCCACAGAAACAAACAAATACGTATATGGAATCCATATTAACCCAATTTTCTCATTCCTTTATGGAACCTCATCTTTTTATTACCTACTTATGTTTATGCTAACATATACAGTGACATTTTCGCTGTAGCCTGATTGTAGACCATAGGCCCAATTTTAAGGGCGCCATCTAGCACCATAGAATAGTTAGAGTATTCCTGTTTCTTATTCACTATATGCAATTGATAGAGAGGCCAATATTTTACGTTGCTATTAAATTTACGATGGCGTCTTTAAAATTGGGCCTAACGTGTACTTAAGTCTTGTCATGGTACAGTATGTAGACATACCATAGATAGATAACATGCAAAATTCTTTATGAACCATGATTGACCACGCAATAAGAAATAATTGGTAACTGAATAAAAATATCTTTAACCATAAAATCGTATTTTCAACTATAATGTGTATACATGTAGACTGCGTCACATAATATAAATAATTACCCATATAAATTAAATTGCCCTGCCATCGTCAACAGTGTTAAAACTCAAGAAACTTTGCTGTTCAGACAAGCTAAATGAAATTTAACAACAACTAGTTTTCTCATCTAATACATAACATAACAGCACATTTAACTACACCACAGAGCTCAGTCAGCATCCCACGTAGTGCTCGCGTGTGCGCAGAACATGACATGCACCTAATTCATGTTACATAATTTTTGCACTTTATCACTCATCAATCTAACTTACAGAATGATGGATTCTTTACCGATCGCGCAGGTACTGAAATATGGTAATCAAAACAAAAAAATTGAATACAAAATCCATTTCGTTGATTTACAGCAGAAAAGGATTTGGTACAACTACGGGAACAATGTGATTTATCAGTATCAAGCGATAACGTCCCTTAATGGAGATGAATTCCAGCGTATCATTCACTACTTTAAATCTACCCCACGCTGTATACGTGCACGTTGGAAAGACAAAGTGGCGTCATCAAAATTATGACGATAAATTCCTTTGTCAACGACTTTTATCCAAGAAAAATATTATAAAGTACCGTAGCTCCGCTCCGTTTCGGCCTTCTGCCTGTTTATTATTTCATAGCTTTTGACGATGATTTTATTTTTGTTAATACTCCAAGGAATTTTGTATCAAAACAAACTTGAACCCAAATTGAAACGCAAATCTGGGCGCCGTTTGAAGCAGTTAGTGACCTTTTACCGTTAATTAAGCACGGGATCGGAGCAACACTATCGTGGAACAGTTTTGTCTTTGTAGTCACGTGACACACGTTCGAGCGCACGGTGGCGTGCCAATCGATCGGAATCTGCGGCCGAGGGCCGGGTATTCACAGTTCATTAGAGATTCGGAAGGCGACCCCGCCGCGATAACGTATCGCTGAAACAACTTCGCCCGTGCGAGTATCGCTGAATCTACGCCGGATAAGGAAGCAATAAATTGATTACCTTAACGTTATAATACTTTCACGGCTTTTATTGCGCCTCGTGTGAGCCAATTTCGGAGCGACAGATATTATTTATGTCAGCCGTCACTCTTATTGAGATGGGCTTGATAATGACGAGGGAAAAACAACATCGAGACAGTGTTGCCATGCGGATTTACATGAGCCACCATCGTGCGACCACGACTGGCAACGTTATTCATCTCAAGTTATACGAGGGTCACAAAGTAATAAAAGCCTACATAAATAGATCAATGGCAGAATTTGAGCACTCGCTTTCACGAATTTCGTAAAGAAAGAAGAATTTTCTCGAATGTCGTATAGGAAGCTGTACGTAAGCTTTGAGAGCACACAATAAGAGGAAAGTCGAATATGGACCGTAGATTAGGGTCGTTAGGGAGGCGCCCGCCCACGCTCCTCGGCCACGTTGCTCGCTACATAATCACTCTGATTGAACGATCCCGATACAGTTTCTTAAACTCGCTCATTATAAACAAATCTCGCAACGATCTTAATTGATTAATGTCGATGTTCCCTCGAAAATAGACCGGTATTATTCTCTCAGCTTTATAACAACCCGGAGCTTGTACCTTCTCTATTGCAAGTAACGTCTCTTTTTGTTCAAGACTTGATTTCACCCGAGACCTATTCTCAAAAGGATGTCATTTTGAAATGTGACGCGGACCATTAATAATAATGAGAACGGTTGAATGAATATTTTAAATGAATAGAGAAGTCAAGTGGGAGAGGCCACAAAAATGGGCCATTGTGGCGTATGAGAAGAATATAACGGTGGAGTGACCTTGTGAATGACCCTTACACATTTTATATCGTTTTGAACTGTTTCTTTTTGTTGATACTCTGACACCAGGGCTAGCCACCCGGCCTATACGAACTTACTTACTTACTTTTTTGTTGATAAAAAAGATTTTGTACATAAAATATCGATCATAAAATTAAACGATTGTTATATTATATGCAATTAAGGTGACGCATTGATAAACTATAGTTTCAAAATCGAGTACCGCGCCCCTTCACTCGGACAAAATTTTACGCGGTCTCACTTGACAGGATCACGCCAGAGCGGCGGGCGGCAACGCTGGGCTAGCGTACGTGGCGCTGCTAACGGCGCGGCGGCGGCACGCGTCAACTCAATTTGCCTAGAGCATAGATAATCATGGAGTCGCCTTGTCCTTAATCAACAATTTAAAAAAAAGGCAAAAATTATTTTGATCTTTTTAATGTTTTTTTTTTTCATACAATACAGGGTTATTTCAACTGCTGTTTTTAAACTTTCGCGATTTGAACACATTATTATTATATACTACGGGACTTATCGCGCTCTGAAATTACGAGATAAATAAATAACTCATCATCCCGACGTTTCGTCCGAGTTGCATCAACCGTGGTCAAGGGTAGACACTCCGTAGAATAGTGAGTCTACCCGTGACCCGCAACAAAATGTATGGAACAGCTTTTTTTTTTTAATTTTGAGAAATGTTGCAGAACAAAAGTTGTTAGTTTTGAGAAATGTTGCAGAACAAAAGTTGTTAGTTTTGATGTACATATACAGAATAAACCTCTAAAAGGATGCTAATTGATTAGAAATAACCCTGTATACAAATTAATGTTGATTATGTACAGGTATCATAATCAATGAACTTATTTTTATCGTGCTTCACACACTTAGAAAAGGGTTTGGATGCCAGAAATAAAATATTTAGTTAATCGGTTTAAAATATAAATCATTTATTTACCGATATTTGGTAGGATAGGTGCGAGTGCGTCGTCATCCAAGTCTGGCTTATCCACAATTTCTCCATAATCTAGATTTAATGTACGCGGCACCAAAGTACGATTTTTTTTCCTCTTGCAGTTTTATTTTGTTCTATTCTTTTTTTCATTTACAGCTCTTTCGTATTTTGTAATAGTTTTTTTTGGGCTATTTCCATAAATATTACGGTGGACAGTCGACAGCAAGTTGCCGGTGTTAAAAGATATTACTGCACCAGAGCATCTTGCTTGGTAAGCTCTTCTTTGAGAATAATTTACCCTTTTTCCACCAACAAGTTTGGCAATGACTCCGTTAAATCTTTCCACTACATTACTGTCGACATCTTCAATTAAACTATGGGCTTTTTCAGCCAATCGTGCGACATGAGTTTTTATTTTTTGCCAAAGCAAACTCCCAAAAAACGGATTAGGAGCGTCTATTTGCATATGTTTTTTGCATAATAACTGGTTGCAAGTTTCATGAGAGTTAAACGCATGGCCAATAGATGCGTTTATATCTTTATATAAACCATCTGTATTTTGGCTCTCCTTGTGAAGTTTTATAGCGTCGCAAATATATTTCCTGGAGCGCATTATTTTCTCTTGTGTCAAATATTTCCTGTCTGTAACGTTGAAGTGAGTGTCTGAAGTAAGTTGCTGTAACTTATTGCAATAGTTCCTCAGTAAATGATTCCGACAGAAAATTTTTGACACTGTTAAGCCTGGGTATGGCCGAGCATTTATTATTTTGGCATAGGTGCTACTGTCGCCATCAGCAATAAGTCGCGCGTATATTATACCGTGCATTTCAATGGATTGTTTAAACCCCTCAGTTATTATTTGGGATTCCATAGCAGTAGAAGCCCCTTCAAAGTTTTTATAACAGACATGTTCTTTGGGACTTTCTTTTTTGTTTTGAGCTCGGGCACAAATACAACAATACTTATTTTTGACACACATGTACAAAACTTGGCCAAAACGTCTGCCAATTATGGCTGCAGCACCCGATAATGCAGCATAGTTTGTTCTGTATGAGCGTTTGCTCCAACACCCATCTACAATGACATCAATCATGGGAATGCCATCTTTTGTAACCCTGCCTTCAATAACAGCTGCTTCTTTCTCTTTTTCTCCGGCTATTTTCATTTCCTCCCAGGCAGTTTCTTCCCAATCGTCACAAACATCGTCCTGCATTTTATTGTAAGTGTGTTCAGACATAATGGGTAATCCTACTGCTGCGGAAAACTGCTTCAGTTGCGCGTGACCACAACCTGCTGCCATTATTCCTGCAACAACATCTTTGTTTACATCAGCCAAAGATGATTTTATTTTGTTTTTATAATTACACATAGAGCAGACAAATGTAAATTCCGATTGTAATCCAATTCGATGTTCAGAAACTAATTTCATTGAGGCTAATCCGCAGTCAAACAGAGATTCATGTTGAGAGAGTTGTATTAGTTGTGATGTAAAATGATTAACATCTATTACTCGATGCCCCAAGTCGGGTATTTCTGTATGAATCTGAAATTTAAGCACATATTTTAGTATTTATTTAGTTTGAATTTCTTATTATGTAAACATGCCTTAGCTATAACAAAATCCTTACTGTAGTTTCAGAGGTACTTTCGAATATGTATGGAATATCTTCATTTTCAGGGTTTTGTTCATTTAACTGAAACAAAATTACACAAGTTCAACTTGCAGACGAAGTAAAAAACGACATTTTCAAAATATAACCAAATCGACAACATCCTCTTTTTTGAAGTCGGTAAAAAGACAAGACAATAATCGCGATAGTTTAAAAAGGTACTTAAGTTTACCGTTTCCACCGAATCCTCTGATGTGGGCAACACATTTTGTAACTCTTCATTTTCAGGATTTGGTTCTTTTAACTGAAATTAAATTACTTACATTACTATTAAAGGAATTAGACATGTACAAAATGGAGTACAGTGGCGGAGGTATAGGTACTAACTACTCACTAAATACCTGGAAAATCTTTGTGATAAAGCAGGGAGAATAATTTTAATTTCGTTTATTTAAAAGAAGAAAAAATAATAACCCTATCGACAACTTCCTCTTTTTTGAAGTCGGTAAAAGACAATACTATAACCGTGATAATTTAAAAAAAGTGTTTAAATTTACCGTTTCCTCTGAATCCCCAGATGTCGGCAACACGTTGTGTAACTCTGCGTATGTTGGTGATATTTCTGGGTGGCTACAAAATAAAATGATGTAATTATATAATTATTAAAAAGTTAAAGCTAACACAATTATTTAGGTGATAGAACATCACCTAATAAATATCATTATTTTAGATAGGTTTCTAAAATATCAAGAGACGACTCCATAGCTTTTTGTTCTGATATTTGTTTCCTACAGTATGGTTAGTTTGTACAGACAAATCTTAGTAGGTACACACTTGAAAATAAAGAATAGACGGAGTATTATTACTAGATACTTTAAATTGATTGCTGACATGATAGATAGGTACTTGGCATGGACTCACTCTCTATCTACTGGCCCTGTTGAGGATGTGGATTGACAATCGTCAGGTTGCAGTTTCCGTTTTTTTGACCTAAAAAAATTGTAAATATAGGTAAATGCAGAAAAATTGAAGTACCTAGGTAGTAAGAATGTGATAATCCATAATCTGTAGACGAATGTGTATTTGCCAAATATAGACTTTATTATTAGGGCATTAGAGTGCAACTATTTATTGCAAGTTTATTATATATGTAATTCGACTTACCCAAACATTCCGTCATTTTTTTTAGGTTTTCTTTTTCGTTTTTGTAAAAACAATTCTTTCCGCTTATTTTTCCTCCCCATTTTCTATGCACACTTGTTCACTACTATTTACACACTACCAAATAAAAATACTAAGTACCTAACTTACTACCTACTATAATAATGTTCTAAAGCTACAATATAATATAGTACACTAAAGTCTAACTTATAATTTTGAAAATAATTCTGAAGTAAATTACTCGGTTGTCGTCGCACAGAGTACCTAGAAGACAATAACCAAAAACAAACAGCACGCATCTCGCGCCGTCCGTACTTTGCGGCGTTGCCAGCCCGACGCTGAGCGAATCATGCGCTCGTCGGAGTCGCAACGTCGCACCGGTACGGCGGCGGCGGCCCAGATAGTGCCGGATCAAATATTCTGAGCAAACACTGTAGAGTAAAAGCTAAACTAGAGTAGGCGCGAAGAGATTTGATTGAGTTTTTAATTAATTACTCATAATATACAATTTAAAAAAAAAAAAAACTCGGTTTATAATAAAGAAAAGGGATCTGGCTATTTTATTCGTAAAAAATAATGGGGTGTTGTCGCTGATAATTCTGAGCATTCGAATTACTAAAATTTTTTTGGTGAGCAATTTGTTTTATTTTTTTTTTAATAAAGCCGGTTACTTTTCAAAATTTTGTCCGGTTCATTCAATTTATTAAGATTTTCCCTTATCTATGACATTTTTTAAATTTGAATCGATATCATTCATCCTCTCACATCGCGCATTCAAAAGTACTCGTTTTTGCCGTTTTCGTGTTTCTCGGCCCGGTGCCTCGTCTTAAATTAACTTACTCTAACGCCTTTAAGTTTTTTTTAGTTTTGATCTGTTTATTCTGACTAATGTATTGTCTTAACTTCGCGAAAATACAATGTTATTTGTTCCATTCGGCAGCAGTGGCTCGGCTCGGCACACAGTAGGCAGTTCAAAGGAACCACGTAATTAAGTTGAGTGATGCTACCTCAATTCTCCAGAAACGCCATTAGGCAGCAGTCGGCTCAGCTAAATGTTTGTCGACTACAAACTTAGTGATATAAGAGTAAATATTGAATGTGATCTTTAGCCGTTTGTAGCAACAAGTCTCTAAATAAATAATGCAAGCGCCCCTGAACACATAAAACCGCTCTTACTTGACGTACAGTCAGACAAAATGAATATCACAGTAAAAGTCATAAACTGGCCAGATAATGATGCTTTATAAAACTGAGAGAATAAAGTCTAGACAAGTAAATTTAAATGAAGGTTATACCTATAATGGTACATTTTACGATTTATGTAAATTTCAAAGTCTTTTTTTTATTTTTTGAATACATAAATTTCATTTTACACGCATAGATTTCAAGGTTAGTTTTATGGTTTATAAAGTTAGTTATCTGTGGTCATGTAGATTGGACTCTCAAAAAAAGAGTCGAAATAAAAGGCTATATTTTAAAACAAACAATTATGTCCGAGCAAACGAAGTGAGCGTAGTTTCGAAGGTCGCTTTTTAACGAGTCTTGACAAAACTAGTCATAGTGCACGGCACAGGGTTTATATATTTTTGTTGTTTTTTGTCGTCGGATATTTTTTATTGGTATTTCCCTCAAAAAGGGAGGGGAAATTTGCTGTACCTTTAGTTATTAACTAATTTTGATAATATCTAGAAAAATTGTTTGGTATCTAAATTCTAACAAGATTTGCGAGAATGGTTAGAACTTAGGGGAAGTAAGAATATCCAAAGAACTCGTTAGTACAGGACTGAGTGTGAGCCGACGCCTCACGCTTGTATGGCGAGCATTCTCCCGCTTGGGATTTTAATACCATATTTAGTGAGATGAAGTGAGATCAATGCTATATACTTGAAACAGAGATTCCACTTCGCGGGCTGAGGATAGACATCGCTTTTTATGCAAAGCGAAGTGGTCGGTAATCCCACGTAAGTGCGGCCAGGTGCTACGAGTGCTACGAATGTGCTACGGAAGAGCTACAAGATCGTGTCGAAAACGCCATACTTAATGTTATACATTTTCTAGTCAAGTACTGACATTACTAATTTTTTTGTAATGCTCCTCAGGAACTATTAAAAATTGATATGTATAAATTAATATAATTTAGTGTATTGTAGATCTAATTATTTTTATCTAATAAAAATAGAGCTCTTTGAAAATCTGATCTCTTTGATCTCTTTGAAATTGATGGATGATGGATGGAATACATTAATCGCTTCAACGAAAATATCATCAAGAAATAAATAAAAAAGTTGATATAATTTTTTTTTGGACTTTGATTAAAATATAGAAATAGAGCAACAAAAAAGTAGTCATTTCATCAGTAAGAATGATATCACATTCTCATTTGTAAGTGAATTATCGAATTGAGATAGAATTCGACCTTTTTCTGCGGCGCGACCGGCGCAGCGAGTAAAAGCTAGTAAATAATAAATAATCTCGCTCGTAACCTTTATCGAAAATGCCGCGGTGTACCTATATCAAGTTAAAACTTAGCCGTGGGGTACCAACAAACCAAAAAAGCGAACCGACCTTTTTATTTGTGCTATAGAATTAAATTCATGTGTAATAAAGAAGTCTGGGCGGTTAATCTGGAACTATAAATCGTTTTTTTATAATAAGTAATTAAAAATAATAATTGGCTAGGGTTAACAGACAGATACAATAACCTACCCAATTTCGTTTTCCCTGGAAAATATTACAGTTTTAAAAATGTTAAATTATATTAAACATCGAAAGTTTTTGTCATAAATGAACGTAAAGTAATGTAAGAGTATATATAAGTCATTTTAGGAAAGCGTTTAATTTATCTTTTAAAAACGAAAACAGATTATATTTTAAAAAATTAAGAATGTAGTAAAATGTCTAAGTTCCAAGCTCGCGATATAAATAAACATGGCAAGGTCTCAGCCTCAGCCCCGCCCCAAGAGTAAACCTTTCCGCTCACGCATTGTGCATAACAGAGAAAAGGATACGTAGTTAAATTCGCATTAGGTGCTCACAAATCCAAGATCCAAGGCATAAATATGAATCCCTCACTTACGTCAGAGCCAGTCCGAATATGGCGCAACGCACACTGCCTACATGCTTTTACGCCATATTTCATGTAACAATTTCAACGTAACACCCGGCCGTATTAGATTTCCTAGCAGGCTGTTAGTGTAGAGTTAATATTAGCTAGAAGGATGTTTTATTACCTTGTCGTTGGCGGAATATCAGGTTGTTGTTCAGCCGTAGCAGGTACGAGTGCTTACATATATTATTACTTGCGGCGCTCAGCGGTTTTACCCGCTGTTTTACACGAACTGTTCATTTTTTATGACTTAAAAATAGTGTTTATAGCGACGAGTAACGAGAGTAAAAGTACAAATTTTATCTCAGCCTTTAGGGTTATTGAGATAAATAATAAAAGCTCCCTTTTATAAATAATACAAATATTGTAATTAGGTATACATTTAACACCAATTTTGTTTATGATAGTAGGTACAAGACATGTAAATAAATTATAATCACCGGTCTTCGAGCAAATATCTATAGAGTCACAGTCGTGCAAAAAAGTGTCCGAGCCAAAACTCTGCCCATGCTACTCGTACGTAATGGGCAGGCTTTTTACTTAGTCGTAAGGTAATTGCAAGACAACTACAACGCCGCACGATGCCAAAGTGCTCGGTTACAAATACTAATTAGGTTATATAACGTCGAGGTACGAGAAAACGGGTCATTGTGAAATATTTAATGTAAATATCTAAGTAGGTATATATGACGGCGCTCGTACATTTTTTTACTACTTTCACTTAGGGACTGTGGCTCTGTAGATATTTGCTCGAAGTCACTGGTACATAAAGTTATAATATTTTATAAATAATTATTTATGCAGTTGTATGCTTGCAATATTTCATTATTTTGTCTATACATCAATACACCTGTAGAGTGAAAAGTATAGGTATGTATGACTAGCTAGGTATACGGTGGCAGCAACGTAATTTCGCGTGAAACATTAAAAAACATGAAATAAAATCTCATTAGGAATGTTGTTACAGTTCAAGCCCAGCGTGTTCGTGAAAACCGTCAGATGTGATGTTGCTCATCACGTTTTTACGTGTTAACGTGCTTAAAGTGACGAGGGTTATTATCTCTATGATATCAAGGGACCGGCGAATGAAATAATTATTACGAGCGGTGCGAGCCGGCCTCCTCGTTCAATATTACAATGATTTAATGAACATCCTTACCTCGAAAGTTCCTCTTCGTGTTTACGTATTCACCGACCGGATCGTTCAAAAATTATCAAAAAAAACTCAAATTGGACTTATTATAGACTCACAAAAAATAAATGAAAATAAATATTTTTGCAACGTGTCGTTACTCTAATTTGGTTAAATTGGACTAGAATGTATTTTAGTAATAGTAATAAGAGATTATTCTGTAATAGTACAAGATTTTGCAATATAAATAAATATAAATATTAGGGGGCATCTTACACACGGCCTCTGACCGCAAACAAAGCAAAGCTTGTGATATGGCTGCCAGAGACATATACTACATAACATAATATACATATTTTAAATACATAAAGAAATAGATAGTACCTAAATGACACCCAGACACAGAGCAAACACCTAGGTTCATCACATAAATGTTTGCCCTGAGTGGGGATCGAAGCCACGCCTCTTTGAGCCAGAAGTCAGAGTCACTAACCACTGAGCCACCGAGGCAGCGAATAATTAATTAAAATTAGCGCAGCGCAATTAGGCAGCGCATTAAAATCTTTTTCAGCCATCAGGGGAATTCAGTTCATAGTAGATCCTTGTCTCAATTAATGATTTTAAAATGACAGTTTGGGAGTCAAAACGACAAAAAAACTACAAAATAGCTCTCTTTTACTAACCTGATCCACACTGCAAAGACGATTTCAGCTTAAGCTTTTAAAATACTGTGGTTAAATTCTACAGATAGAGCAATAAATGGGTTAAAGTTTCTATTATCTTGGCTTCTAGACAAGTTGATCGATCAAACCCGTCTCCACCTTTATTGCGCTGCTCTACTATTGTTACGTAAAACTATTCTCTGAATATTTCCCAAACGTAAGTTTCTTTGCCTTTACATGTCTAGCTAACCCTTATCTTATTGCGCAAACGTCGTGTATTGTGTTGAGAATATGTTGATAAAATTGCGTTCTCTATTGAAATAAAACAACAGTAGGCGAGATATAAACCTACTGTTAAAGTTTCTATCCACTAGCTTATAATATGAACTTTTCTGTGTGAATTATGTAGAACGTAACGTATACCGTACAATATTCAGTATGTGGTGTTTTAATTGGCACTACGAAATCAGAGCGAGAGGTAACTCTCTAATTTTATTGAATAATTATCTACACCCTTCATTCAGTCGTTCGTTCGTTCAGCCATAAGATGTCCACTGCTGGACATAGGCCTTCCCTATGGATATCCAGTAAGACCGGTTGGTAGCGGCTCGCATCCAGCGCGATTCTGCGGTCTTAAGGTCACCCGTCCACCTTGTGGGTGGGCGTCCTACGCTGCGCTTGCCGGTACGTGGTCTCCTCTCGAGAACTTTTCGACCCCATCGGTCGTTAGTTCTTCGCGCTATGTCCTGTCCACTGTCATTTCAACTTGCTAATCCTTCGGGCTATGTCGGTAACTTTAGTTCTTCCACGGATCTCCTCACTTCTGATTCGGTCTCGCAGGGAGACTCCGAGCACAGCCTTCTCCATAGCTCGTCGGACTACTTGGATCTTATAAATAAGGCTCATAGTGAGATACTACGTTTCAGGGCCATAAGTTATAACTGGCAATACACACTGGTCGAAAACTTTCGCTTTGAGGCACCTGAGGTATGTCGGACGAAAAGACGTTACGTTCATCCTTCATTTTTTAAGCGCATTAATCTAAGAAAACTTCTAAAAAATCGGACTTGTAGCTCTTAACTAAGTTAGGTTCTATTCTATATGTGTGATATTGTACCCTATATAGTTTGCAACTTGAAAGCCACCAGCTAACAAAGCTTCAAAGTAACTCCTTCAACAATCAACACAAAAGGACCGGTTGTGAGAGCGGAGAGAGAAAGACATACGTAGGTGCAACGCAGTCTAGAGATAACAGGTAACTTCAAATCAAGTACTTGTAACTTCAATTAGGCTACCCTAATCCATCGCGAGTTAGTTACAATAAAATATTGACTTATAAAATTACGATTATAAAATAGTAATTCTAAGTTTTAAGTACAAGGAGGATTCGTACTGCAGATTTAATTTATTCGTACTGAAAATGTGCATGGATTATTTCACATTTTCTTAAATAGCTCATTCATAATTATGTCCTAGTAATTACAATAAAATTCTATGATAGACGTAAGTGTATTTGTCCGCATTAGAGGACTTCTCCGTGATTTAATATTTGAGATTCACTTCAAACTTAAACAGTTTAGGTAGTATCTAGTTAAAATACTGTGGCTATGGTAAAGGAGGCCGTCCCTGACCGAGTTCTGTGACCGATATCCGTGCAGTGAGCTCGGCTGGTGGCAGGGCTGACACCACCGCCAGATTCGATCTGAATGCGAGCCACGCCCCGACGCAATTAAAACGCAAATTAGACTCGATGTGTGAATTTAATGGTGTTTCCAACGGTGGAACTCATCACCGAATGCAAATAAGTATTATATCAGTTTAAATATAGTAAATATAAAAAATAAGTACTTGTCTTAATGTACATCAAATGTATCGTTCCCACCAATTGTCAATGAAGATGGATCAATATTGGAAAGTAGATACCTACTCTGAATTTTTTTGTGGCGGTTTGAACTTTTTGCCATAATATATTCAATATTGGTCGCATTTTTATAAGTTCAATATACCTACGTGCCAATGAGTTCTTTGGAATTTATGTACGGAATTTCACACCACTGGCTTTTCGATGAAGGAAAACATCGTGAGGCAACCTGCATATGTCCTTAGAAGAAATTCGATGGCGTACGTGAATCCACCAACCCGCACCGGGCCAGCGTGGTGGATATGGCCCAATCACCCTTCGTGGGTAGGCCTACGTCCTGCAGTGGACTATTAAAAAAAGGCTGATACAGTACAGTACAGTACAATATACCTACTAGGATATAAATGTGAATACAAGTTGTCACATTTATATCCTAGTTTATTGAACTATAACTTCTATAGAGTAAGAAAAACAACACTCCAATTGAATAGAAAAACTGTATGATGCTGACTGATTTTGGCAAATTAAACCATGTAGAATGTATTAAAGTAACTTAAGCACAACTCAAGTACACTCTTGCATTTTCAAGTACAACTTGCATTTACAGCGTGAAACAATTTTGCATCACAAACCGGCACAAATTGTTATTGGTGCGATTCCTCTATTTAAACAAAACTCAAGCAAACACCAAACACTAACTACAGCCTCATCTCGTCAGCTTACACGTCGTGATTACGAAAACTCGGGATTCTCTTGTTGCGGCAACACGAAAAGCGACATCGTTCGATAACGAGCAAAAACAGGGTCCCGGGTGCGGTTTGCGGCAACCCTGGTCGGGCATGCAATTCGCTTACCACAGATGTACCTGGTGTCCCGGCTCTAGCAACAACCGGCTGAAAACACGCCCGAGGCTCGCCGCGCTATTCACTCACAGCACTCTATTGTACAACAAACACAACCGTTTCTTACACTATCGCTAGGTGGAAAAACCTCTTTTGATCGCAAACTTCAAAGCTAACATTAAAGTTCCTTAATTAAAGCAAGCGACTATAAAAAATAGTTTCTAAAATTTTGAAACTGTAGTTGTAAAAATGCGCCAATTTAATCGCAGGTATTGTTGACTGTTGTCAGGTTGTTTTTGAAATTTTCATTTTTATTATAGAGTAAAAAATGGTGTGTCTGACGCGGTCAACGACGCGTTAGATTTTAATGACGAGACCACGTACACGACTTGCATTTGCATAATTTGTGAAGTCCCTCTCTAATTGAGCCCGGCCGGCGCCCTCGCGTCTTTTACAGCTCAGAATATATTAAAACTTCTTCCAAGAATGTAGCTCTAATGTGCATGCATATAGGAATAAAAATAGCTTACCACATGTTAGAGTTGACTGATGGCGATATCAATGTATTTTTCAGGTAAAGGTCACCTGAAAACCTTCTACGTAAAGTGACATTCGATGTAGTGATATCACCTGATCAATACTAATTGCCATGTTTTGAAAGAAAATAGTAATATTTATTCTATATATTTCCCTACATTAAACCGATAGCTTAGTAAAGCAAAATCATATCAAATAAACATAATGGTCATCGAATCCTGCAAATACAATCCAATAGGTTTTCTGAAAGCTCGCGCGAAAATATATTAATTGTTGTCGTTAATACTACATAAGCCGGGGAAATAACGTTCACTCTCGATTTAATTGCTGGAATGAAATTACGACACAAATTAGTGTAATGCTGTACAAACAAACGACTGTGTGTGTAATAAACTTACAATACGTTTTCTTCGCGCAACTCTCACATATTTAATTATTCAGTAGCAGATTATTAAGAATTTTGTGCTTAGTTTCAAGTGACAAAAGACTGTCGTTATGTTTATAAATAAAATGAATAATGCCTATGAATATTATATTACAGACCGTATATCACCGTGTTATGAATTGTAGGTAGGTTACAATTGTAGGCGATTTTATGTTCCAAAAGTAGAGTAGTCTGTCGTTTTAACTTCACATTATGTAGATTTGCGTAAAACCAGTACTTATGAAATGTTGTTTTAAATAAAATTATTTAACAATTAGTTTGAAATCTTCCATTTATTTAATTTAAGAGTTGGACGAAAAGCATTTTTCTACAGTAAAATATTTAATGGAAAAACTTTTAATGGAATTTGATGAAAGGAACGCTTTTGGTACCGGGAAATTTTCGGAAAAGCAATTTTCTTTTCAAATGTTGCGAAATGCTCAGACAGTAGTGTCTTAACTGCAACGGGAGATGTTCATAAAATAAATTACTGAAGTTATTCCTACATATGCTAAATGACTTCTAAGAGTAGGTACGTAATTATAAGAATTATAATGAATACTTACAGAAAATAGAAGTAGGTAAATTTTTATTATGTCTAATCTTGGGAAATCTTATTTTATTAAAAAATATGATACAACATGAAATAATATTTGGAGTAAGATCTGGCTGGCGGCGCGGGCGGCCTAAAAGTTAGTCAAAGGAATAAAAACGTTTGAAGTGAGTTAAACTTATTTTATTCTTTTGTGCTTTAATTTTCTTTCTTTTACATATTTTACTTATTGTTTTAATAAATTTTATGTAACATAAAAATGAGAAGACAATCAGCTATCTTTTATGTTAGAATCTAATTCAACTGCAGTAAAATAACAAGGTTTCAATGATAAGTCGTGGTTATTTAAGTTTTACTTGGCTTTTTTTGTAGGTACATAATATCTTTAGACGTTTCACTTTGGTTTTTAGTGATTTGTACTATAAATATATTTTATCACAATAAACTTTTCAATGATCAATTCCAGCTGTAAGTAGAAGTACGTAAAGATTTATGAAATATACATAAAAGAAACGATTGTACACACCCGCATCTTGGCCGGTTTAAATAAAATTACCTACCGTAGTAGCAAGAGAGCAACCCTGGCAAAGCTCAAGCAACATAAATTAGGAAAGAATGGAGTAACTTGTGACTCTAATGGCTCATTGAACAGATTAAACGTCCTTAGGAGGAAAGTGTTCTTAGAGAGCCGATCCCATTTTTTTATCCTGACATTTTATTCTTAAAGCTAGTGTAAACCGTGAACTTTGTCATATAAAAACAATAAGCTGATCACAAAATATGGGTTCAAAATTCAAAGTGAGTAAATCGTATCATGTAAGGTATCATATAAAAAACTTCATTAGCACATGCTAAAACAAGTTTTTAATTATTTTAACAATGTGTGATTTTCGATGTATGACAAGAAAAGTGAAAAAAAAACTTTTTTGCCGATGGTTTAGAGATTTTAACGACTTACATCCCTTAAACTAAACTTTTGTGAAATTTTCTGGATTTGTACGGAACCCTCGGTGTCCATAAAGAACATGCTTAGCTCAGCGTGTCGATACTGGGCCGTATAGCGGATAGCGTCAGCCGGCGGAATCTGCAGAGTCGCGACCCAGATTCATTGTCAACCATCTAGGCGAGGCATCGGCACACAAATATGCACGGTCATCAAATTAGTCATACTTCAAGACCAATTAGATGTAAGAGACTGTTGTATAAATAGTAGTTAAGCATGTAATAAAAACAATCTCAACCAAACGGTTGTTTGATTCACAACAAGAGGGGTGCAGTGGCGAGAACCTTCGGGCGGCTGCACCCGGAGTCTAGAGGGGTGCAGTGGCGAGTACCTTCGGGCGGCTGCACTCGGAGTCAAGGGTCCACCATCGCCAGCAGTCAGGTCGTCTAGGCGACCGGTCGTCGGACCATCGAGGATCCAGACGGAGCCCATCCAGAGGCCTGCAGCGCAGGGGACGACGCGGTACCCTGTCCTTTAGTTGACTTGAAACTGACAGACCACCTTTGACGTACCTCGGGCTAGCGTAATCAACAAGCGCTATGTTCATTGGCGTTAAAGTACTCATAAATAGCACTTAGCTGCCTCGGACAGTAGCAATTCGGGACTTGGCCTCCCACAAGCGGGAATCACCAGGTACTTGAGAAGGTGCACAAATACTGATCCAGGGAGAGATAAGCAGCTAAGAGTGAAGGTTTAGATCAGGAGTAGGGCTAAGGATTAGGGGAAGCAAGAAAGAAGAGAGAAGAAAGAAGATCAAGATGGAGATAGAGGGAATCAAGGAGCAATATTTTGAGATCAACCAAGAAGGTTTCAAGACATGCTTTCATTGGCTCTATAATTTTATTTGTTTTCCTGGAGTGGTGAAGAACATGCAATTAAAAGAGAATTGCATTGTTGAGCAACTCTTCGCCAACCACACGGAGACTAGGTGCCTGACCAGAACGATTCAGGTGGCGCAGTGCATGTTGGTCACAATGCGACGACGCACTCGTCAACCACGAAGAGAAGCCAGGCAGATCGAGCAGCCAACCAGCCACGACAACCAGGGGTTCGAGACCAGTGGCATCCCATCCACGCCATCAACCAGCAGGAAGGACCGTAGCAACGGTTCCAGCGGAACGAAGGCAGAGGTGTTGGAGCTGTACCAACTGAAGACCGTCCCGGAGAGACCCAGAATGTCCATAAAGAACATGCTTAGCTCAGCGTGTCGATACTGGGCCGTATAGCGGATAGCGTCAGCCGGCGGAATCTGCAGAGTCGCGACCCAGATTCATTGTCAACCATCTAGGCGAGGCATCGGCACACAAATATGCACGGTCATCAAATTAGTCATACTTCAAGACCAATTAGATGTAAGAGACTGTTGTATAAATAGTAGTTAAGCATGTAAT
The DNA here is from genome assembly GCA_949316475.1 of Hypomecis punctinalis. Classification (NCBI taxonomy): domain Eukaryota; kingdom Metazoa; phylum Arthropoda; class Insecta; order Lepidoptera; family Geometridae; genus Hypomecis; species Hypomecis punctinalis. The sequence continues at coordinate 11,605,015 of OX438810.1, forward strand.
AAAAACAATCGCAATGTAATAGTTGTTTGATTCACAACAAGAGGGGTGCAGTGGCGAGTACCTTCGGGCGGCTGCACTCGGAGTCAGGGGTCCACCTTCGCCAGCAGTCAGGTCAACTAGACGACCGGCCGTCGGACCTTCGAGGATCCAGACGGAGCCCATACAGAGGTCTGCAGCGCAGGGGACGACGAGTTAGAGAGGCGGGCGGGGAGTAGAGAGTAGGTCCCCGCGACGACCGAACGGCCGATGGAATAATCCATGTCCTAGCTTCGCTTGCTATCACAGTATAGCCAGGCGTTACGGCGACGGTAGTGGACTTCCACGGTTGCGTCGGTGGGTTAGTCAGGCGTCGCACGAACCTAACCATTGGTCGTGAGGCGGCTGTACTAACCGAACTTTCGTCAGGCTTTAGCTAATCGTTGCAGAGATTGGCTAGCGCCTGAACACTCGGTGTGCGAGCCTGACTCGCACTTGTCCGGTTTTTTTTAAATTACCTGAAAGTTATAAGCCTTTAAAAAGTCATTTTTTGCTAAGCTTGTCTGAAAAGTATACATAAAATAAAAACTTTTCTGAAAAATAAAACGTATGAGCGTGCAATATTTCTTATTCAAGCGATTGACACCAAAAACTTAACATTTCGTTACAATTTAAGGAGTGAAAAAATTTCCCTCGGAATGTAAATTTATCAAAAAGTACCTAAAATTTTCTCGGTGTCCTAAAGAAAACGCGAAAACGGTGGTCGATTCACGATCTTCTTAAGCACTTATGTTAGACTTAAAACTTAATCTTAAAACTTCAAGGAAGGCACATACATTTATCGAAAAAAACACGTTTACCGGGGAAGATAAAATATCCCTCGTAAAAATATTTTGAGTTGTCTTGTGTTTTAAAAGTCAAACATATGTACAAGCAAATCTAAATCACTGATTACTTGTTTAAAACTGAAATTCTTACCTCATACATTTTCAGCGGCGCAATGGAAACTGTTGGTAACTGTTGTTAGATGGATAAATAAAATTTATTTTTGATAAAGTTTCAAATTATTTAGTCTACTAGTTTTTTCCAGATTTAGTTAGTGGTATAGTTAGAGAATCTATGGAAATAAACTTTCATTATTTTAATAAACTTGAAGAGACGCTCATATACCTAATGATTAAGCTACTCTTGCACATCTGCAGCTTGAACTTAATTGGTATCTGGAAAATGTCTCGAAAGAGCACAGAAATTATGAACGTTGTTATGAATTTGTATACTTTGTTTGTTACGCTCAAATTCACCAGTGAAAGAATATTTGGAATCGATCCATTAGTTTTAAGGCCTATTGGCAACAAAATATTAAAAAAATAAAACAAATAGCTTGTCCTAATAATAATTGCTCAGAATAATTGTGCATATAGACATAAAAGTGTAGGAAGACGTAGGAGTAGAAATGTAGGTATATGCTATATGTAGACATAAGTGTACTTAAAATTTTACGCTCACCTTTTAGAAGCCAACAAAAATTACCTGTGAACATAAAACGAATTATTTAAATCAAACATTTGATATTTAAGGATAACCACACATTGGTGTGTCTCACAGTTTACAATAAAAGTTCTCATTTGATTACTTGAACGCTCAGAACTTAATATAAAAAAGGAATTTGCATAGATATTTCAATTGTTGCACGCTTTAGAGGATTGAATCAATAGAAGCAGTCGTTCACGTTCCAATTTTATCACTCGCTTAAGAGAACTTTATTTGTTTACTATTATTAGTTTGCTATCTTACGCGTATTTAAAGTGAGATAAGGCAGCATTTACATATATATTCAAAAGAGCCGAAGTTTAGAGCTGAACCAATCTAGTCGGGTAGGTAGGTACGAGTAGGTACCCGCCGACTGCGTAAATTGGTTATTATTGCTCGAGATTATTAAACTCCGTCTCGTTTTACGTAGGTAGGTATATCACTTTTATTCGTCAATTTGTCGACCTAATTTCACTGAAAAGCAGTGTACTTGAAACTGTCTAATTTAATAATTTCTTCACTGAAATACTCGAAGCAGGAAATTGTTGAATCTAAATTGATTAAAGAGTCCTTAAACTAGAATGTTGGAATATTTGAATGGGAAGGTAAAAGGAAATGGAACTACGGACTAACATTACAGATAAGTACTACTACACTAGAGTAGATAACTATACTATATCTATGGTTAGATACACTATACACCAGATAAATGTATCGATAGGTATAGTTATATTTTTATTTAGTGTAACCGTGTACCGTATATAAATTAATAGAGAACAACATCTGAAGAGAAATACTCAAAGATTTCATAAAACGTTGAACAGCAGGAAATGAAATTTCTTCTCGTCCCCTGCCCACTCGAAACATTCGTTTGACGGCGCAGCTGCGGGCCTGGACCTTCTTAGTTTTCTATTAGGTATAGGTATAAGTAATGCTCTCCACAAAATGAGAAAATTAATGAAATGAAAACTTCCTCTAAAATATTATAATGAGATCGTTTCTAAACGTTCGAAGGTAATGTTGAATACTTAATCATTCTTTGTACATACTCGTGTACAAATAACTTAATATTCACAACGTGTGTACATATTGTACAATGTACATGAAAGGCGATGGTTCTATTCCCCGTTGTAGGATCCTGCTGGTTTTCCTTAGTACAATGAAATCTCGGAAGTTGTATACTTTTACTGTTAAATAAACAAGATGGCGCTGCAACTTTATCTTGCGAAAAACAAAACTAGAAACAGTACAAAAAATTAAATAACATAATATAATGTTGAATTGCAATAGGTAAATTGAAACGCGAACGCCGTCGTCCGTCGTATAGGTACGCATTTGTAACGTTAGAAATTACATTTTTAATGAATAACATGAATAACATTTTTTTTTAATCCTATAAGTGTTGTTTTTAAACTTTCGCGATTTAAACACATTATTACTATATACTACGGGACTAATCGCGCACTAAAATTACGAGATAAATAAATACCTACTCATATCCGACGTTTCGGCCGAGTTGCATCGAGAAGAGGACGTATTTATTTATCTCGTAATTTTAGTGCGCGATTAGTCCCGTAGTATATAATAATAAACCTATTACACATACCCACGTAACGTCGATGTAAAATTTTAAACGTGCCTGTCATCGCGACAAATATTCATAAACTAATAAAAAATAATACTTTGCAGGTAGAATTTATCGAAAGGTCCGCTAGAATATTTTTCACGCTGAATGTTTTTACACCAGCAACTGAACTTTTTAATTAAAAAAGCAGCTCTATCATAGCGAAACATCTAAATATACCTGAGCTACAAGAAGGTTGAGCAAAGTTTCAACTAACAAACTGCTGGCTGAAGTTGGTAAGCAAGCGTTCATTGTTAGATTGATTAGATGTTCAGTTGAGTCAATTAGCCGGTGGCTGCAGTAATCTGTAGGGAGAAAAACTATCGCCAATGACGGGATGAGCCTGTGGATAGATTGATTGTTCTGCGGAACAACTCGAACGGAACTAGGGAGCTTAACGATAATGGCTGGCTCTACGGAACGATACCTCCACGCGGTAACGAGATGCCATGTATCAAACTACTCTCTTTATTAGCACAACACTATTGGAAATAAATCTGATAGCAGGCAACCTGGTTTTAATATTTCATAGTTAGATATTCGTATGCATAGTTCGTGAGATGGGTTTTCTTTTTTAAATTAAAATAATTTGACGATTATCGTCGCACAGGGATAAACTACTGAGAGAGACAGCACTAGAAGTAAACTATTTAAGAAATAAAAAACTAGAAACATCGACGAAAAAGAGTAATGCATATTAAAGAAATATTAACTTAAACGAATACTCCTACAGTTTTAAGTAGGGTTTATAGTTATAATGAGCGCCACACAAATCGACGACGGGAAGTTATGCGCAGAGCGCTGCGCAAATGCCGAAATATAGGCATGTGCGGGAGCCAGAGAAACGAAACGCTGCCGGGGCACATCCGCCGGCCAACTTCATGCCTCCCACGCGCTCCCTACGCACTACGACACGCGGCGTCGGAATTGTGCACACATGCGCAATAATTAGCCAATCACGGCGAAGTGTCATCTGCGGCTAACTTCTCATCCGTCGACTTGTGTGGCGATCAGTATACTAGATACAATACTTATTATTTATTTACTCCATAATCGTGTACATGGTAGGTGTGCTAAACCAAAATGCGCAAGCTATTCATAATAGGAAAATGATAGTTTATTAAAGCCTTAGTTGCATTTGAGTGATTGGGCACTTATTTTTCAATATTAATATTAATAAACGATCGTGTTCGACCCTGATAAGAAACCACTTCATGGCTGGAACGAATTACCGTAAAAATGAATCGCCGTGCCGTTCGCTCGCCATAAGACACGGTACTAATACAAACGATAAAGCCAAGCGGAGCCGTCATGAAAAACACTCGTTCATTTGTTGTCGTTTGCTAACTTTACAAACTTTTAATTAACTTGCGCGTCCTGTTTTTAGGTTTTTAAATAACAAGAGCTTTATTTATGTTCTGAATCTTTATGACGTAAAGAAGATTACCGAGATTATTTTTAAAGTCAGTTTTGAAATTAAATTTATAATCTAGTTGGTCTGGGCAGCATAATTATAATAAATCATACTTTTTATCATACTGAGGATTTTGCTTTTAGTTTATTTTCCCAGTTGATTTGATTCTGAAGAATATTGGCGGACTAATTGTATAGGTTTAATTTTGTATAACACATATTGTACACGCCATATTACTCGTATCAGCGTCGAGGTCAAGAGGTCATCGACACATTATAGGTATATTATTTTTCAATACAGCATAAATACTCGCACGCCGCCGACTGGAAGAGGAATGTTTAATTCATGTATTTTAAATCAGATCAGATTCCATGTATTTTATTTTGCTGTTGCAAGGCTCCGTAGCACCCATGTACTTAGTATATCTCTAAGGATCCAATAAAAATTTAAACCGAAGATAGGTAGAGCCAACTGCAGAGCAATACAATGCAGGAATAATTATTAATAATAATTAATTTTTCGCAAAAAATCGCAACACCGGCTTCCACCGTACATCATGTACTTCCATGTACATTTTTGTTGATTTATCATAAACTGCTTAGGTAATTTGAATTTTCAAAATTTCGAAATTTTGGAAAGTACTCGTATGAAGGAAAGGAAAGTGCCTTGGAAGTATACTTATGAACCAAAAAAAGTTTTTTTTAATGATTCATAATTGGCGAAAATATCGATGAACACACAGCACAAAAAACACATACAGACGAACATAGTTCATTTTTTAAGTAGCCATTTTGGAAGTCGGTAAAAATGGAGAGCGACAGCCGACATGCTGAGAGCCCCGACGACGGGCGCGCGTGACGGCTCAACAACTCAAACCTTAGTTAGTTCAACTGGCACATAAATACTTTAGTACCACTACTCTTGAGCATAATTTTAAATCTACGGTGATGTAACTGCTAACTGCTTTATATATAAATAATTGTAAAATAATGTTAAAATATTGGATAGTCAAGTCGTTATAATTTTACAACGGGGTCGCTAAATTGTTTGCCAAACAATTAACATGAACATAATATCCTAGAGTACTAACTCACTAACTCACAGGTAATCCGAAAAGTTACGTTGCTATACCTATCGGAAACAGCTGGAAGTAATAGCTAAATTAATTGACATACGTGGGTTAAAGGATGGCGGACGATGAGGCTGAGCACTGTTGAAACTGCCAAACCAACATGCTACAGGTCGCGGCATATAAGTGTAGCGCTGAGCGAAGTGTGGAGGGGATGGCTGCGCATCGGTTTAGTATGGCGATCACTATGCGCAGCCATCCCCTCCATAGTACCCTCAGCGCTATATTTACGTGCCGCTACCTGTACAAGCTTGGAAAGTAGGTATTCTAAAATATGAATATAGACTCTCACCTACTCGACAAAATTGCCTGCCTGCCACTTGCACTTGAGTCCTCGCACTACAACTACAACACATCACAAATAACTACAAGAATAAGGCAGAGACAGAACTTAGAGCCATTACCATCAGAAGTGATAGTCATTGACCTTGTGTCATGACGCTCAGGCAGGCATATATTCAAAAAATATTTAACAATTTTTAGAGTAAAAAGGAATAGAACCTCTTTGCGCATACGAGTAGATAGGTACTTTAGGCTACATCTCAGCCTACATATTCACGATCTTCCATAAAACCCGCTGCAGTAATGTACTATTACTTGCCTCAGAACCACAATTTATGGTTTTATGGCTCAAAGGAATAAAGTGTGATGGAAATTCGTTCTACATATCATATTATAGGCAAGGAAGGAAGGAACAAACGGTAAATTGAGGTAGATTGTAAAACTACGACGATCAAGTGAAAGAGATTTATTGCGTGCGGAGAAAAATTCTGTTTTAAAAGGGGAAAGATGTAGCACTTAGAAGTTAATTTTTATTTATTCATTTTCAAACTATTGTTATAAGTAGTAAAAGAAAGTTAGAAAATGTTTAATTCTTAAACAACGTTTGGACACAAATTTTGCTCTCATATTTGCGTTTAAGCTATATATATGGCTTTATGGGTTTCGATTTTAATTACTTAAGCAACAGTTCGGACCAAGATATTAACTATGTGAGTAAATCAATAGATATGTAGGTAAGTAAGTTATTGTAACTCTATCTGGACTTTGCTCTACATTTACCTTACCTACTTTAATACGAGCAAAAGTTCAGCAAGCAAACACCACACCGGTGAAGTTTCCTCAGCTTCACTAATTGTGAATAGCAACAATAAAACATTAGAGCAAGAGTGCCAACCGTTAATTACGACTCCGCCGTGATTAGGGTCATCTTACGAGCAAATATGTTTGTATAGAGTACTTTCGAGTTTAGGGAATACGACTAAACACATCGTCCAAATAATGCATACGTAATAACGTGCCAACACACGCCAACTGAACTGAAGACTATGTAAATTGCAATACTGTGTCCCCTTTCAACCGCGCTCTCGAGAGAGGGACGGCAGACATGCGCCATGATGGATGGATACGAAATGTGGAACTGGAAATTTAGGGGATCAAATATTTTCCTCATACCACTCAGAATATTAAATGTCGTTTGAATTCACATATAAAGGCAGTCAAAGGTACGGGCGGTTCTTAGCGTACAATTCGGATTTAAACTGTAATAAGGCTTAATGTGTTTGTCGTCCTTGCCAAAGGGAAATTGGGATTACCCACCGAAAACGATCGAAGGAAATGCTTTGGACCTTTGGTACATTTGCTTTGTTATTTGTTTAACTAGTCTTCTACTCGTTAGGAAAACAACGAAGATCAAAAGATCTTTATCAGAAAAAAAACTTTTTTGTTCAATATTAGGTTTTACGTTATTTCAGTTGATGTTAAGTAATGACATGATCTATCATAAAACACGCTTGTGATTGTGTCTCACAGTAAATAATATTCTCATATAAAGATTGCATCAAGGCATAGGCATGATCCCAAGTCTTCGGAACATTAACCATAAAACAATATTACCGGCAATATCTTCAAACACATCAAGAGCTTGGGCAAGTATTCCAACGTTAAGTACCTATAGTAGGAACTTTCAGCAGGATGCATAACTTTTAGTTAAATAGTAAAACCTTAAATTCAGTAAAAGCTAAAGTTGTAAGTTCACATCAGTATTTCAACTAGTTTCTGCCCAGTAGAATCTAAAGGTAGGTAAGAACTGAAAACTCACAGTCACTGCACAGTAAGTCAGTTATAGGTTGTTAGTTTTCAGAGACATCAGGGTGTCTCATATCTACATTGTCCTATTTCTCAGGATACGACTTTCGGGAAAGATCAAGACAAGGGTCAAGCTTTCGCTTTTTTTTCAGATTACCTCTAGGTGATATTAAAAAAAAGCAAATGCTTACTATCTAAAACTACTATCTAAATTCCAGATTGTTTTAAATGTGAATTAAGTTAAAATTTGATTTGGCTGCTGCACGTGATTGATAACACATTTAAATAAAGAAAAGCGAAGCAAAATGCAATAACCACTGAAAAATAAAATCAATCTATTCCTCTAGAACTTTCATATCCTTGCAATGAGACAAGCTGACAAGCCATTCGAAGAAAATAAATAAGGAAGTTCATGAAAATAGTTTCAAGGAGACACTAGAGAAACATATTATCTCGATAGGGGACAATTGAACATAAAATGTCCTCAGCATTACAAGTTTATAAGTACGGCGGCTGTCTATGACTCGGGATTTATTTATGACAGAATTATAAAGCTATTTTTGAATCTAATTAACTTTTAGTAAAATTAGACATCTAATTGTTGAGAATGTTTAATGTGAATGTGTCCTCTCTACCGACGTCGACGTATCGACTAAATCCTATTCCCTAAGATTTTATTTATTTAGTACTAGCTTTTGCCCGCGCGTCCACCCGCGTGGAATTTGATTTTTGTGCTATCCCACAGGAACCTAATATTTTTTCGGGATAAAAGTAGCCTATGTCACTTTTCAGCACTTGAACTATATCCATGCAAAATCAAGTAAATCCGTTGCTCCGTTGCTGCGTGAAAGAGGAAAAAACCAACAAACTTTTCGGATTTATAATATTAGTACGAAGTATGATTAGCTAGAAGGGGCGGTAGAAGTATGACAAAATATGACATTTACTTATCACTATTATTAGAGTTTTCCCAAAAGAAAGATGTCATGTTGTAAATGTACCTGTAGATTTGTACTCCAAAATGAATTCGGTTTATTGCGCGGCAGGTGGCGTGGCGCGCTCAGCAACTGTAGTACAACCCAGAGTGACAATTCTCCGTAATGCCGAAATGCGATAAGTTTGTTAGGACGATGAATACGAGATAAAACCCCTATCCTTCAGAATAACTCGAGTAAATTGGAAATCTTGATGACGTCACTGGGCTTAAGAGCCCTGGGGCTCTTGAGATGTGTCGTTCGTTTTCGCTTCGCACTCGAGTGAGTTTGAAGTCAGATTGAAGGAACACGGCCCAAGCTAGGTATTCTCGTCAACTATTAATAAGTTTGTCTAAGCTAACTTTGATTTAAATGTAATGCCTTGAACGTCCGTCCGCTACAGAGGTCGTTATGAAGACGTCTAATAGTCTATATAAAGTGAAAACTTTGGGCACATCATTGACTTTAAACTTATGACGATTTTAGATAAAATTTACCCTAACTTAATCCACCCAAAGAAAAGAGGTCACCACTGTATAAAACCAAGACCAAAAAATAAATAAATGCAAAAAGCTCTACTTATTGCCAATTCTCTACCTGAAACGGGCCGGTGTAAACTCGCCCAAGTGCGACATTAACCTTAAAAACCAATTTATATGCAATAAACACTCAACAAATCACTCAGTCGTATATCTGTTTTTATGTCTTCAGTTATTGAGGAGCAAAAACGACAGTTAGCCAGTTACGAGGCAACAGCTGCTTTCGCCGATATTGGCTCGTTCAGCGCGATACGCTCAATGCTTACAAAATACTGTATGTTCGACAAATCGATACCAGCCATCATACAACCGTTATAGTCGCAGCATATGGCTGTTTTGGTCTTGCTTGTGTACTAGGTGTACCTGAATATAGTTTGCTATGAATGCATTATTTGGTTCATGATGTACTTACGCTTATTTCAGGAAATAACGGAAGGTACTCAATCAGTGGGCAAAAAATAGCGATAGGAATAATTCATTTGTCTCAATTTGTGTTTTTCATGCATATTATTTTCTAAAGACAACACGTGCCTGAGTGTGCCTACTTGCCTAGTTTGGAGAATAGCGCTTTAAGACAAGCAATATGTAACTACTGAGATTTGCATCAATAAGTGATTTTTGAATATTATTTGATTTGAAGCTTCATTAATAGTTTTGTTTAAATTTCCAACAACAGTATGATTTGTCGCATAGCCCGTAATTATTTTTTTATTGTAAATAAGTCCACGTTTGACTACCAACTTATTTGAAGGTAAGCGAGATTGTGGTCGAAGATGAAGCATGCAGACTTAGAAAACTCTATTCTCTCTGAAATTGAAAAGCTTAGGAAACAAAAAATATATTACATTCTGTTATATTTGAAACAAGAACCCCCAAAGAAGAACAACAAAATATAATGTAAGATAATTAATTATTTTGAATGTATAATATCTAGCAAACATTTTGTAAGTAGGTCGTTTAATTTAGTAGCAATTACAAACAATATACAATTTACAATTCCAATTAATATTTTCTCATATTTATAATCACAATTAACGCTGAAATTAATGTGTGTAGGTACTTTTTACTTACTCTATATTCTCTTATGTTGTTTCAAAATTAATTACTTCAATACACGAGTCGACTTCGAGTAGGCACACAGTTAGAGCCTCGGGTAAGCCAACCAACTCGTACAAAATAATGTATTGATGTTAAGTAAATTGGATCATGTTGAATCAAACCCACAGCCAACAGAATTTCAATTAAAAATATTGTATTTATGGGCATTGCCGACGGCTAACGTAAACATCACGATATCGGGCTACCGATAATATCGCCATTCGGATATTGACTGCCATTGTATTGTCATGAAGTCTGATTTTATTGCCTTTCACTCGCATACTCGCAGCTGCCACCTGCCCAATCTGACAAAGGGTTGATTTATATGGTAACTTACGAATTACATCTCTGAAGATGCCAATTTCCCTTTATTTCTATCTAGGATCCCGGACGCTCTCATTTACATACACTTTGCTGACCCAACACCGATAAAACCCTTTTTATCGCACTAAAAAGGATTTCTGAGGTTCAACAAAGAATTCTTTACTATTTAATAGAAATCGGTGGCTATACAGACGGACCATCCCACGGGATCCGTCACATAAATTGCTATCATTAGTTTAACAGAAGGATAATAAAGGCAAGCTCTATTTATTTACGAGGAACTTGTAGAAATAGATACTGAAGCTTCCTTTGTTTTACTGGGCTTCCAGATTGATATTATTATAAGTACAATATTCACTGTGACCAAAGCAAAAATAAATAATCTCATCTTTCATTCATCTGTATTTATATTTTTTTCCTGGTATTATTTTGCTAAAATTCAAAACATGACTATCGCACACATTAACTATCGATTTAGCTAGGTTAAGAAACTACGCTAATATGCTATCAATATTTTTTTTTATTTATATGCCTGTTCCGTCCCACTGCTGAGCAATGGCCTCCCTATTCTCCTTCCACTCTTCACGTTCTAAAGCTAGGACCAATTTATTAATATAAATTATTATTGTTAAGCAACGAACTTAGGTCCTTTTGTTAGTATACTTTTAAGACAACAAGAAAAATAAAGAGTTTTAGAAAATAAGTAACTGGGAACTGAAAGCAATAACTACGGACGGAGTTAAGAAAGTGATTTGCATACTAAGCATTGTGAGAGAGAACTACCGGCCGGGAGGGGCTGGCCTGCCTAAGTAACTCCAAGCTGGAGCTTTTGGCCAAACGGGGAGGGTTAAGGGCGTCTTCACTCCGAATAAATCTTGTATTTTACCTCAAACCTTACAATAACTTTGTAATTAAAATACAGCTTTTTGGTAGGCAGATAACGATGGTGACGCTGAGTTTTTAACATTTTAGCTTTTACAAATGCGTTTTAATGACTATATACGAAAGTTTAAAAACAACAGTGTAGAAATCATAAAACGTACAAACGGAATATCAATAGAATTGAAATATTTGTCATATACAGGGTTATTTCTAATCAATTAGCATCCTTTTAGGGGCTTATTATGTACATCAAAACTAACAACTTTTGTTCCGAAACTTTTGGTCAAAACTCAAAAAAAAGGTGTTTCATAAAAAAAAAATATTCACCCGCAACCAAATGTATGGAACAGCTGATTTCTTTTTAAGTTTTGACAAAAGTCGTAGAACAAAAGTTGTTTGTTTTGATGTACAAAATAAGTCCCTAAAAGGATGCTAATTGATTAGAAATAACCCTGTATATGACAAAGATTTCAATTCTATTGATATTCCGTTTGTACGTTTTATGATTTCTACACTGTTGTTTTTAAACTTTCGCGATTTGAACACATTATTATTATACCGAGTTACGGGAGTCTACCCGTGAGCATAATCGATGCAACTCGGTTGAAACGTCGGGATGATGAGGTAATTATTTATGTCGTAATTTTAGTGCGCGATTCGTCCCGTAGTATATAATAATAATATTTTACACTGATCATGAAACGATGTTAGTGCCTAAGTAATGAAAAGCTCACACATACGTTTCCTTGTACCCCATTTTTTAATTAACTACAAACATGTTGACCTACACTATTACAATACCTATGTATAAATCCGTAATATTATGACCTAAGATTAGTATAATGAACCACGAATAATTTAATTCGTTAATTACATTATTTTGGAAAAATCTCTCTTCATATCTGTCGGCGATATGGGAAAATGGTGACTTCATTATAATCTCAATGAAAGTTACTAAGGATGCAAGTAGATATGTACAAGTATCTTACATACGTGTATTATTTTGTATCCTTATTGTATACAGTCAATTCAATATTGTTAATTTCAGAGCAAACATACAAATAAATTGATGTGTCTGTTGCGGGCATCCTTCAGATAACGTAGCCCCAGGAGTCGTCGGGAATCGAATTTAGTTCGTCCGAAAGATATAGGTAGACGTACTGCGACATCAATTTAGTCCGGAGCCCGGAGCCTTATCTTAAGTTATTCACTTAGCCAGATCACAAACCAACCCAATGACGGGTACGTTGAATAAAAAGGAGAAATAAAAACATTCCAAGCTTGGAGTTAATGAACTAATCATCAAAATTAGGGAGCTTATCCTTGAAGGACATGAAAGACATTACGGCTTAAGTAAATGTAGATACGGGCGTGAAAGGACGTTTGTAAATACACTGGAACCCGCTTAACTTAGCGTTTTCCGCTTAAGACAGTTTTGTTTAAGTAGTTATTTTTGTGACAATCCATCATAGTAAGTAGGTCAAAATTGTATTGGTTTTGTTAGTATAGACAAATTAAATATACGTTACAAATATTCATTAAGTATTTTAAATTCTAGGTAAAGCTACCCGTACTAACACATATATATACCTACTCGTATTATATATGCTTGATTCTCAGATATTGATTTAGCAACACTATCTACTCTTTTTTACAATAGTTAAAAATGACATAACGCGTGACCAAAACTTTAGTTTTTATTTAATTCAACGTAGATACCATTTTGTGTAATAAAAGTGAGGGAGCTTGAGCGTTTGGATTATCTTTAAGCCTTCAAGGTTCTGTGGATGATCCGATTGCTTTTAATGTTGTAGTAGTTAGTACTTTAAGTTTGCAGTTAGTTTTATTATATTTTGTTGTAGTTTAAAATGACTTGACCGAAAAAAAGGGATAATATACAGGATGCGTGTTATATACTTACTGATCAAAAAGTGCCCTATTACTTTAGTGGACAGACCACCTATGCAGTACATAATTAAGGTATATATATACTACAGTTTGTAGGTAGATGAACTACTATATTTTACTTAGACTTAACACCGCTATTCATAATACATAACTACTCGTAACATGAATGTATTCTCAGCATCCTAAGCTAAGAACCGAAGAGGGTGTAGTTATTATGTATAAGACTATCAAATATCAATGAACCTTTATGTATCGAAAACTAGCCCTGATTCAATCACTTAATGAGCAGAGATCGATCGTAGGTATGTTTTTCTTTAGGAGAAATCTTATTAGATGTTGGTAAATCGGTATGATACTTAGGTGTGCACTGATTAACGTTAGTGCACACAATATAGTTATTTCTGTCTTTTTTATGGAAGTAAATAAATATAGAGCTTGTGAATAAAGCTTAAATGGCAATACATAACTCGTCCCTATCGTTTAGCGCGATAAAAATTCGCTGATCATCGACCGAGCCGGCCTCGCCTCTCCCCGGTTGACGAGAGCGAACCCTCACGTCCAACCATTTGTTTGACAAACAAACCGTTTTCACTGTACATTTTATGCATAGAAAATTATTTTTCTAAGTAAAAAAACCGATGCATAACATTGGAATCAAAATTTTATAACAAACTGTAGTTACTCTACATATGTATATGTATAATCAAGCACTCCAAACTACTCCAAACCATATCGAAACATTGTATGATTTATTATTAGGTAGATACTAATTGGTTTGATGAAGATGATTAAGACTCTTCTTATTAATTATGTGTTGTTAATAGTACATGTCACTCTGAATCTCGGACAGAACAAAACCACCTGTGCTAAGTACAAATTTACAAACCTCCTGCCATATGGACCAGTGTCCGTAGATACTGTTCCTATTCTACAATAGAGCATGCCGAATAAATTCCCTACTTTTTCGTATATTTTGTTCTAGCATAAAATAACCGTTAATATGCAACATTAAACCAAATAGGAACATTTTTCGTAGAAGCGATGAAAATTCGCTGATCATTTGGTGACGGTCGTCGCACTGGGCAGGCGATGAGGGGGGCGTGCCAGCCCGACCATTTGTTGTCGTTGTTCTAACTTGCAAACATTATGGTTTCGCCCCAAACGTGCACGAAGTCATCAGTCATAATGTAGATTAACAAACAATAATACGTATCGTTACACTAAAATAACACGAACTTTAAAGTAGGTATGTACTTTTTGCTTTCAACATAAACAAATCACAATCTCACATCGGCAACAATGTTGAGTCTTGTTTTCAAGGTTTTGTAAATAAAATCGTAACTCATTATTGATTTAAATGCGCAATTAAGTAACTCTTTGTACCAATATCGCGAGCCGTCGTCATATACATATACCAACTTCGGTTTTTGGAGCTACAGTTAAGATTTTTCCGAGACATGTACATAGATAAGATAAGCTCTTACTGCGAATATTTATATAGGTTAAATAGATATATTAATTTGAGAGAGCACAATGAGGAAATCCCGTTGAAGACGTCAGAGATATTGTTAATACCGTCACTTGTGTTGAGGATCATCATAAGAGCAATTTTGGGTCAAGGAGAATTGTGTTATCAGTAGTATTGAACATAACTAAACACAGCACAGTGTTATTATTTAAATTCTTTTTGATTCATTGAATTTTCGTTGGTATTCCTGTGCGAGATGTTGGATGACTGGAATGGAATATCACAAACGGATCTCTTTGTTACATGAATCATTACATCCAAGTTTTAATACTCGTACCTAAGTTCTTTAATATTAGATCATCTCTGTTTTGCTCTTCTAGGACTACGCTACGTTAACTCTGTCGTGGCTAAATTGTTCTCTACTTTCCATATATTTAAACAGCCACCCGAGCCACTTAAGTTAAATTTTATACATGACCCGCAAGAAATAATGCGCCAAAATACCATTGCATTAATAAGGCGCTAGCTGAAAATGAGCAGCATCATAAAAAGCAATCCCATAACCCGACTAATGGTCTATTAAAGCTGAAAAACTTTCATAGATACATATATACAGATGTTACACAAATGAACATCAGCCTGTATTCTAATAATGCTCGCGGAACGCTTTGTTTTGATTTTTTTTTAGTGTCGAAATATGCGGTTATTTACGACATAAACGGCTCTAACTTTTTTAAACGGTAACTAAAAAGTTTTTCTTTTACACAACTACAAGAGACCGTAGATGTACGTATACAGTTTAAATTTCAACTCGACATCTTTACGCGTTAACTGCACTTAACTTTTAAAATGGGTCAACTAGGGCAGTGATAATAGGCTAGGGTAGAATGACCTTGGCCATATCTCACTAGGATTACTGAGTAAACGTGTCAGTGTTTCGGCAGTAAATGGAAATCCTACAATTAAATCAGATGGAGGCAGGCAGGTACGCACAAGGAGCGTTTCAGGTGGAGTACGCCCTTTGTAGCGATAAGCCCATTTTATTGTCTCCGTTCGTCGCTGCCGGCCCCTTTATCTTTTTATTGTCGGTGCGGACCGGCATTAGCAATATGCTCCACAAGTTATGGTCTAAACGAAAACTGGAGGGTAGCAATTACTTTTTTTACTGGCTCGAGATCGATATTGCTCGGCCAAGGTGTACTCACGACGCCCTGAATTAAGACATCTACGTCCGACCATCTCGTAAACTTCAGAGAGCATGACCTAAGTTATCATTGGAGCTAATCTAAAGTGGCCATCTCCTCCCTTTGCCGGCCTGAGACTATGCTAATAGAGGAGGTAAAGCGCAGTACTTTTTGAACTTTTTTCTACTTCTCAGGGAACGACGAGTTTCCAGTCGACTCCTAGAGTTCTAGATTTTTTAGACCTAATAGAGAAAACTTTATTCATTTGCTGGATTATTATATTATTTAAATTACGTTCTACTGTTAAATTTTAAGAATATACGAGTACGTACAATATATTGACGACACAAGAAAACAAAAATATGTTATTCTCTTTAGCCATCGACATATTTTTTTATCATTGATAGGCATTTGACGAAACAGATTTTTTTATTTCTCATTAATCAGCGTAAATGTTTAAAGAAATTAATTAAAAAACAGGGTCTAATTATTTTTGCTAAAGCACTTATCAAAGTGACCAAACATCATCGTCTCAGAAGTTTATATTTCGCAAGAAAAATTCTCGAGTTCAAATAATATATGTAATATATTTTTAGTGAACTTAGAGAAAAGATAATAATAATAATAATTAATAGACATTGGTAGAAATTTTGCTAGTATGTAGGTAGAGCAAGCTGCTATATGTTCAGTGAAGCACTAGAACTGCTAAAGCTGCCCGGAATACAGATGTTGCTCTAAATGTACTAAATCTATCCCAAGCTAAGCGTATATTAAGTCACGTCTGCATTCAGGCACGCAATATTCTCAGTGCTTCAAGTTCCTAACATTTCTGGGAGCAAACTAACTTAGGCACATATTGAGAGACAAACTACGAAGCACAACCAGGCTTCTGAAAATCTATTTGTTTTGGCAATAACATGTATTCAAAGGTTGCCAAAACTTAAATTAATACAAAGATTACACGCAGGTGTCCAGCATGAGAAGCAAATTTGAATAATGATTTACTAAATGTGAACATATTGTATAACAAATAGTAAAAATTAAGAAAAGTAGACATCAAATGGGTGTAAAACAGCGGGAGCAATTAGTTTTTCTATCAAATCTCTCTTTATTAATAAATGGGTGATCAAGCAGCCAATAGAAGAAGTAAAATCCATTCCTTTGCAAAAAAATGTGATGAGTATATAATATATATAATTATATTTAAGGATTTATCACTTGGATTATCTTTAGACCTTCAAGGGTCTGTGGATGATCCAATTGCTTTCTATGTAGTAGTAATGTAGTATTGTCATTGTATATAATATTAATCTGTAATTTTGTACATCTCGAAGATTAGAATATATGTAGAGCAATCTTTTTTACATAATACCTACAAAATTATTGGTACTTATATCATTTCCTTGCTCATATTATAAATCGGAGAGTGTGTTTGTTCATTTGTTACTCTTTCACGCAACAATAAAGTAACGGAATGACTTTTGATGTTGGCATAGATATATTACAAAAATCGGACAGTGACATAGAATTAAACTTTATAAAACTTGAAATTATGTCCCTGGTATCTATTTATATATTTGAAATATGCAAATTTGTCAAAAACACCCTGACTATTTTACCAAAGCGTCTGATAAATAGCAACAAAATTAGATCACAATATAGACATAAACTCGTAGAACCAAAGTCTAACTTTGCAATGCACAGTTCTAGCACGAATTCTATGGCTATAAAAATATTCAATAAATTGCCAAACAATCTAAAAGATATCGAAAGAGAAAACTGTTTCATAAAACAACAAAAAATAATCATTTTATCAAAATGCTATTACACATTAGACGAATTTTTTAACGATAACCTAGAAAACATGATAATAAATCGTTCCAATACAAATAATAAAATTGCCATACCCTTATAGGGTCATATGTATCACTATACAAAGCATGTTAACTAATAACCGCATGTAAATTTCAAATGTTGCAATAAATGATTTGACTTTGACTTTGAAAATTTATCCCAGAAAAATAAAAGGTTCCCATGGGATAGCACAAAAATCAAAATATCATGAGAGCAAAATCACGGGCATTCAAAAATAGGTACAAATAAACTCATTTGTTTGCATTCGAATGAAAAGATGTATTCCAAGATGTTTTATTAAGAAGAAAAAGCCGAGTACAAAACAAATATAAGCTTAATTAGCTAAACGTCAGTATAAAGGGAAAAAAATAACTTAGGAACCTGAAACTTTGTGTTTGTTGCTAACGTCTCCGACTTGTGTTGGAGGAGAAGACTGACGAACATACAAAAAAAAACCTGAAACTTCAATGGACACTTTAACTATTTCTTTAATTATCTTCTAAATGGTAATCGTCTCTTTGAGACATCGTTGGAATTAAATTTATACAATTCTAAAAATTTCAGACAACTTATAACCATTAAGTGAATGGGAACGGTCGATGGTTGCTCAAAATTTAAAGTTATTTTATTTTTGGTCAACATAATCCAAAGTGTGAGTAACAAGCCATTTATTACTATATAAAAGCACTTACCATACAGAATATTATATATGTATGGTTAAATTTAACATGCACAAATGACATTTTTATTTAATAAAACACATTTTGATACCTAGCCACAAAATAGCGTATGTAGCCATGTTAGAGTGTTGGTTATTACAACAGCTAATGCATATTATGTGGTAGATATGTAACCTACCTATTACGAAGACGAGGAAAACTATTGTTATTAATTGAATTAATATACATAAAAAATAGCTGCCGTAGCTGACTACGAATCGTGCTACGAAAAGGGCTACGTCGAATTTTCGTTGGTTACAAGTTTTTATTTAGCTTTACCTGTATCAGCATCGTGAGGTCGTGGGTTCAAATCTCCGGTCCCGTACCAATGAGTTCTTTGGAATTTATGGACGGAATTTCACACCACTGGCTTTTCGGTGAAGGAAAAACATCGTGAGGCAACCTGCATACGTCCGTAGAAGAAATTCGATGGTGTATGTGAATCCACCAACCCGCACTGGGCCAGCGTGGTGGATATGGCCCAAACACCCTTCGTGGGTAGGCCTACGTCCTGCAGTGGACTATTAAAAAGGCTGGTACAGTACAGTACAGTATCAGCACCAGTCTATCTGAAATCACATCTTGTGGGTTTTGAGCTACTTCTCGATGACAGATTGAGCTCAAATTAATTTTTACACCACTTGCTCGAAAATGATCATTATAAATAGTACAATCTCAACGTAAAACAATACAAAGTCCTTAGGGAATAAAGTGATTTAAATTTGGAACGTCATAATTCGTAAGAAAATTTCTTAACGCAGAACAGATACAGGCATTGTTAAGAGATTTTATTCGATAATCGAGCTGAGCTGATGCTGGTCATGGTCTTTTGTAAGACCATCATAGTCAGCTCGAAAACATTTGTCCAGTACTATTTACATTCTTTGTTTTCCATTTCGGATTTGCTTTACTTTTCTATGAAAATTTGTTGGTATAAAAACTCTAATTTGTTTGATTTTATTTTGACGATACCGAGTTGCCTAGTGAGCACATTTGGTGAGGTTATGACAGTTTTTAGTAGTATTCATATTCTTGAGATTTTGTATTGTCTCGCATGAGGTATGAAAAGTGGAGTATGCACCACTACAACGAAGCCTGTCTTCGTATTGAGCGGCTTGAATCCCTCGCTTCATTCAGAGCTCTAAATAACTCCCTTGCCACGCTCAAGAGTTAAATCTAGATACCCTCACTACTCTTCGGGGCTCTATTTTTTACTTTCAAATGGCTAGAAACTTAAACAGAATCTTGACAGACTGTAAATTTGACAGTCGGTAACCATTCGCCGTATTTATTTTGGTAGTTTTTTTTCACAATTTCCTTTCTTGCTGTTCACCGTTTCTTTTAAAATAGCCGCGCTATGCTGCGTGAAATAGATTTTTTTAAATAAATTTTAATAAAAATAGGTCGTCCGTAAGTCCCGTATACTTTCCCAGCCGTTCGAAAGTCAAAATGGAGCCCCAAGGTCCAATATGTTGCCCGTGACACAAGACACCACTTCGTTCTCTAGGTGGATAATCTACTATGGTATACCATGTTGTTCCTATGATAAGTCAATACGGTACCTACCATAGAACTGATCTGATGGTGGAGTTGTAAGAACTGCTATAAAAAAATCGCAGTGAAAACAAATACCCTGTCGTGCTTTGACCATATGAATTTGTCTTAAAAAATTTAACTAAAGCTTCGTTTCAAAAATACTCTTTTCAATTATTTGATTCACTTTTATTTTCTTATGTTTTTACCAATTATACAGCCCACCTTTTTAAAAATATGTATAAATATCGCAAAATACTCTGCCACCTCATATTCAACTACTGGCTCTCAAAAGCGTGGCAAGTGTTTACTGCTCCTGAAGCTGGCAACCTTCAAGGGAGAAAGCTCTGTTTCTAGGCCGTTAATCTGTTAATTATCCCTTTGTGCATCCGGTGATGTGTCTGCCTCTGATACTTCAAAGGCAAGGGCATCCAATTACAGAAAATGTTTGCTTAAGATTCATTGTTGTCTTATCTACGAGTACAATTCTCGGATCATTCTCCTTCAAGGTGCGCTTCGAAAAACGAGCCTCTCTGAATATTTAAATTTTCAAAAGCTAAACCTTTTTATTATCATGAATATTTGCAACAATTCACTTTTTTATTTTTATTCTTTTACAGCTCCGTCATTTTTATTTACATCAAGAGCAACCCAGAAAGCTTAAAAAAGATTAAAAACTTTGAAACTATCTTCTCATGTAGAATTACAGAGTTTAAATACACAGTCTACGGTAACTAAAATGTGCTTTAAAAAGCGAGTTGGTTGGTTAGTTTTTGGTACCAAATGGCTCGCGATTACTCCATAATTATGTTCTTCTACTTTAACGGTCAATTATCAGATCACTAGTAATAGATGCTGCACCAACACCACAGTAGCAAAATGTCTGACATTGGAAGATGCGATGAACGCCATGACAGGCGCCACACTCTCCTAAACTCATAGGTATCCTTCAGTCACAGCCTTCTCACCCATGATCATGAGCGTAAATTCTGAAGAAAATACTTCCATATTTTAATTTATTTGTACGGTTGAAGTGTGATAAATATATAAATTGGAAACCGTCGCGGTATTTAACTAGGGTCATTCAACCAACTTGCGCCCTCACAAAGTACGACATTGTCATTGTTAATAGGTTACACAACAATTAATCAAAATTATTAATTAAGTTGCGTTATGGTATGTAATTGATGTCTCGTCATGCATTCAACAGGTAAAGAACGAGCACGGCCGTAACGAGTCCAGGTAGGCACAATAGGTGGGAGCGCGTAGGTATTAGGACCTTCGCTCGCGTGATAGT
The DNA here is from genome assembly GCA_949316475.1 of Hypomecis punctinalis. NCBI lineage: Eukaryota > Metazoa > Arthropoda > Insecta > Lepidoptera > Geometridae > Hypomecis > Hypomecis punctinalis. The sequence continues at coordinate 11,626,556 of OX438810.1, forward strand.
CGATCGCAATCTATGGTGACTGAACTTTGACAGGACGGTGAAGCGAAGAGGTTAGAGGCGTCATTAGCTGGCTGCGATATTTTCGGTGCGAGAAAATATGGGTGAAGGTTACTTACGCGGGGTGCGCGGTGAGGGTCGGAGCACGGCGCGGGTGGTGGTGTGTGAGAGGCCGCGTGGCCGGGCTACGGCAGACTGTTGCTCCCGGGCCCGCTTCACTTGTTACGTGCCGCCCGCCCGCCCTGCGCGGCCGGCGCCCGCCGCGCGCCCCGCACACCCGCGCCGCGCCCGCCCGCGCACCATCCTCTCACCAATATCACGGCTCCTTCAATTTGCAGCATCCCTGGCCGAGGTGAGCGAGCGAGTTATGTGTTGCAATCAAAATGCGCACACATAACATTCGATCTATTGACACCGAATTCACACATTGTTATGTTAAGACTTACACACAAAAGCACCTTCATTTTTGTCGACAGAACTCATTTTAATCCCTAACACAAACAAAATGGTGCTCATAAGTTTAACGTGTGTGTTTAAATCTGTGAATTCGCCTATACTACAAACGAATATTACGATTACCTCTTGACCAACATTTTAAATGGATATTTCCGCTGATTCTTCCTTCATTAAAATTAACGTGAGTTTTAGCCGTATTCTGTTATAGTTTCCGCTGATTTGGCATAAAAATAAAAAATTGCGGACGGTTACAAAACTTGTCTTTTTATTTAGCCACTGCTGGGCATAGGTCTCCCCCAATTCCTTCCACACCTTTCTGTTCTGTGCTACCTCCGTCCATTCTTTTTTAAACCTCTCGATATCGTCGCGCCTTTATGTTGACCTCGGGGTCGACTAGATAGGGGCACCCACTGCGTTGACCACCTGTCTTCTAGGTGCATACGACTCACGTGTCCCGCCCACTCCCATTTGAGTTTTGCCGCTTAAAATCCCACGTCGCTAAAGCCTGTTATGAAAAGCAGCGTGTTATTATGGATGCGGTCTAGTCTTTTAAAACCAAGAATGCTGCGTTCCATTGCTTTTTGGCAAACCTGATGACAAAACTTTTGAATTTTGGTGAGCAACCATAAACGTGGTCGCTAATTAAATTCACCAATATATTTTATATGTTCCTTTAAAAGTTAACACGATTTAGTATAAGTGCGTTTATCTCGAGTGCTTCCACTTTGCCCCACCAAAGCGCCCCACTGGTGGGGCAGATTCCACTCCTTCATTTTTTGGAGTGGAATCTGCCCCACTCATCCCATCTTGGTGGGGCAGATTCCACTCACTTTTTAGACCAGTGGAATCTGCCACACCAGGGGTGTCGCATGATTTTAAATTACACTATTAATGCCATGAAGTGCGAAATTCGACTTCAAAATTTAGTCATTATAACGCCCCACCAAACGAACAGATAAGTGAAGACATTAAATCCAAAATATTAAGAAGATTATAAACTAAAAGCACAATTATCTGAAGTAAAAAATTACGGTGTGTATGTAGTTATAGTATTTATGACGCAAATGTTTTCGAAGTCATCGTAAAGTATAAGAAAATTAAAAATTGCATATTATCAATTTATAATAATATGTGTAAGTGTAATTTTGACTATGTGTAAGTGTAATCTTTGTATTCATAAATAAACGACGAGTTTGTTTTTCTTATAATAATTTATAATAATCTATTCATTGTAATGATATTTGATAATCTATTCGAGATTTTATCTCAGTCAGCAAGTTACTTGAATAGTATGTAATTAAAATTTGCACCTATTACAAATGATAAACGTTTCCATCTTAATTGCAACCTTTATTATGTGAATTAATCATACAGGGTTATTTCTAATCAATTACCTTGCTTTTAGGGGCTTAATCTGTACATCAAATTCTGTATATTTGTTCAACGACTTTTGTCAAATCTCAAAAAAATGTTGTTGTTCCATAGAAAAATATCGTTCACCCTTGAAAAAAATTATAGAACAGCTGTTTTTTTTTAGTTTTTAGAAATGTCGCAGGACAAAAGTTGTTAGTTTTGAAGTACAGACCTAGAAGGATGCTAATTGATTAGAAATAACCCTGAATTTTCTGCATTAATACGTTAATCACAACTTATGTATGTAGTATACAGGTTGGAGAGCTGACGCCGACATTAATTTGACCCACATGTAGTACTAGTAACCAGTAGTTGATTGTCAGTGCCTTCTAGTTTATACATGCATCTATTTAAGTTGCAGTGACCAGGTATGAGTCCTACCAGAAGTCGGAGGTCTTGCCACTGCAACTTAAATAGGTCGTTTGTGATGGTTTGATTTAAATTAGGGAAAGCAACCTTAGAGTGTTTGCAATCTCCCTTTTGTTCCACATATTCTGATATTCTTTTTTGGTATGACAACACAGCAACACGCGCTCTTCCGCCGCTATTGACTTACAGTGTTTAGTTGCCTCGTTCCCTACCTGTTTTCTCGTGCCCTCTTTGGCCACGGTGGCGGCTTTGTTGTTCCCTGAACATGTTTTGTGACTCTTTATCCAGCGCACAATTGTTATGTGTTAAGTTGAACGAGTTTGAAGTGTCCCATGACATTCAGCAACAAGTCTAGAACTATTTACAGGTCTTCTGAGTGCGTAGATTGTAGCAGCACTGTCAACAGGGAACATGATGACTTCTTTGGCCTCACTGTTTTTTGTAGCTGAATTGAATGATAACATTAAATTTATAATTTTATTATACTTTACGATGACTTCGAAAATATTTGCGTCATAAATACTATAACTACATACAATCCGTAATTTAAATTTTGAAGTCGAATTTCGCACTTCATGGCATTAATAGTGTAATTTAAAATCAAGCGACACCCCTGGTGGGGCAGATTCCACTGGTCTAAAAAGTGAGTGGAATCTGCCCCACCAAGATGGGATGAGTGGGGCAGATTCCACTCCAAAAAATGAAAGAGTGGAATCTGCCCCACCAGTGGGGCGCTTTGGTGGGGCAAAGTGGAAGCACTCGTTTATCTCACATATTCACACGTATTTTCTTCAAATCAGTATACGAAGGGTTGACCCAGCGCCGTCGACTGGCACCGGAGAGCGAGCCGGGGCGGCGGACGGTGCCCCTGAGAGCGTTTAGGACGCCCCGACGACACCCTGCCACGTCCTTTCCTACAAATTGTTTTATATTTCACTCATGAACACATTTCGTCCGAATATTGGAGCCAAGCCGAGCGATATACCGACCTACTTACATTCTTGACAATGATTTAGGAAGCGCATGAATATGCTACGAATTTAACATTTACATAATTTTTACATAACAAGCAATTTGATACCGCAAAAGCCATTTCTGCGGAAGTACCTACCTACTTGTAATTGTATATACCTACAATACTTAGCTACATTTTACAAAATATAACCTAGATCTAAGTAGTACCTACTTTTGGCAATTACGCGGTGATAACAACCCATCAATATAGAATGTAAGATGCCAAGTCGATGTAACAACCCTACCAAACCTACATACCTACATAAAATAAAACGTGACCGTAGAAATTCCTATCAGTGATATAGCTATACGTAGGTAGAGTAAAATGCAAAATATATGAAATGCGATAAAAATTCATCAGCACCAATGGTGCAGAATCGTTAGCAGAGGTTATCTGTGCTTTTTCTTGAATATATACCTCTACCTATAACCTTCCTACGTCCTAGATATACTTATCAAAATATAAAAACCGCATACTAAGTAGAGAAGTAACAACACACGATAATGAGTTTTCTTAGACTGTGGTAGTGGCATAAGATAATGAAATAATAAAAAATACATAACATCTAAAATATAAAGCCTTACAAATTACACACAATGGTCGATTTCATTTTCTTTTTCCTCGTACGACTGTCATTCATTAAGGCATTTCTACTAAGAAAATAATTAGCTCTCAAAACAAAGAGAATCCAGAAGTTACGAGTACCTACACGTAAAATAATATAGCCGCTCTATCTCAAGGTAATAACCTACCTATAAATTAGCAATTAGGTGGACTCCATTACGAAGAGGGGTTTCCTTTCTGGCAGCAAAATTATCATTGCCTTCCCAGTTCGCACACTAAGTATTATCTCAGAAGTCGGAACACACCGACAACCATTGTGTGGATGAAAAAGCTTTTTTCACGTTGATTTTTTTCTTTACCTAGCCTCCAACCTCGGTCTATCCTACGTAACAAGTACAAAAATAAAACTGTCACATTTCGATTTTCTCGTTGACCTTTGCGCTTTTGTGGCCTTTCCAGAGTGTGAATATGTAAGTACCTATGTGTTTGTCTTTTTTCAACGCTGTCATTAAAATTGTTGTGCAAAAGGTAATGCGGGTAAATATAAACAGATCATAATTTTGCTTGTGTGTAGGTATATATGTATCTTGTAATTATCAAAGACCTGTGTAAATGGTGGATTAGGCAAATAAGTATGAACCTATTTAGGTTAATTATTATCTGTAGTTAGGTTAGATTAAAATTGAAATTAAAATTTTGGTATTTTTTTTCTTCGTGATTTATTTAACTAGCTACAGGTAATGAATGCTAGGTAGGATTTTATTTGCTTGCTTCGACTACCGCTTGAAATTTTAAATTGATGTTTCGTGTGTAGGTATAAAGCGGTGTAACCACGAGTCTGGACCCATTATTTCAAACGGCGTGGTAAATATTTTAACGTAATATGGGATCACAATTGGCGTAGGAACATGTTGAGATCTATTGAAAGGCTCAATGTATTAAGATGTTAATAGTAGTAGTATAGTTTGTGCAAAAAGAGAACCGTCGTGGCGTTACGGTGAACTAACTAACTAACTAATCGCGCACTAAAATTATGAGATAAATAAATACCTCCTCATTCCGACGTTTCGGCCGAGTTGCATCGACCGTGGTCACGGGTAGACTGCCACTCGACTCGTTGCACGGTCGATGCATCTCGGCCGAAACGTCGGGATGAGGAGGTATTTAATCATCTCGTAATTTTAATGCGCGATTAGTCCCGTAGTATCAAATAATAATGTGTCCAAATCGCGAAAGTTTAAAAACTAGATATCAATAAGATTTTAATCAGCAGCCAAGGTACCGAACCGAAAACTTGGTAGACGCGAGTATACTGATAAAAATCGGATTGGTGTCAACCAAGTATCAAACACTTTTAGTTGCTAGCTATGATAGAGCAGTGTTGTCAAGGTAACAAAAAATAGTGCGTGGACCCCTCCGCGCGGAAGAAGTGAAACTTCGACGCAACAGTGCTTTCATACCCCCTCCATGGTAGCGTTAAACGTTTAACGCCTTCGATCATGAATACACTTTAACGAAACCTTGTTGGAAGTCGCATTAGAAGTTTCACTTCAAAATTAGTAAAATGGCAAACGGGCAACCTCACCTACGATACGATCTTTTTGTACGAACTCTACCTACTACCCCGGTAACAGACAAGAACTAAATCTCGATAAGATTTCATTACCATGACTAGAGTGTGAGATGTTAAGTACCTACGACATCTTTTACACTCACCTGTGCCAAAGTTAACGCCCATGCCTACTCACAGGCAACTTTAAGCTCTACTGTAGGTCCCGTCAGTCTGGCTAGGTGGCAATAATGACGATGATAATGAACAATAATAAACAATAAAGTTGCAAGTAGATAATTCTATTGCCAGGAACTTGGTATGTATGTACTATAATTTCTGTAGGATTTTGTGGATAATTTCTTTTCACAATAAATTTCCCACGACGAAGACGAAGTAGGTACCTACCATCTTCCTGATGGATTTTTATATATTATTATAGTTTTGCTGAAATAGACAAAAAATCCCAAATTAGCCTTTTGAGAAGCTTGGTTAGAAGGTACTAAGAGCATTGATTAATTTATTATTATTTATAATAAGATAAAACAACCAAGAGAAAACTGTTTTTATTGGATACGAAAACCATCTTAAATTTTCTCTGAGGTCAATGAATTCTGACCTACGCCTACGTAACCTTATTTTAGCTTCCTGGGCTTTCTCAATAACTCAAAAAGTTTTGATGCTACTGTCCAAAATAAATTTAAGGAAGGAAATTTGCTAATGCCAAACTTTCAAGGTTTGTTATTAACTAGTTTACAAATAGGGAGACAGGGCAACTTCTTTAAGACTAAACATAGTATATGCGCATCATTTTAAATAGATCGACGTACACTAAATAATAAAATTACAGGTAGGTACATATGTCAGACCAAATAAAAAAATCAAGACAGAATGTTGTGAACAAACAAGTGAGACCAACCAAAACTACGCTTCGCCGTGTACTGACGATTTACACACACATCAACGTACAAGAAAACTACGCCTTGGCTTGACAGTCAAACTTTGGTGGCGCAACAGCGACGCACTCACACATGTATAAAAACCGGCTTAACTTGACTGTTCAACGACGTTCCCTCTTGATTTTTTTATTTGCTCTGAGGTACCTATAGGTACTGTGGTATCAACATCGCTATGAATAGTTTTTACTATGAGACCAACTGCGAAAAATAAATCAGCTGTTCCGTACAAAAAAATCATTGACTCTTGTCAAAATTGTATGGAGAGCTAATATTTGTTTCGCCGTTAGATACGAGTAACAATAAAAGTTTTTCATAATGATGAACATAGACACATGTAAATCCCTGTACTTTATTCTTTATTTCAACCAAGTCTTGCATTTACTGTACTGTACCAGCCTTTTTAATAGTCCACTGCAGGACGTAGGCCTACCCACGAAGGGTGGTTGGGCCATATACACCATGTAGGCCCAGTGCGGGTTGGTGGATTCACATACCTACGCCATCGAATTTCTTCCACGGACGTACCTAGCATTTTGCCTCACGATGTTTTCCTTCACCGAAAAGCCTGTGGTGTGAAATTCCGTTCACAAATTCCAAAGAATTCATTGGTACGGGACTGAGATTTAAACCCACGACCTCATGATTGTGAGACGAGTGTCACTACCTCTAGACCACCACGGCTTTTTTTTTCTTTTTAACCTTGCATTGTTTTTAACCTGATAACTATTTTTAACATGAAAAAAATTACTTACAACCTGTACCTATACAATTAGTCTTTACTCCACTTCTACTCTACCTACGAATCCTACGATACCTACCTAATCAGTAGTAGTTATACAGTGGGGTAAAAGTGTTAAGGAAACCTACCTCAACTTGAAGGTGAGTAGTTAAGGAAAACTTCCTTTGTTTGTTTTGTACCTACCTAATTGTGTACAACAAAGATGCAGGGTTTCGGCAAATCAATACCTACGTAGTAAGTAGTTATATAGATGCTGGTTATTTTTCATAAACGAAGGAAAATGATATGAACGAACACATGCCAATAACTGTATTTATAAAGTACCAAGGCCACAAGGAGACCTTCGAACCTCGGGCAATATTCATGAAAATGCCTTTCTTAGCCTGAGCGAAGTACTTCATAAAGTCGTCGGGGAAGATTCCACATGGGGAGCCTGTCCTTGCGCTATTAGTAAACACGCTACGTGCATACTTATGACCCAATTTGAACTTGGCCTTATCTCAACACTAGTATTGGAAGTTTCCTCGTGGACGAGAATAACGCCTATAACTTCTGCATTTACTTATCGGTAGCATAATTAGAGGGCATAATATGTTTGGCCTAAAGCATGTCACGTAAACATATTTGTTAGTTTCGATAAGATGTTAGGTATTTAGGTGATTGCGTAAACAAGCAAATGGGTGATTATTTTGTTTTGCTGCTCGTATAAATGACGCCTCTATTCTCTAAATTGTATCGACAGCAGCATCATTAGTTAGGTACCTTTTAGTTTATTGAGTTGAGATGGTTGGTGGGTAGGTTTAACACCACTAGGAGCTTGCTTGTTTGTAATAGATACTAGTTAGAAATACAGTACAGACTAAAACTTATATGAAAGTTGAGATATGAGCCAAAATGGGAATCAATATTTTATTTATATCGTGTTCAGTACCTACGAAACTTGAAAACATTATACATAATTCAAATTCGTGTGAACACCTATATACATAAAACTATTACCTACCAAAGTGCATCTTTATTTCACTTTTTCCCCCCATATAAGAAACTAAGAACCGACGTTTTACGAAATTTTAATTTTAAAAAGATTTTCGAAAATAATCGCAACACCGACTTCCACCAATATAAATATTTGTAAATAAAAGTTTGTTTTCCTTTTTTGCTTAACTACACTGCTTGACAGTTTCTGTTTTTCTGAGAGTCTGTTCTTTTGAGAACAAGCCCAGAGTTCGAATAGTTTGCACGAATCGGTGTGCATTCTATGTAGGTACATTATTGTTAAAAACGGCTCTGCCGATTTCAATAAAATTTAAATGAGACCACCTCGAGAATAAACTCTTTCAAAATAAAAAAAGAATTTTGTAAATCGGAACACTTTCGATGAACATACACAAAAAAATACATGCAGTCGGACATGGTACCTCCTCTTTTTAGGAAGTCGATAAAAATATCCGTCGGCCAGAATGTGAAACTTGTCAAATCGGCCATGCGATTGTAGCGACGCATTTGTTTAGCTTTTTGAGTAAGAATGAATTAACTAGGTAAACTTACCTAATTACTATAAATACCCGATGCAACAGAAATATTAAATAACTGTTACCTTACAATTACATCATAGCGATACCTATAGGTAGACGGGCTATTTTTAGCGGTTGTGCTTCGTGATAACTGATAATTATAACAAATTGGTGGGTTCTTACTATTGGAAATATCCTACTAATATTATAAACGCGAAAGTTTGTGAGGATGGATGGATGTTTGTTACTCTTTCACGCAAAAACTACTAAACGGATTGAGATGAAACTTTGCAATAATATAGCTTATATATCAGAATAACACATAGGCTATAAATTATAATGATATTTCGTCAGAAATCAAAATATCATGGCGGGCGAGGCCGCGGGTAAAAACTAGTAATAAATAATTTCTAGGGTATTGGTCTAAGATGAGAAAGACAAACTATTTGCATTGAACTCTCCCTCGACCTTGTATTTAGTACAGTTAAGTATAACATGTCAACTGATGCTAATTTAAAGCTACTCAAAGATCTAATGAGTAGGTACTCTAATAGTAATAGTAATGAGTCTTCCCTCTAGAACTTAGACGGAAATACCTAGAGTCTAGGTGAACAGATGAGCTGATAAATGCAGTAATTACCTAATTACGACGGTAGTTATCAACTTCAGTAAATAATTTCAGGTACCGCAGCAATTACTGATTGAATACGTCATTCAGATTATGCAAGAGATTGGTAAAGGTCAGTAAATACAATTTGTTTCACTCGAATCGCATACTCAAGAAATAAAACACAAATTCCGCCGTCGCATTCCTTATATTGTATGAAAACATAACAATTGCATTTCATAAGTAAAAAATAATAATAAGCAAATATATCGATGGTAGATGTTTACACGTAAAGTTGAATGATTTGTAAATCGCAAAGTAGTCTACATTTTCATAACAATAAATGCGACCTATCCTCTAAATAAAAGATATGGAGATGAAATGGCGCCACCGGTGTTTCACAAGATGTGATATATAACTATATGGGAGTGGTACTCGCTGCTCGTTACGATCTGCTTAACCAAAATACAAACAATACTTAGACTTATACTTAAAGTAAAATATTGATAACAAAGTATTTTATGGGTGTTGCGATTCATCAAAATAAAAAGACTCCTCAAAACTTGTATCGGGAGCTGGAGCGGCGCGCGGGGCGCGGGCGGCAGGTCAGTCGCGGGCGGCACGCGGCGCGGCTACTTCACGAGCCCCTTGGCCCGGAACAGGTCGCGCATGAGCCCCTTCAGGTAGCGGATCTCGCGCTGCAGGTCGGCGCACGAGTCGCCGAGCTCGGCGTGCGTCTGGCGCAGGCGCTGCTCCTCGCCCAGCAGCACCTCGATCTCCGCCTTCTTCTTCTGGCGGTAGCGCGTCGCCGCGTTCTTGTTCTGCTCCTTCTTGCGCGAGCGGCGGTCGTCCGGCGAGCGCGAGTACGGCTTGCCGCGCGGCGCGCTCCACTCCTCGTCCGTGCTCGAGCGCGGCGACGACGGCGGCGTCGAGCGCGGGGACGACCCGGGGGAGACCAGCTGCGCGGCGCGCGTGCGCACCAGCTCTTCTACCGAGGCGAGGTCGCTCTCGTACGCGACGCCGGCGGGCGGCCACAGGTCGAGCGGCGCGGCCGGCTGCACGGGCGCGGGCGCGGGCGCGGCCTGCGCGTGGTGCGCGTAGCTGAGCAGCAGCTGGGTGGCGGGACCTGGCGGCGACTGCGGCGGCGTCAGGTGCGTCAGCTCCACGGCGTCGTACACGTTCTCGAACTCGCGCAGCAGCTCGGCGGTGTGGTGGTGCGGCGCGGGCGCGGCCGGCGCGTACACCGGCACGGCGGCCGGCGCGCACGCCTCGGACCCCACGCCCGGGATGTTGTCGAAGATCGGCAACTCGACCTTCTCCTCCAGCCAGTTCGGGAAGATGTTCTCTGTAACCGAACGAACGACTACATGAGACAATGGTAACGGAATCGCTTTAAAGGTTTGGACTGTGCAGACATCGAGTAGGTTTTGGAAAAAAATATGTAGATTTAAGAGTGATTTTATTGGAAATAAAGGTCGCACGGTCGATCGATAACAGACGTCAGACGAGGAATTTTGTGCATTCTACAGATCAAGAGATCAGGACAAGTATCGCAAACGAGTCAAAACATATGACAATCACATTCTCAATCAACGTCTTCATTTGCACAATTAACAGGTTTGGTGGATTTTATATTTCAAGTATTTTTGATTATCACGTGAAGCTTTTATGGTTCACGAGATGATCAAAATGCCGACAATTTTGTAATTCGCTAACAGAATCCTTAATTTGCGGTAGGTATATGTCTTTAGTTCATTTTATGCATTTACAAGAAGTTGTCTGATAATATTATTCTAGAAACTGCAAAATATGGCGTAGCCGATTCGGAATGCAGTTAAATAATATATTCATAAAAATACACGTGTTCTAGAAGAGGGTTGTAAATCAGTTATACATTGTCAGTAATATTCATAAAGCCCGTGTTTATAAGAAAATTATCCTAGAACGAATTATGCAGAAGTGAATGAATTATGCGGCCCGTTGAATTAGTTAGCATTGTTAATTCTCGATGCAGCGAGGTCTGCCCTGAGCTAGATAACAATAGGTATCTCATGTTGCACGAAGCGCCACCGGAGGCAGGCGAGCACCATTACTGCTCAACTAGCTGCCCATATCCATTGAAATTTGAACAGTCAGTTACTGTAACCGGCAAACTACCTTACAGAAGTACAATCTAATTAGAAAAGCAATCAGACCTATATTTCACGTTTACATAGTTATCGTGTATTTATTTAAACATTAACTATAAATAGACATCGAAATTCTGATATCGTCGCCGATGTGACGAGTTGGCCGCATTGAGGCAACGGACTTAATCAACGATCAATTGAATATAAATTGGTTAGACGTTGCGTTGTAACGGAGAAATTCTACGATTAACTGATGCGATGCGTGTTGCAGCCAAAGAAAATATTTAAGAGCGGAGGTTACAACCCGCTCAGTAATAGCAATAAATAGATACGCCCTAAACGAAGAGTGGACTTCATCATCTTTTAATATCTATACATCTCAAACCGACTAAACTTTCTTTTATGGTCAGCAGGAACGAAAGCATATATGCTAGGGCCGAGATAACGCTCAAGTCACTTAGAATAATTTAATCGATTTGTTGTTGTCTCAAGTTAACCATCCTTGTTGAGTATGTGGAAACTTCTAGACGTTTACCGAATAAAATAACAACAATCGGTCACGCTATTACATTGGCAACAAATATCATCACGTAGCGCGATTGGCTGCAGCGGAGTGACCCCAGATAAACCTGCAATCAGGGTTCGGCGGCACCCGCCCTCGATACAAAATCGCTGAGATAACCAAACGACGCGACGTCAATCTCTACAATATTATAATTAAGCCCGCTAGAGTCAACGACTTGTATCTATTCGGAAAATTCCATCAAAAAAAGATATATTTATCACAGCTGAACTCGTTCCGCTGCTAACCTTAATTGTCATAACAGTAAAGACCATATCGGAATAACTTAATTAAGTCAATATATACTGTTAATTATACCGAGGCCACAAAAAAATATGACTATACTTCCTTATTTCGAGTAGATATTTACTATGAAGGGTGACTAAGGACGTTTAAAATGAAGCCGACGACAAATAACCCTGCGCCGGCCGAAGGTAACAAAAGTAAAAACAAAACGCCTATGTTTTGCCACGCTTGCGAAACGTGGCCACTGAGGTAAATGCTTATCCTCCTTTCAAAAAGTAATATACGAGTAGGTAATAACATTTGTATCAATATATAGGAATGAAAACAAGTGGTCAATATTGTCGCTTTAATTATTGGGCGAGCAGCCAGCGAGGCCGCCTTGTAAGCGAACTGGTTTACGAACCGCCGCGGTACAAGTCATAAGAGCTTTCATTATTAAAACTGATGCAGAAGGCATCGAACTTCGAGTAGCGAAAGTCGATACTTACTGTCAGACTGGTTTTATGTAAACAAAGTGATAAAAACAGTATGAGTCTTTCCGATAGAGCTAGCGATGTAGAGCCTGGGCCGATGCGTATTCCGCTAGCTCTTATAACTAGTACTGCAATCTAAGCAGGGTATGCAATGTAAAACAAAGCTACAAGAATTCTACCTATGACTGAGGATAAACGATAACTTAGCTAATCGATGCGGCCCGCCCGCGTGTTATGCAGCATTATGCATATTTTACGAAACAGATTCTGTTATGTGATATTTGGACACGATTACGTGTTTATTCGTCTCTATATTTACTACTTGTGGATTATCATAATGTAAATGACGTTGTTATCGTATTGGACAGTTGAAACCAGAGGTTGAAACTATATAATACTGGAGCAATCGACAAACAAGTTTGTTGCGCAGTAAAATTATCGTTTCAATAAGTAAACCAGTCAGGCGTCCATTTACCGACCTACACTACTGAGGACAGATATAATATAACTTAAACATTTATGCTGCAGAGAGCGCGTGAAAAGCACTAGACAATATCCAGTCAGTGTGCAACGAGCACAAATTAATTTTTTAGTAGTTCAATAACTGAAGCGAGAAGTGGAGCACGCAGGCCTTGGTAGCTTTTCCGCTAGAATGACTTTCAATTAACCGACCAAAACAAACAATGCTAAATACCAAGAACGTAGCAGAGACCGGGTCCAACATACCGAACATATCAGCCAGTGCCATCACGGAGTCCAAAATTATATCCTAGAAGGACCGCTTCACGAATCCGGCGGTACGTCCTTTATTGTCCTTACTGCTACAATACAGTTCTTAACTTTAGAGATTACAAGGGCAGTGTATCCAAGAATTGGAGTCCTCGAGGGTCGAGCGATGGTCGTCGTGAGAGGTTCAGGGCGGGCTTCTGAGCCTAACGTCTTTTGACGAGTTTCTGTGAGTTGAAAATGATTTCCTTATTCCAAATGCAAGTATAGTGGCACTTCATTCTAACGGCGTCCAGGAGGCGCATCGACGACGGCGGCAGACATAGGTTGCGAAGCGAGCGCGAGCGCCCGGAACACGCTCCTCGGGTCGAATTTATTGTCACGGGTACGGGCTGAGGCAATCACCAGCAAACGCGGCGCTACGCGGCTCGGGACTGAGCGCGCGCGCTGCTCACCGCGCGCCCGCGCCGCCGCCCCTCCACGTAGAGCCGTGTACCAATAAATAAGGTGCACTATAGCCACGACAACATTCTCATTTCCACATCTACACAACATACTATTTTACCGCATTCTCTGATGAAAAATTGCATAATGACAGTGCACGCCTCATGTTGACCACGTTGTGGTTCTTTCCCTGCTCTATATTATTGTTTACTATTTTCCAATGAACTATAGTTTCCTAGAACTTTGTAATTTTATTAAGGAAAATAACACTTAATGGAGTGTGCATCGAATGCATTATGTTTAAAATGTATTACAATCGTAGAGAGTGACGACGGCCTTCGCGGTTAATCACTCAATATGAAATCAAAAGTCAAGAGAGTTAAACATTACAAACCAATCAACGCGTTAGGAGTTAAAAAATATTGTTTTATTGCGGCGCGAATTGATTCCAATTTGATCTACATACCTAAATTAGCTTTTTGTTAGTTTAGACTTAAAGGTTTAGATTTTGTTTATATCTAAACAAAATTTCCAAAATCGGTTACAAAAAGAAAAAATATCAGACTTAGGTACTTTTTGTTCTTTTAGATCTTAGGTTTTAGATTTAGTTTCTCTCTAAACAAAATTACCAAAATCGGTCACATCAAGAATAAATTATATCACTTCACAGTTCGGAATGAAATTATTATCAGCTACCTATATAATAGTAATAGTAGCTTCGGCAACAATTGTTTACGGCGCCATCTATCCGGAGTATCATGTTTTAATTCAAACTTGATGTAACTTGAAGAGACATCATTATTTACCTTTTCTTAGCTACGGTAGCTTATTTCATATTACATATATCTTTGGGTTTTCTTTGGATCAATACTCAACTATATAGCTCATTTAATAAAGCAAAATAACTGCGACAATAGTTTATTAAATAGTTTATATTTGGTGTATTGATAACAAGATCAAAAATAAGGCAGAGTCCATCCAATCACGGAAAATATTACATACACTTAATACTGCGCTAAACTCTACAACGAACACACAGAGGACGCTTCCTGATCTACCTAATACTTGACGTGCGGATCTTCAGACCAAAACTATATTATGTACTGTAGAAACTACTGCACCACAGATTTTGACTGCAACAAATTTTTTATTCCCTACATTTTTATCACTATAACATAAACATTATAATGCCTAAATGCTATATTTCGCCTGAAACATCTGCAAAGAAAAATCTCCTATAGTTTTTCAAGAGGACTGGCGGGTGATTCTGTATGAAAACAAGCGTGTAACGCGCTCTAACGTGCTCTTTATTTTTAAGAAATTTTTATCAAAAATATTTATTTTTCAAATATCATAACTTAAACTCAGTTTTTTATTCATTTTAACGTAATTTTATATTTATCAAATATTTCTCCAAACGAAATTCACGGAAATAAAAAAAATACTTACCGCGTTACGTTACGTTTTGTCGATAGAGAATCAGGCCCCTGATCGGATATAGCATTCAGTATGTTTTATTAGTTAGAACCTTTACCTATTAGTTCAAATACTACACCTACGTTTCGGGTCTGTGGACTATCTGAAAGCCTCCTAATTCGACCTTAAGATCTATGTAGAATTTCATCTGAAAGAATGAGCCTTGTAATCAAAAAACACTAAGGAAAATTATCTTCATACTTAGATACTAAAAAAGTGTCATTGCCTCCACCGGTATCAGTCCGGACTTTTTTACAGATGCTGAACTGATCAGAGCAAAAAGTGCTGTAAGATCATAGCGGTTATCGCTAAACTGTGAAGTAATCACAGTGAATAATTCCATTATTATATCGCGATGCTTCTCTGCTATCTCAATATAGTGGAAGAATTTTCGAGTGATAACACAATAACGTGGTTTATTAAATTATACAATTCTAAAAACATACGTTTTGCTAAATTTAAACAACGCTCAAAAGAGCAAATAATCGTTTTGCTAATATTTAAATGTTGGGTATTATAAGACTTTCAAATATTCGGGGAACAAGAATTTGTGTAATCAGTTACTACACTATCACACTAATATTTGAGTGTAACGAGGTTAATAAAAAAATAAAGACTATAAAATTCTAGTTTCCTAATAAAATGCATTTGACTATTGAAGGAATATATTTACAGGATTATAAAGTTCATCCACAGTTGGATTAGGTCTGTCTTTTTAAAATGATGCAAAATACAAATAATAATAAACTTTTTTTGACTAAGTATAGTTTTTATATGAATAAGAAAATTATGTTCCTAGGTTGCTAACGTCTTCCTACAACCTATCAATACTTTACAATACCCATATTATTTTAGTTGTAGCTTGTCCATTTATTTAGTTCAATCAATTTTTACATTATTGTAAGCACAAACTCTTAAATTAGCTAAAGTGGTGTGTTACTAGTATCCATCATAATATGTGTTTAAAATTAAAGATAATGGTAATCGTTCCGTTCACCGAGATTCCTAAACAATTAAATATTATCAAATATGGTTAATTAGTTGTCCGCGATAAAAGGGTATCAAGTCACGCAGGCAAATAATGGATGACAGTAAGCAGAGGTGTGTCTTATTTAATTTTTTATCTGACAGTAACTGCCGCATAATCGTTTATAACATTATACATGTCTGGGCTTGTTCCTATTTACGTTTAATTTTAACTATATTATTATAGATTACAAGCTGACCGAACGTAGTTTTACCATATGAAAATTAAGAGAGTCGCCTCGCCAGATTTTTTAAATGATAGTAGTATGGTAGGTTTTTTATACTGTATTGTACTGTACCAGTATGGTAGGTTTTTTATACTGCACTGTACTGTACCAGCCTTTTTAATAGTCCACTGCAGGACATAGGCCTACCCACGAAGGGTGATCGGGTCATATCCACCACGCTGGCCCAGTGCGGGTTGGTGGATTCACATACGCCAACGAATTTCTTCTACGGACGTATGCAGGTTGCCTCACGATGTTTTCCTTCACCGAAAAGCCCGTGGTGTGAAATTCCGTGCATTCCAAGGAATTCATTGGTACGGGACCGGGATTTGAACCCACGACCTCACAATTGTAAGGCGGGAGTCATTACCACTAGACCACCACGGCATTTTTTTACACGGGATTTTTATAGCCTGTAGCTAACTTCACATCCGTCAACTTGTATGACTCGCCTATACCTAGGTCCTAGAGGAAATCCTAAATAAATCCTAGAGGAATAAAGCTCAGAGGACTTATTATGTAAGCACTTTGACGTTCGGCTTCGCATTTTTTCCTGCTCTCGCCAGTTACTCATGCCACGAGAGCGAGCGGGAGGAACAGCGAAGCCGAACGTCAGAGCGCTTACACTATAAGGCTCCAGGTTATTCTCAGAACAAAACAATGCATAAAAAAATAGAGCGTGAAGACATGTGTGAAGAGTTGTGGGTGCAAAACCGAGGTAGGTGGATAGTTAATTTATCTCATACGTAACAATCTCGTGTTATAGTGTTTGTTATTCAAGTTTTCCGAAACGGCTTCACCGAAATTTGTGATTTTATTTTGTTTATTTGTCCAATTTATGTAGAATTGTGATTTTTTAACTACAAAGCCACTCAAAGTGTTATAAACCAGTGATAATTTGGAAAACATGTTTTAAATACATTAAAACTATATTAAGAATTTAAAACAAAGTAATCTCTAGAGAATTTTCGCGATCTATCATTTGACAATAATGAATCATTAGTAAATTCATCTTCTCTGTTGTATATTATTAAAAAAATCATTAACATACCTTAATATCTTATAATTATACTCAGAGCAAATAAAAATATCCAGAGGGAACGTCGTTGAACAGTCAAGTGAAGTGCGTCGCTGTTGCGCCGCCATAGTTTGACTGATAAGCCAAGGCGTAGTTTCACAGTTACCTGGATGTGTGTGTAATTGTCTGTACACGGCGAGGCGTAGTTTAGGTTGGCTTCACTTGTTTGTTCACAACATTCTCTCTTGATTTTTTTATTTGCTCTGAGTAATTATATAACAAAAGGTATTTAAACACGACAAGAATAATAATTACGTTCCATCTAGCTAGTGTAAAACGAACGCTGACCAAATCGGCAAACTTACACACATATTATGGGCCCTGAAGTTTACAACAACCTGCCCGAATACGTCACTGGAGCTCCTAGCTTGCCAAGTTTTAAAGCACAACTTCAACGTTGGCTAATTGAGCAAGCATTCTATATCTACAAAGAATTCTATAGACTTTTAAGTTGAATTTTATTTAAATGATCTTGTATTTATATACATTATTTTATATTAGTGAACCATGACATGTAAATCAGCTTTATAAATAAATGACTATGACTATAAATCGTCACCTATGTGAACAATTGCATCTTTGTGTCTATACTTAATAGTACATGTCTTCACAATGTCTGGTTTATACTAGACATTTTGAAGTTTAATTGTATCGAAATTATCCGAATCACAATTGCAACTTAGTAATAAAAAGCTACATCTCAACATCAAGCACAGTACGAATCGCTTCGACGTTTGACGATAACTTATACAATGGGCAAGTACGTCATTGAATCGTAATAGGCAACTTTAGGATGATATCAAACTTTATCAAAGACGATGTAGATTGTAGCCTGTCCGATAAACTACCTACCAATCATCGGAGATTAGCAACCACGCGGGGTGAGTAAAATAGCCTGTATAATATGCATAATAGCGTACACATAATATTGATAAATGCCTGATAATAATCACAAATATTTTTTGGGAAATTATAAGATACGCTTTATCATTTTCCTGCATATTGTAAGTCTAAATAAATCGTTTTCTATTTTATCTAAGCAGCTTTATTTGCTAGCATAAACGTGCAGGCCCACATATCACGATAAATGACACAGTTAAACGATGACTTTCGAAAATTATCGATATCTTCTTTTATATTTGTAATAAAATAAAAAATCAGCCAAGTACGAGTCGGACTCGCCCACGAAGGGTTCCGTACCGTATAGGAGCCCCCCTAATATACTTTAGTTGTTTATTTTTGAAGTGAATATACAACTAAATATTCTGTGAATATTTCACGCGTATACCTGTTACGGTTATTAATATCGAGAAAAAATGACGATGATGCAATGATGATGCACCGTATTATCTAAGTGGGTAGAGCCTTAATGTGTAGAAAAACCATGTCTCGACTTGCCCAAGAGAAGCCACCTCGAGAGTCGTGACGTAGTTTTTTCTTTTAACATTGAATGGAGCGAACAGTTTCTAGAACTGTGTACTTTGGTAAGTAATTTATTTAGATAAGAGAGAAAATGAGGGGTTATGAATGTGTGAAGTTACCTTGTTTGCATTGGTTGTCTAGCTGCTGCAGGAGATCGTTGGCGAGCTCAGCGCGGCTGGGCTTGATCTCGGGCGGCGAGGGCGGGTACATGCTCGGCACGTCATCGTGCGGGAAGTACGCCGCCTCCGCCTTCGGTGCAGCGCTTGGGAAGTTCTTGAGCAGGTCTGTAACAACACCACACGATATTCACTACCAGCACGGAGTAATACTCGTAATCAGTGGCTTTGATAGGCGTAGCCAAATGGGCAGTGGGCATGATGACTAGGTTCAAAAATCAGTATTACAATAAGTCTGTGAGTTAAGATTATCAAAAAATATTGGACACAACAAATGGCAAAGATAAACCTTGTCAAAGTTTAGGGGTGAGGGTCGTGACGTCACGTCTCACGAAAGTCTATACTCGTACATTTGTATGACACTCGTGACGTCACGCGGAACTTTAACGGGCTATTTCTTCATCAATTTTTGTTTACTTGACAAAAGAAACAATACATGTGATGTTTTTTTATAGTCTATCTGACGGACAAATTTTATTTTTTTAATCATCATGCCTATTGCCCACGGCCTCGCACTTCAGGCTTTGCGAAGCCTCACAGACTTCAAATCTCCGTTAGTTTTAAATTAAATATAGAACCTAAAAATATTGGCCACATTGGTAGGTAGGTCGTGTCAGAGTATGTTTCGTAAGATATATTCATTGGGTAGATCTAGGGAACGATAGAAAAAGGCCTCGCTCATACGACTTCACCCCATATTTAAAGAATAATTCCATAGGCACACTGGTGTGCGTCGATCAAAACGCAATGTAGATAGTATCAGAGATGTGAGGAACTCTTTGCCCTCACGTCCAAGTACAATCTGGTAAAATTCAAGGGACCCTTCCTTTGAATTTTACCAGATTGTACATACGTTAGGAATCTACAGTTCAGGTAGGTAGTTTATACATAGGTTAACTACCAAGGTAAGGTAGGTACCTAACTTATTTATAGATTGTAAATAGGTTAGGTACCTACCTTTTAGGTTAGCTACACGACGCAGTGTAGACCTTATGTCGACTTAAGATCAGAAAGTGGTCAAAAGTGAACCTATCTAGCTTAAAAAATATAACGCGGTCGTACCTTTTTGATATTTTTATTTCTTTCAATTGACACACGTTGTTGCTACTGAATTTTGTTCTGATACTACTCGCCTTGTTGCGCATCACGGTTCTTCCATATAATCTAATCAAGTGGCACCGTTTTTCTATGATTTTACATGTCCAACGACTTTCACATTAATATCAACACTCTTCTTCTTCGTCGTGTCGATGATCCTTACATTTAAATGATCTTTTCCCAATGTTTTAATTAATATAATGTCTAATCAAGACTTGCATTTTCTTTACCTACTATTCGACTCAGTCCAAATAAAAAAATAAAGACAGAATGAACAAAACAAGCGAAGCCGGCAAAACTACGCCTCGCCGTGTACAGAGACCATTACACACACAAACACGTACAAGGAAACTATGCCTTGGATTGTCAGTCGAACTATGGCGGCGCAACACCGACGCACTCACCACATGTATAAAAAAACCGGCCTCACTTGTCTGTTCACGTCTGTTAACAATACATCAAATAGAATTACAAACTTTTGCATTCATAAAAGAATGATTAATAGGAGGACAAACAAGACTGACGTCAGACCACTGACCCGATATGACTTGACGTCATCAAGTCCATCGCGCCTACGAGAAGGAGATTGACCCGAAACTGCTGACAACTCAGCGGAAAGGGCGTGGTAGATAAAGGTTGATGAAAAGCATAATAATGTACCTATTATAATAGCAGATCGGGGAAATAATCCTAATATTAGAAATTCGAAATTTGTGTTTGTTGCTTTATTTTCTGCATATAGTTTAAAGGTCGATGTCATAGACTTGTTTTATCCCGAACAAATAAAATGTTCCTATGGGATAGGCGAAGCCGCGAGCAAAAGCTAGTAAAAGTAAAGCGTACAAAACGTTTCAACGTATAGATCTGTTCACTCACGAAGGCGCGCCCCTCCATTTTACTGTCTGTACTATTAGCCTCTACACGCACACTAAGGCGTTGTGTACAAACGAGGGCTACGCGTATAAATGCAAACCAATAATTTACTGTGGAGAGGCGCGACTTCGTGAGTGAAACGGTCTTGTAACGTGTTAAGTAAAGTAATTAAGTTAAGTTTTTTTTTCATGTTCCGCGAATTTCGTTTGGGGAAATGTTTTATTACGTTAAAATTATAAGTCATGATTAATAATGATTCATGTTACTTGAAAAATAACTATTTTTCACACGGATTTCTTTGTTACGTGCACGTTTTCACACAGAATCACTGCAGGTCTAAAACTCGGACATCCCCTAATGATAACTACCTATGTCATTTATTTTATCATTATAGCTTACATGTATTTTATGGCGCTATGGTTCTTAAGCAATAGCCATCTCAAACCGTTTAAATCGGATCCAAGAAGCTTTTTGGGTGATATATACTATTGTTATTATATCAAAAAATACTATTATTTTCACTATATACAGAACTACTTGACCCGACGAACTTCGTTTCACGCAATATCTTTATAAATTATAGCCTATGTGTTATTCTGTTGTGTAAGCATTACTATTGAAAAAAATCATATCAATCCGTTCAGTAGTCGTGAAAGAGGAACAAACATACAAACCTTCGCGTTTATAACATTACTAGCTTTTGCCCGCGGCTCCGCCCGCGAGGGAATTTTGTTTTTGTGCTATCCCACAGGAACCTTTAATTTGTTCGGGATAAAAAGTAGCTTATGTCACTTTCCGGCCCTTGAACTATATCCATGCCAAAAATCAAGTCAATCCGTTGCTGTGTGAAAGAGGGACAAACCAACAAACTTTTCGGATTTATAATATTAGTAAGTATGATAGTAGTACGCCTCTTGCATGTTTATATGCAGTTTTATTTCAAAAAGTGCGCAATTGAATGTAAATTAAACATTGAATAGCGGTTTTTAGGGTTTTTACATATATCTGACACGTGCGTAACGAAACGCTCGTGGTTAAAGATAACCCTGTTATCAGTTTTAAAGTTTAACTACTTATTCATGTGGATTATTTAACAAACCTATAGTAAAAGGGTATGATTAAGTGGTCAATCCTGATTTGCCTTAAAATATCTCAATATTAATTTAAAGTTAGATAATAAGTGCATATCTCTATCTAGGTAGTTATCTACAGTCATCCACAAAACAAATTATTATTATTCAAAAGATCTTGAGATAAAAATTCCATATTTATTAGTAAGATAATATAATCTAATAGTTTTTGAAGTAGTCATGAATACCGCCATCTGGTGTTCTTCAATTAACAGAAGAACATAGATTTAATTATCTAAATCCAACTGATCAAAGTAGTTTGATGATCGCTTGTTGCTGACCAATGAGATTTACATGCTTTACCCATTGTTTTTAAATAAAAATTGTTTTTAAAACTATTTTGCGATGAAAACACGTGGCTTTTACAACACATGCATAGAGATGAATGGCTCAGGTGTAGGTTCTTATGGTGATTGAATGATGATTATTCCTTAATGAAGCTGCTAGATAATATAACATATACCAATTCCAAAATAAAAATTGTACTATAAAATCTCGACAAACATCGATATATATAAAACATTCAAATGCAATCTCTAGAATTCTCTTTAAAGTCGTGTTAGCGATTTAGAAAAATCAAACTAAAAAATATTGAACGCTTATTTACAATTAATAATCGTTAAAGAGCCGAATACTAATAATTAAAATAAAATAGTTAAATAATCAATAAAGCACACCATAATTAAAGGCATCACAATAAAGTCTAATCGGATTACAATAAAATCACGATTATCTTTCAGTTTTTTTCATGAAGATTTTAGGTTAATGGTAATGATTAAAATACTACATGACTAGTAAATAAAAATATCTTACTATGCAGCAGAGAAAGCTGGAACTGTCTACAGAGATCACACATTCCATTTGATTTGTAACAACACATTTTCACTGATTTTAATTATTATGAGAAACGAAATTTAAAAATCAAACGTAAACGTAATAAACGAAATTATAAAAAAACAAACGTAAACGTCAAAAACGAAATTTAAAAAATCAAACGTAAACGTAATAATCGTTATATACAAGAGCGCTCGTTGCGGGAATAATTAAAATAATAATCGCAATTCGCTATAATATCTCCGAGAAGCTTCAAGGTAAGGAGCTTAGATAAGTAATGGACAAAATACAGCGTGGAGTCTCAAGTCTTCAATATATATGAGAACGATATCACACGATATTACGTCAAAGTAACGCCCAGAGTCGCGTAAATTATTAAATCTTATTTGATAGTGTCAACAGTTATTGTTATTATAAAAATACTTTCAATGTGTTCACACATACAGTCCATTATTAACTTTGCTTCTGCATTGACTGTTTCATGACTATGTCAACATTTTGCGATACTAACACGCTTATCACCTGATGGTATACAAATATGATGCAAAAAACTGAC
This sequence comes from Hypomecis punctinalis, assembly GCA_949316475.1. NCBI lineage: Eukaryota > Metazoa > Arthropoda > Insecta > Lepidoptera > Geometridae > Hypomecis > Hypomecis punctinalis. The sequence continues at coordinate 11,650,214 of OX438810.1, forward strand.
GAATTACTAGCGGTATCATTCATTTTCATTTAGAATCGGTTTGAACTGGTAATTATAGGAAGTAGCAAGAAAACATGTAGACTAGATAGGATTTCAAGGTGTAAGTAGCGATTTGAAAACGCGCACTTAGTTTGGCTCCGCCCATCGGAGTAAGCGACGAATCAACGCGATAATACCTCCTTATTGGTGTTGATATTCGACATTCGCCTCTTTTTGAATACTTAAATATTTCGAGAAGGCAGGCTTTGCGAAAAATGCCTAGGTTAGTTTACTGAATTTCAAATACTTAAGTAGACTAGGTGACCGTGGTGGTCATGAGGTAGTGACACCCGCCTTACAATCGTGAGGTCGTGGGTTCGAATCCCCGGTCCCGTACCAATGAGTTCTTTGGAATTTATGTACGGAATTTTACATCACTGGCTTTTCGGTGAAGGAAAACATCGTGAGGCAACCTGCGTACGTCCGTAGAAGAAATTCGATGGCGTATGTGAATCCACCAACCCGCACTGGGCCAGCGTGGTGGATATGGCCCAATCACCCTTCGTGGATAGGCCTACGTCCTGCAGTGGACTATTAAAAAGGCTGGTACAGTACAGTACAGTAAGTAGACTAGAAAACTGAGATGCTGTGAGGGTAAAAATACCCATACACGCTCACGATTTATTTACCTAACTCACTAAATTATTTGGTAAAGGGTCTAATAATAGCGCCGTAGCTTCTTGGCTACAGCTTATGCAAATGTAAATAATACCTACCTATCATAACAGTACCTACATGTACCTACAACAAAACATGCTAAAAATTGGGTGTGATTTTATTTGAATAGCATTTGATGAGAGTAAAATTTAAGAGCGAAATAAATATGTATTGTTTTTGTTTGTTAAAATCTAACATCGGCCAAATTAGGTTAAAATGTGTAAAATAAAAATGCATGGATGGCCCTGCCTAGATGGTAAAGCTTATATAACTTTCTGCCCCCTACCTGCATGATTCAAAATTATATCGATTACATCAGCTTAGAAGCATAAAGAATCGAGTAATAAAAATTTAAATATTATCCTGATATTACACCTAAACTAACCGCATTGTCAACTCATTTCATTTTTAAACTCAATCAAAGAAAACTTCAGGAAAATAACAATGCTATGATGATCATAACACTACTTCAATATGGCGCTACTGTCTTCGTGATATTGTTTCTACGCAAGACAAAAAATACTTTTTTAGAAATCAACATTGAAGTATAACTGATAACCATAAAAAACATCAGCTTTTAAAAAATGCTACAGATTCGGTCCATTCGTTTGGGAGCTACAGTTCCACAGTCAAATATAGGTACAGAGACCACAGGTTCTGTGGTCTGTAAGTGTTATAAGTAAGGGTGTATGTAAGTCTATAGGGATGCTATAAATCTGATTATTATGGTGTATCTGTGCCACAGATTCACCAAGGCTCAAACTTATAGCACCCTTCTTTTTCGTCCGACCGCTCATCCGTTAAACCGCCAACGATAATGACGCTGCAGATATAATACTTTTTGGGTCAAGTGTTTACAGTTATGACACCGAAATGGAGTATTTGAGAGAAACAAATTGCCAGACACAGTGAAGGCAGGTCTACGGTGACAGATTGGTGGAGCGACACAAAAAAGCTCACCAAATCGTTGGGTCGAGAATATCGTGAAAATTTCGGGGAACCTTTAGATAGTTAAATAACTGGGATCACTTATCCCAGTACAAGGGAAAAGGGAATTGCTAGACCGCTAACAGTAGAAAAGTCAGCTCAACAGTAGACGATTACGGATCGAAAATAATGATAAATAGAACTCCGAACAGATACTTCAGGGAGATCGTGGGTCAGCTAGTAATGAATGCTAGTGCTAGGCTAGTAGCCAATCCCAGGCCCAGTTTTAAGAAATGTTGCAGCCTCCGAAATGTCACGCACTCTAAGCCATTGATACGAATCGAATACAATAATAGACAGATAGTTATTAAATTTTAAATGCACACGCCGTAAATAAATACTCACAGGAAAAGTTTTCCAGAAAATGCCACCAAACGGACATACTCATCGCGTTTAGATTTTTTGCAATACTATTATCACTAAAAACACTTTTAATTGAATCGTAACAGTAACTTAGCCGTCCAAATTAAGTCCACTATAAGTTTTCACATTATTCATTCAAAATCGGAAAAAATAATGTATTTCACAGAGATTTTATTTATTCGGAAGAATTCTCGGTCGAAAATATTTTTCAATGTCCGTTCTTCCATTTTTTTTGTTGGTGGCCTTCCTCCACGAAGATCTTTAAAGGACTGTTAACAATTTGATTTCGCAAGTGAATATACTAATCATCGAATGACGAAGCAGTATTCACGAAATAATGACACATCCGTGAAAAACTTTGTGAAAATATTATAAATGTTACATCACACTACCCTTATCTACCTTGTGTAGTAGGACGCTTACCGTTGTTTATTACTTAGATCATTTGCCAAAATAATAACACATGGAGTAGCGGTTTTAAACATTTTCCGACAATACGCTTTTGATATTTTGGAACATAATATTTAGCCGCTCGGCGCCTCTACCGAACTCTTCCCCATTTGACAAAGAAGAAAAGACAACGAGACGCGTGCGAGGGCACCTCAATTTCAAGTGTGAAATAATTTTATGAAACTAATTACCCAGATACTTCACGGTCCTAATTTCAAACAAATTACTTTAAATGGCTTTATTTGAAACCGGACGTAAGTTTTTAATAACAATTTTTTTTTATTTGAAAACAGTAATTGAAGTGACACTCGATAACCGTGATATAACCGTTTTACTGTGAGATAAATTATTTGGTTAAATTAACTAATTAACATATTATATCGAATAATATCGACTTATTTAATCTGTTCCATAAATTGTGTACTTATTTTTATTATTCAAGCATTTCACTCGACAGGCAGGTACTAGGGCTCGTGCTCTATATTACAAGCATTGTTTATTCGGAAATTATGTATACTAAGCGCCACTCAAATCGGCGGATGAGAAGTTATGCGCAGAGCGCTGCGCAAAAGCCGAATTATAGGAATGCGCGGGAGCCAGAGACGAGACGCCCGCCCGCCAACCTCATGCCTCCCCCGCTCACACTACGACACGCAGCGTCGGAATTGTGCACACATGCGCAATAATTAGCTAATCACGGCGAAGTGTCATCTGCGGCTAACTTCTCATCTGCCAATTTGTGTGGCGCTTAGTATACTTTAAATGTTTTAATTCAGTAATATTGAATCAGATTCAATAACATGAACCTAATTGTCTGGCGCTCGAACACCGAGCTATGGAATGGGCTACAATCTGTCTCTGTCAGGAATGAGGAGATCCGGAGGCGAACCTTAGTTGATAACATTGTCCAGTGGATCACCAAGTTCAAGTGGCATTAGCAATATGCATAATAATAGGCATATAGCACGTAAAAACAATAAAAGACCAATGGGACCGAACAATTATCATGGAGACCGTGCCAACCGCAAGCGCAGCGTACGATGACTGGATCCACTTTTTTGGTCGTATTTTAAATCAGTCAATCTTAAAATATGGCAGGTGTATGCCCAGCCGTAGACGTTTTTTGTCCGGCTGATGTAATGATTACACCATGATAACGCTGGAAAAAATAATATTGAAATCGATAAAAATTACCTCATTTGGTTTAGGTAGATAATGGTGCGCCCACGTTGAAACATTCACAACAAGACTTTCGTGGCATGTCATATAACTTACCTAGAAAAATGTAGAGACTACTAATGTAGACTATCTCTTAGGATGAAGTTTGTAAACGCATGTACACACATTTTGATGACATCAGAGGCCTGCTTCTCTTTCGACAAAACGTAACTTAATGCGGTAATTATTTTTTTTATTTCCGTGAATTCCGATTGGAGAAATGTTTGATAAATGTAAAATTACGTTAAAATGAATTATAAACCGAGTATTAGTTATGTTTTTATTTAAAATAAATATTTTTCAATCGAATTTCTTAAAAACAAAGAGCGCGTAACGCGCTTGTTTTCATACAAAATCACCCACCAGTACAATAGCGTTTCCTGACTTGACTTCTTAATTTCCAGCAATTTCAGCACGGCCGCCGTGCTGTATTACGGTGTCATTTTTTTTTAATCCGTATAGGTTTGCGTGTGACCACATACTGCCTGATGTTGAGCAGATATGCGTTGTATGTTGAATTTTTTAAAGTTTATTTTATTCCTAAAAGGAGGATTGCCACCTTATGATTGTGCTGGCAAAATTTTAAGGCGTTAAGGCTGATTTCGGTCAGCGCGCAGAATTGTTTTTTTTTTTTTTTGCCTTTTACAAATAAACTACTCATTTGATGTTTACGAAACCTCATTTAGCGACCATGAATAGGCAGTGTTTACGAGTTACATACACCTAAAACTCAAATCAGTGGTATGCATTAAAGTGCATCAACTGATTATTTTCACCTTAGTTTTTAGTTAGTGGACACTTGTGCACAAAGTGGCCATAATTTTGGGTTCTATGTGTAAATACCTCATAAACGAAATATGTGTAAACACCTTGATATACATGGCCGCCAAATGAGTTTTTTTTAACTTCCAACTTTTTATTTATTTTTTATTTATAAATATCAAAAAGCCCCAAAATAAATATTCGCGTGCTGACCCAGTGAATTCATTTAAAGGTTCTCTTCAAACCTGACTTGTACCCTGACTGCACAGGCGTAGCTAGAGACTTTCTCTGGGGGCACCTGCCTACTTTTGCCCACCCCAAAAAAATAGAATGTATTGACTTACAAGTTTTCTGGGATAGCGAAAAAAAATATTTTTTTTTAGTAGGCAAGACCCACCCGTGTTTCCCTAGCTACTCCCATGACTGACTACAACAAATAATAAACTATAAAATTATTGCAAGTGGTGCCACGCCACATGAATACTGATACCTAACAGTCAATATTATTCAATGCATGCAACGGGCCACAAACGAGATGTTATAAAATTAACTGTCAAAACAATATTATTTTCATTGGATACAAGATAAATAGTGGAAAACAGCCAGCGAGGCGATATGCAATTGAAAACAAGAACAGAGGCCAGTAACTCGGGACAAATATGTTTTTAGAAGAGCACATGAGATCGGTTTGACGTCATTATCATTTAACAGCAGCAGTCACTTGTTAGGCAAGTGATTATCAAGACACACCCACGTTCTCGGCGTGGCAACACATCTTATTTAAATAATAGTACTGATAGCACAGACAATATTTAAACAAAATTATAGTTTTCATTTGCTGATAGGACACCCGAAAAGCAAATACTTATTTTTCCATGATGTCTTTCCCCAATCATCTTGTTTACATAATTTTATTCTTGTTTGTTATTTTCACTAACGCGCTTCGACAAACAACCTTCGAAATCATTTTTTAAACAATTTCGTTAAACACAGATGGGCACCTTCTTTGGTGAAACAAATATGTGTACTAATACTTAATTCTGTTTAATTTCAACAAACATCCTCGGCAATTCGCGTTTATGTCTACGATAAATTTAATGCAAGTCACATGCAAAACAAGACCTTACGAAATAACGGTTACTATATTGTGAAATTCTTCTTGTACTAATTTCGAAACCGATTTAACTTTAATGTACAAGTTAAGAGTTAAAATTTGTAGTCATATTTACAGCCGAAGGTACAATGTGAAAACAAATCTTTCAACACTAAATCGGCAATTGGGTACTTTCTAAGCCTCATCCCATATAATATTTTATTAGGTACATCATCTTTACAACTTCCATGAAAAACCCCCAATTACTGCAGTTTACAATGCTTGTCAATGTCGAAATTTGAGTGAGCCCTTCGTTATTACGACCTATCATGGGAAATAAAAGATTTTTACTACCCATGTTGTTTTCGACCAAAATGTCTCGTGTCTCATGTCTTGTTTATTATCGCTTGTGAAACTAATAGAAAAGCTTTGTCCGGCATAGAGTACCCAATGCTTGGTTTGCCGACTGTACTCTCGCCCTAACACTTCAAGACAGTCACATCCAGTCAATTTACGAAGGCTTCGATATTATAATGCAATATCGAATTGGCTGAACCGTGTAATGGTGTAGCTAGCAAAGGTGGGTGTTTGATCCTACCTTTCATGCTGGCTGTACTCGTATAATATGACCACGGGGTAATGAAAGTCAAACAAAATAAACAAGGAAAAAAAATGTCTTACTGAATATTTTATACCGATTTTGCATCTGGTGTGTCATTTTCCAAATTTCTAAAAAATTACATATGCATATGAAGATAAACGGAGACAATGCCAGTGCTCTTAGATCAGTATAGCAAATAGTATAACAAAAGTGACACAGTTAACAGCAGAATAATTAAGCTAATTACGAATACTTTAAGGTCGCACGTTTTCATTGAAAATAATGGAATTTGTACCAATAAGAATAGGATAAGGCGCTAATTAAAGTGCGACCCAGAGTTATCGGTGTGCATGAGACGAGTTCGTGGGGGGGCATTACTTCAAGACTGGCACATAAAGCTATTATTGGAGGCCGCAGGTCACGGGCTCAAGTCTCTTTATCGTTAGCGATAGCGTCCGCTCTCAAATCTGTCCACCGTGTGCGTCACGCCATGTGCGTTGCTTTCTGATAAATATTTTGTGGTGGTGATAGAACAAATAATTATATTGTTATTGCTAGGCAAATGTAATATTGTTATATTACCTACGTGGCACGAGTGGCTTTACTGTACAGATACCTACCGTCCGTTCCGAGTTATTTTACCTCTGACATTTGTTGATGTCTCTGTCCTACCTGTGATGGTGTGTAATGACTATAAAGACAGAGACAGCGAAGACAGCTAAAATGTCAGAGATAAAATAACTGTGAACGAACTGTACAAGTGTACACCAGTAAAGTCCTTTTCATCAAAGAAGTCCCACGCAGAATTAATGGAACTAATTTTAACCTTAGTTAAATGGATTTTGATAGATCGGCCATGCGATTCTGCTGCTGCTTCTGCGAGCCTAATTTCGTGAAATGAGCTCTAGCTATTTTACAGGAACATTCCACCTGGACCACTTTTTAAGTACCTGGCCAAGCTTGGTCAAGATTTCACGCGTAGGAATCAGAGCGAGACATTGAGGAAGGAATCAGAAGGAGATGGTGTAATGACATTTAGATACTTTGACATGTAATAGTTTAAAAACCGAAATAATAATCATATAGGCGTCTCTTTCAAATGTAGGTAATAAGAATAGACCAACATTATACAGCACAGTTTCGCTATAGTGTCTATATTTTTCGTGAAGTGTCGCGCGTGCCTGGTCCGCCATATTGAGTCGAAAAACAATAGCGATGTTTTTATTATATCAAAAAAAACTATCGATATTTTGGTTAGTTTTTATTTGTGTTATTGATTAGCTGAAATTTTGAATTTTTATTTCATTTCACTTTTCATGTCAAATTTGACAACTGTCATTCCAGAATTAATACAAGTAAAATGGCATGACAGGTGTGAAAGTAACAGCTGTCAAACTAAGAAGAATTATTATCTCCGTAACTATCGAAGCTAGACCATTACTGTCTTAATAGCAGTAATAACACTCAATGAGATCTATTAGATTGTTCTAATGACTGCTGTCAAAGCTTAAAAGTGAATTATCTCCGTAACTATCGAAGTTAGACTACTGCTGACTTCACAAAAGTGACAGAGCGCAATTAGATCTATATTTTAAATGACACCTGTCAAACTTAAAAGTGGATTATCTCCGTAACCATCGAAGTTCGACTATTGCTGTCTTCACAAAAGTGATAGAACTCAACGAGATCTAAATTTCGAATGACAGCTGTCAAACTAAAAAGTGGAATACCTTCGTAACTATTAAAGCTAGACTATTGCTGTCTTCACAAAAGTGATAGAGCTCAACGAGACCTACATTTCGGATGACAGCTGTCAAACTTAAAAGTGGAATGTCTCCATAACTATTAAAGCTAGACTATTGCTGTCTTGATACAAGTGATAGAGCTCAACGAGACCTACATTACGGATGACAGCTGTCAAACTTAAAAGTGGAATATCTCCGTAACTAATAAAGCTAGACTATTGCTGACGTGACACAAGTGATAGAACTCAACGAGACCTATATTTCAGATGACAGCTTTAAAGTGAAAAATCTGTGTAACTATTGACCCTAGACCATTGCTGTGTTTACAAAAGTGATAGAGCTTAAAAAGATCTACATTTGATGTGACAGCTCAAACTTAAAAGTTGATTATTTCCGTAATATTGATAGCTGTCATCTGAAAGATATCATATCTCTCTTTGAGCTTTGTCACTTTTGTGAAGACAGCAATGGTCTAGCATCGACAGTGACGGAGATAATCCACTTTTAAGTTTGACAGCTGTCATCCGAAATGTAGATCTCATATCAGTTTAGTGAAGAAAGCAATGGTCTATAATAGATAGTTATGGAGATATTCCACATTTAAGCTTGACAGCTGTCATCCGATATGTAGTTCTTATTAAGTCCTATCACTTTAATTCTAAGTCATACCTCAGTAAAGCAGTGGAGACTTTTCTAGAGGTGTCTATGGAGTTTTGGTAACAACAGGGAACGAAATGATACGTCACATTATATCACTTGCCCACACTCATGCACGGAATTCAGCTCAAAATCATTGAAATACCACAATTTTTCACTAATTATCACTGATAAAAACACAACTTTAACAAAATTAATACAATGAGGCGACATGTCTTTTCCGCGTTCCCGCCAAAAAAACTCGTCCTACCATTCTAGTGTGGATTCTTGAATATGACAGCTGCAACCTTGACATCTGTAATTTTTAGGGTTCTGTACCTCAAAAGGAAAAAACGGAACCCTTATAAGATCACTTTGTTGTCCGTCTGTCCGTCTGTGTGTCTGTCAAGACTCCTTATCTAGAGAACGCGTAAAGATATCGAGTTGAAATTTAAACTGTATACGTATATTAATGAACTCTTGCTGTTGTGTAAAAGAAAAACTTCTCAGTTGTCGTTTAAAAAAGTTAGAGTCGTTTATATCGTAAAGAACAGCATATTTCGACACTCACAAAAATCAAAACCTACCGGGTACTTCCCGTTGACATAGAACTATGAAATTTGGCGAAAAGCATTGTCTCAGAATACACATATAGGATTAAATCTGAAAACTGCACATTTTTATTTACATCACAAAAAATAGGGCCTCAAAATTCACAAAATATGGGCTTAAAATTCAAAGTGAGTAAATCGTATCATGAAAGGTGTCATATAAAAGAACTTCATTAGCACATGCTAAAACAGGTTTTTAATTACTTTAACAATGTGTTTGTACGGAACCCTCGATGTGCGAGTCTGACTCGCACTTGTCCGGTTTTTTAAATAAAAGTTTGCCATTATGTTTGATTCGGCTAAAATTAATTTGTGTCGATAGTTTTATCGATAAGTACGGGGAAATCGATAAGTGTAGTGTGGTAGTAACAACACTAATCCGCCGTATTATGTGCGGTGGGTATGCAGGTTTTTCTCGTCGTTAGGGCAACTCCATTCTGATTCCTTCCTCAATGGAGCGAGACGTCTCTTTGTAGCACATTTGGCAAGTGAAATATTTGACGGATAAACAAAAAAATGTTTTATTTTGGTTTGATTGTTGTTTTTTTCCTCAGTAGTATAGATAGGTATCCTCGTGGAACCCCTACGAAGGCTCTGAGCATACTCGGATACGTTTAATATGTATAAGGAAGCCATTCTGGCTGCCTTATACATATTAAACGTATCTGAATTCAGGGTGCGACATGACTGACAGAAGTTTAAATCTGTACTCGACTAAAAAAATGATATAACTAATACTAAGTTAAACGTGTGTTTACGCTGTCTTGTGTATCTATATTTATATTCCAAATGTCTATCTGTAGCTTGAAATCTCAGATTTTGACACATTTTCTTTTGTTAATAGCTAATGTAATCGAGATGGGTCTTAGTTATAAATTAATAAGATCTATGGTCAGGGGCCAGGGGTCTCCAAATAATCCAATTTTACACTGATATACCATGCATAGTCTATGTAGCTTTTTATATATAACTCTAGACGAGCAATCATCATAACTAAATATATTGGGCCGCGGTTGCCAATCGCGTCACTCAGGATTTTAAAACTTCTGTCACGGTAATAGTATCTAACAGTTGTGTGACTCGGCCCTGTCCTTGAAATAGCCCACGTGGCCACGCGGGACGTATCACGCGCTAGGGCTGCCCGCCTGGTAGCCAAATAACACGCTCACCGATACAAACCCACACGGTCCTTCGTCACTGCGGCGCGCCCCTGCGACCGTTTTGTAAGGAGTGCATAATAAATAATAAAATAAATAAAGTATAAAGAGTCAAAGTTCGTTTATATTATTTTTTAAATTATGGTTCGAATTTTTTTTTCTAATTTTATCTATCTTAGTAATAGTTTATTTATGCTTGACTTGTGATTACAATTCATTAGTATGTTTATTAATGATCATGTTAGTGAAATAATCATCGTTAAATTGTGAAATATGTGGTCACAGTACCATATCATTTTTTTTTTTACTTTTGACTGCCTCGGTGGCTCAGTGGTTAGTGCCCCTAACTTCTGGATCAAAGAGGCGTGGGTTCGATCCCTACCCAGGGCAAATATTTATGTGATGAACATAAATGTTTGATCTGTGTCTGGGTGTTATTTAGTTACTATTAGTATGTATTTAAAAATAAGTACTTGTAGTATATCAGTCTATGGCAGCCATATCACAAGCTTTGCTTAGTTTGGGGTCAGAGGCCGTGTGTAAGATGTCCCAAAAATATATATATATTTTTTTTTGGCTGTTAAAATTGAAATAACCGATTGGGTTTTTTTTTTATATTTTTCCCGGGACTAGTGTGGCCCCACCTCTCACCCCGTACCGGCTTGACGTTGAGTTCAGGTTAAATAATAAAACTACATTATATACTTACTCATAACAGTAAAGAGAAATGCAATACAGTATAGAGAAAAGCTATTACGATAAATGATGCGCCTTAACTTGAGCATACCGAACTCCGAGGCGCGTAAGTATCATTCGCGTCCCGACCGTTTGTATAAAGACGGAATACTGTTAGATACCAATAACGTGCTTCTGTGGTTCTGACTACAAGGCGCAGTACTGCACTCGCATCCTGAGATAAGAGCGTACGTGCGTATATTCCTGCAACTTTGTAACATGTTTTTAACAATATTGCTTAAAGTCTGTTGTTGGCAACGTACATTATAGCCTATACTTATATAGTATCATACTCATTTATTTGTTCTGTATTATTAACTCCACCACTGTCGTGAGTCGCGAGCATCAATAACTTCATACTCGTTTTATAAGCCTACTTAACTACTTTGTCTCGTTCTCATTCACAACACAATGATGTCAGTAAAAAGAAGGCACAGCATTTTACATTCATTCAGCACTACATATTTTATAATCATTATGTATTATAATACTCTCGTCGAACACAAAATCTACAGAAACGCACCTCTCATACTTATACCACCCATTTGATTTTCGGACTCATTACAAAATTTTCGCCAGTGTGAAATACCATTGACAGAAGAAAAGAAATATAGCTAAGAAACATCTCGACATCATAGAATCGATTCATTCCTTTGGGAGCTACGATGCCACAGACAGTGTTAAACTACGTTCATTGTTGTTCTTCGTTTTGACCATAGGACGTCCACTGCCAGACACAGACCTCCCTATGTGTATAATTATTATATACTACGGGACTAATGGCGCACTAAAATTACGAGATAGAAATCGTCATCGACCGTGGTCACGGGTAGACTCACGTGACCACAGTCGATGCAACTCGGCCGAAACGTCGGGATGAGGAGGTATTTATTTATCTCGTAATAATTTTAGTGCGCGATTAGTCCCGTAGTATATAATAATTATGTGTTCAAATCGCGAAAGTTTAAAAACAACACTCCCTATGTGTATTTATCCAATAAAACCGTTCAAAGCGGCTTGCATCCAACGCGATCCTGTGCGTCTTGTATAATAAATTAATTTGTAATAATGAAGTCATTTGTATTAGTAGTAGTATAGTAAGTAAAAGTGAGTTCATGAATAGGGGAATTGATTTTAGCAGCTTTATGTGAGCTTCAGTCAGCATTGGATATTGTGCAGCTTGTAGCTAACTTCACATCCGCCGACTTGTAGGATTCGGCCTTATAGCAAGCGCGATTTGCTCGTATTTCGTGGTCATAACGCCATCTACAGAACATAACTGGCACTTCGTTTATTTGTAACAACGAGAGTTACACGCTTTTCTTATCGCCTCGACGCGCGATACACAAACAATCTTATTATTTTATCACAGAAAACAAATCAGTCGTGGCAAAGATGGCGCTCCAATCACAAAAAAATACTACCTAATAAATCCGAAAGTTTGTTTGTCTGCACGAAGAAGACTTTTTGTCTACCCTAAAAACAGACAGTAAATATTTTTCTGGGGTAAACAAAAGTGACAAAGCCTACAACCCCATAACAAAGTGCCAACTGCGGGTCCGAACAGAAAACCGACTAGCATTTATTGCTGAGTTAAGATCGTAACAATAGTTAGGCCGGTTTGAGGAACACGGGGGCGCGATTAACGAAAACAAAAATAAAATCAACTTAGATATAAAGAAGTTACAAGCATTTTATTTTCTTGGTAGACAAAGAGCGCACTATGGCAGAATATGACGTCACGGTCCGTAAGTGTCATACATTCGCCATACTATGTTATGCTTTGTGGGAACTTGGGTCTTTATCCCAACCAAAATCTCTCTGAACTGGATTAGCCAATTTCAGTTATTTTTTTCAGTTTAGAATCATAATTAATTGCAGAATTCAGTAATATTAATACTTTTAATTAATTGTATACTAGTCAATTACCCTATTCTCTTTCTTCACTTTCTTTCCCATAAGATTAAATTAAATTTAATAAAACGTCCAGCGCCAATAGATTCCTACCGCAGCTAACAAAAGAGCCGATAACTTTGAAACGGCTGAACTGATTTTAATGATTCAAATCCAAGAACCATCGCAAGAAAAACTGCTTTCAAATAAAAAACCGCATCCAAATCGGTTCACCCGTTTCAGAACTACAGTGCCACGGACAGATACACAGAGCGGTAAAACTTATAACACCCCTCTTTTTGCGTCGGGGGCTTCGAGCAAATATCTACAGAGCCACAGTCCCTTGCGCCGACTACAACGGCTTTTTAGTTAGTCGCCTTACGACTAACTAAGTAGCTTGGGCAAAGTTTTGGCTCGGGAAACTTTCGTAGGGTTGTGACTCTATAGATATTTGCTCGAAGGTCGGGGGTTAAAAATGTATACGCACCATCGGCGGTGTCTAGGAAGTCGGAATCGAGCAGCAAGTAGCACTGTTCTTCAGTGAGAAGGCCCTCGGCCGAAGCCGAAAGCCGGAAGTCCCATTGACTCGTACTCATTTTTGGCGGATTGTACGCTCTGAAAAATACATTCGCTCAAATGAGAACAAAATACATCAAATTTAGAAGCATTTCAAGAAATTCTTACTTAGGTATATAATAAATGCGAAAATGTATTTGTTGGTTTGTTCCTCTTTCACGCAGCAACGGTGCAACTAATCGACTTGATTTTTGGCATGATCATATGTAGTTTGAAAGTCGGAAAGTGGGATAAGCTACTTTTTATCCCAGAAGAATAAAATGTTCCCATGGGATAGCACAAAAATTAAAATGACACGCGGGCGAAGCCGCGGGCAAAAACTAGTAATATACATATTATAAATTTCTTAGTTTGTTACTCTTTCACCAAGGAACAGAGAAACAGATCGCCTTGACTTTTGGCATGGAAATCGTTCAAAGATCAGAGAGTGACATAAGCTACTTTTTATCACAGAAAAATAATAGGTTATGGATTAGCACGAAAGTCAATATACCACGCAGATGAAACGGGCAAAAAATCTAGATTATAATAATGTTTCATTGACCAAAGAAAGAATATGTATCCAACATTTTTGGATAATCTGGCTAACTATACATTTTCTTAGACATAACCTTTCTACAAAGGTTGTTTTATAGGCTCGTTTTGCAGTCAACAACGAGGAACACAGGATAGAAGTAGTGGTCTTAGGAAATCCCGATAACAACTTAAAATGGGTTTCCCATTTTAAACAAGGCCATTATTAATAGGGAATAAATTATAGCCAAAATTATCAGGTAAATATAATATTTGTACATAACAATTAGTAGTGAATTTTATCGCTAAAAACTGGCTACTCAAAATATAAATATACTCACCAAGAGATGCAATGATAAGAGTACAAGTCCAGAGGGCGATGATGGTGATTTTTGTTTTTGGTGACGAAGGACAATATTGTCCGGTGAGGGCGCCATCGTGGCACTGGAAAGTAAAAGAAAATTCTCATTAGTATTTTATGCAGTATACCTACGCGCGATACTACAATATACGTACAGCGCACAAAGCACTTCCAAATGAGCTAAATCTGAACGATAACCTTTCAAGTAGAATTGTGGATGCTCCGAAGCATCATTACTAATTATTACAAGCAGAACTACTAGCTTCACTAAATTCCGCGCGAATAAGCTACATTTTTCCTATTATTTTTGGTTTTCGGTAATCCCGTTAATCACCGGGATTCCGGACAAATGGGGGATTACCGATACACTAAATGGCACGCGATATCCCGGTATTACGAGATACTAGTATACAGGTATTGTATTCCCTAGGTACGGGTTCGATCACACCTTACAAAAAAAAAAAAAACAATCCTGACTGAAGCTCACAAAAAACCGCGCGTTGATTGGATATTGCGCAGCTTGTGGCTAACTTCATTTCAGCCAACTTGTGTGATGCGGCCTATAAGAAATGTAATGAAAAAATATATATAAACCAGTAGCGTCTCGCAGTCAGCCAGGCAGCCGTGGTGGTCTAGTGGTAATGACACCCGCCTTACAATCATAAGGTCGTAGGTTCAAACCCGGCCCCGTACCAATGAATTCCTTGGAATTTATGTACGAAATTTCATACCACTGGCTTTTATGAAGGTTTTTCAGTGAAGGAAAACAGTGAAGCAACCTGCATAATTATGTCCAATGAAGAAATTCCGTGGCGTATGTGAATCCACCAACTCGCACTGGGTCAGCGTGGTGAATATTGCCCAATCACCCTTCGTGGGTAGGCCTACGTCCTGCAGTGGACTATTAAAAAGTCTGGTACAGTCTCGCAGTCGGCTATAAAATGCACCTTAATAAGGAAAAGCGAGACCCATAACGTCGAGTGAGTGACCAACTTGTCTTGAATGTATAAAAAAATATTTACAATCCCACCCAAAGTACGGTCACTTAACCGACCTCGTGCGTTACAAAGTCAATTATAAAACTGACTTTTACCAGTTTGATTTTTCCAACTGATTGCAGTATAATCTGGTTATAATGAAGTAGACACATCGTAAGTAAATATCTCTATTTACAAACTTCCTGAGATATTAGTGGCAAATGTTTTCAATTTACACAATCATTTTGGACTATCAACTATTTCATTTCATGTCACGTGTAAAAAAATCTTCATCATTATCAGCCGTAGGACGTCCACTGCTGGACACAAGCCTCCCCTATGGATTTCCATTAAGGCCGGTTGGAAGCGGCCTGCATCCAGCGCGTTCCTGCGGTCTTTAATAATATCGTCGGTCCACCTGATCGGTGGACGTCCTACGCTGCGCTTGCCGATGCGTGGTCTCCATTCGAGAACTTTATTGCCCCATCGGCCATCAGTTCTCCGAGCTATGTGCCCTGCCATTTCAACTTACTAATCCGTTGGGCTATGTCGGTAACTTTGGTTCGTCTGCGAATCTCCTCATTCCTGGTTTAATCTCGCAGCGAGACTCCGAGCATAGCCCTCTCCATAGCGCCTTGGGCTACCTTGAACTTATTCATAAGGCCCACAGCCAAAAAAAACAGCCAATGGTAAATAATAACTTTACTTGCCACCAACTTAAGTTGCTAAATTACCAATAGGTATTCATTTTATTTTTAGCCATTTCATTGACAACAATAACAACGATGACAGAGTATATAATAATTTGTTATACATATTTCATTTTGTTTTCATCATCATGACATCCGTGGAACGTTCACTGTTGAATCTAGGCCTCCTCAAAATATTTGCGATAAGACCGGTTATAAGTGGTTCATATCCAGCGAGAACTTTCTAAATAACCTCTTCTGTCCACTTTGTGGATGACTGTAGGCTGCGATTGTCGACATAGACCGAATCAAACCTTTTGGCGGCTGTGATGCTATACCTTGTAAAATATAGCTTGATACGCGAGACATTGACATACGCGTAATGACTCACGCACATCAAGTACCATATTTTTATAGTCAAAATATTCGGTACACAATGCTGTACTTCATGGTCGAGATGCACGAGCATTAAGTACAGCATTGTGAACCGAACATTTTGACTATAAAAAATATGGTACTTGATGTGCGTGAATCATTACGCGAATGTCAATGTCTCGCGTATTAAGCTATATTTTACGAGTATTGCGGCGTTTGGCCCCGCAAGCTGTTGGTCCCGCGGGGCGAATCGACCATGACTCTTTTTGAAGGCCCCCATTGGTTTAGCTACAAACTGCGAAAAACGCAATCCTTACTCTCACCGAGGACTGTGTTTCACGAAACTAACTTCACAGCTGCCGAGGAGTTTGATTCGGCCTATACGTAATCACCATTCGAGAACTGTATTTACTGTACGGCCCCACCGGTCATCAGTTCTGCGTGCAATATGCTTTGCCCACTGCCACGGCCCATTGCTACTTTGCTGGGCTGTCGATAACTTTGGTTCTTCTACGGATCCAGCATTGCAAATGAAGTAAATTTGATTTATCCAGCATTAAGTACTTATTAAGCAATTATTCATTAATAAGACTCTTAACAGCCCACAAATAAATGCACTCTCAATGACTCAGCACAAATCTTACGGATTAATATTAATTAAGGCTTTCCTTGTAATATACCTATCGAAAGCCGCCAAGTGCGATTGTGTCGTCAATGATCAATCGCAATTGGGCGTAGGATACTATACTACTAACTGACCTGGTTAACTTAGTATCTGTCAAGTGTCAATGACACTCGGAAACCTTTGGCTCATGCACAACTTTGCTAAAGGTCATCACATGATCAACTGCATAGTTTACGATTATGTAAAGGACATACACACAAACACTTTTTTATATGTATATAGAAAGATAGAAGATATATTTTGTTGCCATGTTTCTGTCTCGCTCACACCAGCTCGGTGTATAGAGCGCAGCAGGCCAATCGCACTAAAAAATGACAGCTGAACCACTATTGAACTTTAACCGAACTTCCACTTTTTGACTATTTTCGTATCGCGCTAATGATTTTGACACAATCTGAAACGCAACTCAATCAGAGTTGGAACGTAACCGCTGTAAGACGAACGGTTGGTGTCTGAAGTTTAGCGCAATACCGAGCTGAATCGAAACTTAGCTACAATTGTAACAGAACTTTAACTGAATCACAGACAGAACGCAACAGTATAAAATTAACGCAATTAGCCTGCTGTTGTAGTTCTGTCTCCTTTTAGTATTATGGACTCTACGCTCCAGTTCAAAGGACGCCAATATACAGGGTTATTTCTAATCAATTAGCATCTTTTTAGGGACTACATCAAATCTAACAACTTTTGTTCTGCTACATTTGTCAAAACTCAAAAATAAATGTTTTTCCATAAAAAAATATCATTCACACGAGACAAAATGTATGGAACAGCTGTTTTTTTTTAGTTTTGACAAAAGTTGCGGAACAAAAATAGTTAGTTTTGATGTACAGAATAAGCTCCTAAAAGGCCTAAAAGGATGCTATTTTATTAGCAATAACCCTGTATAGTAATTAACCTATGGCTCCAAACTTGGCCGCTGTTTAAAAAAATGCTGCCTTATCTCGTTTTCGTGCAACAGTTTGTATTTATTGCTATAGAGTTTTGACGAATGATTACTTACTGAATTACATCCGCGAGGCGAGCTATAGGCGAACGTGAATCATTTCTATAGTTGGTGCAAATTCGTGCAAGTCATAATCATTACCTCACTAAAGCCTCATTTGTGGCGACTTATTTACTACCACTAGGTACTATCAGTATCCCTCAGAAACAAAAAAATGCTGACTCACACTGATACAGTATTATTTTGTACGAATATCAAAAACAATAACAGGAAAATCTAAATATTTTTTTGTGCATTTAGGTAAGCTCTAACAAGTGTTAGTTCTAAATCTAAATGCACAGAAAATACCTTTTATTAAACTATACTGCCCTGACCAATTCGATTACTAAATACTAATGAAATAATATAAAATCTTATAAAGATGACGATATACTTCATAAACAGACATTAATAATATTTATTTATTATGAAATAATACATGCATTGCGTGCATTCAAGCCCAAAAAATTAGTATTTCCGCAAAAACAGTTACATGTTGTATAAGTTTATAATTCACAGATGAGTTTAGCAAAAAAATTCTAAAGCCCAAAATAAGTATCGCTCGTCTTAAGAAAATAGCCTTTGTGGCGGCTTTATTAAAAGCAACTTCATGGCTTCCAGAAAAAAATTATAACTATGCCAAATGCCAATAGTGGGAACAATAACAAAACACATACTGATATAAAATAATAATATATTCTACATCTATTATTAAATAAGCTTTTATATTTTAAAGATAATGTTAAAGCTGTAATAGCAGGTTTCACAGATCAAATAGGTATGTATATAGCTACTGCTAGCTTTTACATATTATAATCTGCATGGTATAAGAACCAAAACAATTTGTTCAAAATTATTATTGTTATCTAGTATTAGTTCTAGATAATCTAGTAATTGAAAAAAATAATATTTTAAAGGTAGATTTTCAGAAGTTAAACCACATTTTGTGATATTACTTTATTTCTTGTATACTTGTATTCTCTTGTATTCTTAGTGTGCACAATAAAGCTTTTATCTATCTGATAAGAATATTCTCGTGCAAGAGTCAAAACGTTTGCGTATTTTTAACCGACTCAAAAAAGGAGGTTCTAAATTCAACTACGTTTTTTATATGTTACACGGTTACTCCGCGATTTTGATGATCCTTTTTTTGTTTGGTATATACCTTTAGAGGTAGTCTCATTTAAGTTATATCAAAATCAGCTGAGTTGTTTTTGACACACCATCCATCCATGATACGAATATTCGCATTCTGTAAACGGTTTAAGTCGGCTATGCCATTTTTGGGTATGTTGTCTTCGAGCAAATATCTACCGAGCCACAGTCCCAAAGTGAAAGTAGAAAAAAATTGTCGGAGTGCCGTCATACCGATTTAGATATTTACATTAAATAATTCACAATGACCCGTTTTTTCGAACCTCGACGTTATGTCACATAATTAGTGCTTGTAACTGAGCACTTTGGCATCGCGAGGCGTTGTAGTTGGATTGCAATCGCCTTACGACTAAACTAACTAAAAAGCCTGCCCGCTACGTAGCTTGGGCAGGGTTTTGCCTCGGATATTTCTTGGACAATTGTGACTATATAGATATTTGATAAGTATGTTGTGCATTTTTTCTTTGTGAATGTCAAAATACCTAACAACAAACTCATATTATTATGTGTTTCAATTTATGTGATAATAAAATAGTGATGTTGGTTGGAATTTTGGAGTTATCATAAAAAGTAATGGCATATATTTGCTATCTATCTATATCTATGTATAGGGTGCGCTTACACAAGACAAACTATGCATATGTAGTACCTCATGCTCCACTACCGTGACGTTTTATCTAATCTCAAAGCAGGTACATTATATATATGAGCAAGTTCTATTTTTATATGCTTACAACCTTACAACTGACACAAAATTTGAATATCAACTACAGTGTACAAAGATATACCCACACAATCATTTTAATCAGTTGGCCTATGTACTGAAGTTCTATAATAACTAGCAACAACTACCTATTGGAATTGGAATTAAAATACTTATAATTTTATACCTATTATTTCCGGTATTGGTATTCTATCACAATCATCATCAACAACCACCGATCGCCTACTGTTGTGCATATGTCTCTCTTATTGCGTGCCTTTATGTGGTCGTAAGCTAGCTGGTCCAGCTAGCTTAGCATACAAGACCACGACAAGAGTTTACCGACGTGTGCAAAGGTGACAGATATATGCTTTATCATAACTCTGTCACGTTCTGACACGTCGATAGTATTATTTTATGGTCCGTAATAGTCCGTATGCTAAGACCGCAGGTTGGACCAGAGATTTACAAAATATCGTCGACCCAACGAGTTGGCGGACGTTCTACGCTTCTTTTTCCGTTATGCGGCCATCCATTGGGTACATATTAGCAGGGTAGTGCTCTACTTTACTCATATCAATTTTAAAGTTGTTAGAAAATGCCAAATATCGGCAATATCGTGGTCTGTTTTACTCATATCTGTTTTAAAATTATTGAAAAAACTAATAAATTTCGCGCTCGCTACGCTCGCATATATTACCAGGACAGTGCTCTGTTTTGCTCATATCAATTTTCAAGTTGTTAAAAATAACGAAAAATTTTCGCATATCTGGTTTAAAATTATTGAAAAAAAACTAATAAATTTTGCGCTCGTACACTCGTTATTAGCTGTTCGTTCGCGTTTTTTTTATGGCCCATGCTTCTATAAAAATTTCACAACTTGATGACAAACCCTCCCCATCAATGGTAGGTCCCCCCTTGAGTCTACTATATTTGTAAACATGTCCTGCCCAACTCAATTTCAGTTTCGTGATTACCTTTTCGACATCATTGACATGTGCAGTATTCTTACATTACATTACCTTAACACACCTTTGATATTATCGATACCATTATTGACACCTTTAATATTAGATGTCTTGTACATCTTATTATGCTTTTGCTAATAAGTCATTATTTTAGAATTAAATGTAATAAATTAAAATTAATAGAAACTTAATCATTTTAAAACTATGTAATCAATTTAATATTATTATAAGCCTGATTCCTTCCTATTGCCAAAGAATAACAATTTGAAATATGCAACAAAAGTTAAAAAGATTTTAACTTCCTCGAATATATGTATTAATATCTTTTTAACCAACAAAACGGAGGAGGTTTACATAATATGTCGATGCATATTTATATTTTTTGGGTTAGGCATTTTTTTTTTAGTAGATCATACTTCAAAGATGGACCTTTTAAAATTTTACTGGTATCGGCTGAGCCTTTTTTGATAAATCAACAATAATGAAAAAAAAATATTACATTGATCCATGCAAACTATTAGAATTCTGTACATGGCTAAAGTCAGTTATGCCATTTTGTATGAAAACTAATTATTTAATTGAGTATAATATGTATATGTCAAGCAATTGAGTATATGTATGTATGTAGGCTAGAAGCTTATTAGCTTCTAATGGGAAAATTATACACCTTGGCCAAAAGTATTAAGCACCCCATAATACACCTGTGATTCATAATTCAAATAATCGGCCAAGTGCGAAGTGGGCCTGCACATGAAGAGTTCCGTGGTACCGTATGGACCCCTTAAAATAATTTATTTTAATTATTTATTTTTGAAGTGAATATGTATGTAACTATTGTGAATATTTCAAACATCACCGTTATTAAAATCGAGAAAAAATGGCTAAAAATTCAGGTCTGTTGTATGGGAAAATAAATATTGACTTTTTTAGCGGCTTTTGTTTTAGCGGCAATAGAAATATGTCATCTGTGAAAATTAGAAAACTAGCTATCACAGTTCATGAGATACAGCCTGGTAAGTCAGACAGATGGACAGACAGACAGACAACGGACTCTTAGTAATAGGTCCCGTTTTTACCCTTTAGGTATGGAACCCCAAAAACAACTAATTTGTGAAACAATAAAATGGTGTTGAAGGCAATCATCATCATACAGAAATACAGAATACTACAGCTTGAAATTATTACAAAGATTTCTTAAAACATAACATATGAGACCAAACTAAACCAGGGCTTGTTCAATGTTATTATATTTGGGCCAGATGTGAAGAGATAATAAACATAAAAGTTCTTACACTATAATGGTTTATATGTTGTCTCGAGGATTAAAAGTTATCACAGCAGTGATGCTTTGATAAAATTAATAACATAATAGGAAGTAGTCTTGTTGCCATGGCTCAAACTCGCCAAATTTTATCACATAAGCACTTAGCCCTTATCTTACACATGTTTGAGATTGTTATATCTAGTTTAGTAATAAGAACTCATATTTCATTCTGGTAATATTATCAGTGATATTGGAAACTAGCCATAGACTGCAAACTATTGGTACATAAAACTTACAATACTAACATCAGCACGAAATGACTGGTGTTGTAAGCATGGCTCAACTACTAAAGTAGATGTTACACAAGCAAAGTTTTGTAATGCTAACTACACCTTGGTAAAGAACTGTTGTAATGGTTGTTTTAACCATATTATTATGGCCATGTCAAAGGCCTTCAGGCGGCTTAAAAACTCTAACACAAGGGCTAGCCACCCGGCCTATAGATACTTACCTTGGTAATTCTTATTTTACTCTATGCTGGGGTATGCTATGCTATGCTGGGGTAGTGAGACCAAAAGTTTGATTACAGAAATAGGGCGCAGGCTAAGGGAGAAAACCAATAACACCCGCTCTGGCTCATATTTGGTGCAAAGGATGGCCCTCGCCATACAGCATGGCAATGCAGCCAGCATTTTGGGCTCTTTTGCACCAGGTATGACTGCATGAGTTTAGTTTTTTATTTTAAGTTTGACTGTATGAAATTAGTATCAACAAATGTATTATTATTTACTCTGATTAGAATATCACTATGTATTATTAGATTTCCTGGCCTTGCATGCATTCAAAATCTTAGGCAAATATCCTATCTAAAATGTTTCAAATTGATTAAATATTTTGAAATATTGCAGGTGCTGTAGGCATTAAGATTATCCTGTAATAATACAGGTATAGGTAGGCCGAATCAAAATGATTAGCGGCTGTGATGTTAGCTACAAGCTATGCAAAACCCAATCCTGACTAAAGCTCACAAAACAACAAGGATTGGATATCGCTCATAGGATTAGACTTAAATATACATTTTCATCATTGTTTGCTACATACAAAACAAAGCTTATCAGATGATAGTACAACTAATAAGTAGGTATGTTTTGGTGGAAAAGACAATAACAACAAGGTAAAAGTAATCAACAGAAAATCAATCATGTGGTGTTATTGTAAATAAAAGTAGAAGCACTTGGGTTATCTATTAAATTTTGTGCGCATTTCACTATAATTGTTGATACAGTTACACTAAATTAGGTATCGAAGAGTTAGAAAGCTGACATTTTACAACCTATAAAACTGATATGTGAATGGCATATCCATCACTAATTGGTATGGACTTTGTGTAGAGCATATGAACACGCGTTAAAGGCATGCCTACATATACCGTAGGCTCAGCCTACTTTTTTTTCTATGGAATTTGCCATGTCACAATATAATTATAGACCAGGGACCACCAGCGGTGGTGAAAGTGACAACAAACGAAACAACTTGTTGAGTGTTATTCTACATACTTTAACCACAATAGACATCTGAATAAGGAAAACTTGAGGAATTCATCAATTTCAAGACAGTTATTGCACAGTAATTGCAACCAATATGCCATGGTTACCATCAACTTTTTGGGATCAAAATATACAGAAAATTGTCCACTTACAGCATTTTGATATCGTGTGAAGGCACACGCAGGTGTGCAACCGTTGGTTACTAGAAACCCATCATGAACACGTTAATAGCACAAGAAAAACAAATACACGTCTGTTAACTTCGGGACATTGATGAGTAATAGGACGAGGGCCGGGGGGAAGGAAAGACGTGCGAGGGGAATGCTTATGCCTTACGTCATTCGACAGACGCGGGAAAAAGTATTGCCATAATCTTAACACAAATACGTCAATGGAATGTCCACAACGTGTAACGCCATCTATCGACACGATAGAACAACTCAGATGACGGTAACTTTTGCCCTATTGAGCCTATCCAAATAAATAATGATGCAATAATTTTGGTTAATTAATTTAATATAAACAAGATTACTTATCTAATGTATCGTTAAGAAAACGACATGCTATAACATTCCAAGTTAGCCAAATTAACAACAGCAACTGTCTTCGAAACGCAGAAGTCAGGAACACAAACTATTCTCACTTGCTGGCCGTCATCCCCTAAAAAAAAACAACAACAATTAGTAAACTTCGGAATCTTCGGATATATTGCATTGATAAATGAAAGAATGCACTACAATAAGCCTGATTACAGAGGCGCCAGCGTTAGCAACGTAAAAAGCGTTCTCTCTATCGAATGCCTAAAGTGAAAAAGAAACAGAACTATGCTATTTAGCTATTCGATTGCGCCTCTGTAATCGGGCTTATTCCATTTACAACTCGAGAATTTGTGCAAAAAGAGAAGCGTCGTAGGTGAGGTCGCCCGTGTGCCATTTTACTAATTTTGTTACATTGACAACACTGCTCTGTCATTGCAACAACACAACGTGTTTGTGCTTGATACTTAGAAGACACCAATTCGGTTTTCATCAGTAGACTCGGGTCTACCAAGTAGTCGGTACCTTGGCTGCTGATTAAAATCTTATTGTTACTTGACCATAACGTCACGACGATTCTTTTTTTTGCCTACACTAACAGAGTTGTGGTTGCCAGGAAAAATGTAGTGCTCATAGTATAGTTTGACTAGGTGTTTCTCAGCGATCACCGAAGCCAATCAACATTCGGCACGGTCAGTCTTCCGATAGGTGACTACAGATGGCATATCGTTACTGAGCGCTACTCAGTTCAGACGTTTACGTTTATGCTGACTTTTTATTCGTAATATTGGGGGGTTAGTCCCATAGTAAATGTTGATCATAACATAAAAATAAGTACAATGATATCCTAGAACGTATTCGTGGCCTAGAAAAATACCCGGTATAGAATGAAGCACTTTATTTCCTTTTTTCCTTACTCCCGCCTAACCCACGGCGCGGCTCTGGAGCCGGATGACGTCACACGCGTAAATCCGTCGCGAGGTTTTTGATTTCGTGCGGTCATGTTTAGACATCCATAACTCCGTCATTTATTAAGATATTCGAGTAATTTTTTTACTGTATCTAATACATTTCTAACGTCTTAAAATGTACATAATTATTTTTAGTTTCTATGATAAAGGAAACTTCCTTATTCTAGGTCCAGAACACAGAGTTACAAAGCTCTGTGGTCCAGAACTGTTTAGCCCTGTCAAAGACCGGCAGCTTAATATCTCTATACACCAGCACCCCTACTACCATGGCAAGTAGCACCAATTTATCCCCTCAAAGAGGAAACAAAGTATGGATTGACATTGACAACTAAAATTAAGCAACTGCATTTTTTTTACATGGATTCAGAGAGCAGCGCGGCTACAGCGCTGCGGCTGTGCTGCTGCAGTGCTGTTGCGGCAGATCCGAAAGCGTGCGAAAGTGGATAAAATGTTTCAATCCTTTTGCCATGTTAGGAGTGCTGAGATTATTATATCTGATGCTGGAGTGCGTTTACGTAGCTCTAGACCAAATATGTCAAACTCTTGAACAATTTGTCAAATTTAATTTGATGACAACTGGCTGACCAATCAGAGGCAAGACAAAATGTATCTACCCAAAAATCACGATAAAATTTAGCCTTCTCAGGAGAATAATTATACCAGTGGGAGTGCGTGAACGGGGCAGCAGATTAATCTTTAGCCAGGAGGTTATTTCGGTTATTCTGACAGATGCCCTAAACGGGTGACATAGACTTAACCAGATTAATTTTTATCTTAGTCTGGAGTACGCAAACGCACCCCTGAGCAAGCCACTCGGCTTAGTAAAAAAAATATAAGGTATCTAACCTTTATACAAATCTGTGGCAAATTGATCAGCGTTTCCGCAGAAGTAAACAGCAGGGCAGTTGTAGATAGTAAAGGGGTCAGTATCGACGCAGGGCGTGCAAGGAACTGTGTCGGGACAGGTGGGCGCGAGGTGGCGCCACTCGAGCGTCTTCTTCATCGCATCTAAACTGTTCTCTACCTTGCTGTATCGCATTATATCTTTGATGGGTTCTCCTGAGGAGCCTAGGCAGAGAAATCCTGAAAAAAAAATGGCATTACAGTGAAAGGAACATAATTATAGGATTGCAGAGTGTAATAAAGTGATGTGTATTGTGGTTTTCTAGTATATTATTTTGGCGAATTAAAACGATAAGACATAATCCGCGCCACACAAGTCGGCAATTGAGAAGTTAGCTGCAGATGATACTTCACCGTAATTGGATAATCAAAGCGCATGTGTGCACAATGCCGACGCCACGTGGCGTAATGGTAAGCACGGGCGTAGGGAGCGCGCGGGAGGCATGAGGTTGGCGGGCGGGTGCCCCAGCGTCTCGTCTCTCTGGCTCCCGCGCATACCTATATGTTGCCTTTTGCGCAGCGTTCTGCGCCTAATTTCCCATCCGCCGACTTGTGTGGCGCCTCGCATGTTCATAAGCCTATATTTCGACCCGCTCTTAACCGATTTCGTTCTGACTCCCAAATCTTGTTAGCATTTACGTACTGAACGATATTGCCACATATAAATTGGTTGACATATTGCGCTACTGCAAAATTTCCCCTATTTGAGGGAAATACCCCTCCCCTAAATAAGCAAAGCAACTAGTATTTTATAACTTCCTTTTCTTACCTCCTATATCACATTCGTAAGGGTTTGAAACCCTATTGAACGACTTATATTCAACTGCATTCGGAAACAAACCTGTAAAAATAAAAACGACACAAGTTACACTAAAAATATGAAACAAATAATTGCCGTCCAAAATGAATCAACTTGTAGCTTGTACCATGTTGCAGCAAACAAAGTTATGGCTTAGTAAAACAGCCAAATCCACAGTATACTGAGCGCCACACAAATTGAAAGATGGGAAGTTAGCCGCAGATGACACTTCGCCGTGATTCGCTAATTATTGCGCATGTGTGCACAATGCCTATACAAATGGCGAAGTAGTGAGCTCGGGCGTAGGGAGCGCGCGGGAGGCACGAGGTTGGCGGGCGGGTGTGCCCCGGCGTTTCATCTCTCTGGCGGAAGCCAGAAAATGAACTACTCATATTTCGGCTTTTGCGCACAACGCTGCGCATAACTTCCCATCTTTCAATTTGTGTGGCGCTCAGTATAACTGTATACAAAGTACCTACTGAAGAATAACTTTTACTGTAGGTCCAACTGAAGCCAAATTCGCAATAAAGTTAGCAACTCTAAAGAAAAAGAAAAACAAAACAAGCAAATTCAACAAAATATTTGGGACAGTCCGTCATAAATCCGTCGCGAGGCTTTTTAGTTTCGTGCGGTCAAGTTTAAAAATTCATAACTCCGTCATTTTTGAAGATATGTAGTTGAAAAATAAAAACACCATAATTTATTGCAGACTTAGTGTGATTTTATGAAAATAAAACTAGAAAATGGGAAACTTCTTTATTCGACGCGTATTTTTTTTTATGTTTAACCACGCTTAACTTTTTTCGTAGTAGTCCAATTTCTATTTTTTTTGCTGGAAAGAGTATATATATCGAAATTGATCCCGTTTAAATTTTATCCAAATCGGCTGAGCCATTTTTGACAAATGAACGATATTGTGAAAAATGTTACATCGATCCGTGCGAAATATTTGCGAATTCCGTACATGGGTGAAGTCGGTCATGCTATTTTTTGCAAAAAATAATTATTCTTCAATACGTACGAAGCGGTTTGACTCAACATTTCTCATTCATACCGCCAGGGAATGAAAGTCTTCCAGCTTTCCTGTTTCCTAAGATATATCCAAGGCTTTTTAAGATCAACGTGAATAGGTATTTTTTAAGTCTGCGTGCTTCATCTTCGACCACAACATCGCTTACCATCAGGCGAGTTGGTGGTCAAGCGCGGACTTATTCGCGTTAAAAAAGAACTGGTTGCACTCCGGGAATGCCGGCAGAAATGAAAACTAGCTCCCTCCGTGTTACGAATTTTCGGTCAGATCACGTGTCCTGACGCGAGTTTAACATTTTTACCCATCCCAAAAAGTGCACAACGCAACTAAATAAGTTTTCACTTCAAAAAAAATGTCACAAGAATCTTACAATAATGGAAAGGTTTCTGAGGCAGCATGATCCCAGTGGGGTCCTTGCAGCCCGGCATGAGGTCTAGAGGAGCCACGGCGCTGATGGCGGCGGCTACCGAGTCCACCAGCTCGCCAGACGCTATCACATCGGCTTCGTTGAGGAGACTCTCGTTTGAATGATTCGCAAATACACCACCTGAAAATAAATAAAACTATAGGCTGCGCCACACAAGTTGGCGGATGTGAAGCCAAGTGGGAGCCATTGCGCAATAGCAAATTCATATGAGTGCCGCGGGTTGAGGATTCGGGTATTGCGCAGCTTGTAGCTACATTACAAACGCCGTTAAGTTTGATTAGGCCTATACCGGCCTTTTGGTAATCCACTGCTGAAAATAGGCCTACCCATGAAGGGCGACTGGGAGGGCCCACCATACTGGAAAAGTGTGGGTTGGGGAATTTATATATTTTCTGTATAAGTAAGCAGGTTTCCTCAAAATCTTATCCTTCACAAAAAGCTAATGGTGCCAATCATAGCATCCTACTTCCTACTAATATTATAAACGCGAAAGTTTGTGAGGATGGATGGATGGATGGATGGATGGATGGATGGATGTTTGTTACTCTTTCACGCAAAAACTAATTAACGGATTGAGATGAAACTTTGCAATAATATAGCTTATTTATAAATTATAATGATATTACGTCAAAAATCAAAATATCATCATCAGGTAAAAACTAGTAGCATATATATTCTTATTACAATAGCTAATAGGATATTGCTATTTATTCATTCAAATAGTGGAGTGAGTCTGAATTTTTCAACAATTCAAGAAGAATTATTGAATTATTTTGCTGCTACAAAAATCCAATGATAAATCTTATCTAATATTATGTGTGGAATATCCATCTGTGTGAGTATATCGTTTTGTTTAGGGAACTTAAAAATACATGTAGTATAAATTTTACAAGGAAAATCTCATGATTATTGGAATATATTTTGATAAAAAAACAACCAACTTGCATCAGATGTTTTTTTATCAATTTTTTCTGAAAAAAATGTTATGAATATACTGATTTTTCTTTTTTATTGATGTTGAAATCATTCAATTCTTTAGAATATGTATTTTGCGGTTAAAATTTGACATTTCATTATCAATTCCACATTATTTTGAAAGTTTTCCTTATAGAAGTTTACTTAAACGAAAAAAATATCTTATCCATACCAGACACAGATACAGATCTTGATAAGTTTATTTGTAAAATAAGGCCACACTCAAAGTAAACTAGCATGGCAGGAGGAAATACTGATCATTGAAAAAGAAGGGGCGTCCCGTATAGATCTCCAATAAGACTAGTTAAAAGAGCAGGTTTGATTCCAGTGTGATGCTGGTCTTAATGAATCCACCTTGTTAACCTTTTAAGACTTTTCTTCTTCGACTATTTCTTTAGTTGTCATCACTATTATCAGGGGTATTGTTTTACGAAAAAATACTACTTACTACCGTACCTAGGTGTATGGGCGGTGGTACCGTGGGTACGGAACGTGAACAACTTGTTTCCACTTAAAACATGTTTGCCACATTTGTTGAAAACATATTATTGTGTAGAATTCTAACAGGGCAATGTAGATGTTGTTTCTAAATCTTCCACCAAGAGAAATATTTTATATTGTTTTTAAACTTTCGCGATTTGAACACATTATTACTAAATACTACAGGACTAATCGCGCACTATAATTACGAGATAAATAAATACCTCCTCATTCGACGCGTCCCGTAGTATATAATAATAAGAAATATTTTAATCAACAGCATGCAACACAGTGGGCCACAGTTGGTAATGGGATCAAATCATGTCTTTCTATTGAGATGTGTTGCTTGGAAAAGCATAATTTATGCATATGTATTTTTTTTCTAAGATCTCTGGTTAGAACAGTAAAGCATTTATCTGTTTCTGTAAAACATGTCTATGTAAAAAGTAATATTTACCGGCAACAATGACTCTGACAATGTTTGATATCTCCTCCTGATACTGAGTCGTCCCCGCCAACCCAGCCAGCCAATCCATGAGCAAATGTAAAGAAAACATTTGATCAGCCGTCTTTGATGCTAAATTTAACCCAGACATAATCACTATGTACCTAAAAATAAAATTTAGATAAGTTATTTCTCATGATGCAATGTTGACATCTACTTGTGTAATGTAATTTCAATGAATATAATCTTCATGTCAACAATCTAGAGGATATCTCCTTTCAGACATGAATTAGTTTGTAGAGATTAGTCAAAAATAATTAGTGTTACATCATAATTATTATCAATATTTAAAAAGAAAATAAACAGACACAACAGATTAAAAATATTTCAATAATTCATAAAAGTTTACACAATGAAAATTGCAATAGCACAAAAATATACAAATCACTGCTTGCACACATTTTTTTCCTCAAAATCTTTTATGGATACCAGCCCACCCCGGGAGACGCAGGGTAGTTATGTGGGAATCTCACCTGAGGCAGTGTACCCACTAAAAACCCTAGGCTGCTACCGCATCTTCTTGCACTCATGCTTCAAGTCATTACAACAAAGGTCAGATCTATGGAATATCACATTGGCCAGATGCAGTTGCTCAAAAATAAGAGTCTATTATTTATATTTTCCAACAGTTTATAAAGCTAGCAGTCAATAAACTTTTCTCAGACACCTATTCAATTGTAATAGTTATCTAACTGGATAAAGTAATGGATTAAAATCAACTTACCTGTCAACATTAAGTTTAGGGAGTGGTTTTTGTATGTTGCAAGCTGGCCAGCAAATATCTTTAATTGTGAAGACTCCATCTCCATCTTCAGAGCCTGAAATAGATATATTTTATAAAACAGTACTGTATCATATCACAGTCTTGTAATATCCCACACACAATGGCTGATTGGGCTATATCCACCATGCTTGTCTAGTGCGGGTCAATGGGTACAATAATACAGAATTAAAATTATCACTCCAATCGAGTCCCAGTCCCATGTTGCATGGGACTGGGACTTGACTACAACAAAGCTTGTTTAAAACAGATGTGTCAATTAAACTAGCTTCATAAATTGAAAATTTACTGTTAATTGTAGTTCTGTAATTTTATTAGTCAATATAAAAACTTCACACACAGGTATCAAGTTCTATGACTACAGATAAAATACAAATCAAAGTCGCCTTTTTTGCTTAGATCTTCCAAAGTATGCAACAGATTTTTTACATGCTATTTATTCTGGGAGGTTTGCTACAATTCATTCGCAGAGTAAAGGCAGGATGAGCAGCTGGTTAAGTTATAAAAATAAAAGTACTAGAATTAATATTGCTTTTGGAAACTCACCTAGTAAAGCACACACCACTCCCGTGACAACTTGGTTCACATCAATGCAGTCTCCTACTAACTTAATCCTTTGCAGTTCATCCTCAAGAACCAAACTATCGGAGTCATGAACAAAATGTGTCCTGAAATCATAATAATATAATTAAACTCAAAATCCTTAACAAGCTACTGGATAACAATGAAATCCATGAGAACTCAAAACCACTACTGATGACAGAACAATGGTGGGCTCCAATATTCATTAGCTTATTTATCATTATGAAATCGAACTGAGCAACGTCAGGACATTAGGCACTGAATATATGATGCAAACATTGTTATTATTACATTTAGTATAAATAGGGTTGTTTACAAACCGTGTCGGTTGAGGTATTATTTCCAGTTCATCTGACAATTCTTTGAGAATACTTGGTTTCAATTCTTGCAGCTTGAAAAGGGTGCCGATAATGACACAAGTGGTACCCTTGTCGCGAAGTTCACATAACTTCAGAACTTTGTAAGTATTCGACCACTTTTTCCGAATGATCGGAGCCAGGATATTTCGAAAAGTATTAAGTCTAGCTGAATAAATATGAGCGTACTGCTTGGAAAAATTGCGTGAAACTTTGTAAAATCGCTCTGAACAATCAGCATAATCGACGGTTTGTCTCTCTAATTGTGCGGGCTGAAACTCAGTGTTTGGAAGATTCGTAGAGCCACTCTTAGCTTTAAACAGCATATTTTACGAGTTTACTACAGTACACTCTTTTAAAATGAAGAAAATATCATGGACTGAAAATAAACAGAACAATTTTCGCGCGAATTTATATTCCGTCCGACATTGACATTGACTTTGGATTGGACATTGACATGTAAATGACATTTATTAAAGTTCTACTGTCTATGCTCTTACAATGATTTAAATAATAATGCGTCGCCTACACATCTACGCCTAGTCATTTACCAGTCATTTATAGGCTCCATCACACACAGGCGGTACGAGCGGTAGAGCGGTACTAGCGGTACGAGCGGTAAAGGGCGGTACGGCAATACCACGACCGGACCTGTGTGAGCCCTTCTTATATAACCAGCCCGTCTGCTATACCGCTCGTACCGCCTGTGTGTAAAGGAGCCTTATTCAAAATACCGCAGCTGTGTGGGATACCTATAGGTTCGATAGTGTGTATTTACTTTATTTTTATCGATTTTAACTTTTAACTGGTAGCACTAAGAACCGGAATTTAAAATATTTTTTGGCGGCAAAATTTAAAGTTTAAATAGTTAGAAAACATGGCGGGCGTTCAAAGAATCCGATTAAATAATTTAAACCCAAATATAAAAAATGCTTTGATAGTTGGAATAATTATTGCCAAAAATAACCCTCGCGTCATCGGTTCCAAAAAAAAGAACGGAGATTCTAGAGGCGTTACTTCTTTTACTGTGAGAGATTCAGAGGTGGACACAATCAACGTTGATGCTTGGGGATCAGAGTATTTTGTGTTTACGTTTTACGAGAGATTTCTTGTCGGAGACGTCGGTACGTAATTTCATTTTGACCCCGATAAAAATAATAAACCTAATATTCCTATTAGAATAACATTAGGTATTTTCTTGACAGTTGAAATCAATTCACCGAAGATTTGCATCAAAACCGGAGAAAATGAAATGTACAGGCCTCAGGTATGTTTCAAACACACTAGTATTAGTATAATATAAGGACATAATTATACCTACTCATCATAATCTTATTACCTCTGTAATAACTTTTTAAAATTTTGACAAATTGTCTGGAATACTTAGCTTAACTATTTGGTGTTGGTTCCATACTGAACGTCATTACTAATTGAATGAAAAAACTAAACGTCACTACGTCTTATTACTGACTATCATATGGTCTTATAACGTTTACTATGGGACCGACCAGGAAAGAAAAAATGCCAAGTCGATGGACCGACCCCAGATCAGCTGTTCTATACAATTTATCCTACAGCTACATTAATCTACTAAAAACAGGGCCAGATATATCATAATATGGCTTTTCGGGCTACAGCCCAGGGCCCCGTAGATTTCTTAATTTTTTTTTTTTACTAAAAGCAGATAAAAACATTAAGACACACATTTAAAATATAAATCAAATATAATTTTCTTTTAATATTGTAGTTTGAGTAATAAGGTGGGCCCCTAAGTAGTATTCCGCTTGGTCTTGTGGCGTGAGTTACTGGCGCGAGCAGGAGAAAAAGCGAAGCCGAACGTCAGAGCGCTTATATACAATAAAGCCCTAAATCATCGACTTGTTTTTTTTCTGTTTTTCCCTCTGATTTTAGGTTTCTTCACCTTTCTACCTGTCCCTGAACGAAGGGCAGTCGGACGTGAGCACGTACAGCGGGGGCAACTTCGGCTGCTACCTGCCGCTGCTGCACATTCCCACCAAACCATCCTCGGGATATTACGGCTTGGCCGAAATTTTGAAACTGCCAGGTAAACGTCAAACGTGAAATCGAGAATCACGGCAGAGATTCTCTGGTCTTTATTCTGTATAAAAGTAAGTTGATATAGGCCGAGTGGCAGCCCCGGATCTAAGGGTGGGGGAGCAAACCGGAGCGCTTGCCCCGGGCGACAGTTTCATGAGGGTGCCAAATCCTTGAGACAAGAATTCGAGATATCGAACAAATGAAGCCTCTTTTCCTAAAATCTCATAGGTTTTTATAAAGTATTCGAATCTTAATATACCTAATATGTTTGAAAAACAAACTTTTCTATTGCCATACGCCCAGTTAGTTTTTGAACACACATGATATACCTAGTGATTTATGAACAACAAATGGTCACAATAATAATTATTTTTTGCAAAAAATAGCGACCGACTTCACCCGAGTACAGAATTTGCGAATATTTCGCACAGGTCGACGTAGCATTTTTCACATTATTGTTGATTTATCAAAAATGGCTCAGCCGATAAAATTTAAATGGGACCAATTTCAAAGTATACTCTTTCCAATAAAAAAAATATTATTGAAATCGGACTACTATGAAAAGTTATGCGTGGTTATACATAAAAAAAAAAGAAAAAAGGAGGTACGTCGGTCAAAAATGCTACTCATTGGCAGTTTTAACAGTTTTTCTCGAACACTGAAGGGAGGGGGCGCCACTATTATGGTTTTGCCCAGGTTCGAAAAAAATCATAGATCCGGGGCTGCCGAGTGGACCGTGCAGAACGTTGCTTAATTTCGGTGATCGCTGACAAACACCTAGTCACACTACGCTACGAAGCGCTATTTTATTCTGCATAAATAGTTTACTATATATAGTAAACTATACTCGTTACTCAAATCAAAATTGATGAAAAATAAGGCTCGCTACCCGTTAACAGAAATTACTTCTACACCCACCAGTGGGTGAACACTGGTGGTGTAGGAGTAATTTCTGTTAACCCGTGTGTAACCCGTCTGTTAGCTATATACAGGCTGTATATAGCTACACAAATCGGGCGTTTAGTGAAACTAATTTATTCTTAAATTAATTCCAACTTTGACGCAGTGGGTACACGGGTTAACAGAAATTACTCCTACACCACCAGTGTTCACCCACTGGTGGGTGTAGAAGTAATTTCTGTTAACGGGTAGCGAGCCTTATTTTTCATCAATTTTGATTTGAGTAACGAGTAAGCTCGCAATATTTGATTGCTTTTTTGTTTCTCAGAAACCGTTAATACTTTTGTTGATCTACTTGTGGTGGTGAAATCTGTAAAACCAGCGAAGACTTTTAAAAATAAAGCTGGTAAGTAGAATCATACTATTTCACATTTGTCGTTGATAAAAGATTTTACAGTAGAGTATAAGTTCTACATTTTATTTCATCAAAATAAGTTCGTATAGACCGTTTGGCTGCCCACAGCTGGGTTAGGATGCGCACCACGCGATATTTCTTTCGACTTCAGAACAAGACAGCGTTATGGCAAAGTATACATGTGTTACTTTCTCACACGTCGAAAAGAGTTCTTATCATGGCTTTTCTCGGTCGCAGCTGTACTAGCTGGTGTCAGAGTTTTTAGCTATCCGCGCCAGACGTGTTGCGCCGAGTTCCAATATGTATAATATCATTACCGTGTCTGTGGCTATGTTCGAGCGCTTTCGAGTGCAGTCTACTGCAAGCAAAGGCCTCCCCTCCATCTTTCCATTGACAGCTAGAGCCTCCAAAAACTTGTACTAAAATTTTCATCACAGACATCTAAATAGTTTTCATGAATAAATATTTTTTAATTTAATTTTGAAATTTCTTCATTCCATTTTTCTCGGTCGAGGGGCTTTAGTGTGCCATTATTGTACCTACGGGGTTTGGCCCACAGGTCTTCGTGTATGCGGCCAAATGTGTCCGGCCTCCGGCCCAAACCACTTCGGACCAGCGCAAATCTATATGATTTTTTTAAAATGAAATAATAAAGTCCAGTCTTTTCTCCTACACCTGTCATCATGTTTTTTTGAATAATATTTGCTTTTACTGGTTATATCTATAGGTCAAGATATGACGGTCCGTACCGTGGAGATTGTAGACAACACCACACCGGCGTCCCTCAACTTCGACCTGTTTGACATCGATACCATTCAGAGGTAAGACTTGCGTCCATAATTTTACTTTTTGTTGTAGCTCTTTCGCGAAACACTATAAAATTTGATGAAACTTGGAAAGCGCTTAGTAGGATGGTGAGGAAGCTAAGCTCCGTTTAAGCTCTGTTTATTTTTTTGCTAGAAATATTAAATCACTATCACATTTAGACATTTACCCTTCCTCTTTAGGCTACCAGAAATTAAGTAGGTGAGCGGCGTGATTGGAAAAACATCTCACATATTATAGACCATATATTAAGTTCCACCACAAAATGAACGTGTTGCCACAGCACAAACACCACCACTGAACCTCTATATATATGTTTATGTATTGCGTTGCACACGGCAGTGGCCGTATTGACTAATATCCCTGGTTGTGGCTGTGGCGACATATACCTCAGCGATCATGATTAGCATAAAATTATATGTACGTACTCCGTAAGTATTTTGCAACTAGAAAAATGAATAGTCAAATAATTTTGTTACTCGACGTCGAGATTTTTCGTGAGATTTTATGCTAGTCAGTGGTCGCATCTTTTAGCGTAGGCAATATGGCCATATGCTTCATTAGCGAAGACTCAAACAGGTTTTCTGTATTAGGGCGGAAGAGTGGCGTCAGCTGGAGAGCGTGCTGTTCGTATCGGACGCGCG
Organism: Hypomecis punctinalis; assembly: GCA_949316475.1. Classification (NCBI taxonomy): domain Eukaryota; kingdom Metazoa; phylum Arthropoda; class Insecta; order Lepidoptera; family Geometridae; genus Hypomecis; species Hypomecis punctinalis. The sequence continues at coordinate 11,687,146 of OX438810.1, forward strand.
CGTGTCGTGGCGCGGGCGCGGCGTGGCGCTGGCGGCGGGCGCGCGCTCCGTGCTCACGCACCAGCCGCACACGGCCGACGCGGAGGCGCTGCGGCTCTACGTGCGCAACCAGGCCGGCACGCGTCAGTATACTACTGTTGGTACAAGGGAGTGTTCGTATCGGACGCGCGCGTGTCGTGGCGCGGGCGCGGCGTGGCGCTGGCGGCGGGCGCGCGCTCCGTGCTCACGCACCAGCCGCACACGGCCGACGCGGAGGCGCTGCGGCTCTACGTGCGCAACCAGGCCGGCACGCGTCAGTATACTACTGTTGGTACAAGGGAGTGTTCGTATCGGACGCGCGCGTGTCGTGGCGCGGGCGCGGCGTGGCGCTGGCGGCGGGCGCGCGCTCCGTGCTCACGCACCAGCCGCACACGGCCGACGCGGAGGCGCTGCGGCTCTACGTGCGCAACCAGGCCGGCACGCGTCAGTATACTACTGTTGGTACAAGGGAGTGTTCGTATCGGACGCGCGCGTGTCGTGGCGCGGGCGCGGCGTGGCGCTGGCGGCGGGCGCGCGCTCCGTGCTCACGCACCAGCCGCACACGGCCGACGCGGAGGCGCTGCGGCTCTACGTGCGCAACCAGGCCGGCACGCGTCAGTATACTACTGTTGGTACAAGGGAGTGTTCGTATCGGACGCGCGCGTGTCGTGGCGCGGGCGCGGCGTGGCGCTGGCGGCGGGCGCGCGCTCCGTGCTCACGCACCAGCCGCACACGGCCGACGCGGAGGCGCTGCGGCTCTACGTGCGCAACCAGGCCGGCACGCGTCAGTATACTACTGTTGGTACAAGGGAGTGTTCGTATCGGACGCGCGCGTGTCGTGGCGCGGGCGCGGCGTGGCGCTGGCGGCGGGCGCGCGCTCCGTGCTCACGCACCAGCCGCACACGGCCGACGCGGAGGCGCTGCGGCTCTACGTGCGCAACCAGGCCGGCACGCGTCAGTATACTACTGTTGGTACAAGGGAGTGTTCGTATCGGACGCGCGCGTGTCGTGGCGCGGGCGCGGCGTGGCGCTGGCGGCGGGCGCGCGCTCCGTGCTCACGCACCAGCCGCACACGGCCGACGCGGAGGCGCTGCGGCTCTACGTGCGCAACCAGGCCGGCACGCGTCAGTATACTACTGTTGGTACAAGGGAGTGTTCGTATCGGACGCGCGCGTGTCGTGGCGCGGGCGCGGCGTGGCGCTGGCGGCGGGCGCGCGCTCCGTGCTCACGCACCAGCCGCACACGGCCGACGCGGAGGCGCTGCGGCTCTACGTGCGCAACCAGGCCGGCACGCGTCAGTATACTACTGTTGGTACAAGGGAGTGTTCGTATCGGACGCGCGCGTGTCGTGGCGCGGGCGCGGCGTGGCGCTGGCGGCGGGCGCGCGCTCCGTGCTCTCGCACCTTGTTGCTACTATCTCACAGAAATCACAGCCATCGTTTGACGAATATACCGATGGTTCCTCTGTATGGCAGGCGGCGGCGAGGCGGCGGCGTGGGCGGCGTGGAGCGGCGAGCGCGCGGCCGCGGCCTCGGTGGCGCAGGTGCGGGACCGGCTGGCCGCAGCCTCACCGTTTTGCGCCTCGCTGCACGCGCTTCTCTCATATTTGGACCTGGACCAACTCAACACTCCGTAAGACCTTGTTTCTGTAGGCATTATGTAATTATTCGCACACAGGGGAGTGAGCAGCAAGAAGGAACAAACAAAAAAATTCAACGTTTGAAGGACCAAAAATATATTTATTTTAATTCTACATTTGGGCTCGAAGGACCAAAAATAAAAAATAATTATATATTTTTGGTCCTTCGAGCCCAAATGTAGTTTTTTGTTTGTTCTAAAAAATTTACAACTCACGCGTGTCGAATAAAGTCAAATTGCTTTACTCCGTATCTATTATTTTTGGGTGGGAAAAGGAACCCATACAATTTTGCCTTCAACATTTACAGAGATATTGAAGAGATACGGGTGAGATTTGCCGACCACACGGGCGAACTGACCGCGCGATTGCCTCTCAATATTTTGGAAGAAGCTTTGGGCTATACGGTGAGAAATATTTTATTACACAAAAAAATGAATAAGACCATAAAATTATTGTACGACTAATATGTGTATGTAGTGACCTAAGTGTACCAACCCCCACGTGTCTTTTTTAGTCAGACCAGTTGAAAAAGATGTCTTCAGACGAGAGAGACGTGTTGAAGTGGAGATTCCTTCTCGAACAATGCTCGGCCAAGCTCGCCGGCTCGCCTCCGCGGCTTATAGTTCTCAGTCTGCGTAGAGCTTCGCCCGCTGACCCTATCCCATTATATTAGTACAATTTCACAATGTTATAGTAAAAATTAAATAATAAACGTAAAGTCCGTTACACACAATGCACGGAGTACTGTTGATTTTTGGTGACCGGCAAACATTTTGAGCAAAAAGCGACGATTAGAATGTTTCCTACAAATTCAAATGAAAATATAAGAATAAGTTTAATAGCCCGTTGCACACAATGCACGGTTGCTGTTGATTTTTAGTGGCCGGTAAACCGGTAAGCATAAGAACATGAAAAAAAAAACCGGACAAGTGCGAGTCAGGCTAGCACTCTGAGGGTTCCGTACAAATCCAGAAAATTTCACATAATTGGGAAGTAAGTTGTTAAAATCTCTATACTGTAACCATCGACATAAAAGTTTTTTTTTTTCACTTTTCTCGTCATACATTAAAAATTACACATTGTTAAAATAATTAAAAATCTGTTTTAGCATGTGGTAATGAAGCTCTTTTATATGATACCTTACATGATACGATTTACTCACTTTGAATTTTCAACCCATATTTTTTGAATCTAGGCCCTATTTTTTTGTGATTTAAATAAAAATGTACAGTTTTTAGATTTATTCCTATATGTGTATTCTGAGACAATGCTTCTCGCTAAATTTCATAGTTCTATGTCAACGAGAAGTACCCTGTAGGTTTTGATTTTTGTGTCTAAATATGCAGTTTTTTACGTCATAAACGGCTCTAACTTTTTTATACGGTAACTGAGAAGTTTCTCTTTTACACAACTGCAAGATAGCACAGATATACGTATATAGTTTAAATTTCAACTCGATATCTTTACGCGTTCCCGAGATAAAGAGTCTTGACATACACACAGACGGACAGACGGACAACAAAGTGATCCTATAAGGGTTCCGTTTTTTCCTTTTGAGGTACGGAACCTTAAAAATTAAAAAGTACGATCCCGACTTCCTAGGGAACATAAAATAGACTACCAAAAAGTAACTGCCCAAATTATTTGCCGGAATACTTTTTTAGCAAGTGTTGATGTTACTATGAAATTATTATAAAATAAATTGTTTGCTTTTTGAAAGTGATTGAAATGTACCTAATGCTACCTAAAAATAAATCCATGAAACCAAAGTTAAGTCAATATTTTAATTCCCCTTAACCACTTATTGATCAAACAATGGTTACTATATCTCCGGCAAAACCACAACATTATTTCCGTACTGGCTTGCATTTGATGTGAATAAATATATGAAAAAATATGGTGGAAAAACCAGAAAAGACCGAGATCACTTATGAATACACGAGACGTAGGCGGGAGTTCGGAAGGCAGTTGCTATTCGAAGACCATGGACCAGAAATGCGCTTTAGTATACCAAATCAGCCGGCCCATTACAAAAACTACATTCTACGGAACCCTGTGCATGTTGGCATACAAAATACAGGAACTATGTCGGAACACTGGGTGAATTCCTATAGGTAAGTCTTATCACCTAGGAACAAAATAAAACAATAATTTTGATGGTGAGTTGGTTTGGTTGATAAGTATTACTTATTCGCCAAACCTGGTCAATCTCCACTTTGGTTGTAAATCCATAGAGGAGGCATATGCCCAGCAGTGGACGTCCCACTGCTGATATGATCTTGATCATTCATCCATCAGCCGTTGGAAATCGCTGGACATAGGCCAGTGGTAAACCCATTGGGGAGTTTACCACCAAACCAAACTGGTGATTGCTCAGGATTGGCTGATAATATGATGAGTTAGTATTTTTATGTAATTAGGGCTGAATACACATGTTCTGGCATAAACCACGTTGAAGGCGGTTGGCCAAAGGATATAAACATGAACGATCCTGAAGCAGCGCAGAGATATCGACGGAAAATCGAAAAAGACGACGCCTACATTCACGCTGTCATGCATCTAGGACATGTAAGTAGACAACACCAATTTTTTTCCTTAAGCGTATTCGTATGCAGGATGTAAATCTAGACAACTGAGATATTCTAGAATATCATTTTACTCATTATGACCAACTTATACTTATTATGGAACCGTAAAAAACAGCTGTTCCACAAACAAAGTGCAATTCGACCAAATGAAAGGAAAGCCTATTTTATTCGCGATTTCGGGGTTGGTCCCATAACAAAAGTTGATCATAATGATGAGTGAAGTGATATTCTAGAATATCTCCATCCTCTAGATTTAAGGTTGCTTGCTAACCACACATATTGGGTTCGGCTCGACCGGCGGCACTATATACCATGCCGGGCAGCAATGCCGAATAGATATGTGTAGATGAATCGTTCGGTTCGGCAAATGCCGAACGGCTTTTGCTAAGCCGGGATAGGACGCGAGTTGGCACTTTCAAATGATTTAAGCGAACAAGTGTAGTAGCTGTTTCTGGTCAAATTTGCAGTTCGACAAGTCTGAATTGTACCTAACTGCCGAACCGAATTTGTGTGTAGCAACCCTTACACCCCGTGTACCTACAGTAATTCTAACGTTAATCTGCAGAGCATGGAGCACAACATACTCCAAAACAACGCAATAGACATGTATCAAACGTACTATTCAGAGCTGTCGCCCATACCTCCCGTAGAGCGCAGCAGTTGTCACACAGTGAATGTGTACCGCGAGCCCGGGGCCAAGAGAGCTGTGAGATCTCTCTCCTGGCAGGCCGACGGAGGAGCTAAACTCGCCGCGGCTCACGCTGACGTGGACTTGATGAGAAATAATAGGATTCCACAGATGTCTTATATATGGGATATTGGTTAGTATCTACATCATATACCCGTCAATTTGATAGAAACTTACGCCGCTTTACACAATTAAATAAACTCAAAGTAAGTTCTTATAGTCAGGGTGGCTATAGTCCTGGTGGCGGATTTTTTGAGCCGCCTGAAGGCATCTGATATGGCTAAACGATTAAATCGACCGGGGCCTACAATTTAACGTATTATTTGAGCCACGGTAGCGCTCAATTGTAAAAGCCACCAGCGCTTACCCTTCCGAAGAATGACCTTGCCGAACGTAGGTTAAAACTTTAATAGTTATTTCGTCTTTTGTCTTTTGCGCCATTTGACAATTTTAATTCAGTTGTAAAACACAAGAGACGGGCTACTTTACCGCTTAATTTAGTAGTAGCGGGCGCCGGGGACCCGCTGCCCGCACCTGTCTCAGTCCGCTTTGTCGGACGCCGGGGGAGACCCGGCGCCCCTGTACCGCGCAGGCGAGGGTCAAGCGGTAGGATTATATCTAAAATTATAGGCCGAATCGTTAATGGCATCTGTGAACACGAGGCGATTCCTTGTGCAGTAGCAATTTATTCGTGTCAGCAGCGCGGCGCAAGGAGTGGGGATTTGCGCAGCTTGTAGCCAACTGCACAGACGCCATTAAGTTTGACTCTGTCTTCGAGTTTATTTAATAAGGCAAACGGTATGTCTACAGAGAACGCCAATGCGCCCGAGTTGACAATAAAGCCACCACTGCCTTTGCTGGATTTGCAATACAATCCTCGCGACCAACACACTTTAGCTGGCGGGATGATGAATGGACAGGTGCCTATTGCCCTTTTTACGTGTGATTTTACTATTGTTTTATTTACCCTTTTTATTGCCACGCCTTAATTTTTTTATTAATTATTATTTATGTTGCCCAATTTTTTTGTCGACTTTAAACATCAATTGCGTTTAGTAGCACTTGTCAAGTATGGGTGACTTTGACGGTCAAAAGGTTGATAAAATCGGCACTTCCACTTATTCCTAATGATCTATCCCTACTGGTAGGAAAGAATAGATTTTCCATCTATACCACTAGAAAGGAAACGTGGATATTTTACTTTCACGTATTTCTACTATGATAGAGTACAAAAAAACAGCATAATACAAACAATCAAAACGTTACAGACGGAGACCACAATGTTTTTGTGATAGCTTTTGTAGTACGAATGTTTTAGTAAAGTTATGGTTTCAGGTAGGTTGGTGGGATATGAGAAAGGGGGGAGAGCCAGCCATCTTATGCCCCCCTCATATGGCACACCGCGATCTTGCTAGGAATGTCCTTTTCATAAATTCTAAAACTGGAGCAGAATTTTTCTCGTCATCACCAGACGGCGTCGTAAAATGGTAGTTGTAGAAAACACAAAATAATTACGTCGTGTAATATTATTTAAATTAAAAATTGTACCTATTTAAAAAAAAGCAAAATTTCAGGTGGGATACGAGAAATATGAGTGAGCCCTCAGATTCTATGATTATAGATTTAGTGAAAGCGCCTACGGATACTGCAAGCATCGAAAATGCAATAGGAATTTCGGCTCTTGAGTATGAGCCTACGATTCCAACGAGGTAAGCATGTCAATGAAACAAAGATACCGATTAACAAGAAGTTTAAATTACAAATTTTACTATACAGATTCATGGTTGGGACAGAAACTGGCTTGGTGATAGGAGGAAATAGAAAAGGAAAAAATCCTATGGAAAAACTTCCTACAAAGGTAATTTCACAAGAATCTTTATCGTATTGTAATAATATGAATATATGTATACGAATATCATTAATAAACTTACGCATATTGTTTTCCAGTACGAAGCACACTTAGGTCCAGTTTACTCTCTTCAACGAAACCCTACATTCTTAAAGAATTTCTTGACTGTCGGCGATTGGACAGCCCGGGTGTGGAGCGAGGATTGCCGAGAGTCATCCATACTGTGGACATACTCGCATAGCACTAAACTTACTGACGGAGCTTGGAACCCCGTCAGGTAACAAAATATAAGTTATTTTTCTTGACGACGGACATATTAACTTTTTGACCGCCAAAGTCACCTATATATACTTGACCAGCATTTCCGGGCTCCAGCAATATCTATATTTAGACGTCAAAAATATGAAATTTAATAAATTGTATCGAGCTGATTCGAGCGTAGACGCGGTTTGCGAACAAAGTGAGGCGGCGAGGGGCCGAAAGGAGCGCGTCTTCGTATGGTGAAATGATATAAAATTATCAAGTCAACTTTTTAACTGTTTTATATAATTTGCCAATGCCAACTTTAGCTACTACCATAAACTAGAGGTTAGTCTATGCTACTACTTAATTAAACATAATTTAAAAAATACTACTTATAAAAACTCGTCAAGAAACATGATCTTTGTACAAAACAGAGGTGACTCTTTTATTGAAGTTTTTTCAGTCCACAAAAACATATTTTTCTTACAAAAATCTTGATTCTTCTCAGGCGTTTTAGGGTCGGCGCCCCTTAAGGCATGGCTGTCTTCTATCGGATGAAATTCTAAGATAATACTTTACTCTCCATAGTGACTAACTTTTACTATAGGGCCAACCTCGCGAACAGAAAGAATCAACTGTTCCATATATTCTGTCGAGAATAGACGACTTTTTAGGGTTCCGTACCTCAAACAAAAAAAACGGAACCCTTATAGGATCACTTTGTTGTCCGTTTGTCCGTCTGTGTGTTGTCGTTTAAAAAAGTTAGTCGTTTATGTCGTAAAAAACCGCATATTTTGACACTCACAAAAATGAAAATCTACAGGGTACTTTCCGTTGACATAGAACTATGAAATTTGGCGAGAAGCATTGTCTTAGAGTACACATAAAGGAATAAATCTAAAAATTGTACTTTTTTATTTACATCACAAAAAAATAGGGCCTCAAAATTCACAAAATATGGTTTCAAAATTCAAAGTGCGTAAATCGTATCATGTAAGGTGTCATATAAAAGAACTTCATTAGCACATGCTAAAACAGGTTTTTAATTATTTTAACAATGTGTTTGTACGGAACCCTCGATGTGCGAGCCTGACTCACACTTGGCCGTTTTTTTTGTATGGGACAGTTGTTTCTTTTTTGGGAAAATCTGTGAAAATTCGCAATCAAAGATTTACAAAAGATGTTATGTATATTGGACAGATTTTCCTTGATGCTAGTAACGCAATGGGACGGTTGCCTATCTTGCTGGGACTTGTTAAGGCGCAGAAGTGCACCGATTGTCACCGCGCAGCTATGTGACGAGCCTTTACTACGTTTACGACCACATGAAGGGGTAAGAATTGTTTTATAAAGCAGGGCTCTCATTTCCTATCGACGTAAGATAACTTGCCAAGTTTTTTTTAGAAGAAGAAAGAGAATAAACGGAAACCTTATAGGATCAATTTGTTGTCCGTCTGTGTGTATGTCAAGACTCTTTATCTCGGGAACGCGTGAAGGTATCGAGTTGAAATTTAAACTGTATACGTATATCTATGGTCTCTTGCAGATGTGCAAAAGAAAAACTTCTCGTTTAAAAAAGTTAGAGCCGTTTATATCTTAAAAGCCGCATATTTCGACACTCACAAAAATCAAAACCTACAGGGTACTTCCCGTTACCATAGAACTATGAAATTTGGCGAGAAGCATTGTCTCAGAATACACATATAGGAATAAATCTGAAAACTGTACATTTTTATTTAAATCACAAAAAATAGGGCCTCAAAATTCACAAAATATGGGTTCAAAATTCAAAGTGAGTAAATCGTATCATGTAAGGTATTTCATAAAAGAACTTCATTAGCACATGCTAAAACAGGTTTTTAATTATTTTAACAAAGTGTAATTTTCGATGTATGACGAGAAAAGTGAAAAAAAAAACTTTTTTGTCGATTGTTAAAGTATAGAGATTTTAACAACTTACTTCCCAATTTTGTGAAATTTTCTGGATTTGTACGGAACCCTCGATGTGCGTGCCTGACTTGCACTTGTCCGCTTTTTTTACTTTCGGGAATAATAACGGAAATATAAATACATTGGTTAAATTTAAATTCCTGAAAAGACGATACCTATAACTCAGCGCAAGTAACACTCACGTTTTAATACGAATACAACTACAACCCCGCTTAAAGCATGAGTTTGACGTATTTAAGAAAATATGCATATTTCAGGGATTACTGGTAGCCTGCGGTAGTAGCAGAGGAACTGTTTATTTGGCTGAATTATCATCAAATCTTGGAACTGCCGATAAAAATGACAAACAACTTTTAACTCATGTAAGTGTTACGCTGTATCTTTAGTATTTTAAACATATTGTGACATTAATTATACCTTGCACAATTTGTACGTGACGCTTTTGAATAGATTTCGATTAAAGATTCATTGCAACCTCGCTACAAAAGAGTAAACCGACCGCAAGAAAAAAAATTCTCAAACTTCTAACGGTGCTGATAAGTTATAGTAGACCAATATCAAATAAACCACAACGAAACGCCTATGCCATGTCACCTTCCCTCTTATACTCCATAAAATTTAACTTGATCTCTGCGACAGCTGTCAGAAAAATCACGCCTATGAAGTCCTGAATTTCTTAATAGTACAGACAGTACCTGTCAATGTCATACTTTACGGGCATGCTGATTAGTGATGGGCGACAAATGATCGTGACCACAGTGTTTTAGATGGAGTTTTAATTAAAATATCGATAGTTTATACTGACGATATTTTAAATAAAACTTAATTTATCATTAATTTTATTGTATATTTTAATATCATAACATTTTTTACACGTGTAATTAAATTAAACCCAATTATATGTTACATTAGCATCGATAATAGTGAAAAACGTCGATAAATACTATCGTTACATTATTATGAGTATTTCATTAATATCATAACATTATTTACATGTGGCACATACTTGATCTTAAATAATAGTAAGTAAATAAAATCTAATTTCTCACCTTCAACTACTCATTCGATTTAATTACAACGTTGTTTGAAAATCGATTTTTTCCACCACTATCTCAACTCTAAAAATGTCAATCTTCTATGTCAATGTCACTGTCGCAGAGATCAAGTTAAATTTTATAGAGTACAGTATAGGTCAACCTGGCGGCAGTGATTTTAACTATAAGCTACGGATAACCCAATCCTCGCGCGGGTGTTAAATAATCTTCAGTCAGGATTGGGCTATCCGCAGCTCGCAGCTAACACCACAGCCATCAAATTGTATGATTCGACCTATAAGTAGGTATACTGAAAGTATGTTTCTAAAAATTATGACGTACGGGTACACTATTTAGTTTTAGACCCGAATTTACCAACGCTTGTTTAACTTAAACGTGTGATTATTGAATTTAAACAATTTTGCTTGGTGAACAGCCAAATTTCGTTAACAAGCCGTTTAAGATTTGACCAACGGTTAATAAATTAAACATCTGTTGGTGAACTCGAGTCTAAGGGCCAAGTTTAACCGTTGATTAAATACAGTAATCGCACGTTTATCTTAAACAAGCGTTGGTGAGCTCGGATCTTAGTCGGTTTAGTTTTAAACGGACACATCCCAGATGGTTATCATTAACCTTTTGAACGTCAAAGTCACCCATACTTGACCTTTATCAGGACGCAAACGTCTTTAGTCGACAAAAATCCGGACAAAAGGCTTCGAAACGATCGAGTGCGCGAGTCAAAAGTTTAATAAAAAAACTTTTCTCCAGATTTTAGATCGTGAAAACAAACGCGAGCGTATTCTGGAAGCTCGAATGCGCGAGTTGCGACTGAAGATGCGGCAAGGCGGCGACGGCGGCCAGCAAGCGGCCGAGAGCGACCCCTCAGGCAACGATCGAGATCTCGAGGAGGCCACCGCGGAGTACATGCAGTGCATAGAAGACTTACAGAACCAACAAAAGGCAACACCTTGAAAATTAAATCTAGTGTAAAACTTTGCCAATGGATTATCAAATTATAGTATATCACCTATCACAAAATGTTATGTGCTCCGTAAAATATGCTTAATGGTAATTAAATATGTGATTAATGGTTATTTTGAAAGTGAATTTATAATACGGTAATATATTTTACAAATTCCGAGTTGCAATTTTAAAAGGGGCAAATGTTTTTTTTTTAAGTCTACTTTGGCCCAATATTAAATTTTGGTGGTTATGATGTTCTGAACCACCCATTTTCGGCTGATTACTACCATTCTGAATAATCCTGTGAGCAGTAAAAGTCCAATCAGTGTCACAAATCAAAACAATTTTTAAATTCAACTTTTTAGTACAGTGCACCAACTAAATATACTACTTGTACTGTATGCTACTACTTCACACTACCAAAATACTACGAAACATTTCTGATATTGAAGAACGATATTTTAAATAAAACATTTTTAAATATATCTTAAACATTATTTATTAAACCATGATACTACAAATAGTAATCATAGTTAAAATTTAATATCTCTGATAAATTATGCAAAACATCATCAGGTAAAATAATACCTCCATTCGTAAATTAAGTATGGATACCGAAAAAGTAACTTCATTTCTAAGACATACATAATACTCAATAAGAAGAATTTAACGTCTCATAAATCCAGCCTTCTCAGAAATTAAACCATATTGAAACATCACGACTTATCACCTAACACATTATTAAATCTCTAATGTATTTCCAAACTTACATACAGTTCGCGATTAAACAATGAACATCAGCCTTTAGAACTATTTGCTAATTTTGGCTTCATAGAGCGTTGTTTGTCTCACTCCACCATGTGACGGTTTGTGAGACAGAGACAAAGCAGGGCAAAGCCGTAACCAACCGGTTATCTCTTTCCAAAGTCCGAAGTCCATTCTTAATTCCCACAGAGATACCAGAGGGAAAACACTGTTGTCTCTCGAGGTAATACTCAACACAGAAATGTATGGGAAATACCGAGTCGGAGATATTTTTCATGTCTCGTTCTAACTCGTGCCATATTAAATCAGTGCGTCTCTTTCAGATTTTTACGATCGACCACATTATCTCTCTGGTATCTCTGTGTTTACTAGCTGCCCGTCTTGGCTTCGCCCGATTACGGATGAGTTATAGCTATAAACCTTCCAGAAGAAATATTCTAAAAGATAGTGAAAACTGCATCTGTTGTCTAGTTTGGAAGATATAGGCGTTTACACAGACACAAAAATAGCAGTTTTGCTTTATGCTATGTATCACTACACAACCCATAGAGCTATTATTACAACCAGAGAGATAGCGCTGTTGTCACTTGAGGCAGTTCTCAACCGCAAAAATGTACGTACAATATTTTTTGACTCTTTCTAATTCGTGCCATATTATCAAGGCATCTCATTCAGATTTTTTCGATCGACCACGTCATCCCTCTGGTGTCACCGTGTTTATTCCCTATAACCACTAAAGTCCATTAACTGACGTCACGCTTTTATCTCATGTAGGTGAGTGATATGCTAAGAGGTTTAATACGTTGCCTCTGACGTTTACGTTTCTGCTAGGCCTCCTCTTCCTTCTTGGTGGGTATGAATGCGACGAAAGACCAGCGGTTCTCGATGTTGGCGCCGACGCCTGAAGTGTTGCGCTGGAACACGTCACTGTGCTTCTGGAGCACGTGGTGGACGGTCGCCTGCGACACCTGCGGGAACAACGCGCGGACGTACGAGACCACGTAGTCCAGACTCGCGCCTTGTGGGTGGACCTACAAACAAACAACAGTATCAATGAAATTATTTTTATCGTGCTTCACACACTAGGTGTATAGAAACTTTCTTTTTGTGATAAACATTTCAAAAATTGACGCGTTCGCAGGATTTGAACCTGCATCCTCTGGGACACCGGCCCAGATGCTTTGTCCAATTAAGCTAAATCGCGCCCTGCGAATGCGCCGAATTAGTGAGTGTTTATCATTTTTACCAAACTACTACATTGTTGGTAGCGCCATTTGTGAGAACAACGTCAATTTTTGAAATGTTTATCACAAAAAGAAAGTTTCTAAACAACAGTATCCTTAGTAAAATATTTATCACAGGACGAAAACAACTAAGTACAGGCTCCATCCATCCATCCATCAGCCAAAGGACGTCCACTGCTGGACATAGGCCTCCCCTATGGGTCTCCAATAAGACCGGTTGGAAGCGGCTTGCATCCAGCGCGATCCTGCGGTCTTAATGAGGTCATCTGTCCACCTTGTGGGTGGACGTCCTACGCTGCGCTTGCCGGTACGTGGTCTCCACTCGAGAACTTTTCGACTCCACCGGTCATCAGTCTTCCGCGCTATGTGCCCTGCCCATTGCCATTTCAACTTGCTAATCCGTTGGGCTATGTCGGTTCTTCTACGGATCTCCTCATTCCTGATTCGATCCCGCAGAGAGACTCCGAGCATAGCCCTCTCCATAGTTCAATCAGTACAGGCTCAGACCAAATAAAAAAATCAAGACAGAACGTCATAAACAGACGGGTGAAGCATGTTTTTATACATGTGGCGAGTGCGTCGGTGTTGCGCCGCCATAGTTCGACTGACGAGCCAAGGCGTAGTTTTGTTGTAGTTTTGTTTGTGTGTGTAATTGTGTCTGTACACGGCGAGGCGTAGTTTTGCCAGCTTCACTTATTTGTTTCTCAACATTCTCTCTTGATTGTTTAATTTGGTCTGAGGATACAGGTAGGTACTTTTCTTGTGGGTCTTTAAATTTTTGTAAAGGTAATTCTAGAAGAAAAACGAAGGAGAACTTTTATTTTTCGCTAAAAATGGCATAACCAACTTCAATCGTGTACAGAATTCGACTTGACACGTTCTCGAGATAAAAGGTTTTGACATACGGACAGACGGACAACAAAGTGATCCTATAAGGTTTCCGTTTCTTTCCTTTTGAGGTACGGAACCCTAAAAACGAGCACGGACTTAAAATAACAAGATAATAAACAACGATATACCATACCTGCAGGAACGCTGACATGACACCAATCAACTTGGCTTCCCCGCAGTTCGGGTCGATGGTCTCCACGAGGCTGACCTTGTTGTCGGCGGGCAGCGGCGGCGGCGGCGGCGGCTTCATTACCGGCTTCAACGGCAGAGGCGGCTGCAGACAAAAATATTCTTATACTAAGCGCCACACAAATCGTCGGATGAGAAGTTAGCCGCAGATGACACTTCGCAGTGATTCGCGCGAATAGGCTATTTGACAACATTGAAAATATTCTATTAATTTTGGTAATCCATACAGATAATAGCCTGAAAAAGATATATTTCACTTTATTTAAACTAAAATATGTCTAATTTTCGCAAATCGAACGAAATAAAATACGATATTTTGTTGATATTTTATTTGTGACGTAAACGCTCTAAGAAGGGCGGCAACTCTGGTGACGTCACGTGCTGGTAAACAAGAATTTCTCGATTGACTGTTGTTTGTGTAATTTGTGTTTTGTGATTTCGGAGTAATATTATTGGATCTGTAAGTTACTTTTAAAGTATTTTTGTTAATTTTTAGATGTGAACAAGCGTATTTACCAGTATTAACTAACGTTATTTACTCGCGAGTGACGTCAAAGACTAGCGCCATTACAGAATGTCGTTCTTGGTGGGATCTTGAATATCTATTCTTTAACACTGATTTTTAATGTTAATACAGTAGATCTCTCGGAAATATAAATGTAGTGTGCTTAGTATGTACTAACGAATAATTTAAAACGATTTCCAAAGACTAGTCAAATACCCTATTATTGCGCATGTGTACACGGGCGTAGGGAGCGCGCGGGAGGCATGAGGTTGGCGGGCGGGTGTGCCCCGGCGTCTCGTTTCTCTAGCTCCCGCGCATACCTATATTTCGGCTTTTGCGCAGCACTCTGCGCATAACTTCCCATCCGCCGATTTGTGTGGCGCTTAGTAAACTAAGAGTTTTTAGCGTTTTCTGTAGAAAATCGAGAAAACTCGCAGTACGATATTGATGAAATTTACGTTCCGGTAGAAAACTCTTTTTACTCCTTAAATTGTAACAAAATATTGTTATGTTTTGTCAATCGCTTGAGTAAGTAATATTGCACTCTCGTACGCCTTATTTTTTTTTCAGGAAAGTTTTAGTTTATGTACACTTTTCAGTCAAAGTTTTGTGTAAAAATATGACTTTTTAAAGGCTTTTTAAAAACTTTAAGGTAAATAAAAACTGTAAAACTAAGACTTATAATCTAGCGGTTGAAGTGCTGATTACATGAAAAAAAATACTCAAAACGGATTATCCGAGTATATTTAGAGATAGATAACAGCATATTGTTTTTGTATGGATATGTTTTCACTTCACTATTATTAAAAATATCTTACACACATTCTCTAACCCTAAATTAAGCCAAAGCTTGTATAAGCCAAATCACACAACTTGACGGCTGTGATATTAGGTACAAGCTGCGGATAGCGCAATCCTGACTGAAGCTCATTTAACAGCTATCATAACAGCTGCCAAGTTATACATATTTTCTAAATAGGTACATACATACTTATTATACATATTAACATCCAGAGAGAGCCACATCTTATATTTGTCACTAAAATGCTTACCCCTGGGTGGGAATTGAACCTATGTCTCCTTAACACAGGAGTCAGAGTCACTAACCACTGGGCCAGCGAGGCAGTCAAAACATGTTTATCATAAGGAAATTATTATTTACTCGATTTCAATGAGATCTTAGCTCTAATACCTACTAATATCCCCACACGGACTCTCCCATGTAAGAATTTGCGCGAAATTACTTTTCACTCTAACTATAAAGAGGATTCAAACTTAATAAAACGTCTGTGAACGCAAGGCGAGTCGTTGCGCAATATCAAATTTATATGTTAGCAGGAGTGACGAATGGGGTTTGCTCCGCTTGTTCAGCAACTAATAAAAAACGCAGCTAACTTCACAGACGCCATTAAGTTTGATTCGACCGATATATCATTATATTTCCCTTACATTGTCACCGCCGCCCATGGCGCCCTGCAAAGCTTGGCGCGCGATGAATTGTGCCTTGAATTTCTCCATCTCCTTTTTGGCATCAGACTTTATGACGTCCACTTCGTTTTTGTACGCTTCCAGCTGGAACTGTAGGCTCTCATTTTCACGCTGAAAAATAGAACAAAATAAGAACAAAGTCATACTAAGCTAACAAAATATTGCATATCCGTTAGGATAACTTGTCTAAAAATTTTGCTACACATTTTTGTACACAAATCAAACTTTTTGGCGGCTGTGGTATTAGCTACAGTCTGCGAAACCCAATCCTCGAGGGTTAAGCTGGAAACATACTATCGGACGCGGCTGACGGATGCGACTGACAGCCGCGACTTAGCAGTGTGCACGTCTTAAAACATCCGGCGCGCCAGATCGCTCTCGGACGTCCTAACGCTCAAGGTCAGCCCAAGGTGACGTCCGCAACTTATGTCCGATAGTGTGCACGGCTCAGTGTACATTCATTGTCTAGATACCTATCAGTCGCGGCTGTCAGTCGCGTCCGTATGCCGCGTCCGATAGTATGTTTCCAGCTTTAAGCAGGCTTCAGTCTTGATTGAGTTTTGCACAAATTGTAGCAAACTTAACAGACGCCAAGACAGTTGATTCGGTCTATACACAGTTGCATTTATTATTGATTACAAATAATCCTGTATACAAACAGGGTTATTTGTAATCAATTAGCATCCTTTTAGAGACTTTTCCGTACATAAAAACTAACAAATTTCGTTCTGCGACTTTTGTCAAAACTAGAAAAAAAATTTTGTTCCATAGAAAAATAGCATTGTTCATCCGCGACAAAATGTATGGAACAGCTGTTTTTTTTTCGAGTTTTGACGAAAGTCGCCGAACAAAAGCTGTTAGTTTTGATGTACAGAATAAGCCCCTTAAAGGATGCTAATCGATTAGAAATAACCCTGTATAGTGTATTTATTTTAGCCGCTTCCAATTAGCCTGTTTCCTCTGAAGGTTCAAAAAAGATCTGCCAGAGGCCGGCACTATGAGGGGGTACAAATGTTTTGATTTCTCTATTGGAAGTTACATTGCAAATCTGGAATTAATGGAAGATGCTGTCATCGGAGGAAAATTTAAATTAGCCAAAATTGAAGATATATTTACTATGTGTTTTACAGTAAGAGTAAATTATTTTTATAATAAATTATTTCTTTCAAATATATTTTTTTTTTGCTTCTCCTGTAAAATATGTAAAGAACAGCGACTTTTACACACGGGCAGTGACCAATTTCACGGGCATCTTCCATTAATTCTAGATTTACAATGTATGTTTAACAGTGGACATTCTATGGCTGATACTCGTACATGATGATGATATACACAGTTCAGAGAAAAAAACGACGTCTTTATCAGAATATCTAGAAGATACACATGTACTGCCCGAAATGAGACTCCTATAAACAATTATACTTTATTGTGCGACTTTTTGACCGACGAACCACCGGAGGAGGTATACAATTCGACGCGTATATATATATATATATATATTTTTAATGTATAACCACGCATAACTTTTTTCATAGTAGTCCGATTTCAATAATTGTTTATTTATTGGAAAGTGTATACTTCGAAATTGGTCCCATTTAAATTTTATCGAAATTGGCTGAGCCATTTTTGATAAATCAACAAAAATGTGAAAAATTTTACATCGATCCGTGCATAATATTTGCGTTCTAGCGATGCGCCCCGGCTTCGCACAGGTGTATTATACATGTAAACATTTCTCTTGAATTACTCTATCTATTAAAACAAACTGCATAAAAATCCGTTGCGTAGTTTTAAAGATATAACCATCCATGGAGACAGACAGCGGAAAGCGACTTTGTTTTATACTATGTAATGATGTACACGGGTGAAGTCGGTCATGCTATTCTTTGCAAAAAATAATTATTACGATCACATAACAGCTGCTCAAGGATTTGCTTTTGTACAGCTTGTATATAACTCCAGTCACCAAGAAGATTGATAAGGCCTATCAGACCATTTGAGCAAGAACATTTTCTATAGTCATAGTTATTGATAAAATTATTTTACAAGTCAAACATTACATAGGTAAATAATTATATAACTTATGAGTTAGGTAACATGTACTGTATTAGCCTTTTTTAATAGTCCACTGCAGGACGTAGGCCTACCCACGAAGGGTGATTGGGCCATATCCACCACGCTGGCCCAGTGCGGGTTGGTGGATTCGCATACGCCATCGAATTTCTTCTACGGAAGTATGCAGGTTGCCTCACGATGTTTTCCTTCACCGAAAAGCCAGTGGTGTGAAATTCCGTACATAAATTCCAAAGAACTCATTGGTACGGGACCAGGATTTGAACCCACGACCTCACGATTGCAAGGCGGGTGTCACTACCTCTAGGCCACCACGGCCGTAGGTAACATATTAATGATAAATAACAAAATCAGTATTAATAAAATAGAATTGATCAAGTAACAATGTTAATCATATAGATAACAATAATCATTTTAAAATCCAATTAAAAATAATTTTACAATATAATTCAACAATATAGAAATCTATTAAAATCAGTCCAATGTGATGAACTTGTTTACAACAAAATAGTAATGTAATACAAAATATCATGACAGATAAGATTATTTATCAATTTTATAAATTTTTTCATTTACCTTTAACTGCTGTACTTCTTCGCTGCTAGCCCCGCCGCCGCTTTCAAGGGGTTTATTGTTGAAACCATTGTAGTCATTATCTTCTCCATAGAATTTCTCATTAAACTCTTCCTTCAAGGAGTTAAACTCCTGAAAAACATGAAATTATTGATTAGCTTACGGTTTTTTGTTAGGGGTCGTTCATTAATCACGTGATATTTTTTTATCAATTTTGTAATCCCCCCTTTAAATCTTAAGGTTTTAGAGTATAAATCGTATCATGTAAAGTATAATATAAAAGAGGTTCATTAGCACATGCCAAAACAATTTTTAACTATTTTTACAATGTGTAATTTTCGATGTATGACGAGAAAAGTGAAAAAAATAAGAAACTTTTTTGTCGATGATTACAGTATACTTAGAGGTTTTAACAACTTTCTTCCCAATTTTGTGAAATTTTCTGGATTTGTGCGGAACCCTCGGTGTGCGAGCCTGACTCGCACTTGTCCGTTTTTTATCAGTCCCAATTTCGAACTTCTATAGATTCACGTGAATAATGAACGACAACTTACAAACTGTATCGAAACGTGTAAAGAAAGACATTAAGTTACACAAACGACTTAAGGCTTTAACAGCTGGAGTTATAAAAAGAGCGCTATTTGCTTCCTCGAGAAGAGAAATAATGTACCAATGTAAATTAAAAGTAAAAAAACTACATTACATTACTTTTTAAATACAAGCTTTTGAGATCCTGGATATCACGTAGCAGCAGAGTGCTAGACAAGACAAGTAAAAGAAGCCCAAACACGACTGGTCTATCTTGTTTAGTCCAGGAATTCCGATGGCCACCAATATTATTGCATGTCACGCGATATACATAATATATATAATATATACGTGCAAAATTTCAGCTCAATCGGAAACCGGGAAGTTGGTCAAATTTAACTTGCATTCCGCCCGAACTTACATAATACATAACATACATAGATACATACATTGCAAGTTAAGTAAAAGCTTGTAATAATAAAGTGTCCATAAAGTAAACAGGTTACACTAGCATGATTAAAAAAAAATATCCACAAGGTTTTTGAAGTGTCAGTTTATAGAATTGTCAATGTACTCGTAATTTATATGTGCGATTTGTACATATTTTTTATCGCAGAAACAGCTACGACGAATATTATAATTTTTCTAGCCATAGTTTGTTTTCATACAACAAGTGAGGAATGGATAGTAAATAATTGAAATCAAATTGTACTGATGAGTGTTATTTTATTTTCATAACATCTGCTTAAAAATTACCGATTAAATGTCGTACAATCTCAACGTAAAACAAGATATTATTATCTTGTGCTGAGATAATAATGTGGTAATCTCGATGACTATGGCATGGTTGGTTATTGCCCAATAATGTTATATGAAACTAGGGAGTAGACTAACTAGTGATTTAAATTTAGAAGATAATAACTTCTTTATTTATGGGGCACTCCACGCGAAGCGAACAAGTAAAAAAAATCGCTGTTTTGGATTACGGTACGGAGTACGGTTTGTATATTCTACCTATACATGTTCTTGACGCGTGTGGCAAATGTTTTGGTACAATCATTAATGGTTAAGGAATTAAGGGGCTTTGAAATTTTGCCAAACCGTTGGGCAGGCAGTACTTCAAAACCGATTACCATGTCATAAAATTATAGATGATTATAATTAAACCACTGAAATTATCACTCAATTTTATGAGCTTTTTAACTCTATTTTTGGAAAAGAAAAAAAAAATTCATGAAAAATATAGGATTTAAGTTAGACCATTTAGATTTTTTTAATTTTTTGTCCAAATATTGCTTACGTTGTATAGTATATCCTTGCTAAGTTTTATAATGGGCGTGAAACTGGATTAGGAGCTAGACTGGAAATACTGCCGAAATGTGTAGTCCGTCGTCCATCTCCCTATAGGGAGGTGATGACGTAAATTGCATTTACCAAGTTATAAAATTATAGATTAGAATAATTAATCCACTGAATTTATTTCTTCATTTTATGAACTTTTTTTATTGCATTTTTGGGAAATAAAAAAATATCTTTTTCTTAATTTTCAAAATATTTGGCACACGCGTCAAGAACATGTATAGGTAGAATATACTTAAATATTACCGAAATCCAAAACTTCGATCATTTTAACCTATCCGCTTCGCGTTGAATGCCCCTTATAAAATACGGCATTGCAAAGAGATTTTATTCGATAATATGATCGAGCTGGCCATGAAAATCGAGTAGGCCATGATTATCACGTAGTATTTACATTCTCTTTTTTTAACACGCATTTATTAGTTTCACCTGTACCTATGTTTGCTTGCTTGTAAACAACACCATTGAGAAAAATTTTAAAAAAAAAGAGTCCTAAACTTGTTGTTTATTTTTTTTTAACTATATTTATATTATTCATTTCGGATTTGGTTTTTAAGCAAAAATTTGTAGTTACGGTCTAATTTTTGATTTTATCGTGAACAATAACGACTTGCCTAGTGAGTACACACTTAGTGGGGTTATGACGGTATTATGTACAGGTATTCTAATTCCTGGGTTTTTATTTTCTCGCAGTAGTTATGAAAAGTAGAGTGTGCACCACTAGAACGAAGTCTGTCTTTGTCTTGGGCGACTTCGACCCCTCGCTTCACTCAGGACTCCCTCCCTTAAAAACAAATCTTAAAAACATCCTCGCTACGCTCTAACTTAATTCTAGTCTCTCGATAGACTGAGGGTCCATTTGTCGCCCGTGACACAAGACACGACTTTGTTCTCTAGGTCAATAATCTACAATTATGTGCTTAGACGATGGTTTTTCGAACTATTGGATTGAAAAGAAAAAATGAACTTGCTGGCTGTTAGAACCTTAGCCTTATAATAATAGTTACCTTTCACAGCTGTCTTCTGGTGCATCCTTGTTATTGTGATTACTATTCAGATTGACAATACAATGTAATTTAGAGATAGCCTTTTGTGTACTACTTACAGCAACAGTAACATAAAAGCCATTTTATTACCCGACCAAGGCAAAGCCAACGGAAGGTGTGAATTCGTCGACTCATCGTCGTTTGCTCCTTGAGAACTCCGTCATATATCAACTGAATTCATTATTTTTATTTAAAAGTTGAAGTATACCCATACTGTTTATTAGGATCCACAAAACCCCATCAAAAACGCCAGACTGAGGCTGTACTGAGACTGAGACTGTGAGTACTGTGCTGAGACTGTAGACACTACAGTCCCTCTGCCGCAGTCTGCCACAGTTGGTAATAGAGGACCATTACTTACGCATTTTATCATCTGCCTCTCTTGCTGTAGAGTGGTAATTGTACCTTAACGTGGAGAGAAGATAAAGCACTCCTATCCACTAGTCATGTTAGTGATGAGTGAGAAAACTTACCTACTTTGTCTCCGATAGTTTTTAAAATGTATATTTGTCTACTTTCCGTGCTAAAGATGCACAGCGGTGTCGGAACGATGATCTTTTCAATCTTACCAAAAGAAATGGCTGATTTCAGACCCCGGAATATAATCGCTCTTCGTGGATAGGTCTATGTTCGGCTGTGGACTATTAAAGGGCGATATAGTGCAGCTTTCCAACTGCCACAATTCGACGCCAGTTTGGAAGTGCATGATACCTTATTTTGTAGCGCTTCTTGACACTAGTGATTCGAAGATCCGCAACTGCATACAGCATTCAAAGACCAATAATAACATCCGCAAAAATTGTTAAATACAAATAAATCACATTGTATGGTCAAAATGAATAGCACCATTAGACCAGTTTGTTTCCTTTACCCCCTACCTACACATATAGGTATAATACAGAATTTCCATGAGATACCTGCGTCATTTTCTGCCACGTCTCGATATTCTTTCGCTGGGGTTTGGTGAAATGGTCCCAGACCCGCTGGTGAGCCGCCGCACTAAACACTTTCGCCACCTGTTCGACTGAGTTTCACAAATAATTATGTTATGAGTTGGTGCCCAAAACATACCGTCGGACTGTACTATCGTGACCGGCAGTCTCAGCCTCTCTAGCATTGTTGACCGAGATATTATCATTTGATGTACGAATGTCTACCCTGAGCCCTTATGAGACGTCCCGGCTGAAGCGTGGAGCGAGATGCGGCCGGCCGACTTCGCGGATGCAATCAGTGTGTCGTCACACACAGAGATCCAGAATGATATGACAACATACCCATACTCCTGTTTACTTTTTTACTCAATACCAAATGTATCAATACAATGACAATTATTACTCTGAAGACTACTTCAGATTTATCTAGGCAATATAGTTTTTGGAATCAGTTCATGATGTTCCATGAATGTAAGGTATGTAGTGACAAGTTAATGAGTAAAAGTATAGTTGTCATATCATGAGGCAACTTACAAAGTACACAGCGCATTTGAGATTACCATCGATTTTACTATAAATTGAAGGTTTCGGCAGAGTACTGGTGAACCACTAAGATTTAATACTCGTTTTTAACGAGAGACCAGACCAGATATAGTCCGTTTGCTATCGGATAATCGGTGACATTTCCGGTTTATTCCAAAATGAATTAAAAATTGAATTTTTCTCTTCAGGGTTCTTGACCACATGGGTGCCAATGATACCAACTTCCCAAGGTTCGAACGCAAAGGATGTCTGTCACAGGGTTGCTTTTAATCCGAAATAAATTTGAGGTATGTATATTAGATCAATATGTGATAGAAATAGGCTAGACTTTTTAACAGCGGCTGTATTACTATGGCTGATAGAACAACAAGAATTAACACAACAATAAATTATAAGGTGTTCCCAATGTTTATATAAAATGGCATGGGTGTAGCCAAGTTTCAGTTTTGATGGGCCTTTTAACCTCTCCACGCGGGGTAAATCATTTGTTCCCAATGAGTAACACCCTCAATTGTCACACTTAAATATTGCGCGAGCGCAGCCAACGTAGATTTTTTTCACGATTTTTCAGTAAATATCAAAAGAAAACAAACCATTCGTTTTAGTGAAGGTGAGCGCAGCGGGCGCGAAATCGTGATAAAAGATAATATGACGTTATAGTCAGAGATCCCACCGCAAGAACATCCAGCCCATAGCGTAATTTTTTTACGTAATTATATTATGAATAGGAGAATATATTTAAACAGGGCTGCCTTGCGAAATGAGGCCGCAATTATTTAAAATTTAATAATGTTTAATTTATTTACAGGAAAATATATCGTTCATTTGTTTTTTATATACTCCCCTGTTGTCTAGCAAGGTCGGCGGTGCTACGCTTCTCCTCACAATACCCCAATGCAGTAATGGTATCGTAGTAGTGTACAGCCCTTCGCCTGATAGTCTAACTTGCATTTGACTATCAACAATTATCCGATAGCAGGCAGACTGACATGATTTTGATCACTTTTTCTTTACACCTGAAGATCATTAGCAATATGTGCAAACGAGAACTGGGTAGACATGAGGCTTAAATTAAAAGAGAACCAAGAGTCTTTATGAGCATACAGCATATTTTACACCTTCACCTTTTTTTGAAAGATCAGACTCATTCTGCCTTCATTTCTTGTCCTTCTTTCCTTACCTTACTAGAATATATTATATTTGTAGGAGGACCATCAAGGGCAAGAGACTATTACAACCCCTGATTGGCAGACAGAAGTGAGCCTAAAGCCTCTTAGAGTTCCATTGTACTTACGTTGGTTGATCAGACTCTCGATGTGATTCTTGATCCTTTCTTTGCAATCTTGGAGTTCTTCTTCAGATTGCATTTTTTCATTGAAAAGCCTACGTATATGCGAATTGGTGGCTTGAATCATGGAATAAAATTGGTTTGCATTCTTTTTCGAACATTCCCCACGTTCTAACCACGCCAATAAGGTCTGCAATGAACAAAAAATGGAATCGTAATACTATAAGTTAGGTACCAACATTTAAAAAATAATATTACAGCTTGCATAAAAAGATGCATATAGGCAGCAATTAAGTTGTAAATACATTTTATAGGAGCTTACCGGAACTGCACTAGAAAAATGTTCTTCGTTTTTAATTTTTTCCGCTAGTTGGATAACGGCGGTATTTGAATAGGGCTGCACCCGGACGGGCGACGGCGAGCGCCGGTAAGGAGCAACGTTCCGCGTCGATATTTCCTGCTGCGCCGTCATTTGCTGCATTTGCTGCTGCTGAATACGCAAAGCTTGACGCTGACGTCTTTCGAATTCATTCTGATCGTCACGACTCTGAAATTTAATTTAAGATATACACAAAAAAATTAATAATGGTTCAAAACGAGTTTTCCATCAGAGATGAACATTATCTTCGAGGATGCGTAGAAAAGCTTAAGTAAAATGGCGTAAAGTGAATAATTGATACTCCTGAAAAAAAAATCCACACACTGCTCGTCTAAGCATCTAATGATTGGTGGATAGGTAAAATTGTAGGTCCCGGTTGTTTAACCGTTTAGCCATGTCAGAGGCCTTAAGGCGGCTTAAAAACTCTGACACCAGGGCTAGCCACCCAGCCTATACGAACTTACTTTTTACTGGTGGATACTATATGTGCCCTGCCCATTGCCATTTCAACTTGCCAATCCGTTGGGCTATGCCATTTCAACTTGCCTATCCTCATTTCTGATTCGATCTCGCAGAGAAACTCCGGGCTTACCCCTCTCCATAGCTCGTAGGGCTACTTGGAGTTTACTAATAAGGCCCATAGTGAGAGACCATGTTTCTGTGCCATTAGTAATCACTGGCAACACACACTGGTCGAAATACGGCAAGTGCAGTATAAGACGTCCACCCACAAGGTGGACGGATGACCTCATTAAAACCGCAGGATCGCGCTGGATGCAAGCCGCTTCCAACCGATCTTATTGGAGATCCTTACGTCCAGCAGTGGACGTCCTTCGGCTGATGGATGGATGGATGGATGACTCAGTCTAAATATAAACCACACTCACCGCTGCATAATCGACATGTAACCAGCCCGATGTCACATGTGATTCGTCATCTTCGTCCATAGCATCACTGTCCTTCTCTTTGGTGTCGGTGAGCTTGATGCGATACCCAGATATGCCCATTGCTGCGTCAACGCAACTTTCCCTATCGAACCGAATGTGACAGAAGTTTTTCTTTGACAATCGTAGAGTGTGAATTCTGCCATAGTTTTCGAATATTTCTCTGACGTCACTTTCTCTTATTTTGTCCGGTAGACCTCCGACGAAGATAGTGCGGCATCCGGGGGGTCGCGCCCGGCGCGGCGGATGCGGCGTGCCAGGTTCTGGTGGAATCAGTCTGCAGTACTTCAACGTGATTTCCTTCTTTTCTTGCATCGCCGACATATCTCCTCCAGCCATGCCATACATTCCCATCATGGAAGGATCCATCATCATGCCACCCATCATGTTCATGTCCATGGGTGGGTTGGGTGGCGCCGCCATTGGTGCTGCTGCGATTCCTGACATGTCCATGTTTTGAGGCATCATTTCCATGCCAGTGGTAGACATCATGTCCATGCCAGTATTGGGAGGCATTATTCCTCCAGTCATCATAGGTCCTGGCATCATCATATTTGGATACATTCCTCCCATCATCATATTTCCTAGAAAGTATGGTAATTTTAACAATGGTAGTTAACTCTATTAGCTATAATCCTACCGTTTGACTTAGTCCTCACCTGCGCGGTACTGGGAAACGGGGGTAGACGACAAAGAGGGACTGAGACAGGTGCGAGCGGCGGGTCTCACCGGTACCGCGGGTACCTGTTTCAGTCCCCTTGACTGTCTTGACTGAGTTATGCGGTAGAATTATAGCTAGTTAGTAAAAACCAACAATGAAGAGCACTGTCATTTATCACAAAATTATAAACTACCATAATTGATATCTAACTACGTATAAAAATTAAATGCCATGATCAAAAAGCAGTATTGTACTCACTAAAATAAAACCTTTAAAAAATGGTCACCTGTAAATAGGCCAAATCATACAAGTTGGCGGATGTGAAGTGAGCTACAAGCTGCGCGGAAACCAATCAACATACCTACAGCTTGATGTAAGCTTCAGCCAGGATTAAATATTGAACAGCATGTTCCATCCATCCATCCATCAGCCAAAAGACGTCCACTGCTGGACATAGGCCTCCCCTATGGATCTCCAATAAGACCGGTTGATAACGGCTTGCATCCAGCGCGATCCTGCGGCCTTAATGAGGTCATCTGTCCACCTTGTGGGTGGACGTCCTACGCTGCGCTTGCCGGTACGTGGTCTCCACTCGAGAACTTTTCGACTCCACCGGTCATCAGTCCTCCGCGCTATGTGCCCTGCCCATTGCCATTTCAACTTGCTAATCCGTTGGGCTATGTCGGTAACTTTGGTTCTTCTACGGATCTCCTCATTTCTGATTTGATCCTGCAGAGAGACTCCGAGCATAGCCCTCTCCATAGCTCGTTGGGCTACTTGGAGCTTACTAATAAGGCCCATAGTGAGAGACCACGTTTCTGTGCCATAAGTCATCACTGGCAACACACACTGGTCGAAAACTTTCGACTTGAGGCACTGAGGTATGTCGGACGAGAAGACACTACGCAATTTTCCGAACGCCAGCATTTCTGAACAGCATGTAGCTAACTTCATATCCGCTAAATTGTATGATTTGGCATATACCAATTTTCCAGTTTCATTGAGATTTGTAAAATCAACCTGTAGATAAAAATCAACATCTGGACGGAAATAAGCAAAATCGTCGAATTGAAGCAGAGAGCTTCGCTTTGGTCAGTAATAATTGTATATTTTATACTCTGCTTACCATATTGAGACATTTGATTCATCATCATCATATTCATGTCTTGTCCAGAGTTCCCTCCAACCCCTGGGTTCGACATTTTGTTTCCATCCATTTTGTTGTCTCGTCTACGACCAACATCTGACTTCATAGGAGACCTTGACCTATTTCTATTCATGCCTGCAAATGAAATATAAGTGAATTCTCTGACAATTCAGAATAGGCTTATCATTTTTAATGGAGCCATTTTTTTTCTTAAGGGACTGTTCGACATACAAAATATAACCGTGGTTTTAAAGACTGTTTGGCTTGTTAAAATACAAAATGTCATATTCGAAATTTGAAAATGTACATTATCTTGCTGTAGAACAGAAATATTTGCAGTCTTCATTTCAACTTTTTTGACGAGCCGTGAGCAAGATCGTCGGTTTTAATAAGCGTTTCGTATGACGTTTTCTTCCTTAGCAGTTTGCCGTTTCTTTTAAAATAACCATGTTCAGTACTAAAGAGTTGCATGAAATTGATAATTTAAACTAAAAAAAGCTTTTCACCCACCACTTTACTACTGAACATGGCAATTTTAAAAGAAATGGTAAGCCGCAACAGAGAAAAGCGTCAAATTAAATGTAAAGACTTTTATACAGTCGAAGGCTTTTGTACATCGATCAGGCCCTTTATACAATCTTAACCCTTTCAGACTGGCAAGGGGGTGTAGCAGAAAGACTGAAAATGTAATTTTTTTAATATTCTTAATATTTTGTTATAAATTGGTTAATAATGTTAAAAAGAACTCTAAATAGATATTTGGTGGTACTTATTATGCTGAAATACCACTTTTTCTGTATGGGATTAGGTGTCCCATCGGTCCCAAGCCACATTAAATTTATAAGGTACTTAGTTGCTAACATTTTAGAGCATTTTTGATATTTATAACTATGATAATAGAGTAAGTTTACTTATTTTTACAAAACAGAACAATCTTTATGTTATTTTTAATTACATTAAACTTGAAAATAGAAACAGGTTGACGAGGAAAGTGGATTTTAACATCAATTCATATGTCATGGTGTGAAGCACTCTCTGTACAAAAATCGTTCACATGTTTTGTATTTGGTATTAATGCATGTGTATTTTTTGTCTTTTGTACAAGACTCTCACATTTTTTGCACTTCTGCTTCTATGGGCGAGTGACCTATCACGCTTCCAGCTACCAAAATAGTTTGTTTGATTGGTTTACGTGTCTTGGGTGTTTAGTTATTATAGCTTACAACATTAAAACTATATCCACTAATATAATTATATCACAAACCTTCTTTTATTGCAGTCGGGAAAGAGTGGCAAAAGGCTGTTGGGACAAGTTGTCCCAAAGGCAATTTTCACAAAGTGTATAAAAATATTATAAGATAGCGATATCCTCATGCGAATATATTAACTTTATTTTATAAAATAAACACATAACTTTTATCTGAAAAATGTGAAAAACATTTAAAAACAATTCTTTTTTGAGAGGCAGTAACGGCCCATGTTCATATTCTTGACCACAGACTGAAAATAAAAATTGCCAAGTCAAAATTGTCAAAGTCAAACTATCAAGTGAAAAGTCCTGGACCGTTTGGGGCACAATTTCCCTATTGTGAAGTAAAACTGATGCCTCAGTCCTGTAATAAACTTTAGTGGGACAAGTTGTCCCATCGGTCTTGTGTAAAGTGGGACATTTATATACCATCAGGTCTGAAAGGGTTAATGACTATTTATGGCTCAGGTGTACATTATGACCATTGACAAAAGGGGGTTAAGGGGTGGTGTTGAAGGAGGGGGTGAGGGGTAGCACCCCCTGGGGGTAGGGGGTTACGGAACCCCCCCTTTCGGAGATATGATTTTTTAAATTTATTATTTTACATTGGCAAAAACATGTTCATACCATTGCTAATGTGTGGGGGTGGGAGGAACGTACATTATGCCCAGAGAGGGGGAGTACGGAAGACCCCCTTCGGAGATAAAATATTTAAAATTAATATTATTATTTTACTACTGCAAAAACAAGTACCATAAGAACAACGACCACATTATTGAATAAGCTTCAGTAAATTTTCCATCTGGAAATTTACTGAAGCTTTATGAATTCTATATTTATTTCTTCAAAGTAACTCTAATAGTATTAGGGAGTATGCCCTGTCTAATAAGGTCTGAACAGAACTTTATAATTACCCTGTAGAGCATCCACAATTTGCATGATAGAACAATAGACTAACCTTGCATCCTGTTGACTCGACACAGCAAAATTAAATTCGTTCGAGAAAACTAACAGAAATAAACACACCAAGAGAAGATAACGTAGTAAGTTTGTTGCATCATCAGAGGTTACCTATTTTGATCCGGCTATCGACTCGAGCTAAGATGTCGATTCTACCCACAGAAGAGATACTTTAACCACTAACAACATATAAATAAAAAACATCCGGTTATCTAAGACAAGAATTTAAAATATCGTCAGTCCCTTAGTTTCAACTTTTCCTGTCCCTTGGTTATCAACTGGTTATCAATATGTAATGGATCAGAGACCACCAAGTATCAATTCCTTATTGACTTCTATAATGAAACTTTTCTGCAGCAGCAGTAACGTAATCCGTAATCCAAACACAAAGGAATCATACTATTACTAATATTATAAATCTAGTACATATTAGTCTGTGATCTAGTATAAATCAGATTGATGCAAAATAACACAGACTATTATAGATTATATGTATCAAAATAGCTACTAGACTAGACACCTAATAGTTTACTTCCTCTGTGCTGTGCTAGACTCCACACCTGCGGCTGCCATTAATTGATAATTGACAATGACAACTATTGACAAGAGAAAGAATTTTTTTTTTTTTTAAATTAAACCTACTCATGACCATGGATACAGAGTCCTTCAGTCGAAGTCTTAAATAATGCTTTTTTTCAACTTCTTCTTCTCAGTAAAGCAGTGGAGACTTTACTAGAGGCGTCTATGGAGTTTTGGTAACAACACGGAAGAACATGATACGTCACATTATATCACTTGCCTACACTCATGCACAAGAGAAAGAAGAGCTTGCAATGCTGCCAACTCCTTTTGGCAAAAACGCGCTATCAGCACGTCAAAAACGCACTAGAACGCGCTATATTTGATACCTTCGACAAATATATAGTTTGAAAAAGAAAACTATAAAACACGCTTTCGTTAAATAAATACCGTAAAAGGGGTGAATCAAACTCGCGAGGTGAATAGAAAAAAACACGGAAAAACTTTAAGCGTTTTGTATGGCAAACTCGGTGATCCCTGTACAAAAACATCTTTTTTACAAGGAACTTTCATACGAGAACACCAACATTGGAATATATCTCCTCCTTTCAGTGTATCCATGCAGTAATTTCATTTAATAGGACAATCTACAAAACACTAAGTATATACCATCGAAAGGTCAATAAAAGAATTAGGTAAATCATATTTAAATTGTATTTCAGGTGGGATAAATCTGAAATTTTAATATTATTATAAACAAGGTTATCTGCTTACCCTGTATTAAGTAATAATGATTGGTGAATTAAGACCATTATTATGAACGTTTACTATGAGACCAACCCGAAATTCGAGAAAAAAATCAGCTGTTTCATGCAAAACTGAAACTGGGAATCGACAAAATGTATGAAACAGCTGATTTTTCTAGGCCGTGCGTTGTAGTCAGACAAAAAAACGTATACGCAAATAGAGACAAAATATATTAGTTTCTTCCTGTTCACACTTTCATACTTGCACATCTCGCCCTCTCTTACTTTTGCAATTATTATTATTTAGCGCCCTGTCTAGTTATACTTCACTATGGTAGTCTCACATAGTACATAAACCAAGCTGATATGGGTGACGTCCACAAGTGGTATATTATTCAGAGAAAAATCGAGCCAAGATGATATATACATCGTTTGAAAGCTTTTATGGGCTTCTCAAAAGTATTTAATATTGATTTTTTTATTTCTCCATTTTTTTTAAAGTGAAAAATAAATTGTATGATTAATAATAATACATCCTTGTATTTTTTCTAGTTTAGCAATAATAAAGTGCTTTTATCGTTATTTTACTTGCGTTCGTAGCTGATTCTTCCACATCTATATCTTAATTTGCTAAAATTAAAAATTATAACCTACCGGTGTTACCAGGTAGTAGGAACAATGTGACAAAAAACACTTTAAAACTGTGTCTAATTGGTAATAATGCTACTATTTAACAATAATGGCGATTACTTAACCAGGGTTGCTAGAGATAAACTACTTATCGAGGCAAATATATCTTTTAGAGGGCTCTTTTTTGTTTTTAACTGATGTAATAGACTCAGAAAAATATGAACTTTCTCGAAATGTAACTAGTGTTGTGGTTAGAATTTTTGATTATTATTATACCAGCCTCCGTACATTTTATTTATTTACTATCAACCCTGATTAAGTAACCACCATATTGTTAAATGGAAGTATTTTTACCAATTAGACACAGTTTTTTTGTCACATTGTATCTACTAACTGGTCACACTAGTAGGTTATAATTTTTAATTTTAGCAAATTAAGAGATTAAGGTGGAAGAATCAGCTACGAATGCAAGTAAAATAACGATAGAAGCACTTTATTATTGCTAAACTAGAAAAAATAATAAATTGTGTTGTTGTATTTCATACAATTTATTTTTCGCATTTAAAAAAAATTGGGGGGGTGAAAAAATCTGAATTAAATATTTTTGGTAAGCCCATAAAACAAGATTTCAAATGATGTACATGTCATCTTGGTTCGATTTTTCTCGGAATAATATACCACTTGTGGACGTCACCTTTGCCGCGCTGTTTGTTTTACGGATTGCTGGCAGGAACACATAAAGGCTCCATTACACACAGGCGGTACGAGCGGTATAGCAGACGGGCGGGCATCTGTATTGTACTGGTTATATAAGAAGGGCTCACACAGGTCCGGTCGCGGTACTGCCGTACCGCCGTACCGCCCTTTACCGCTCGTACCGCTCTACCGCTCGTACCGCCTGTGTTTGATGGA
The DNA here is from genome assembly GCA_949316475.1 of Hypomecis punctinalis. Lineage (NCBI taxonomy): Eukaryota > Metazoa > Arthropoda > Insecta > Lepidoptera > Geometridae > Hypomecis > Hypomecis punctinalis. The sequence continues at coordinate 11,719,692 of OX438810.1, forward strand.
GCCTTAAGTCAATCAGCCGCCCGCGCCGTTTTGTAACAAAAAAGGCTCCTTTACACACAGGCGGTACGAGCGGTAGAGCGGTACGAGCGGTAAAGGGCGGTACGGCAGTACGGCAGTACCGCGACCGGACCTGTGTGAGCCCTTCTTATATAACCAGTACAATACAGATGCCCGCCCGTCTGCTATACCGCTCGTACCGCCTGTGTGTAAAGGAGCCTAAATAAAGAATTAACTCTTTATTTTTGTTTTATAACATAACTAATTTGGCAGATTTCAAAAAATCTTGTTGGTAACACCGATATTCTATAGTAGTCTGTGGGAGTTTTGGCGGGAACGCGGAAAAATCATGTCGCCTCATTGTATTATTTTGTTAAACTTGTGTTTTTATCAGTGATAATTAGTGAAAAATGGTGGTATTTCGTTGATTATGAGCTGATTTACGTGCATGAGTGTAGGCAAGTGATATAATGTGACGTGTCATGTTGTTCCGTGTTGTTACCAAAACTCCATAGACGCCTCTAGTAAAGTCTCCACTGCTTTACTGAGGTATGAATTGGACTATGATTGGATTTGACAGCGACTTTATTGGACTATGACGAGACTACGACTGTGACTATTTTGATAAAATATGTTTGTAAATTGTTTATTATTTAAGACTTCGACTGAAGGACTCTGTATCCATGGTCATGAATAATTTAAAAAAAAAAATAGTAGTCTGTGACTCTGTGAATCAAACAAACCAGAGAATCAAAACAAAACAAGACATCCAATTTTTAAGCATTCAAAGCAAGAAACAATGTTTGTATTAGCGGAAATGAAAGATGTAATTCGAGTAACACCCGAACATTTTCATCAAAGTCTCACAGACTCTATAACAACTCTATTAAACAGAAAGTTAGCAAATAAGGTAAACATAACCTCAACAACACAAACAAAATAATAAAAAATATGATTGTGTTACTATATTTCTCATAAAATTTAACTATTTTACTGTTCCAGGTAGTGTTAAATGTAGGCTTATGCATTTCATTGTTTGATATAACAGATATTGGCCACTCTTATATATTTCCCGGAGATGGGTCTTCGCACACAGAGGTCAAATTCAGATATATAGTATTCAGACCAGTAGTTGAAGAAATACTTGTTGGAAAAATTAAATCATGTAGCCATGAAGGAGTCCAAGGTAATTCCAAGTTTAAAAGTAAAAGTTTAACTTTTAAATAATTTATGAAGGCGCCATCGTAGTTATATTAGCAATTTAAAATATTTCTGTTTCTTTTTCACTAGGTATTTTATTTGATACAGAGAACACTTTTTACGTTGCTATTAAATTTATGAAGATGCCTTATCATCATCATTTTTGTTTCATTTTATTTTATTTTTTTTAATTTTTCAGTAACATTAGGATTTTTCGATGATATTTTAATACCACCGAATGCACTGCAGCACCCATCTAGATTTGATGAAAGTGATCAAGCATGGGTATGGGAATATCCAAAAGAAGATGGAGAAAAACATGACCTTTTTATGGACTCAGGTACAAATTTGTTTAATGGTTAGGAATGATTTATATTAGGACGGGCCCGGACAGGGCCCGGACTTACTGCAATATGGACTTAGTGCAATAAATATAGAAATTCATAGTGAAGTAGTATAGACAGGACTCTAAATAATAATAATTACAAAAATAAGAGGGTTATATGTGCTATTATGACAGTGTCAACAGGACGAAACTAATATCTTTTGTCCTTTTTTTCTTTTGTCAGACAATTTTTTCGCGCCAAAAAAATATTATTATTATTTAGCGCCCTGTCTAGCTAGTTATACTTCACTTAACCTCTAAGCATAGTCAAAGTATAACTAGACAAGGCGCTAAATAATAATAATTACAAAAGTAAGAGAAGGCGAGATGGGCAAGTATAGAGTGAACAGGACGAAAGTAATATCTTTTGTCTCTATTTGCGTATACGTTTTTTTTTGTCTGACTGTTACGCACTGCCTAAACGTAATAGTCAGGCAAATATTTTCGCGCCAAAAACGATTGTTGAATTTTTGATGAGATACTTAAGTAAATCAACATATTTATGATAGAAAATAGGTAAAAGTTAATATCTATATTTTTATTTATAACCACGCATGATTTTTTTCATAGTAATCCGATTTCAATAATTCTTTTTTTATTGGAAAGAGTATATTTCGAAATCACTCCCATTTAAATATTATCGAAATCGGCTGACCCATTTTTGATAATTCAACAATATTGTGAAAAATGTTACATCGAAATGTGCGAAATATTCGTGAATTCTGTACACGGGTGAAGTCGGTCATGCTATTTTTTGCAAAAAATAATTATTAGATGATGAAGTCTTGAGCTGACATTGATATATAAACAACCAAGTCAAAAACCTCCCTACTTGGAAAATTGTGTTGTTGATAATTTTACACAATTAATTTTCAGGGGAAACAGTAAGATTTAGAGTAACAGGAGAAATGTTCCAAGAAAGTTTACCGAGTGGTCCGCCTGGCGTTGACGCAACAGTGCAATCTATACCGGCTAAAAGCATCGCACCTTACAAGATAATTGGCGGTATCAATGAACCTGGACTGGGGCTGCTAGCCTGGTGGGAGACTCCTGACCAACCAGATGATGATGAAAACGATGAAGAAGTAGATGAATAAATGTTTTACAAAAATATTTTGTTTCCTATTGTCATTATTTTTGACCGACGAACCGCAGGAGGTACTCAATTCGACGCGATTCATATATTTATTTATAACCACGCATAACTTTGTTCATAGTTGTCCGATTTAAATAATTATTTTTTTATTGGAATGAGTATACTTCGAAATTGGCCCTATTTAAATTTTATCGATATCAGCTGAGCCATTTTTGATAAACCAACAATAATGTGAAAAATGCTACATCGATCCGTACGAAATATTCGCAAATTCTGTGCACGGGCAAAGATATAAGCACGGGTGAAGTCGGTCATGCTATTTTTTGTCCTCAAGTTGTTCTGCATAAATATCTTGTCATAACATTGTGAAGTCATAAAATTAGATGCGTATAATTTTTCATAGTCATACCTACCTGTATGTTGTCATGTCAGTTGCAGGTACATATTAAATTCTAGGGCAAAGTCATTTAAATGCAAAAGGGAAAATTAGGTCGTCGTCTGAATGACAAGCGAAGCTAGGAGAAGGATTAGGTTACTTGTGACCACAACGCACGAGCCGAGCGAGCGCAACGAGCCGTGCCGCGGCAGCGGCCGGCGAGTGTCAGAACCAAATCGGCCCCTATTCAGTAGTCTATATTTACATTAGGTCATTTTTTATACGAAATTACCTTCATTATATTGAATATAATTTTTATTATATATGACATATGATACAAGGGTTAGTGATATTAGGGGTTTTGACTATTAGGAGCAACGAATAGTCTAAGATCCCGCTATACAACGACCTTCACCGAGATGCTTATTTAATGAGACGTATTTTTTATGTTATTAAATATGCCAATAAATATATCCTATATGGGTTGCCTAACAAATTTCAGTCCAGAGTATTTTTAATGAATAATTAAAAAAAATTTTTTTTTAAACATTGCACCGGTGTGATTATTAAATTAATTTGATACCAATCGAAAGTTTGAAGCCCATAGAATATGCAAACGTTAGGTTGCCTATTTTTTTCCGGTCACAACCACGGGTTGCCAGGTGTAAACAGGTAAATCTATACTGGCATTTTGCAACGGTCTGATTATTGAATCAAACTTAGATAAAATGAAAGATTATTTCATAAGGAACACGGTGGTATAGGGTTGCCTGCGAAAAATCAGTCCCGAATTACGGTTGTCGAATTTTAAATAATAAAATATCGCTGCGAGTGAATGTGTGTGAGAGAGAGGTCCCAGACCAACCATCCCATGCGGTAGAAAAGGACGCAGCGTAGCAGCTAGGGCATGCAACCCGGTTAACCGAAAAAACCGGATAACCGACCGCATTAGAAACTAGGTTTTTTCTAATTATAAAACCGTTTTTTTCGGGTTTTTCGGTTATTCCACATATTTTTTTAAATTTACACATTAACTTTCTCCTTCGCAATAAAATACATTGTTGTTATCTAGTTGCTCTAACCTACAGAGAAATAATAAACTATACTAGCTATACGAACGAAGACACTTTTTCCATGTATAAAATTACGTCTAATGTGTTAATTACGCCTATACACGTGCCAAGGATGAAATTCAAGTGCGAAAGTTCTCACTCTCTCTCTCGCTTTACATAGTGAATTAGTGAGTAACGTGATACAGGCAGAGCGCTGTATATAACGTTATAAGCGTAATGGGTCGCGTTTTGTCTCTTCTTGACCGAAACGCTATCGACCACCGCCATTTTTGACCGACGAACCACCGGAGGAGGTATACAATTCGACGCGTATTTATTACATTTTTATGTATAACCACGCATAACTTATTTCGTAGAGTAAAGTATACTTCGAAATTGGTTCCATTTAAATTTTATCGAAATCGGCTGAGCCATTTTTGATAAATCAACAATAATGTGAAAATGCTACATCGATCGGTGCGAAATATTCGCGAATTCTGTACACGGGTGAAGTCGGTCATGATAATTTTTGCAAAAAATAATCTTGTGTTTCGTTACATTAATCCGGCAGTATCTGCTAAGCTTAGTAGTAAAACTAAGAGTTGTATATTTTGCACATTTGTCTAATATTTGTAAACTATACATAAAATAAAGCTCGATTGTTGAAATTAACGAACAAAAGAAATATAAATAATGACTATTATACTGTACTGTACTGTATCAGCCTTTTTAATAGTCTACTGCAGGACTTAGGCCTACCCACGAAGGGCGATTGGGCCATATCCACCACGCTGGCCCAATGAGGGTTGGTGGATTCACATACGCCATCGAGTTTCTTCTACGGACGTATGCAGGTTGCCTCACGATGTTTACCTTCACCGAAAAGCCAGTGGTGTGAAATTCCGTACATAAATTCCAAAGAACTCATTGGTACGGGATTGGGGATTTGAACCCACGACCTCACGATAAGTAAGGCGGGTATCACTACCTCTTGACCACCACTGCTTATTCTCTCTCTCACACACATTAACTCGCAGCGATATTTTATTATTTAAAATTCGACAACCGTAATTCGGGACTGATTTTTCGCAGGCAACCCTATACCACCGTGTTCCTTATGAAATAATCTTTCATTTTATCTAAGTTTGATTCAATAATCAGACCGTTGCAAAATGCTAGTATAGATTTACCTGTTTACACCTGGCAACCCGTGGTTGTGACCGGAAAAAAATAGGCAACCTAACGTTTGCATATTCTATGGGCTTCAAACTTTCGATTGGTATCAAATTAATTTAATAATCACACCGGTGCAAAGTTTAAAAAAAAAAAAAATTTTTTTAATTATTAATTAAAAATACTCTGGACTGAAATTTGTTAGGCAACCCATATAGGATATATGTATTGGCATATTTAATAACATAAAAAATACGTCTCATTAAATAAGCATCTCGGTGAAGGTCGTTGTATAGCGGGATCCTATACTAGAATATTAGGATGTAAAATATGATTTTCAATATTATAGCTAAAAAAAATATGCGAATCAATCGGGAACCCTCAACACCACCCAGAATTTATGTTTTTACAATGTTGCCGTAACATCATACTAATATTATAAATCCGAAAAGTTTGTTGGTTTGTTCCTCTTTCACGTAGCAACGGATTGACTTGATTTTTGGAATGGATATAGTTCAAAGGCCAGAAAGTGACATAGGCTTTTTATCCCGAATAAATAAAAGGTTTCTCTGGGATACCACAAAAGTCAAAATACCACGCGGACGGAGCCGCGGGCAAAAGCTAGTTCAATACTAACTTTATGTTGTTTTTTTTTATCCTGAAGAAAACCTATTTATTGGAGTATGAGGAGCATGTCGTCGGCGGTCTTTCTCAAGTTGAAGAGTGCTAGCGTGCGGACTCGTCTTATAGTATAATTGTATAATGAGTGAATACCACGTTAGTTTCCATAGTAAAATAGCGTAGTTTGATTATGATTGTCGGCGATCACCGAAATTAAGCAACGTTCTGCAAGGTCAGTGTGCCATTGACGATTCGGCCTATAATTTTAGTTATAATCCTACCGCTTAACTTTGTCGTCGCCTGCTCGGTACAGGGGCGCCGGGGGAAACGATAAAGCGGACTGAGACAGGTGCGGGCGGCGGGTCCCCGGCGCCCGCTACTACTAAATTAAGCGGTAGTAGCCCGTCTTTTGTGTTTTACAACTGAACTAAAATTGTCAAATGGCGAAAAAGACAAAAGACGAAATAACTATTAAAGTTTTAAGCAACGTTCGGTAAGGTAAAAAATAAAAAACAAGATTTACTATCAATGTATATAATAGTATATATGTATTTTTTTTTTAGATTTTTTTAATGCAGTCTGAAAATACAACAATATACAATACATAACAAGAATACATTTACACACTAGTGTATATTCAAGTACTTACAATTGGTATGATAACAATATATTTTGCCATTAAAACTAATCATAAATCACAAAAAATCACAATGTTTTAACAAAAAATAATCAAAATTATAGGTAGAAACCATACAAACTAATAGAGTTCAAGCAAAAAGAGAACCGTGCGTCGTGGCGTTACGGTGAACAAACAATAAATAATCAGCAGCCAAGGTACCAACTACTTGGTAGACGCGAGTCTACTGATAAAAACCGAATCACTGTACATCAAGTATCACATACTTTTAGCACAGCCCGGACACTCCGCGTTTCTTCATACAAAATCTGCTGTCTTACGCACACAACACTATATTTATTCACAGACACTACACATACGCACGAACGCTACACGGGTATTTGCAGCGGCCTGTGCAGCCCGCGCGCAGAGTAGTAAATCGTGTCCTGACGCGGGGTGGAAGTGAGGAAGACTCAAACGGGTGGGGGGTAACGAGTGGCCGTTCTATACGTAGTATTATTATATCTTCTTTGCTTTTAGTATAATCCGCGCCACACAAGTCAGCGGATGAAAGTTAGCCGCAGATGACTGTACTGTACCAGTCTTTTTAATAGTCCATTGTAGGACGTAGACCTACCCACGAAGGTTGTTTAGGCCATATCCACCACGCTGGCCCAGTGCGGGTTGGTGGATTCACATACGCCATCGAATTTCTTCTAAGGACGTATGCAGGTTGCCTCACGATGTTTTCCTTCACCGAAAAGCCAGTGGTGTGAAATTCCGTACATAAATTCCAAAGAACTCATTGGTACGGGACCGGGGATTTGAACCCATGACCTCACGATTGTAAGGCGGGTGTCACTACCTCTAAACCACCACGGCTTTTCACCACCGCAGATGACACTTCGCCGTAATTCGCTAATTATTGAGCATGTGTACACAATGCCGACGCTGCGTGGCGTAGTGTTGAGCACGGGCGTAAGAGGCTTGAGGTTGGCGGGCGGGTGTGCCCCCGCGTCTCGTCTCTCTGGCTCCTATATTTTGCCTTTTGCGCAGAGTCCTGCGCCTAACTTCTCATCCGCCGACTTGCGTGGCGCGTATCATACTAGCAATGACAGAGCAGTGTTGTCAACGTAAGAAAATTAGTAAAATGACACGCGGGCGACCTCTACGATGCTTCTCTTTTTGCCCAAACTCTGATATAATAGTCCATATAGATGGTGTCATATTGATAAAAATGTAATCATAATAATAACAACACAATATACTAACTTCACTGCTTAAAATACATAATTATTATGGTGTATTTATATTATAGTGATAGATTCTACATTACTTTGAGATCACTGCTGCAACATAATAGACGGCAAAAACCTATTCACTTTGTGAATACTTTCCTATTAGATTCCTTGAAAATTTTATCACATTGACTTGACATGTCTTTTCACACGCAGTGTACAATAATAGACCTAGTAACTTCTTGACGAAATTATACAGAAATCGGCTGAGCCGTTTTTGAAAAATCAATAATATAAACAATTCGAGCGAAATATTCGAATTTTATACACGATGGAAGGCGGTTTTGTTATTTTTTGCAAAAAATAATGATTATTTACGAGAACTATCATCACGTTTAGAGTAAAACAAGTTTTAAATAAAATCGGTTATGTTAAAAGATGTTTGTGGTTTCAAAGTTCTGGTGGATTATTGATAAGTTTTGTAAGATGTGTAGCGCGCAGCCTCAACCTCTCGCCTGAGGGCAGCACAAGTCTAGTCCCAAATATTTCTGAAGGGAACGGAGCGGCGCGGCGTCAGCGCCCTCTGCAGGGCGCGTCTTGCAGTGGCGGGGAGCGCGGGACGATTGGCGTCGAGGTTTTATAATTTTGTTTCTATTTTCTTCTGTAATCACGCGATATTGGTCGGGTACAAACATTAAATGTGCTTCATTGACTCGCAGACTGTTGTTTTTTGTGATTAGAACCCACCGAGCCAGTCGGGCTGTTAAAGATGATTATAACGTATTCTTAAATTTAGTAGTGCCATAGGGGATAAACGAACCACCGTTTTTAGTTTGTTTGTTTGTTTTTAATTCGTTGGTTGCGTATGAGGAAAAAATACTTCTTTTTGTGCAACTAGTTGCCTACAAAGAGGAAAAACTCATCGTACGCAACCAATTGCGAACATTGGTTGCGACCGCGGCCGAAAGCTAAGTAGCAAAATTCATAAATGAACACTCAGTGTGAAAAGACCACATAAATAAGCTAAACGTACACCATAGCAACTTGCAACAATCAACAACATCAGCCTTACCGCTTTGGTCAGCTTTAACACCAGCACCAGAAGCTTTAACACTTATATTAACATAAATAAAAACATTTTGCGTTTCATTTGGCGAAGTTATGATAGCATAGAAGATATGCATGCATTTGATTACTAGAAATCATGACTTTTGAAACGATTTACATTTTGAAAGCTTTTATATCGATACGGATAACATAATCGAAAGAACACTGTAGAATATGTTCTTAATGTACTTAGTGGTCGAGCCTGCTTGTTTTTCTTTCCTTTACGTATCTTATTTTAGGAATAGGCCTGTTATTGGCTATTTATACTTATCTGTATAATTAAGTTTAATTTAATTTTTTGTGCTGTTGGCCTGTAAATAAATAAACAAATACCAATGATTAACAATGGCTTTTTTTCAACTTCCTGTGGCCATGACATAAACATTGAAATCCTAATTTTGGACAGTGTATGTAACAAAGCTGTAATAGATCAGCCCTCTATCACATAGAGGCTCTAGGTACTGCCGGAATAGGATCAAATATTATTAACAACGGATCTATATCAGATTTTTTGATAAAAAAATTTAACGTGTTATTTTTTATGTGTGAGATTTTTTTTGTTTTCACACCCACATTAATCGATGTTTTGAACGAAAAATGGCTGCAATAAATAAAAAACATTATCTTTTACACAAAAATGGGCATTAATTTTCTTTTGGGCGTAAGTATCACCCAACAACAGCTGTCTTTCATAACATCAGGTACAATTATTATGTAATGTTTTAAGATTGGCTTTACTTAATGTAAAATTCTGATTATAATAAATCTAACTCATGTTACAAAAATAATCTCTTAAAAATTGAAAATTCAACGCATAACAGACTTTAACATAAAACACTGCCTTAGCCAACCGACTCAAAAAGTACGGAGACTTACTGTATTGCTCGTTTTTAATAATATTAAAAATTTGTAATGCGTCACTGTAATAGTCTCACGGCAGCCAACTAAAATTTTGTTGACTTTCCGATTGATGAACTAATAAATTACAAGCAGTTGTTCTTTTAAGTTATAAGCTGGAAACATACTATCGGACGCGGCTAACGGACGCGACTGATAGGTATCTAGATAATGAATGTACACTGAGCCGTGAAAACTATCGGACATCAGTCGCGAACGTCACCTTGGACTGACCTTGAGCGTTCGGACGTCCGAGAGCGATCTGGCGCGCCGGATGTTTTTGTCAGCCGAAAACGCCCGCAGCCGGTATGCACGGGGTGCGGGACGCGTCCGTGAGTCATAAAGACGCGGACCACGAGACAGTACGTACGTTCGTAGTGTGACCAGATAAAATTTTACAAAAATACCGAAGCACTTTAAATAATATATAAATGGTATATACAGGGTGTTTTTTTTCAGTGCACATACTTTGCATACGGAAAGTATAATAAACAAACAAATAAATCCCTACATTGGTTTTACTCACTTTATTATAAAATCGCGCTGGATGCAAGCCGCTTCCAACCGGTCCTATTGGAGATCCATAGGGGAGGCCTATGTCCAGCAGTGGACTGCTTATGGCTGATAGATGGATTGCGCGATAAAAATTTGTGCACTAAATAAAAAAATTATGCTGTATATTTCACTGTCTTCCACCAAGAGTTCCTCGCTAAATTGAGTTAGCTAAAAACGTATCCAAACATACTCAAAAATACCGACCTCCGTAAATATATCTACGTACAAAAATAATGATGTACAAAAGAGTCAATAAATATACCAAAAGAGTATTAAAATACTGATTCTAGTCACGCTGCGCGTCGTCCACAAGCCACGTCTCATTCCTCTCAAAGACTGTGCACTCTGCTAAGTCGCGACCGACAGCCGCGTCCGTCAGCCGCGTCCGATAGTATGTTTCCAGCTTTAGTTTCCGCCTTAACTTTATAACATAGAGAGCTACAAGTACATTAAAGACAACGTATGTCTGAGGATATGAGAGAGTATATAATATTATTATGATCTTACGTTCACCTCAGTACTAGTTTTAAGACGAGATATAGATTACAAATATTTACTAATCTAATGATTTGGTTAAAATGTTTCCTACTACAGTCAGCAGCTGATTGTCTCAAAATCTTGCGCATAATTTTATTAATTACTAACTAAATATATGGGGAAGATTCACTGACAGAAAATAACTCATTACAATAGTAATAGTGTCACTAATCCGGCACTTCAGTACATCGACAGTTGTCCGATCGGCCGCTCGAAAAGTGGCATGTTTTTGATGAGCCACATCCCTAGTTTCTTAAACAATAAAAACGTAAACAAACAATTAAAAATGTCATTCACGATTACAATTTTTTTCCACACGATTATAAATCCGCGCTTTTCCTGGTCTATGTGATGCAATAGGTAACGAAATAATGTATGTAAGTATGGAGTAATCCGAATATTCCAAAAAGCCTGGTCTTTTATGATGCCGGATTAGCGGTACTACAGTGTTTAACCTCGATTTATATAATTAATGACTTAATTTATTGGTCACCGTTAAGTTTCAATGATATCTGAACATTTAACTTTTTTAATCTGTCTAAAATTACTTTTATAAACAATATACTCGATTTTTAGGGTTCCATACTCATGGGATAAATACAGGACCCTAAATCCCTATTATTAAGCTTACGTCGTTTGTTCATCTTATCTTTTGAACCATGTACCCAACTTGGTAGCATGGTAATTGGCTAAAATATTACACAAAATATCTAAAACGTCTTGGCAAGTTTTTTTTTTATTTTCCCTAAAATAAAAAATAAAGATATAGTGGACTATTTCGATTACATAAAAGAAACCTATTTTCTACATTCTAGACATATTTGTACCATAAATAGGGCAAAATCAAATGATTAGTCACTTTCATAGTAGCTACGTCTAAGAAAGCCGGAAGGGTGAGCCAACACGTTTCATAGGATGCGCGCTGTCACATCACTCGAAACGAGGGGCCAACCATCCCCCCACTAAGCGAGCGGTGTGACCGCTCCAAACAGATTTCGAGAGAAGTCTTCTCGTTATCCAGCACAAGACACATATGTAGCAAGTACATCGCTAGAAGCATGTTTACGTAACAAACATTTTAGAACGTGGTTCTACCTCGAGAAATTTGGGCAGCGCGTCTTGTATGCAATTTGTTAATTCACTAGGATCATAGTCATAGACATCAACTAACCCCACGCCGCTAAGCGTGCTAGTTGCGGTTTAGTCTAAACTTGAGTGTACTAATATAATTACTCAGCATTAATGCTGAGATGAATCGCTTTCGATATTTCCGATTTTATTATCTTTTAGCATTGTTGTTTTTGTGTATCCTGTGTCAAATTAAATGCCAAATAAATCTAACATCAATTATTTATCAGTGCCACACGAGGACGTTGCAAAGGCAGATAGGCCGTATCACTCGCCAGGACAATGTAGATAGGCTGAATCACTAGCCAGTTTTAAAAAAAATTATAATCAAGTGCATAGGCAGGATTCTATCAATATTGGGTACGATGAACAAATAAAGAAATCCTATATCGTTTTAATCGTGGTTTTACTGGAGTTGGAATCTGAAAGAAGCGCGCACAGTGCTATTTGCCTTCCCTCATCCTGCTCCTGAGCTATGGGGCTCATGAGTACTCATCAGTCTACCTTCTGTAGGGACTATTTATTCATCTAGGGAGGAAGAAGGGGAGAGAGGGGGCAGTTAGCCTCATCTGCGCGTACCTTACTACGCCCATGATTATAAAGTAGGTAGGGTTCGCTTGCCGGTCTATTTGAAGGTGTAGAGCAGGGGTGAGTTGGTGAAGTGGTGCTGGTGGTTGATGTGCTGGATGAGGCGGCCGTCGAGCAGGTGGCGGCCGTACAGCTCGGCCTCGGGCTCGTCCTTGGCCAGGCCGGTGGCCAGCAGCCAGCGCACCAGGCACGAGCCGCGGAACACGCCGCGGTAAAAACGCATGCGCCATCTGTGCATACATTACAGAGAAGCTAAGAACTCACGGAGCGGTTTATTCCCGTACAACCGCGCACACAGCGAGCGTAAAACGCGTCGTGAGATTTGCTTAAATTTTTTCATCACATCTATTCGAAAAGGACTACTTGGTTCGCCTTTAAGTGCGCCCAAAGGAGGAGTTTTCTATAAGGAACTTTATAAGTGCGATGGAATTATCTTTGCCGCGCACTTTTTGAATTTGGAAGTGTTTGTAATGTCAGTGTTCAGCGCCAAGAACATGAATGCATGAAAAGAATGTAAATAATATAAGTTTTCATTTGTTTTATTATTAGATACCATTTAATTTCAATTTAGTTGTTACTCTACGTTTTATTAAATAATATTTTTTTATTTTTTATTAACCTATACTGTCCTACTCCTGGGCAAAGGTCTCCCCCATTTCCTTCCATGAAATAATAATATTATAGTGAAATATGAGGCGCCTTTTGTTTTCTCATAGAGGTGATGAAAAGTAGAGTGTACCACTCGGGCGCAAAATATATTTTTGGCTCGGGCGACGTACTTTGAATCCCTCGCTACGTTCAGGATTCTACTAAAGAATTCCTCGCTACGCTCTGGATTCTACTCTAGAATCCCTCACTTTGCTCTGGATTCAAAAAAGCGCCCTCGCCGTAAAAATATTATTTTGCTCCCATATGATACAATCTACTATTTACATATATACACATCTGCATACCACAGACGCGGCGGTCCCGCAAGCGCGGCGGGCGCGGCTAAAACCGCTCTGCGAGTCCTTAGCCTTCGAGATCTGGGTTTCATGTAGCTCTATTGATCAAGCTTGCAAACGGACGACGCGCGGCGTCCGAATAAATGTGGCCATTGCCAATTTAGCGAAGTAACTTAACTTCATATTTTGAGGCCTTCAGGAGGCTTAAAACTCTAACACTAGGGCTAGCCACCCGGCCTATACGAACTTCATATTTTACTCATTGTTTGAAGATAATGTCCATCCATCTATCCATCAGCCAAAGGACGTCCACTGCTGGACATAGGCCTCCCCTATGGATCTCCAATAAGACCGGTTGATAGCGGCTTGCATCCAGCGCGATCCTGCGGTCTTAATGAGGTCATCTGTCCACCTTGTGGGTGGACGTCCTACGCTGCGCTTGCCGGTACGTGGTCTCCGCTCGAGAACTTTTCGACTCCACCGGTCATCAGTCCTCCGCGCTATGTGCCCTGCCCATTGCCATTTCAACTTGCTAATCCGTTGGGCTATGTCGGTAACCTTGGTTCTTCTACGGATCTCCTCATTTCTGATTCGATCCCGCAGAGACTCCGAGCATAGCCCTCTCCATAGCTCGTTGGGCTACTTGGAGCTTACTAATAAGGCCCATAGTGAGAGACTAGAAGAAATATGTATGTGACCAGAAATACAGTACATATAGATAAATCCACGATGTTTTAGTTTCATGTTAATCAGTCAAGTAAGTAAACTATTACGGCTTACTATTGGCAGCTGTGATGTTCTGCTGTCTATAACCTAAAAAGCCGTTAAGCCACAAAACAATTATTTGCAAAAACGGCTTTAAAGGTAAGCTATTATTTGTAGAATAATGATGTTTTCAAATAATTATGGGATCATAGCGGTATTTAAGTTATGTTTTGTTGGATGATGACTTTATTGACTTGTAAAGTAGAAATAAGAATGTCAATAGCAGTGTTTTCACAATTTCTATCTTCTAAACTATAAACGATATAAAAATAATTCTTACAGTGACCGATAGAGAATTTTAAACTCTATAAGAATGTGTTTAAAAGTAAAAAATGACCCCCTGTGGCTTAACGGTGTTATAGTTTGTGGACGGCAGTTTGGCTACAAGCTGCGAGATAGCCCGATCCTGGCTGAAGCTCACTTCACAGCTGCGCGATGGTCGGGTCATCTGCAGCTTGGAGCCAACATCACAGCCGCCGAGAGGGTTTCATTCGGCCTATACTTGTTTGAATTATTTATAACGTAACAACCATTTCGTTGACAATCCTACGAACCGAGTATCTTTAGCGATAGCCTCCTTGCAGCGCTCCAGGTGATGCGTGATGAACTGGTCGCAGACGTGTTTGGTTTCGAAACTCAGCTCTTCAACGGGCGGCAACACGACCGTGTCGGCTCCGTGCCTGCCAACAAAATACACAAAATTATACTTATTCTTATATGAAATCGACATAATTCGTAGCGTTTTTAATCCATCGTTGGGTATAGTCTCTTGTAGTGTAGTGCCGTCTGTCTCTATGCTTCTATGCTTTGCCAATCGTGTCCAGGGGCCTTATTTTGTAAGCGCTCTGACGTTCGGCTTCGCTTTTTCTCCTGCTCGCGCCAGTTACTCACGCCGCGAGAGCGAGCGGGAGAAAAAGCGAAGCCGAACGCCAGAGCGCTTACAAAATAAGGCCCCAGATTAGACCCGCCATTTCGAAGATAACGTCACTACGCAGTAACAATTCTTCTTCATCGGAAATTATATATGAGTATTGATACGGCCTTTTCCCAAAGCTTTGCCACTATCACTAGCTAGTCAAGCATGCGACCACGAAAAGAACTCATTTCGACGTGTAAAAAAGTGAAAGACAGATATATACTTTGCCATAACACTGTCTCGTTCTGGCACTACGAAAGCAATAATTCGTGGCGCGCATACTAGCCCGGCAGGGGGTGCATGGTATATCGTATTAAATCCAAATAATAGCAACCATAAATGAGAGCTTAAGGGAGTTTTGGCGGGAACGCGGACAAGTCGTGTCGCCTCATTGTATTGTTTTGTTAAACTTGTGTTTTTATCAGTGATAATTAGTGAAAAATTGTGGTGTTCCGTTGATTATGAGCTGATTTACGTGCATGAGTATAGGCAAATGATACAATGTGACGTATTGTTGTTCCGTGTTGTCACCAAAAGTCCATAGACACCTCTAGTAAAGTCTCCACTGCTTTACTGAGGTATGACTTAGACTATGTTTTGACTTGATCGCATAGTGAAGTATATAACTAGACAAGGCGCTAAATAATAATAATTACAAAAGTAAGAGAAGGCGAGATGTGCAAGTATAAAGAGTGAACAGGACGAAAGTAATATCTTTTGTCTCTATTTGCGTATACTTTTTTTTTGTCTGACTACTACGCACGGCCTAGACGTAGAGGTCAGACAAAAATACTACTGTTGAATTTTTGATGAAATACTTAAGTAAATCAACATTTTTATGAACTATTATCCATTTTCTATCACTTCTATTAGTATTTTGCAGGTTTTTTCTATTATCTAGAGTCTGAATATGATAAAAACATAAACATTTTTTGTCTCACACCCTATACGCTAGTAGCTTCTCTAGTACATACTTGCTCCAAGCTTGATCGCGACTTTATTGGACTATGACCTGACTACGACAGTGACTATAGTGATAAAATATCAAAATTATTGATACTTGACACTGGAAAATGCACAACAATGCGACGCCAAAGAAAAGAAGAAGAGAACTTAAGATAAACTATGTCACCGTTTATTAATCACGTGAGGCTCTAAAGAGGGGAAATGGTTGGTTAAGAAAAAGTCACCAAATATCACAAACAGGCCCCCACCTTCTAAAACTAGGTAGTCTAAAACTTCACTACAATAACTGCATAACACCAGGGAGGGGAGAGGGGGTTCAAAAGTTGCTAAAAACATCACGTGATAAATGGCAAAAAAAAACATCTCCTGAAAATCTGGCAATAATTAATTTCTCACCATTTCCTCTTGATGTATCTGACGGTAGGTATGAGCAGTTCGTCGGGGTCCAACCCGAAGAGAATGAGCATCACCAAGGCTTGCCCGTAGTTCGCCGCGATATCGAAGAACTCGATTTCGACGAAAACGCCGCTTTCGTCTTTGGACATCATTCGCCATATAGTGTAGGTTATCCCCTGGAAATTAATATCAAATAAAATCAACTTTCGTTTTTTGGAAACCTCTTATAACAGTTAACCATAAACAGAGCCGATTAACGAACATAACAATAAAATCAACTTAGAAATAAACAACTCTACTGTACTGTACCAGCCTTTTTAATAATCCACTGCAGGACGTAGGCCTACCCACGAAGGGTGATTGGGCCATATCCACCACGCTAGCCCAGTGCGGGTTGGTGGATTCACATACGCCATCGAATTTCTTGTACGGACGTATGCAGGTTGCCTCACGATGTTTTCCTTCACCGAAAAGCCTGTGGTGTGTAATTCCGTACATAAATTCCAAAGAAATCATTGGTACGGGACCGGGGATTCGAACCCACGACCTCACGATTGTAAGGCGGGTGTCTCTACCTCTTGACTACCACGGCTCTAAATAAACAAGTTACAAGCATATTTATTTTGTTGCTAGGCAAAGAGCGGACTATGGCATGCTATGACGTCACTGCCCGTAAGTGTCATACATTCGCCATATTATGCTTTGTGGGAAAGGGATAAGGTATCCTTTATCTATACTTACCAAAATCTTTACTAAGTTATATCTCTGAACTTGATGAGAAAATTTTAATAAATTTTTGACCGACGTACCGCCGGAGGAGGACAATTCGACGCGTATATATATTTTTTTTTTATGTATAACCACGGTTAACTTTTTTCATAGTGATCCGATTTCAATAATTATTTTTTTATTCGAAAGAATATACTTTATTTTTTATATAAATTTCCCATTTAAATTTTATCGAAATCGGCTGTGCCATTTCTGTACACGGGTGAAGTCGGTCATGCTAATTTTTGCAAAAAATAATCTTGTTCAGTTTATGAATCATAATTAATTGCAGAATTCGCTAATCCTAATACTTTTAATTAATTCGATTCCAGTCAACTATCCTATTGTTATTATCGGTTTTCGCCATACGTTCAGAGAATGGAACCATCTACATATATATTGCACACCAAACACAGAGTGAAAAACAGTTAATGACTTTATAAAGTAGCTAGTAGCTAGCTGCAGCAGCCAGGCTCTACAGACAGACAGACAGACAAAACTCTTTATTTACAACCACAATATGAAAAATAAACACTATTTACACATATACGACAAAAAATATATGATTATAAAGTGGCGGCCTTATCACCCATGGCGATTTCTTCCAGGCAACCTTGCACGAATATGAACCGACAAGAACAAGAAATAGTGGCCTTAAATAGATATTAACTATTATAGATATTGACTACCTATATTATACCTATATTTTTTGATTACATACATAAATACAATTGAAAATGAAAGACAAAGGCGAATCGGCCTTTCTTCTATTAAAATAGCATACAGAATTTGTTTGATTTTGCTAAAAATATTTTTATGCATCCTAAATTAAGGGTTTCCCAGATTTATTTAGAGATTTTTTAAGGATAATTTCTAAAATATAATAGGCAAAGCAAAAATCTTAAGTACAATACTGATAGTTAGCTCGCAGCACATTATAGCTCATTACACATTAAGCCGTGGTGGTCAAGAGGTAGTGACACCCGCCTTACAATCGTGAGGTCGTGGGTTCGAATCCCCGGTCCCGTACCAATGAGTTCTTTGGAATTTATGTACGGAATTTCACACCACTGGCTTTTCGGTGAAGGAAAACATCGTGAGGCAACCTGCATACGTCCGAAGAAGAAATTCGATGGCGTATGTGAATCCACCAACCCGCACTGGGCCCGCGTGGTGGATATGGCCCAATCACCCTTCGTGGGTAGGCCTACGTCCTGCAGTGGACTACTAAAAAGGCTGGTACAGTACAGTACATTATAGCTCATACATTAGTTTAAACATAGTTAAGCTGCGTAGACGGTGTGTTTAAGCAGCTGTCTGCCGCAACCTCGGGTTTTTTCCGGCGGCACCAGGCCCGGTGGCTTGCAGCTCACTGTGGCTCATATATTAGTATTGATAAGATAAGATAACGTTTATTTTGCTCAAAAAGTTACAGGCTTTGGAGTTAGTAAATCTTGATGATGCTTAAAGTAATGTTAGTAAGTAGGTACTTAGATTAAATTTACAAACTTCCAGAGTGGAACCCTAAATCTCACACTAGGGTGGTCCTGTGTCGTGAGATTTAGTCTCTTTCGCTTTTAGATAAGACATCTCATAATTATTACCTAATGTAATGAAAAGAGTGACTTAACAATGAGTTCTTAGTAATTTACTTAAATACGAGTACAAGTGATTTCCATTTTTCGATTGCGTAATGTGTGTGTGTAGCGTGCATGTTGGTGTGTGAGTGGATGTATGTTGCGAGTGTCTGTACAGTGAGGGCTTTGCTTGATTAATACTTTGAAGCAACTGGCGTGTTTATTATTTCTTTTTTTTTTAATTCTTTATGTTAATAGATATGGATAAAGTGGGACGAGTTTTTAGTGTTTTTTAAGTGTGTCTAACGTGGCAGATATTCCTATGGAGTCATTTTTAGAATGTTTTCGGTTGCATATTTATCTATTGATTATTAGTATGTTTTCAGTTGCGTTGCGATCTAAACATGACAGCCATGTCTTGATTTTAGTTTTGCAAACAAAACGCGTTGTATGCAATATTTTGATGGAGCTGTCGATACGTTGGTATAATATGGCCGCGGGTTTGTTCCGGCTCAACATTCCTGGTTGCTTTGCAGCTCACAATAGCTCATAAACATTAGTATATATACTTACAATAAACATAGTCAGGCTGTAGAAGATGATCAGGACGGTGTGTTTGAATAACTGGCCGCCGCGGCCGCGGGTTTGCTCGGGCGGCAACAGGCCCAGTTGGCTCGCAGCTCGTTCTAGCTCATTCAAATACGTGCAGGCTCCGGGCTCGGTGCAGCGGTGCTTTTGAGACGGCGGGCAAGCGCAGTCCCTGAGAAAACCATACACAGGTGAGAAAATTTCGTAAACTTTCACACACACACACGATTGTAAGTCGGTAATATTTGAATAGTTTCAGTAACAGCAGCTGTATGATATCGAGCTCGGTTGGCTCGCAGCTCATTTCAGCTCATTCAAATGCATGCAAGACCGAGCTCGGTGGAGCGGTGCTTTTGAGTCGGTGGGCAAGCGCAGTCCCTAACAAAAACGCTATAATTAAAAAAAAAAACCCAATGACATAGTCATAGTGTAATTGAAAAAAAAAAATTATATTTTATTAGAAAACCTCTTTACAGAATGAGGACATTAATATTAGGTTTCTGGTGGCCTTATCGCTTATAGGAATCTTTTTCAGGAATCTTTCGAATAAGAGGATTTATGAGGAAGATAGAATTATTAGAAATAATTAATTATTAGAAAAAATAATGCGGTCATTGCATTTACTGAGATTAGATTTATCGTAGGAACTCTATAAGGAAGACACATTTTCCACAGTGAGCGTCTCCAAGCTAACATCGTGAATACCGTCACGTAGTTTGACTAGATGTTTGTCAGCGATCACCGAAATTAAGTAGCTTACGGCATGGTCATGGCCTTGGGATGGGTGACCGCGGATGGCATTTACAATTGAGCGCTACCGCGGCTCGGATGATACGTTAAATTGTAGGTCCCGGTTGTTTCAACCGTTTAGCCATGTCAGAGGCCTTCACGTGGCTTAAAAATTCTAACACTGTCTAAAATGAAGTCATAAACGATTGCTATTACGATTGCTATTGCTTAGGCGGTAGGGGGGCAGGGCTAGTCACCCCGCCTACACGAATCGAATCGTTCTGTTCTATACCAACCTTTTCAATAGTCCACTGCGGGACGAAGGCCTACCTACAAAGGGTTATAATTTATGAACATGCATACTTACTTTATACCGTTAGACAGGTCTTCAATATCCTGGGAGCTCGGTAATCCATTCTCGCAGTTGGGGTCATCCGAGCAGCATCCGTTCGGGTTGCGACTCGGCGACGGCGTAGCTGTTATAGTCCTATAGCAAGCTGAACCAAAAAAGTTAATAGTAGATAAGAGAAAATAAAAAATTAGAAAACCCCCACTATAATACATAGATTGCATTGTAATATGGCTAAAACAATCTCGATTACATCAGCTTTCAAACAAAAACCAGACATATCCAGGGTTATTTGCGTACCCTCTACTAAGCCGAAAAAAGGGTGATTAAGACAACCATTATGATCAACTGTTACAATGGGGCCAACGCGTAATTGACAAGTTTTCATATTTCACAAGGCTATGAAATTCCAAAACCATTTCGAGATATCGGGATGCTGATCATTATGTTTATTTTTCCAAAATTTTTAGTGCAGTAACTGCTAAGATATTAGATAAAAACTCTCACCCAAGCCGTTTCGGGATTTATACTAAAAGTTCAGTTGCCTATGATAAAAAAATACTAGCAATATAAAATGACAGTTAACACTGACAGTGTTGACACATAAAATGTAGTTTAAAAATAATATGTCAGTGTCATTTTCAAATTACTTGTTTTGCTTTAGCCCGAGAGGTAAACGCAAAAAATGCAAATACTTTCCAAAAGCTGAATTATTGGTACATAGTTATCAAAATGGTGTACATCAATATCCTGGAGTCAGTCAGCTGGGTTCCCTAGCATTTGGTGGAAGAAACCGTTTGAATTTTAAAAGTATCTTGGAACTAGTACTACTTATTCTTCTTCTTTTAAGTGGTGCTAATTTAAAGCCTGTATGGTAGACCCTGTTACATATTTCAGGTGATTGACAGTTGTTAAACATTTTTTATATATGTCGAATCCATAAAAGGATCCGCATCAGTTATGGTGATTCAATGTGGTAATGATTTTATACCATCTGACCTAACAATGCTTCAGTGTGGCGTGGCGTGGGTTAAGCGGGCGAGGAGATAAATTGCGACGTCACGAACAATCAGTTTATTTCACAGAAGATTACGTATGACTAAAATTATAGAGAAAACTTTAAGCGAAGGACATGGCGTTCCGCAGCGTAACGCACGCTGCCACCATTTTATCAAGAATCACAACTCGAGCCGTTCTAATCACAGTTCACCATAACCTCTCCGAACCAGCTCTCTTTTCCACTCACAAGTGACATCTCCATGTCATCATCGAATTTTCCTTTGAACCCATCAGCAGCGTTTGTTACAAGCGTTACCCCAGGAATGTTGCCACTACCATTCCTAGTCCTTCTAAATTATACTAAGTGGCACTAATTAAAAATAAACTTAAAACTATTGTCCCGATATATATTTCTTCCCATAGTATACCGCGGTACATAGTGGACTTTTTGCCCTGACCTCCCGGCCTATTTGTTGTGAATTGTGACGGATTGATTGGCATTGATAGTGACAGCAACGCTAGCACCTATTTTTTTCTAATGTGGCTTCAGTAAAATTGTTTATGAGTCCTAAATTTTGCAGTTACGTCCTTTTAGAATAAGCTACTTTTCAAAACTTAATTTTACGGAAAATGTAAGTCCTATTGGAAAAATAAAAAATACGTATTTGTTATTTTGCAATATTCTTTCAGATAATAAATATATATAACTATGTTAAAAATTTGAAATGTTGTCAATTCGAGAAAAAATTAGCTGTTCCATACAAAATTGACAACTCAGAATCGACAAAATGAAACTGTTTTTTATTTTTAGAATACCGGACTGGCCCCATTGTAGGGGTTGTTTATAATAATAGTACACTAGTTCTGGATAACCAAAAATGAAACAACTGTTTTTTTTATTTTTAGAATACCGGATTGGCCTCATTGTAGGGGTTGTTTATAATAACAGTTCTGGATAACCAAAACTGAAACAACTGTTTTTTATTTTTAGAATACTGGATTGACCCCATTGTAGGGGCTGTATATAATAATAGTACATTAGTTCTGGATAATCATGTAAATTATAGTGTAGCATGGCTAAAACTATCTCGATTACTTCAGCTTTCAAACAAAAAACATATATTGACATTTAAATCGGGAGTTACAATTCGTATTACATGTTTCAATAAAGAAAACATCGAAAGTTCGTCTCCTTTTGCTCGCACTTATTTAGTTATGCAAGCGAGAGGACTGGAACCCCAAATCTTATCTTTAGTCACACCAGTTATGTTGCCTAACTGCCCTTAATGCAAAACATGAAAAAATATTGCGCGAGTAGGACGAGCGCAATATTTGTCCATTAATTGGAACGTTAGGCCAAACAAAATCTGAGTACACATGCCAGCTACCTAATATATTTATAATCTAAGAAATCATGATAAATTGCACATCAAATCCAATTCTATCACAACTCAAAAAATAATAATGGTATAACTAAAAATTATATTACAAATACCTGGTTCCTCTGATCCAGGAAAGCATTAGGACAAAAACATGCATTGTAATAACCAGACAGTGGAACCTAACACTAAGATCAATTACGTAAATGATTTTATTAACAAAATACGTAATAGCGACACTTCGTTTCTTCTAGAATTAATAATTTTGAGAATTCTAATATTTAACATTGGCAAATACACAAATCATGCAACGCCAAACTGAAAAATAAGGCAGATAAAAAAGGTTATTCTTACCGTTGTTGGAGATGGATTGCGTTTGCGATATGGGGTCTGCATTGTCAACCAAACTGGTGGTTTCGTCCGGCGGGCTACAGGACGCGATGTCGGCAGCCAACGACGCGAACTGAGCGCTGCGCCGCCGGAAACGGATGTACACTATCAGGCAGCCAGTCGATACTGGAAATAAATATTGTTTAAACTCTCAAATAATAAATATTAGCCTACTAGAGTTTGTGCAAAAAGAGAAACGTCGTAGGTGAAGTCGCCCGTGTCCCAATTGAGCGAGTGTCGAGGTCTCCCGTGGTCTTCGTGGCAAGCAGCACCCCCACCATGATCGAGACGATGCTACAGATGATATCCAACTTACCAGTGAGACAGAAGACGAGCAGACAGAGTCGGATGGCGTCCACAGAGCGAGTGTCGAGGTCTCCCGTGGACTTTGTGGCAAGAAGTACCCCCACCATGACCGCGGGCGCGCCCCACGCCACGAAACCCAGCACCGGCCACAGCGTCACTACGAAACATGGCCCACGACTCTGTCAACAAATATGTAGTCATTATTTGTCGCCAAAAATATCATAGCCGACTTCAACCGTGTACAGAATTCAAATAGTTCGCACGGATCGATGTATCATCGTTTTTTTTTTTTTTTTTCGAATTGGTTCGCTTTTGACTACATACTGCCTGATGTTAAGCAGATGTGCGGTCTAGGGTTTAGCACGCTTACCTAGAAGATACCTATTAACTCGGGATTTGAAGACAACCACGTTGTACTTTAACGGGAAGACAGACGCAGGCAAAGCGTTCCACATTCCGGCTGTTCGTATGAGGAATGAGGATTTAAAACGCTTGGTTCTAACGCGCGGAATATCCACCATAAAAGGGTGGCGCTTTGGTCGCGTCTGTCTAGCCGTACCTTAGATTATAGAGGGAATAGATACGAAGTAAATTCTTATGTCCTCCCGCAAAGATTCAGACCTTATAGTGGTCGGCTAATTTGAGGTCCTGTAGGAACGAAGGGCGTGGATTATATTCTGATTTTTGCCCTTCAACTCTCATTACATCACCTCATTGCTTTAATTTTATTGTTTGCTTCCCTATGTCTTAAGATTATGGCATTAAAAATATGTAATCAAATTCTTCGCCTCCCGCCATCTACTATACCCCAAAAGGCTTTTGACAGTTGTAGCCGTCATTATTCTGAGACCATCCAACCAATAAGAAATTATCTTCATATTTATGTTTTGGCTATAGCAAAGCTGATTGTGATTTCTACAAATATTGTATTAAACGTGTAAATAAATAGAATTTATAACATTATAAGGGCACAAACAATAAAAAACAACCATGGTTACCTGCTGTGTTTGGGGCTGCGAATCGTGTTCTAAGAACAAAAGCGAATGTTTCTAATTTTTAGGTTAGTCGTAGTTTTTGTATTTTCACGTCTATGTTTTTGAAATATGAATAAGTGTTCAATGCAGGAACTATTAATGACGTTTAAAACTATCTATTTTAATTCACTACACAGCATAAAACGATAATTTTGAGAAAAGCAAATATATTGAATGTTTACATTACTTCAAATAGTGATGGACAAAGTTACGATTTTATTGCATTGCAATATGTTATTCGATACTTCTCTCGGTGCATAATCGGTAGAAGTCATAATAAATCTATGGTTGTATAGTACTCGTTTTTGCCAAACTTCCTTTTAACCCGACTACCAATTAATGACTACCTATGTTTTTAAGTAGAATCTTGGTTAACTATTAGGTTTGTAAAAGACAACATTCATATTGGGCTAATCCTGATAATTCCGACCAAATAGTATTAATGCATATAATTCTCAACATGTTATACCATGGGACCAACCCTCTATGATCACTCCCTGCGTAGTTATCGAATTTTGAAATTAATTATTTTCATATATTAACAAAAATATTCACCAATTTACCTGCTTATTTCTAATAAGTTATTAGAACCGTTCATTGCATATTCAGTAGTATTAGACGCTTTTTACTGTAGTTAATATGTGTTGGCTTGTCATTTATTTACTTTATTAACATGGTTTTATTAGTTTAACCTGTATGTTTGCTTGCTTGTAACCAACCCCTTTGAGCTCGATTTTGACCTACTTTGAGCGATAACATTTTCTTTAAATTTCCACACCTATCAAAGATGGATGACAATATATTTACTATAAAAATAGAAAAAAATCTATAATTGAAAAATAAATATGGTAAAAAAAACCTAAAAAACACTCATTTATTTTACTCTTTTTATTTGATATGCCAAGAAAGCGTGTTTTTTAGTATTTTCTAAACTACCTAATATTGATTTTGGATCTCGGAAACGGCTTCAGTGATTTTGATGATTGTCATTCAAATAAATGTTTTTAAGTTCAATAGAGAACACAAAAGGGTCTACTATCAAATATATCAAAATATTCGTTCGCTGGCCTAAGTGTATGTTGATACATTAAACAGTGTCTCAGTTTCATTCATAGCTGGTTGATAAAATCTTTTTTTTTAAATAATTGTTTTCAAAACTCGGTAACTAACTACTGCACAGGAGGTGATTCTAGAGGGTTGGTCATGTGGGGTAAAATGTACAGGATAATATTATGTATCTACGAATATTATTGCCTAAATAATTGTTTTGGTCGGCACTCTTTCAGATATAGCCCAAAATGAATGATGTCTTTTAAACAGGGTCATTTCTAATCAATTAGCATTGTTTTAGGGGCTTGTTCTGTATATCAAAACTAACAACTTTTGTTCTACGACTTTTTGAGTGGTTAAGAAAGTGCGAAGTAATGAGGAAAGTTATACATATTTATGATAGTAAATTTAAAACGTGTCGTGTCAATCATGAAGGTGCCATCGTAATTATAATAGCTAATTAGCATATTTCTGTTTCTTTTTCACTTTAGGCATTCGATAGAGAGAACACTTTTTAAGTTTGCTATTTAATTTACGATAGCGCCTTCATAATTGGGCCTAGTATAGCTTAAAAACTACGCTTTATAAGTTTAATACATCGGCAGTCACACAGAAGAGAGAAGGTCTCATTTCTGTGGGCAATCAGGTATTTCTCGGAAAAATCGATATTTTTATCGATTCGAGTTTCGAATCGATTTTCGAAGTATTGATTTAGCGCAACGCTTCAAAGGGGGCGGGGCAAAATCGACGCCATGTTTCCGAGATATGCTGTGACGTAGCTATGATACGTTATTTTTGTGCTAGGGCGCCCCTACGATAGAAGAAAGGGGCAGGGGGGACTAGGTCGATGTAGTAATTTTCACATTATTGTTGATTTATCAAAAATGGCTCAGCCGATTTCGATAAAAATTTAAATGGGACCACCTTTGATCTATCTAACAAAAAAAGAATCGGTTCATAATTGGTGAAGTAACATACATACAAAATAAACATACAGTCGAATTGAGAACCTCCCTTTTTGAAGTATGTTAAAAACTTGACGCGCGCCATGACTCAAACGCCTTTAAGTTGGACTCAGCCTATTAATTATTATGTACTTGCGTTGGCTCGTCTCATCACTCAATCGTGTCAGAACAAAGCGTTTCGAATCCTCATTCCTCATACGAGTACGAACAGACAGAATGTGGAACGCTTTGCCTGGGTCTGTCTTCCCGCTAAAGTACAACGTGGGTGTCTTCAAATTCCGAGTAAATAGGTATCTTCTAGGTAAGCGTGCTACACCCTAGACCGCATATCTGCTCAACATCAGGCAGTATGTAGTCAAACGCAAACCTACAAGGAATAAAAAAAAATCGTATTAAAACTTGTCTTACCTCTAGCATAAGAAGGCCGACAGAGAGCATAGACGTCCACAGCAGGCAGGCGAAGGTGGCAAAGGTGGCGAAACATTGCTGCGCGGTCGCGCGCCACGACTCCACGTGCACCTCCAGCGGCCCGCCCACGATTACACTAATCGCTAGCACCAGCTGAAAAACATACGTTTAACTTTAAGGTGCGGTCAGTGCCGGATTATCCCTGATGCCTAATACCTCATAGCCCGGGAGGTAAGCGCAACAAATGCAACTACTTTCTAAAAGCTGAATTTTCGGTATTAGGTAGTCATGGTGGTGTACAACAATACCCCGGAGTCAGTCAGCTGAGATGCTTTGCGTTTGGTGGGGATACCAGTTTGATTTTCAAAAATATAAATAAATTTCTTGCAACTACTTCTAAAAGCTGAAAATTGGTGTATGGGTAGATAAGTAATTTAAAATGAGTAACCACAGCCAATCAACCAAAACATGTTACAGAGCTTTTCTGTTAGTCATTAAAGGTAAAGGTACCTTGTTAGGTACTTGCTTAGGTAATTTGCTGCGTTTAAACTTTTTTAGTTATAATTTTACTCGCACGCTAATTTTACAGCTTGTAAAACTAGTTGCAAGATATTCATTTATTTTTAAAAAATTCAATTCAAAGATTTTTGATAATCTATTTGACGGACTATACTCTATAAAATTTAACTTGATCTCTGCGACAGTAGAAGATTGACATTTTTAGAGTTGGGATAGTGGTGGAAAAAAACGATTTTCAAACAATGTTGTAATGAAATCGAATGAGTAGTTGAAGGTGAGAAATTGGATTTCATTTACTTACTATTATTTAAGATCAAGTATGTACACATGTAAATAATGTTATGATATTAATTATATACTCATAATAATGTAACGATAGTATTTATCGACGTTTTTCACTATTATTGATGCTAATGTAACATATCATTGGGTTTACTTTAATTACACATGTAAAAAATGTTTTAATATTACAATATACAATAAAATTAATGATAAATCAAGTTTTATTTAAAATATCGTCAGTATAAACTATCGATATTTTAATCAAAACTCTATCTAAAACTCTGTGGTCACGATCATTCGTCGCCCATCACTAATCAGCATGCCCACAAAGTATGACATTGACAGGTACTGTCTGTACTTATAAGAAATTCAGGACTTCATAGGCGTGATTTTTCTGACAGCTGTCGCAGAGATCAAATTAAATTTTATAGAGTATAATTATATTTATTAAGTAAACAAGCCTATTTGTTAAAACGTATCCGACGTAACTATTTATTATAGGCCGCGCCACACAAGTTGGCGGATGTGAAGTTAGCTTCGAGCTGCGCAATGGCCAATCAACGTGCGGCTTTATGTCAGCTTCAATCAGGATTGGATATAGCGCAACTTCACATCCGTCAACTTTTGTGGCGCGGCCTATACATACAATTTTCAGTAAGAGAAACAAGTAATCATTACCTGAGAAACAATCAAGCACATGGTAAGTCGATGTGGCATCCTCTTATACTTCTTGGTCAGAACAAAAACTGTCAGCACCCATAGAGAAGCTACCAGTGACACTATGGACAGATCGTAGCCAAACTTTTTCAGCTGTTCCGCGTAATCCTTGTTGATAGATATCACTTCCGCTGATAGGAACATCATGGGAGCGGAGAGGAATGTGCAGATTACCATTGATGATGCCATCTAGAACAATAAAGGGTTTAGGTACAAAAAGTTGAATTTGCAGTGTGTTGAATCGTAAAATGATGAATTCGCAATAAGTTGAATTAGCATAATGTGGGATTTGCAGCATGTTGAATCCTAAAATGTTGAATTCATTCTTTATTTTTTTCAGAAGATCGTTTTTAGTTTCAAAAAAGACAGGTCTCTAAGTGACAGCTGTCCCCTCTATAATCTAAGCAGCTGTCACGTTCTAGAATGCACATGCATGACAGGTATGTGGTATTGCTATTGCCAAATCCTTAGAATTTAAGGAAGCTTATTATTTAATCGAGCGCCTCAGCCGGAGATTCATGATTTTAGGAACGTTATTCGAATGAACCATTCGAAATCGATGTATACCATTTTTATAAAGTATACCATTTTTATAATTTCGACAAGATTTAAATGGGACCACCTCGGGAGAATATCCTTTCAAACTAAAAAATATTTTTTTAAATCAGTTCATAATTGGCATAAATAACAATGAATACACAAAATAAATATAGTTTAAAAAAAACTAAATACACGTTTTCATAATCATGTTTTTTAGTTTTTTTAAACTATAGCCGCCTTACCACAAAATATTTAAACACGCTTTAAACACTGTTTTATCGTGCAATTTGTACTGTTAGACATTGCCTAAAGCGTGCGTAAACCTTTTGTGGTATAACGGTAGGTATTTATTTTTCACTTTTTAGTGAATAGCCACCGAATTTTCTTACTCTTATACAAAAGATGATGAAAGAAATTGTAGCTTCCTGGCAAATCTAATCAGGATAATCAAATAAATGCATTGCCATCGGTCTTTGATAGGTGTGCAATGTTTAAAGAAAATCTGTTCGCTCAAAGTAGGGCAAAATCGAGCTCAAAGGCGTTGTTTACAAGCAAACAAACATACAGGTGAAACTAATAAAAGCGTGTTAAAAAAATAAAAATAAACATACAGACGAACTTAGAACCTCCTCTTTTTTTGAAGTCGGATAAAAATTTAAAGTAAGCGGGTGAAACCGCCGGTAAAAGCTAGTATTGAAAAAAATATACTACCAATAAAATTATCATTAGTGTTAACAATACAAAACATAAGTCATGATACAGCTATAAAACCAGTTTAATAAAATAATGTGATTTACATGATTACAAATATTTTTTTGCAATTTATTAGTTTTCTGTCCAGACGGCCTAGATGAAAAAATAAAACTAGGAAGTTCTCACGGCAATAGGTGTTTTGCATGAGAATGCATCAAATGTCACATAAACCGGTTTTGAACATTAATTATTTAAGGTGTCAGATACACGTGTACATACGTAATTAGGTATAGGCCGAATAAAATTTTAAGGCGCCTGTGAACACAAAAAATAACAAACTGTGAGTCATTGCGCAGTAGTAAATTCATTTTGTCATCTGCGCTGAAGTGGGGATGCACGCAATTTGTAGCTAACTTCGCAAATAATTATATTTTTTGTCGGTATATAGGCTTTTTATGTTTTAGATATTTAATCTAAATAAGACTTATTATTTGTATACATAAATATAACGAGTATTTTGATAATCAAAATAGGTCTCATTGTCCCAATTTAATTTAATTTTTACCTTTATGTATAGGACGAAAAAAAACAATGCTGTGTGAAGTTAGGTACAAGCTGCGCAAACTCCAACCCCGACTGAAGACCCCGATTGTGCATACTTTGAAGGAGTTAATGGTGGACAATCAAATAAGAAACAGTTTTAGAGTTTGGTATAAAGATTGCTAAAAAACTAATAAATAAAAACAAATAGATACATAAATGTAATTGAATGCCTATATCTAATGATATAGTTATATCAATTAATCAGCATGTGGCTCGATGTACAAGTTTTAATAATTATGTAAATATACATACAAGTTAAGAAAATAAAGATAGATACACTGTGGATATAACAAGGTTTGATGGAGGAAAATAGAAGAGCTTTTGGGAGCTTGAAGTGGACAACGCATGGGTCTATTGAACCATGAGTATGTACACTGGGCTGAAAAGTCTGCAAATTGGAGGATAGGATATATAAGATACATAATTATGGAAA
The DNA here is from genome assembly GCA_949316475.1 of Hypomecis punctinalis. Taxonomy (NCBI): domain Eukaryota; kingdom Metazoa; phylum Arthropoda; class Insecta; order Lepidoptera; family Geometridae; genus Hypomecis; species Hypomecis punctinalis. Next base: position 11,750,574 of record OX438810.1, read on the forward strand.
CGAATACTCAGGATAGACATCTATTAAAATAAATATATCTAAAACATGTATGGAGGATCAAAATATTTTTGTTAAACAAAGACCTTACCTATATGCGAGGGAAACAGGAAAAAAAAGAAAAAAAAAACCCGACTGAAGCTCACATAAAGCTGCGTGTTGAATGGGCGTCTTGTAGATATGATTCGGCCTTCGAGCAATATCTATAGAGTGACAATCGTGCAAAAAAAGTGTCCAAGACAAAACCCTGCCCAAGCTAAGTAGTGGGCAGGCTTTTTAGTTAGTCGTAATTCGCAATTACAAGCCGACTACAACGCCGCGCGATGCCAAAGTGCTCGGTTACAAGCACTAATAACGTCGAGATTAGAGAAAACGGGTCAATGTGAATTATTTAATGTAAATATCTAAGTCAGTATGATGACCGCGCTCGGACATTTTTGTACTACTTTCACTTAGGGACTGTGGCTCTGTAGATATTTGCTCGAATGATTCGGCCTATAAATGATTGACTAATAATTTAGTTTTAAGAATTCAGGCTATTCTTACCAAATCAATCTCCAGTTGATACAAATTGGAAAAGACGAAGACCGCGGGTGCCGTGGGTATGGTTCCGTACAAGAAAGCGTACGTGGATAGCGAGGCCGTCTCGGAGTCGTTTGCACCCGCGTGGAGACCACTGACAGCCTCCCGCATCACTACTGGCAACACTATTCTGAAAAATCAACAAATTAGTTAAAAAAAATCCGTCTGTTATATATCAACAGATAAGCAATGCACTATTACATTTTTATTTAAATTGAGGAATTTGCAAATTGCATCCAAGAAATTATCTCGGTCTATGACAGGGTGTGCCTAAAAAACTTATTTTCACAACGAGCTACTCAATACAGCTGCATGAAGAACAAAGTGACAGCTCAGGTATACAAGAAGTGAGGATTTAGACGGATGGCTCGAAAACTGAAAAAGGTACAGGGTCAGGTACATTCTCTGAAGACCTGAATTTATTTATTTATTTATATCAAATTAGCACGGTAACAGAACCAATTACACTAATGATAAATAATAATTATTACTTAAATTACGTCAATGTCAAATTTGGTTAACAATAATAATAAATTACATATCACAAAAAACACACACAAAAAATATTACGTCCATGTCAAATTAAGTTTACAATAATAATAAATTACAAAGCACATTGAATTCGATTAAAAAATAATAAAAAAAAAAAAACATTAAAACACAAAAAAAAAGTTAATACACAGTGAATATACACATCGCAACAACCCTGGGTGAAAACAACTCTATCTTCCAAGCGGAATATGTAGGTATCATCCAGGCTGCAACAGCAGTACTCAACAGAGAGGTAACTGATTACAATATTAGAATCCTCTCAGACAGTGCTGCGGTGCTTAAGGCACTACAACGATACGAACACTCCTCAGGGCTAACCTTACAGTGTCATGATCTATTGGAAGAAGTAAGTAAGAAAAATAATGTTACTCTCCAATGGATCAAAGGACACAGCGGGTCCAGAGGAAATGACGCGGCGGACGAGCTAGCCAGGTGAGGTGCAGGTAGGCGCCCTGTAAGGCCTGGACCGATGATCCCTTTGCCCTTCAGCCAAGTCAGAACCTGGATACGCCAACACACAGCTAGACATCACAAGGAATACTGGACAAGTACTGAGGGTTGTAAGCAGTCAAAGGAAGCTTTGCCGGAATTAAATCCGAGATGCTCCCGACGCCTGCTGAACATTAAACGAGACAAACTCCGACTCATAGCCGGAGTAGTCACGGGACATTGCCGGCGTTGGCGAGCTGCTGGACTTCCTGGAAGACACCGGGTGGCTGAACTAGCTGCAGCCGGGTGACCCACATCATATACATTTAATATTACATATTTAGATACGTAGTATTATTATATCTTCTTTGCCCACATAAAACGGGACCATGGAGGGCTCAATTGTGGAAAAGGCCCGCAACAACAAAAAAACTCATAGCGTAGTTTGAGTAGATGTTTCTTAGCGATCATCAAGTTAAACAACGTTCGACACGATCAGTTTGCGGTTAGGTTAGATGGAATTTATAACTGAGCGAGCACTGCCGTGGTTCGGACACGTTGAATTGTGGATCCCAGTTGTTTCAACCGTTTAGCCATATCAGAGGCGACTTAAACTTTATAGCGACGCTATAAGCTGCGCACATCCCCTCTCGTACTTCACTAACAAATGCATTTATTGACATTAGGCCCAATTACGAAGGCGCCATCGTAATTATAATACATATTTAGAATATTTATGTTTCTTTTTCACTTTGGGTATTCAATACAGAGAACACTTTTACGTTCGTTGCTGTTAAATTTACGATGGCGCCTTCATAATTGGGCCTAATGTTAACCACTCGCCTCGTGTTCACAGCCGCCAAAAAGTTTGATTCAACCTATACTAGTGCTAGTCATCCGGCTTATAAGAACTGACTTACCCCGTTTTGTTTTAATGAACTTACAATTTAACCATAATCAGAACACAAGGCAGGAGTAGTGCGGGGCCCCTCAGCCGGTGGATCTGTCCGACCATGCGGAGCCCCAGCAAGAAAAGAGCAGACGCCGAGAAAGATTGTCCAAACACCTGTAAGACAAAACCGATTTCAGAGAAAATACAGCATAATCTCACTAATCCGGCACTATTAAAAACCAGGGGGTGCCGGAATATTGGAATGTTAGGATTACAGGATTACAGAGGAAAAATTATGATAAATAAAATGAATCATTTCATAACGAAAATAAAATTTATGTGCGCGCATAAAGAGAATACAGAATTATAATGCTTGTAAGGATGTTGATGTTGACGTGATAAGTTTTGAGGTTAGACTGCTAGACGACGACGCGGCGACGCGCATGGGCGTAGAAGCGCGGGAGGCGAGGGCGGATGGTGCCGGATTTTTAGACATATCGGTCTATTGAAGTGCCGGATTAGTGAGATTATACCTACCTACTTTAAATGGATAAATTATTATTTTTCGCCGAAATTGGCACAACCGACTTCAATCGTTGCATTCTACGTACAAAATTCAAATAGAAATCTTGACTTGAATCGATTTTCCTCCATGCGAATTCGAATGCAATTTTTTTACGATTGATTTTTCAATCCCGTTCAGCAGATTTTGATAAAATTTAAATGGAACTATTTCTGAAGTATCATCTACCAAACAATAAAAGAATCATCAAAATCGGTTTATTATTCGCGAAATATTCGCATAACATACGTACAAAATAAACGTACAATCGAATTGAGAACCTCCTTTTTAAGACGCTTTTAATAGTTTCACATGTATGCTTGCTTGTAACCAACCCCTTTAAGCTCGATTTTGACCTACTTTGAACAATCAGATTTTCTTTAAACTTTACACACCTATCAAATACAGATGACAATGCATTTATAAAAAAAAAATCCTAAGCGTGTTTATTAGTTTTTTTAAAACTATAATTTTATTTGTAGTGGGTTTAAAACAAGCAAGTATAGTGCCTAAAACAAACTATTTTACAAAGGATTTGTTCCGTTACCGGTATTAAAATAAATAAAAATTCTAACCTGAGCAAAGATTGCTGTCTTAAAATGAGCATTCAAAATGTAATTATTATCTAATAAAAAAAGATACGATTAGATTTATACGATTTAGATAATCGATAATATATATTTGGGGTATGTAACGTGTAACGGAACGGATATCTCGTAAAGAAACACGCTAATCTGAAAAATCTCAAAGCTAATTTAAAAATAAAGTATAATAGAAATGTTAATGTCAAAAGAAATTCATTGATTAATTTGATTTTCAATCAGTGTTGCCACCTTAGCCCTTTTGGACCTAGACCTAGGACTGTTTTACTGTTTACTGTAGGTGAACCTGGTGTGTAATGATTTAGCCCGGAAAGGGCTATCTAGCACTTATTTGTCCTATTTATTTTCATAGAAAATATAATTTTGAATTTCCAATATACTTTTTTAAAATAACAATTTAAAAAAAATGCAGGGTACATATTATTTTTCATTACTCCATGGAGCTTTAAAATTTAAGTACATTCCTAGAAAAATTGAATGATCTTGGTTAGAATATTAATACCGAGTTCGTCGTAAATCAGGTACAACTCCTTAACATTAATTATTTTTTAACAAAATAGGATGTCTGTAAAGTCTGTTTACAGACTATAAATTATCATGTAAAATAGGCAGGATGACTGGGTAATAAAATCATCATTATAATCAGTCCGTAAGTTGGATTATCAAAAATGATTGGACACATTTTTTTCTATTGTCAATAAAACAACAAATAGCAAAGATAAACCTTGGTAAAGTTTGGGAGTGGGGGTCGTGACGTCACGTCTCTTACGAAAGTCTATACATTTGTATGACACTCGTGACGTCAGGCGAAACTTTAACGGGCTGCATCTTCATCATTTTTCGTCTAATCAACAAAAGAAAATATGTGTCTGATATTTTTAACAATCTACCAGAATAATTATATTTTTTGTCATCATGCCTATTTTTAAGATAAGATAAGATATTTTATTTCCAATAAAATTTAAAATTAGAGTACAGAGCAGAGTTTCAAATTTAAAAGTTTCAAAATTTATACATAACAAAAACTAGTTACATTATACTATTATAATAATTGCCGCTACAAATCAATTATTTAATTCAATTGACATACTCGTGGTCTGTGAATTATCAGTGGGCCCCAAACTAGGCTAAGCCTGTATCTTGGTGGCCCTTGGTTTAAACGAGTACTGATTTAAAGTTTCGCGCGACTTCGTGAGAAAATAAATTATTGGTGGTACGAGTAACTAAAAAGAAACAAATATTGCCGGTTACATAAATTTGCGGCTTTGTCTGTTTGTCTGTCTGGAATGGATGGGTTTGAGCATATACCAGTGAACGTGAATGTGCGTGTATGTGTGTGTAAGTGTGTGTGAGTGTGTGTAACACGTACCAAACCAACGTTTTCGTCCATAAACCAACTTTACAGACTACCAATTTATTAAATAGGTTTCTTTTTTGATAATTTTAAACATACCTGTAACAAGCCCTCGATGTAAATTGAAATTTGATGTTTGAATGCAGCATTCCCCACTATACCCAATATAGTCATCATGAGCACTGGATTATACAACACTCCCTTAACTATTTGCTTGAGAAGTTTCCCTGTGCACAAGTTAAACTGTCCTCTTGCAGTGACTTCTTGAGATAAGTCCTTTTGCTTCTGTATCTCCATTAGAACAAAAGCCACTGGGTTGAGGATAGAGAGAGATATTGGAGCCATGAGGTAGAGGTATAGAGCATACTCAGGATGTGTCTTTTCATACAGCGCATTAACTGAAATTAAAATAAAACTGTAAAATTTAGAGAATACAATATTTTGTGAAGTTATGAAGTTATGACTATAGGTAAATGCCTGGAAGAAATCGCTTAAAGCGATAAGGCCGCCAGTTAGAAACCTATAAATTGTACTGTTTTGTCCCTGTAATTTGTTTTTTATGTAATGTGGTTGTCTAATAAAGTGTTATTGTTTGTTTGTTGTTAAATGTTATTCAAAGGTAATGTATATTAAAGGTATGTAAAGGTAATGATATAGGCACATCAGTATACACTGCTCGCCTATAAACAAATAAATAATGTTATTGCTAGATTGAGAGGATAGAGAAAAATATGAAAAGAAACTTCAAGGAAGCAATATGAGATTTTTGTATTGTTGAAAATACATTGTGTGGTCAGTCTTTGGACAGGTGACTGCAATAGCTTAGATGACGTGTTTAATTGTGGGTTTTTATTTTATTTATTAGGCTTCACATTGACAACTGCATCAAAACAAACATCAATTACTTATGTACTAGCTTAAACAAAATGCGTCATCTTTCTAAGGAAGCACCACATGCAATAATTCTACAAAGTAGCAAAGTTCCAATCAGTTTAACCGTTAATCCATGTCAGGAGGCTTTCAGGCTGCCTACAAACTTTAACCAGGACAAGCTACCCAGCCTACATTAATTATTGTTGTAAATAAATATTTTTCGCTAAAAATGGCATAGCTGACTTCAACCATGTGCTAGAATTCGAATACTTCGCATGAATCAATGTGTTATAGGTGATTTTTCAAAAACGGTTCAGCCAATTTCATTAAAATTGAAATGGGACTACCTTGGAAGTATAAGCTTTCGATTATAAAAAAAGGTTATTTAAATCGGTTTTTGATTGACAAAAATATCGATGAACATATACAAAAAAAAAATACATATACAGATGAACATACTATACTGAGCGCCACACAAATCGATGAGATGTTAGCCGCAGATGACACTTCGCCGTGATTGGCTAATTATTGCGCATGTGTGCACAATTCAGACGCCGCATGTGGTAGTGCCTAGGGAGCGCGGGGGAGGCATAACCTTGGCGGGCGGGTGTGCCCCGGCGTCTCGTTTCTCTGGCTCCCGCGAATGCCTGTTTTTCGGCTTTTGCGCAGAGCTCTGCGCATAACTTCCCATCCGTCAATTTGTGTGGCGCTCAGTATACATACCTCCTTTTTTTGGAAGTTCGTAAAAATGGGTGGTTAATTCCAGAATAAGATAAGATTCATTAAAAGTGAATTACTCAAGTCAAATATACTAACATGAATATTAATATCAATCTAATATACAAATTTTATGAAACATTCTTAGATCTTATCATGTTGAAAACCAGTTTCATCATAACTTATCCAGTTCATTGGTTTAAAAATAGTCAACTGATTGATGAGATAAAATGATAATTAGTTTATAGCTGTGTTACAAGCAAATCAAGGCTATTTTAAAATGGAAATTGAAGAGATTCTGTTTGTTACAACATTTATTTACAATAACAGTTAAAGACAGGCATGCCATCAGTGGCGTAACTATACCATTTAGGGCCTGTGGCAAATGCTTTAGATGTGGTTCCATTAAAAATTCTTGCTTTGTAAGTTAATTTTCACAAACCATTAAATATACCCAAATTAATTATAATGTGTGTATTTTAGCTAAATTTCTAATAAATTTTATATTTGAAAGCAACAAGGGAGTCAGACTTTTGAACATTACTTTTGGAATGTATTACAAAATTTGGCAGTATAAGCCCCAACAATATAACAGATAAGGATCCAACAATAAAAGGAAAAATTGCTCAGATGATTTAAACTTTTGTCGAGATTTTTGCAAAATTTTGTAAAAAAATACTTGCGATCTCTTGGGCGAGGGCCTCCTAGGGTCGGGATCCTGTGGTATTTTGCCAGCCCTGCCACCCTAATAGTTATGCCACTGCATACAAAATGGAAAATTAAGTTGGCAAACATCTGGTTATTATGGATGGAAATACAATATGAATTTAATAAATTCTGATGCACTAAAGTTGAAATGGATAAATTTGTTTTACAAAGTAGAACAAGCTGCACTTGTACATTTATCTTTGCAAGATGAGTCAACTGTACCTAGGTATATTTATTCATTAATTAGTCATTGAACATTGCGGTTAACTTATGTTATGTGAGTCTTAGAGAACTTTTAGAATAACTTCATACTTACTGATAGGGTATCCTAAAGCAAAGTCATTGCTTTGAGTACAGAAAATAGCAAATATCCCAGCTCTGCCCAAATGCACAGGTTTTGATACCAGGACAGAGACAAAAATTACTGCAAAAAACACCAGCCCTTTGGCTATTAATATAGCTAGTAGGAACATCCAGTTGACAGTGGAGAAATCCAGTTTTGCTAATGATAAAAAAATAAGTGATGGCAAGGCAAATGTCCCCACATAAGTAGCAATACCCTTTGATTCTGAGGATGATACAACATTGAGCCGCCCTGCAATATACCTGGAATAAAAAGGAATTATTTATTAATTACATTTTAAGGCCTTATACTATGTTTTCTCATTTTGTATTCCAATGAAGCCATATTTTAGTTTTTAGTATTGATAGAGAGTTTTTTTATGAATATTCAATCAGAGTGTACAGAGTGTACTAAGTCAAAAAGGGGTGATTCAAACTATCCTTGGGATGGTTAAGTAAGATAAGGGATTACTTATAATAGGATGGGGTGGGCATGGGACGGGCCCGGACAGGGCCTGTAAGACACCTGTTCCATATATTTTTGTAGTGGGCCATATGATGAGCTTTTACACACAATGTATGGAATGTGTATTGTACGGGCCTGCATGGCCCGTTCCGTCCTAATATAAATCATCCCTAACATGCATAATAAATATGAAGCAAGAGCAGCAAGCATGGCTTGTATTATCTTATATCTTTGTTGTAAATAAGGAAACTAGGTACCACGGGACCTTAGGCATAACAATTCAGACAATTTGGTACATGTTATATGGGCACTTTTTGTGTATTAGTAGTACATACATAACTTATGAGTAAGTAGTGTAACTTGATAATTTGTGGTAACCATAATGCATGGAACATGATAAAACAAAAAAAATTCAACAATTTTTTAGGATCCAGTGTGGCAAGAAAATTAAAGCAAGATGAGACCTAAGTCATTCAAATTCACTGGTACGTATTGTTTTTATTTATTGAAATGCGCAATGCAGCTTGCATGCAAGTAGTTCATAAACACCAGTTAAAGTACATCCAACATTCAACTTACCCGCACAAAATAATAGTAAAGCATTGAAACAATGCTGGATAAAGATTATCTGCTGCAGTATCACCAACATTTGTGCCTAGGTCTTCCATTTCCATGACTTTCGTTCGAAATAAAGTTATTTAATAATTTTGTATCTTTTTAACTCACTCGCACTATTTCATTGCTCGCATTACATACAGTTAGTGACAGATAGGTGAGCGATAAAATAAAAATCAATACACGGCACGGAATAAATTGTAAAACCTCTCGCTCGATCCTTCATGAAAATAATTAATAAAAACACTTCAGCCACAGAGCTCTGTGACTTCAGCGAATCCCCTCAATCTAAGAGCGAATCGAATGCTGCCAGGCATTTCAAAGTTTAAGTTGCTAAAACATAGCAGCAAGGAAACGCTAAGCAGAAGGCGCCTCCTATTAAACGAGCTCTCTAAAACAGTAGACCTCACCCTCGCCGGTGCAGCGCTAAAAATCTGCATTTTGTTTTGGTTTATATATCTAGAGACGCTTGAGTGTTTGAAACAAATATAATAATGCCTTAATTGTTGAAATCCATTCAGTATACATGAAAAAAAAAACAACATCTAGGATACGCACCAAAAACAATACCCTTCCTTAGCAGTTGAGTAAAAAAGTAGATACTTAAAACAGCAATGCCACATACACTATACAAAATTTAAATAACAAAACAATCTTCTTCTTCAATGTTTATTTTAGAAAAAAACAATCATAGGGAATGAATGGTGAATGCCATAAACATGAAGTAGGCAATCAATCTGCAGCCCCATAATATGAACTCAGTCTGAGTTGTTCCTTAATCGTTTACTATATTTCTATTTTCTTATTTTTTGAATTTATTAACTTCATTGCTATCGCTTGCTGAATGGCCGCTATGTTTTGTTTGGTTTTGATAGCCTTTACATTTTTAACTAAGTCTAAATGGCGGTAAGTCAACATGCTGGCAGCATTAGCATTTATGAGTCGATAAAATCGAATGACATTGACATCAGTTGACAAACCAAACCATGATCAGCCAAGGAGCTGTCAGGCAGTAGTTTGTCCGTCAGATTGACGCTGTGGCTTGACGTGATTTGCTGTTGTCTATGAAATTGCTAAAGCTTGATGGCAAGTTATGGTTAGAAAAATTATGACAATTTCCGTTTCCTACTTTTGGTCAGTAATACCAGTCCAAACTAATAATCGCTACTTAGGGGACATTCTAATCTCAGCTTAATAATAATTATGGATTCAAAGTAACAACCTTATAACTATTAACAATGTATTGTCTGTTAGGCAGTTAATAATTTTTCATATCGTTATGCGGAAACATAAACAGTTGCCATATGACCCAGACAAGGTCAGTAGAAGACAAAAAAATGTCTGTCCCATCTTACCTCACAGAACCAGATCCGCTAGCAGACACTTCAACCATCTTTCCACTCATCTGTATAATTTAATCAAAATAAATAAATAAAAATCTTAACGTCTACCCTCTCACTTTAAGAAAAGTCAAATCTTCCGTTGAAGGATGGCTTAAAGCCTTGACATATATGTTACAGAACAGTTACTCAGTATTATAAGCTAACAGACCCTCACACACACATACACACACGTGTAACACTGCAAACCTTGACTCTTATGAGATCTCGTGTATTGCAGTGTTACACACACACATACACGCACACTGATACACACACACGCACGCGCGCGCACACAGGCACACGCTTTTCAGAATACGCGAAGAAACTAACCGCCATACCACAAAAGACTTTAACAAGCTTTAAACACTGTTTAGCCGTACAATTTGTACTGTTAATCATTGTCTAAAGCGTGCGTTAAACTTTTGTGGTAAGACAGGAATAGTTTGAATTTAATTTAAATATGATATCTACGAGTATGAATAATAATCTATGTCAAATCATGACAACAACACATTATTATTACAAACTTTAAGTACTTGATAAATATATTAATTGTTTGCGATTATTATTATATGTACGAAAATTAATAGACGTTACTATTATTCGGATACCTACCTATTTATTTAACACTGATAATTCTAATATTATTATAACTGTAAGAAAATTAATTGTTAGATATTGTTATCAAAATTGTTTCTGCTGCTAAAACTGTAAAAGAATGTATTTGTTGGATATTATTATTATTTGAAATGCTAAATTCCAGAATATAATGAGTACGATCTAAATATTTGAGAACACAATGGAGGTCTCTGGCGTCTGTAACACAGTTTCGTTACTAGTACGGACGCCAGCCAGTCATTTATAAAACAAGAATTTGTACCTAACTTGTTTCTCATTTTATAAGCATCCAAATATTGTTGTAAATCAAATTATTGTACAGTTTGTAATCTTTTGGTTCAAAAAAGCATTTATTTATTTATTAACTACAAGCAATACACAACGAACATAGAAAGTCACCACGAACTTAGAAAGGGAAATATAAACATACGGAATACATCATATGGTCATACTTGTAATAAAAAAACGTCTGTCTGTATCTTAGAAGTGTTTCGCTAATATTAGGGAGATAATTATGATGCTGGAAAAAATATAACGTTTTAGGAAATGCATGGAATACCCATCTATGTCAATCTTTAAGTAAGTGTATCGTATTTACGCATATAAGCGTCCCCCAGACATCGAGGGCTGCGGCCCAAGTATCCACTAATCATAAAGCTAGATTTAAAATTCGAGCTTTGTGATTGGTTGAACAATAGACTGCAACTGCAGTTAGGCCGTAGCTGTCTTGGAGAACGAGGATCGCAGATCTGAGGCGTTAGTATACTGTTGGTTATATATCACACATGAAAAGTGAATAAGTAGAATTTGGGTAGAATTTAATTGAGTGCCTATAAATTTGAACCGAGCGAAAATTGATACGAATTAAAGGCATACGGTAATACTGACACACTTAATATTTAATGTGACGATTTTCGACGAAACTTTATTCGTATAATAGTTAAAGATTTGCCTATGAAAAGATTAGACAAAATTAAATGATAAATGTTTTAAGCGTATTTTGTCATTATAATAAACAGTAAATAATTTTACCAAATGAAACGCCATATATAGACTGATATATAGACATAATAGAACGCCATATACTGACTATATATAGACTGTACATAATTTTACTAAATATAAAAATATATATAATATGTATATTTTATTACACATAGTAACATTTCAATTTAATCTTTGTTTAATTTGTAAATTTATTTTTTAATTAATGTAGTTTGAGATTTTAAATTTAGTTTTTATGTGTGATTTAATGATATTGTTTAATAACGAAACCCCTATACAGCAGATTTAAAATTACAAATATTACATTTAAAACATTGTTGTTTACTTTGTTTAGGTCTGACTTAACAGTACAACTGATCAACGTTTTTTAAGTGCAGTTGAACATTTGCAAGTGAATACAAGTTAATAATAAGAACTCTAACATTAAAAAATTTTGTCGCTATCTGACGGAGAAAAGAAATAGTTTTTGGAGCCTAGTTTTTATTTAGTTCTTACTAAATCATATAATTATATATGATGTAATTGATTGTTAAAATTTATTTATATTATCATAATAATTTGTTGTATGAGTCCATAAATAGGAACATCGATGCTAATATTTAATTATTTGTTGTCAATGTACTATTTTGACAATATATGATTTCATTTCATTTCGTTTCAACAAAACTTAGCTAAAAGTTGGTGGTCAAAGTGAAACATAGGTGAAACCTTAGTTGGCAAGTGATAATAGACCAAACCATTTCCTCGAAAGGCAGGAAACCGTATGTAACAATATCATTACTGCAGCTCATAAACCGCTGCTCTTATGTCCACCTCAAACCCGACAAATAGTCACACACTTGATAGTCTCCCACATGATAGTCGCCCACCTATGATAATTTTCACCCGGTTTATTATTATCCGCAAAATTCTCTGTGTAGTATTTTATGTTATGAATAATTATTACTATCAAAAATAATATGGTATTGAAATTGAGAGAGTTCCATTAATTTGTATTTTAGTAAATCAGTGCCATGCCATACCAAACCATACGCCGCCAAAACGCCGACATTCACCCTTCTCTGCCCCTCTGCGCAAATAGTTGTTGATGAGCGTTGGTTATATGGCAATATTAGCGTGGCAGCGGGCGGCAGCCATTACCGATTTGTTCGTTCGCCGGGTCTGTGAAAAGGTCGCTGGTGAATGAAAAATCTACAAAAATTCTAAATTCTCTCTTAGCGAGAGGTAAGTATTCAATACTAGTGAAAAATATAATTTGGAAATATTTATGTAGTATTTCATTACATAAACAAACTTGATCTAATCTTTCAGATACTAGATCCAGCGACAGACACCTTGCAGACAAGAAAAAGTTACATCTTCAAAATGCAGTACAACGGCTTTCACAACCAACATCCTATGTAAGGCTATTGTATTATGACTTTTTAACTTGTTCAATTGTGTTATGTACAGTAGATGCTTAACGTGACGTCAAATAATGGTAAATTTACATCCTCGTTTCTGCACTTATTGATACCTCGCAGCCGCCATTTTGTGAAGTGCTCGCTGCTCAGCTGAGCCCTAGCTGTTCGTAACCTACATAGGAAAATCAATACTTCGCGTTGCGCCGTACCTTCATTACTCCTTTCCTCTCCGTGTGTCCTGCCCCTATAAGTCGCCATTAGTTTTTTAGTATAAATCTGCAATGGAAAGGTAGGTCAAATACAAATTCTGGAAAGTAATTGTTAAGTGATTAGGTAGGTACATAACTGCTGACTTAGAAACGTTTTGTGTATGCCCAGCTATTTTTCACATGTTCAAGGGATTCCATTTTGTTCATGGAGGTAACTGTATTGTATATGGACAATAAACACTAACACAAGTCCATTTTTATGACAAAAGTATTTACAAGATATTGTATGACTGATTTAGTTGGCCAATTAATCAATTTAGTTGAGCAATATGTTTATTTTTTGAATGATTTCAGGCCCAGACCAGATCGGAATGAACAATTCGGTAAAATGCCTTTTTTTAATGGAATGCCAGATTTTGGAGGTCCAAAAAACTTTGGTCCCAGAAATATGGGAACCAAACCATTTAGGCCAAGAAATGATTTTAATGGCATGAGAAATGACTTCAAAAATGGCAATCAGGAATTCGGTGGACCAAGGGAATTCAGACCTAGGAACAATTATGACAATCAACAACACAAGAAAAATGATTACAATGGGGACAAATCTGCTGGACCTAACATGCAGTTCTATAATCCCAAGAATGATTTTGGAGGTCCTAAACAGAATTTCCAAAAGAACAACTTTGCTCCTAAACCTTTTAATCCTAATGGACCACAGCAAACTATGGATTTTAAAGGTCGGAAACTTCAAAGTATGAAAGCTAAACATCCTGGAGATAGTTTGGTTAAGCCTCTTTGGGACATTAGTAACTTAGATCCTATTCAAAAAGATTTTTATAAGCCGCACTCTGATGTAAACAATCGCACCGACGAGCAAGTGGAGATGTTCAGAGCCACCAAGGAAATATCTGTTACTGGAAACAATGTACCCCGACCCAACCATGTCTTTGATGAGGGTAATTTCCCTGATCATGTCATGAACACCATCAAAGAACAAGGATGGCTTGAGCCAACAGGCATACAAGCTCAGGGATGGCCTATTGCCTTATCGGGTCGTGACATGGTCGGTATTGCATCAACAGGTTCAGGTAAAACCCTTGCATATATGCTACCTGCGGCTGTCCATATAGTGCATCAACCACGTATTCAGCGTGGCGATGGTCCCATCGCCCTTATCCTCGCTCCTACTAGGGAACTGGCACAACAAATACAGTCGGTAGCTCAAGCATATAGTGCTCGTGGCTCCATCAGGAACACATGTCTTTTTGGGGGTTCCCCGAAAGGACCGCAAGCTAGGGATTTAGAAAGAGGTGTGGAGATAGTTATTGCAACACCTGGTAGACTGATTGATTTTCTGGAACGTGGGACCACCAACCTGCGGCGATGCACATACCTAGTACTCGATGAAGCCGACAGGATGTTGGATATGGGTTTCGAACCTCAAATTCGCAAAATTATCGAACAAATACGCCCCGACCGCCAAGTGTTGATGTGGTCTGCGACATGGCCCAAGGAGATCCAGGCTTTAGCTGAGGATTTCCTAACTGATTACATCAAGGTTAACATCGGTTCTTTGAATCTGTCCGCTAACAACAATATCAAACAAATTGTTGAGGTTTGTGAAGAGCATGAGAAAGAAGGAAAACTGACCAACTTGTTGAAGGAAATAGCATCAGAGAGGGACAACAAAGTCATTGTCTTCGTCGAAACTAAGAAAAAGGTAGGCATCAAGTACAATTTTTAGCTGGTAGTAATTTTCATACATATTTGTAAAATTACATCAGTTCTGACATGATAGTTTATTTACTGCAATGAGTTGTACTCACACTGCTATGCCATGAAACTTATATTTGAGTGTTGTACTCGTGCTGATACGCTATGAAACTTATATTTGAGTATAAATAATAATAGGTATTACATGATAGTTTACACATGGTCTCTGCCCACAAACAGCAAATGTTGAATATGTATTTCAAGTTAAAAATAACTCAAGACATGATGCATTTCAGGTGGACGACATCGCTCGAGCGGTGCGCCGCATGGGGCACAAGGCGTTGGCCATCCACGGCGACAAGTCCCAGCCGGAGCGTGACGCGGTGCTCACGGAGTTCAGAAATGGCTCCACGACCATTCTGATCGCGACCGACGTCGCTGCCCGAGGCCTCGATGTCGAAGACGTCAAATTCGTCGTCAACTTTGACTACCCGAATTCTTCCGAAGACTACATCCATAGGATTGGTAAGTTTAATGTATGAAGATATTGGAAAAAAGCAATCATACCGTAGTAACTGAAATTACCATTATCTTAACATGCTGAAGTTGAGTAGTTACGGCAATTTGTTTTGTAAAGTTAAATTTTTTTAATATCTTAATGTATTATCATTTTCCTTATTCTCGATTCCTTAAATATTACATGGTCCACCCTGGACATGGTCCTCCTCTACAAGTTGTCAGAATGTCGCTTCAGTTCCTTATATCACTAAAAACTCATCAGTGAATTACTCATCTCACTCAATTACAGTTGTAGAAGAGATCATTTCCTAGTGGACATTCTTATTAGATTCCAACGGGTATAGCACCAGTTTAAAGTGATTTTACCCATAGCTTTGTAAAGTAATACACTTTATTGTATTGGGTTAATCTCTACAACCTTGCTAGCATATAAATTAAAGACGCCATTACATTTGAATCATTCTATTGTTTCAATACAAAAAACATTTCTGAGTTTGTGTCCTCTCTCTTGCATAACTTGCTCGCAGCAAGAGGAGACGCATTTTCGGATGATTTCTTGATGATTGATTTATTTCTTGAAACTTGTTTATATAAAAATGTTTTTGTAAGGTCGCACGGGTCGTTGCCAGCAGTCTGGGACTGCGTACACATACTTCACCAGCGGGGACGCGCGGCAGGCGCGTGGTTTAGTCGCAGTTCTGCGGGAAACCGGACAAAACCCGCCCGCCAAACTCAGCGACATGGCTCGCAACAATAACAACAACAGTGGTATGTCTTACATTCATCATGAGACTTAATCACAATCTGAACTTATATCATCAATACTGTGATATCAAGACAATTATTAATATTATCTATCTGGTCAAATTAAATAAAATTCATGTTAGACAATGTGTCATGTTAGATAATTAAAAATTTACCTTGTACTATTTTATTATTCCAAATAAGTTGTTACAATTTAGAATAGAATAGTATAGAAAGTGTACTTCAATCTAAAACAGTACCATTCTTACATGCTGTTTAGCCACGTCTTTCATTGCAATTCACCACATATGATGGCGATAGAGTAAATATTGATTGGTTCACAAGGAAGTTTTTGATCACATTAGGAAAACGAATTTTGTAGCTCAAATTGCCGCATTTGTGCTGTGTAGGTCGCAATCGCTGGCAACAACGCAAAGAAAACAACAACAGCAACAATGGCAGCAACAGCGGGTCCAGCTCGCCGCGCCAAGCTAGCAACCAGTGGAACAACAAGATGGCAAACCTGAGTCTCGAAGACAACGTCAACACTTACCAAAATCGCAGCCCCAATCAACCTCCTCGCTTCAACAACCAAAACCAAGGAAACCAGGGATACAGGCCTAACAACAACTATCAGAAAACTGTACCATTCCCCAGCCCCAATGTCTTTGAGTCCATGGGCAACTACCAGGGTGGGTACAATAATGGATATCAAAATGGCTACACTAATCAAAATGGATATGGCCAACGCCCATACAACAGTGAGTATCTTAGAAATCTTTCATTTAAATGCTGACCTTCACTGTCTAGTATTGTAATGGCCAGGTGTTGAAATATTATTTTCAGCTTTGCCGATTCATGGCGCAGTTTAAATATAGAGCAAACCTTATTTGGTTTTACAATAAATCTTGTGTTTTTAACTCTTACAAAAAGGATTGTTGTATATTTGTCTATACAGTTTTGATGGTGTTTTTTTGTCTGAGGCATGTAGGAAGCGAGATAGTTCTTAGCTATACATCAATATAATCATGTTGGTGATTAAAAATTTTGATGTTGAAATTCTCTTGTTTAGTTTTCTAAAGTTGTCGAGCGTGGAAGAGAGAGTGGAAGATGCATTATCTATTTCTTCGAAGATTTTTTAAATCTGTTCTCGTAGATGCTTTTTATCTTCACAAAAACTTATTTCATATTTATAATACAGATTACACCGCTTTTCTTACAGATAACCGCAATATGGGTGGTCAGCAGTACCGCAACAACAACTCGGCGGGTAACAAACCCAGTGGCTCCGGGTCTTCCTACGGCTCCCCGCCACCTCACTTCGCGACCCCTGCTCATTACCAGATGCATCCCCAGGAAATGCTTGGTAAGTTAAGACAAAACTATGTCAAAGTAGGTTTGAGCTAACAACACTTCATTGTTTAACTTTTTATGTCATGCCATAGTTTATTTTATCTTGTTCCAAGAAATTCAATAACTGCTTTTCATAAGCCACTTTATTCATCAAATGATGTGACCTCATCAATATTTCTTTGGGTTCTTTTATTTCTTTATTTTTATTTATGCTTTCAAGATGATATACTAGTCTTTTGTGGAAGAGGTGAGCGATTTCTGTAAATGTAGTATGATTGTTAGGCGGCAAGTTCTACGGTGGTGGAGTCGGAGGCGGCGGCCCGTGCGCGTACCAGGCGGCAGTCGGCGCCGGAGTGCCGTACCCACACCTGCCGCCCGGCCCACTCCTGTACGCCGCCCCCGTTCAGCAGTAATTTGTACTCTGACATCCATTCGTCTCTCCTATAACAATACATGCATATTCCAAATATAAATGTGGACTTAGGTAAGGTTCATCTTTACTAATTGATTTCTCAGTACTCCCCAATTTAAGTAAGCTCTATCATTATTTTTACTAAAGAGCTTTCAAATTTCATAATTATCTTTTGTTCTTTGTTCTATCGAGCAGGGTGTTTGTTTTATGATTATTTTAATGTTTTTTTTATTAGAATAATTTGTTAGATCTGATTGAAGGCTTACAAAATTTCTTTGCAATGTTGGAGGAAACTCGGCGTTGTGATTTGACATTGTTATGGATAAGAAAATACATTAACCAAACTTTAGAAATGTCCGTGCACTGCTGATACTATTTTGTGAATTATCTTTCAGATCCTTATTGATTAATGTGTGTTAGGTTTATAAGTGATTAATCTTATTGATTATTGGCCAGGCTGAGGTCCCAGTTGATGTTTAATTTAATCTCTTGTGTTCTGTTAGTCCATTATACAATTTTGAATACAGTTGATTATGTTAAGATAGTTCAGTATGTAACAAATCACTGCAACAAAGTGTAGTTCTCTAGTGATTGCATACAATTAAAGCTATGGCCAATGATAATAGGGTTAATTTTCCAAATAATATTTGTGGAATGTCTTGAAAGGGATCCTTGTTTCCACAATCTAGATATAATCATTCTAATTATTAGAGTAGATTGGTGTCGGTACCCTCCTGTGTAATCCCGGGTGCCTTTTGTTTTCTTTAAAATGTCTGTATAATGTACGAAATGCACGAAACATTAGAAGATTAGTGTGACATTTTAGGGGAAGAATTTGAATATCGCAGAATTTTATATAAATTATTTTTATTGTTAATGGTTGATAACCAGTGGCATAGTGGGACATCTTAGTGTTAGTAAATGATACTTATGAAACGCGTTAAATAAATGCTTTTGATATCTCATGATAATAATCTGTATTGCCAGATAAAAATGTGAATATTTTTCTTAGTGATGTCAATGACATTTCAAGTCACTGATTTCTATGTTATTATTTTTTGTATTAAAGATTAGATCTTATTATACTTGGACATAAATGCCTAGAGGTATTAGACGGCATCCAATGGCACCCATGTCTGTCGCGGAACTATAACTCATTTACCATTCTCAAGGTAGGAAGGATGTATATAACATGCATTTAAACTAGGGACATTAGTATTTTGAACTTGATGAAAAATATTAAATACGCGTGCGATTACTTTTGTAGCAATATAAGTGATTTATTTTTTATCTTTTGTATGACATGATTGTTCATCTGGTTAATGACTGGAGTTTCTTTGTATTTGAACGGGTTAGAAATGGTTAATAATAAGGAATCGATAGGTACAAATTATTCTGAAACAGAGGAATATTAAATAATTGGTCATTCAGATACCCGTTACAGTCCAAAGATTTGGAAAAATCTGTGATATATCATACTATAGCCTGTCATTTTTTTGGTCAATTGTTAATACATAAGTGCATTACCTGTAAAAGGCAGTGTTTTTACTAGACAAAAAGATATATTTTTTGACTATTTGAACGAATTTCATACGTATTTGTGGCAACAAAGCTTGCAAATCGTTCACAGATATATTATAATAGATATAAGGTTTAATAATTTATTGTTATTCAATTTAGTTTTCAAGTAACTGTTAGGTGACGAAATTAAACCAGTTTAAAGGGACGTAAAAGTTATTATCTTATTAACAATCCCGTATTAATAAAACAATATGGTAGCAAACGGGTCTGTTAAACGAATATGAGGGGTGAACAACGTGTTTGAGTCTCGCGCGATTTTTACTCAAGGAATGCGAGATTAGCTTTGTTATTTGTGTACATTATAAAAGACTGCCATGAAAGGATGTGTATAAGTATGTGCTAACTTCATCTCAAAGATGATTATAACCGTGACGCTAGCCTGTCCACGGGTCGACGCGACCGGAGCGCCGCCGGCCGAGCGCGAGCGGGCTAGCCGCGGTTGCGTGCGTTGATAGATCGGCGAGTGTCGTGTCTTGTATGATCGCGAGTCGCAGGTAGCTCCTGTATATTATGTACAAAGTACTGCACCCACCTCTACTAAACAACTGTGATAATAACACTAAGTAGCGTAGCAGGCGATTTAAATACTAGTTTACGTCCAAGAGAAGGGATGACACCATATCTGACATATTGTATTGTGATAATAAAACCAAGGCGTGGTGCAGTAGCCGCCACGTTTTGACGAAATGTTTTCTCTAAACTAAACAAGACTGATTATTTCTTATCTTATTAAATGAATATTTTATACATTACATGTTCCACTTTGACTGAATGAATTAAGATGCCTGTATATTTATATTGGTAAGGTTTATTCTCTTTGCTATGTTTCTCAAAAATAAATTGTCACTATGTTGGATATGTGTCAAAACGCCTTTCTAAGTGGTCACCAAAATGATGGTATTCTTTGTTTTGTAGTCATTGGTTTTCTTTATTTATTGTGATGGAAAATGTTGTTGACAAAATTATGTGGCAGCGACGGTATAAACGAACTGTAGAGTATAATATTGTTGTTAATTTGCAAAATTTTATTTATTCATCCGATATCTCATAGGCAAACGTACTTTTCGTGCTAAATAGTTATACCTATTTAAGAATTATTTTCAAAAAATTGTGAAAAATATACATAGATTTTTAAGTATGTGGCAATGCAGATCTTCAAACGTATTAATTATATTACTACGAAAGCATAGTAAAACGTTTGTATCTATTCATCATCAATTTATAAAGTACATTAATATATGGAGAGAAACTCCTAATTAAAACTGTCCCAAAGGGAAGTCTTCTGAATGTTTCAAAGAAGTGCATTTCTTCTATGTAATACAGTATTAAATTCAGATTAATAAATGAATGTATGATTATAAAGAATCTTTTATTTTGCATCATACCTGTAGACTGCCAAACCAACGCTTCGAAATGAGAGAGGAAAAGTGATACCCTGGATGCTGATGTATAACAAGGATCGAATGTTCAAATTTACCAATTCGAAAGATATGCGAATAGATACCGATTCCTAGCGCTGCACTTGGTCTAAATGGGCTAGACCTAGACTAAAAAAAAACAAATTCGTCAGTTAAGACCGGTACATATTAGGCGCTATTCAGTGCGACGCGGATGACCTACGCGGATGTCCGCGACGGACGGTCAAATGTATTAAGCATATAAAGTGTGTTCAGTGCGACGCGGAGCGCCCTCGCCGCGTCGCACTGAACACACTTTATATGCTTAATACATTTGACCGTCCGTCGCGGACATCCGCGTAGGTCATCCGCGTCGCACTGAATAGCGCCTGATTATTCAAATCCAGCGCTGGATTGCAACTGGAATCATGAAAACCGGCACTGGATCCATTCCAGTAACATTGTAAAATAAGTAAATTAGACTGTTTTTTTTATTTCGTGAATTATTAAAAAATAATGTACTTAGCCGTCTGACTTAACGCCTAGCTAGACTTAAAAATTACGTCCTGAAAAAAATATTGAACACTTGTAGGCGGGGTGTTCAATATTTTTGGTTCTAATAAACTGCAACTGGTATTGATTTGGATCAGAGGTGCGCTGGAATTACTGCATTCGAGTTATTATAATGACAATACTACACTACTACTACATAGAAAGCAAATGGATCATCCACAGACCCTTGAAGGTCTAAAGATAATCCAAGTGCTCAAGCCCACTGCCAGTTGGCAGCGTGCCCAGCATGCTGGCAGCATTGCCACGCTGCATGGCAATGCTTATACGTTGAGCCAAATAAACACCAGCATTTTGGTCACGCGTCGCGTCCACCAGACGCTCAGAAAGACTTTTGAAAACGAGATGAGCTCCCGGCCCCCACGGACCCAAAGTCTCAACTCCAAATGGCTCAAATATGTAACCACTACCGAGGTTAGCATATTTCCGCCGCTTGTGCTGCTCAGCCGAATTGGCCGCCGCTCCAGCCCTACTCTGAGTCTCAGGAAGATGTGACGGTGCCAAAGTATCGACGCAAGTTGCGTCCCATACTAAGGGCCGTCCACACCTCCATGGGACCAGCGTCATGCCGTCAGGCCTTTTGCCATCACCACGCGCCAACCCACTCGGTTCGAGTACGGCTGCGATATTGGCGGTGACAAAAGCCCTGCGTATGACATCGTTAAGGCTGGCGTGGCGTCCAATCCGACCAGCGCTTCTTGAGCAAGAGAGACCGTGGTGACCGAGCTGGTCAACTGCAGTACCACACTGACAGCGAACAACTAACAGAAGTATCTTGATTTGCTTGTCCCGTGATAATATGATTACTTCTTCAAATCCCGAGTAGGTATCTTCTAGGTAAGCGTGCTACACTCTAGACCGCATAATTATCTACTTAATATCGGGCAGTAAGTAGTCGAACGCAAACCTATTTGAAATAAAAAAAATGTAACTAATTCTGTGATCAAATTACATAATTATGGTTTTATAGACAGATATCTATTGTAGCTAGATATACCTTGCTTCATCCTTACAAAAATAACCTGCTTTTTAACTTTTTCACTGACGAAACGGAGGAGATAAACTCAATTCGACTCGTATATATTTTTTTAAAGTGTTACCACGCTTAACTTTTTACATAGTCGTCCGATTTCAATTATTCTTTATTTATTGGAAAGAGTATATTTCGAAGTTGGTCTCATTTAAATTTTATCGAAATCGGCTGAGCCATTTTTGATAAATCAACAATAATGTGAAATTGCTACATCGATCCGTGCGTACTAATCGCGTTGAACACTACAACGTTGAAGTCGGTCATGCCATTTTTTGCGAAAAATGATTATTATTCAATAGATGGCGTTAGTATCGTAGCTAGTAAAATGCAAAACCACAAACAAGAACTTTTGGATGTTTCGCACTGATTTGGTTCGTTTATGCGATCCTCAATAGATGGCGTAAATGGCAACTTTGGCTAGTCATGCTTGAATTTTGGGTTGAATGGCTGATAGTGGCAATTTGACGTGAATTTTTTTGGTGGAATTGCTGTCATAAACATTGTTTTCTTTTGTGATTTTTGGTGGATGTTGGTGAATCCTTGTTAAACTGTGATTACAAAATTGGGGATCAAGTGATTGAACTGTTATTGCAACAAAATTTTGAGGTCAAACTTTGCAATGGCTGCAAATATCGGTACGTTTCACAATGGTTTTTTCCTTCTTGTTTTCGTATTACAGACTAGTTGATAGCTAAATGTGACTTAGGTAAATGTTAAATATTGTATTTTTATAGTAAAGGTGCCTGGGCCTTCTGCAAAAAGCTTCATAACCCAACTTTGTTAGCCACCCAATATTTCTAGACAAGACGGCCTTGAATCTAATCTTGTCAAGTCAATGTCGTTGTTTATCAATAATTTCGTCTGGTATAAGTACATAGGCTTTTAATAAAATATATTGTCTAGGCTCTTGGTTAACTGTGTTATTTAATACTATGAAATGTAAGTAGGTACATATAATAATAGTTTAGCCAGTGCCGGATTAAGCCAGCGCGGGGCCTGTAGCAAATTCTGTCAAGGGGCCTCTTGTTTACTTCAGATGTTTGTTTGTTTGCTGGTTTACTTGGTCAAATGTAAGGTTACGTTTAGGGTAAAACTGTTACAAATCTGGGGGCACGGTAGTGTGGCCAACAGTGGGGCCACCTAATTACTCTAATTATAGGATAGGAAGAAACAAAAGCAAAACCCCGAGGACTTTCAGCTCGTGCTCTCAAATCGTTTTACTTGCCTAGAGAATCTTGCGTTGGTGGACGAGATCTACAACGGGCTCGTAGAAACTGTCCAAACGGTGGGTGCTAAGTTTTTTAGATCCCGCCGTTCAAATAAACCTCAGAAACTCTCCGATCACACTCTAAATCTTATGGCCGAACGATGCTCGCTAAGACTGCAGTCTTCCGATGATGCAAAGTCATACAGGCGGCTCAATAGACAAATTTCAAAATCCTTGCGACACGACATCCGTCTAAACATATTAAAAAGATAATAGAGCGGAACAAAGGCTCCAAAGTGTTCGAAAGAGATTTGTCTATTGGACAAAGCCAATTGACAAAGCTGAAGAGAGAAAATGGCAGTGTAGCGTCGACCAAGGCAGAGGTATTAGAGGAGATCGAAAGGTTCTATGGACAGCTATACGCTTCGGTCGCTAAGCCTGTTGGCAGCGCGGCCAAAGATCCAAGAGCCAAGCAGACCGACACTTCACCGAAAATATCCCGGACATCAGCCTGTACGAGATTAGAATGGCCCTGAATCAGCTGTTGTGAACTCGGTTCTTGAAGTCGTTGACTCGTACGTCTACCTAGGACAAGTAGCCCAGTTAGGTAGGTCCGACTTCAAGAAAGAGGCCAATCGCCGAATCCAACTCTGCTGGGCAGCGTTCGGAAAATTGCGTAGCGTCTTCTCGTCCGACATACCTCATTGCCTCAAGTCGAAAGTTTTCTACCAGTGTGTTGCCAGTGATGACTTTTGGCACAGAAACGTGGTCTTTCACTATGGGCCTTATCAGTACGCTCCAAGTAGCCCAACGAGCTATGGAGAGGGCTATGCTCGGAGTCTCTCTGCGAGATCGAATCAGAAATGAGGAGATCCGTAGAAGAACGGTTACCGATATAGTCCAACGGATCGGCAAGTTGAGTGCAAGTGAAAAGGCAATGGGCAGGGCACATAGCGCGGAGGAGTGATGACCGATGGGCTCGAAAAGTTCTCGAGCGGAGATCACGTACCGGCAAGCGCAGCGTAGGACGTCCATCCACAAGGTAGACGGATGACCTCATTAAGACCGCAGGATCGCGCTGGATGCAAGCCGCTTCCAACCGGTCTTATTGGAGATCCATAGGGGAGGCCTGTGTCCAGCAGTGGACTGCTTATGGCTGATGGATGGATGGATGGAAGAAAGAAATAGACTAAGTCTAAGAGGGAAACATCGGAGCACTACCGAGATCGAATGTGTAATGGCAATTGCTGCCGAACATTTCAACTGTCAGTCAAAGGCGGATCCAGACATTGATTCAGGGAGTCATCAAGTTGTAGGCACGGAAATTGCGCGACTCTACTGAACGTTCAATTGACATTTCGTCAAAAATTGTTTTGATCCGATATTTTAAAGAGACAAACAATTTCAAGAAAGCGCGAGCGGAGCGAGCTTGAAAATATGTTAATTTTTTCAGAAATTTCAAAAGAAGTACGAGTAAACAAAACTGTTTCACCGCTATTAGCGCAGGGAGCGTGAATTTTTATTTAGTTATTTTAGTAAGTTTAAAATACAGATGAGATAAGCAGACCAATCAATCTATTGCCATGCGCGAGCGAAGCGAGCATGAAAAATTTTCGCCTTTTTCAGTAATTTTAAATTAGATGCGCAAAGCAGAGCACCGTTCTGCAAATATGCGTGAGCGCACCGATCTCGACAATTTGTCACTTTTTCAGTGATTTCAAAAAAAGTATGAGAAAAGCAGCCTACCGCAGCGCTATTAATCGCTAGTGCAGCGAGCGCAAACAAATTTTAGTTGATTTTTTCAGTAACTTCAAAACTGATAATAGAGCAAAAAAGCACTCTACTGCTATAAATGCGTGTGTATACAGATCGCAAAAAATTACAAAATAATTTCAAAAGAAGTATGAGTAGAGCAGTTCACTGTAGTGTTAAAGCGCAACGAGTAGGAAAAATATTCGATTTGTCTTTTCAGTAACTTCAAAATGGAGAAAGAGCAAAGGAGAGCACTCCACTGCTATAATGCGTGTATGTACAAAACGTACGTGTATGCGCGAAAACTTGTCAAATCATCAAAGATGTATTATCAAAGCTGCAAATATTATACGGTATTTTCAGTAACTTTAAATAAGATATGAGAATAAAGGAGCAGTGTACTGGTATTAGACGCGAACGCAGCAAACGCCACATTTTTTTAAATGCCAGAGTAGCAGGCTAGAAAATTCTAATGTACCTGATGAAGTTGATCAGCCACAAAACTATCGCCAGGCAAAAGACCGACATGGTCCCACGACCCGCCGTTAGAAACGCGCCTTTTGAGCGCTAAAGTAGCGAGTTTGAAATATTTTTTTCGATATTTTGTCAGTAAAAGTTAGATTTAAAAGTGTCATCAGATAGAACCAAAGAAAAGAACTGAACATTTAAATAGCGCGAGCGAAGCGAGCTCCAAAATTTTTCAACAAAGAGCCGCTCTTAAGTGAAGAAAAGAAAGTGAGCAGATAAATCGACCCTCGAGGGGGCCCCTCAATTTATCCGCGTATGCTGTCAGTTCGAAGTGCTAACATCTGAACGTGGACTTGAATTGGTTGCAGGATTGACAGGGCATCTGTTTAATTTTGTAAAATTGTCTTTTTTTTCGCATAATCGTCTATTTTTCACTTTTACTTGACTTAGCTGGGGGGGGGGGGCTTGAATCCACGAGGCCTGGGGTGTAGCCCAAAAAAGCCATATGGTAGATCCGGCCCGGGTGACCAAGACAAGCCAAGCGAAGCAAAGCGCAAGGGCAAAGTTTAAATTGCATGGTTCCTATAATTTTAACTTTTTTACTAATAAAAAAATAAAAAACAATTTTGTCACTAACTGACTGACTCATGGAAGTATATCAAAACTTATAGGGTACTTCCTGAAGTTCTAGAAAACTGAAATTTGGTATGTGTAGTATTGGTACACAAACACAAAAAATCTAAAACTGACTGACTGACTCAGACTGGTCTGAGCCAACCCCTTAAACTCTACAAGCTTTTACTTCACCAATTTTACGCCCTAGTATAAATTTGCGCCTTGGTTATTTTTCTAACTTCACGTGGGCGTAAGGTAAATATTTATTCACTGCTCATTATTTCTCTGTTATACAAATAGTTCTTGTAGTACCTAACGAAACAACCAAGCCACATATTATATTGACTAAGGTGTAGAGTTTGTGGAGTAAGGGCTTGCAGAGGCCGTGTAGAGTTAAAAGCTTGGCTCTACGCCGTTGGAGCGTGGGGCCCCCTAGGGCGCGGGGCCTGTAGCATAGGCTACTCTTGCTACGTGGCTAATCCGGCACTGAGTTTAGCTAGAAAAAGTAATAAGTACGTACTAATGTTATTAAAATAAGTAGGTAGGCAAGTTTGTTCAATTAAATCCTGTTAACCAATAAATAAGCCGTGGTGGTCTAGAGGTAGTGACACCCGCCTTACAATCGTGAGGTCGTGGGTTCAAATCCTCGGTCCCGTACCAATGAGTTCTTTGGAATTTATGTACGGAAATTCACACCACTGGCTTTTCGGTGAAGGAAAACATCGTGAGGCAACCTGCATACGTCCGTAGAAGAGATTCGATGGCGTTTGTGAATCCACCAACCCGCACTGGGCCAGCGTGGTGGATATGGCCTAATCACCCTTCGTGGGTAGGCCTACGTCCTGCAGTGGACTGTTGAAAAGGCTGATACAGTACAGTACAGTACAACCAATAAATCAACATAATATATACGAGTACCTATGTACTTCATTATGATTGACCTTTTAGTCGAGTATTTATAAGTAACTGGCCATTTCACCCTAGTCCACGTTATACCTCAGTAAAGCAATGGAGACTTTACTAGAGGCGTCTATGGAGTTTTAGAGTTCTGGTAACAACACGATACACCACATTCATTCATAATCAGCTCATAATTAATGAAATAAGTACTTACTACATTTTTTTACTAATTATCACTGATAGAAAAACAAGTTCTACAAAATAATGCAATGCCGCGGCGACATGATTATTCCGCGTTCCCGACAAAACTCAGTAGATGCACTGCATTCATTTTTATCATAAAACCTGTCAAAAAGATCAAATAAACCGTCCCAGGCACAGAGGTCTAGGTCACTAGTCAGGGTCAAAACAAGCAGAAGCTGAACAAAAGGAACCGAAATTATTCTTGTGTAATAGTCTATACCTAATTCAGTAGGTAGATACCTACTGAAAAAACCGGACAAGTCAGTGTGTCAGTGCGAGTCAGGCACGCACACCGAGGGTTCCGTACAAATCCAGAAAATTTCACAGAATTGTGAAGTAAGTTGTTAAAATCTCTATACTTTTATACGAAAACTGAGAAGTTTTTCTTTTACACAACTGCAAGAGACCATAGATACACGTATATATGTAGTTTATATTCAACTCGATATCTTTACGCGTTCCCGAGATAAAGAGTCTTGACATACACACAGACCATTGATTTAATCAAAATAGCGGTTTTGATTAAATCAATGACACAGACGGACAACAAAGTGATCCTATAAGGGTTTTTACTTTTGAGGTACGGAACCCTAAAAATGGTGTAAACTAGGTATTCAATTCAAAGGATTACCAAAAATAATATTTTTACCTAACCCCCCTAATTAGATCGAGGATTTAAAACAAGACCCAACCCAACTTATTGTTTTCTTTTCCCAAACACAAGAAACGCCATCCTTTGTTGAGTAGTAAACTTTTTTTTACAAAGTAGAGCGCGACATTGTTTTTGTGTAGCGAATTATAGATGGAGCTTAGGTCAAGTTAGGTCATTAGGCGTCATACAGAAAGAAATCAAGACATGTGATAGCTGGACGAAAAGGCCACAGCTTTCTGCGGGACGTGTCGCGTCGGGAGCGGCCCCCCTACCGCCTAAGCAATAGCAATCGTAATAGCAATCGTTTATGACTTCATTTTAGTCATTTGGCACCGCCTATGTGACGTTAGCCATCAA
The DNA here is from genome assembly GCA_949316475.1 of Hypomecis punctinalis. Lineage (NCBI taxonomy): Eukaryota > Metazoa > Arthropoda > Insecta > Lepidoptera > Geometridae > Hypomecis > Hypomecis punctinalis. Next base: position 11,779,398 of record OX438810.1, read on the forward strand.
TTGCTTTGTGCGGATTGCGAAAGCAATCGTTGAATGAAAACCTTGATGGCTAATGTCACATAGGCGGTGCCAAATGACTAAAATGAAGTCATAAACGATTGCTATTACGATTGCTATTGCTTAGGCGGTCGGGGGGCTGGACGTTTAAATATTTTTTTAAGCAACGTTCGGCGCGGCCAGTGTTCGGATGGGTGACCGTAGGTGTCATTTAAAACTGATCGCTACCGTTGCTTGGATGACACGTTAAATTGTAGGCCCTGGTTGTTTTAACTGTTTAGCCGTGTTACGAGGCCTTCAGGTGGCTTAAAAACTGACACCAGTGCTAGCCACCTAGCCTATACGAAATAATATTTTTGCATTCTAATAAATTGTTACAGTTTCTATAATGTATTTTTTTTGTCGACGATAATTTATGTACAAATTTCGCACTGCATTCCTGCTTATAATGATTTTGAACCTAATTCGAATTTACCTTAGCCTAGATTTTTTTAAATGCATTTAATAATTTTGTGTAGGTACGAACATCATCAGCATTTATTTATCTATTTCATTTTTTATCCAGGTTCCATTGTTTCCGCGGCCACTGATGGCGTTCAAGAGTAGAGATCATAACCAACCATACTATATGCGTGTTACTGCATTGAATTTTTACATATTAAGGTAAGTGAGTTTTTTTATAGGTTTTATCATAATTATTTCTCGCCAAAAATGCACAACGGCAAACGACTCAACCGTGTACAATATTTGAATAGTTCGGACGAGTCGATGTGTCATCGATGTAGTACCTACAAAATTGTTACATTATTGTTTTCAAAAACGCCTCAGCCGATCTCGATAAAAAAGGTGACGTCCACAAGTGGTATATTATTCAGAGAAAAATAGAACCAAGACGATATATACATCATTTGAAAGCTTGATGTATGGGCTTCTGAAAAATATTTAGTTTTGATTTTTTTTATCCCTCCATTTATTTAAATATGAAATACAAATTGTATGAAAAATAATAACACAGCTTTGTATTTTTTCTAGTTTAGCTATAATAAAGTGCTTCTATCGTTATTTTACTTGCATTCGTAGCTGATTCTTCCATATTCATCTCATAATTTGCTAAAACTAAAAATTATACCCTAACAGTGTGACCAGTTACGTAGTAGGTACAATGTGACAAAAATCACTTAAAAACTGTCCGTTTACCAATGGAAGTTTCTTAACCAGGGTTGCAAGAGATAAACTACCTATTGAGCCAAATATTTTTATTTATCCTAATAGATTCAAAATTAATTTTAAAAAAAACGGAGGGTTCTTTTTTCGTTTTAACTGATGTAATAGACTCAGAAAAATATGAACTTTCTCAAAATGTAACGAGTGTTGTGGTTAGAATTTTTGAGTATTATTATACCAGCCTCCACACATTTTGTGGACATGTCCTTTAAATGGGACAATTTCTGAAGTTCGATCTACCAAACAAAAGCAGAATCGTCAAAATCGGTCCATAATTGGCGGAGTTATCGCGTAGGTAATATACATAAAAAACAATCTGCCGAATTGAGATTTCCTTTTTTTTGAAGTCGGTTAAAAACTTCATCAGTAACACCTACATATAGATGAAACTGGAGCAAGACTGGAAAGATTGCCCTGCTGTGGGCCGATGTGGGCTGTCATTGGTATATTATATGGTGATAATAAGGTAAGTTTTTCGTTTGTTCTTCATGAATTCCATCATAAATTAACTGAAAATAAATTATGTACCAATTTGTTTCGCAATTTTGCCAAAAAAGTAAGCTAATAACTCAAAACCCGAGTCTAAACTTGGACAAAAAAGTAGGTAACCCGTATTTGACTCCCTTCAAAAATAGGTTATTTTTATTTAATTCAGGTTCTACACAATCTAAAACTATCACTTCATTAAAACTGAATTATCACTTCTGTAAAAAAGGAGTGCGCGCGCGCCATTCGACGGGTGTGCGCGTATTCCCTGAGGATGGAGTTCTAAATACTCTGAAACTGGTTGGATTCCTTGCGGATCGACCGTATAATTATAACGTGAGTTTTAGCCGTATTCTGTTATAGTTAATCTAAAACTACATAAATAGAGACTCTTGAAGGTCTAAAGATAAACCAAAATGTTCAAGCCCACTGCCAGTTGGTATCGTGCCCAGTATATTGGCGGCATTGCCATTCAGCATGGCAATACTTATTCAGCACAAGCTATCTGTCAATCCTGACTGAAACTCACATAAAGCTACGCATTGATTGGATATTGCGCAGCTTGTGGCGAACTTCACATCCGCTGACTTGTATGATACGGCTTATACTCTAGTACCTACGTATACCTATCTATACATCGCTACACTTGACAATTCCTGTTTAAAACATTTTTATCTTATAGTACTTAATCGGAGCCGCATACAGCATAATGCTGAAAGAGATCGATTTAAGCGATAAGGCCGGCAATTGTCTACGCTATGTTCTCGTTTTTATCGGTGTGATCAATAAAGAGCATCCCATTCTAAATAAATAAATGAAATCAAAGGCTTGTACGCAGTATCGTATCGATCGTGCTCGCATATGGCGTGCAATCGTACTCCAAGGCTGTTTCCTTTTACGTTAATTGACAGCATTGCTGCTTCTGCAAGGGTACAGCCTTCGTCGGCAGCTGTCTACGTGTTTACAAACAAACAACGTGACGCGACGAGCCGACTGCGCCTCAGTAAATCGTTCTTATACTAGCTGCCCAACCCGGCTTCGCCCGGATACGAATAAGTTATAGCTATGAACGTTTCGTAAAAAATATTCTAATAGATAGTGAAAACTGCATTGAAATCTGTTGTGTAGTTTGGAAGATAAGCGGATACACAGACAGACACTCAGATTGTTTTGCTTTAAACTATGCAGTGATAGCGGCTTGCATCCAGCGCGATCCTGCGGTCCTAATAAGGTCAATAAGGTCCTACGCTGCGCTTGCCGGTACGTGGTGTCCACTAGAGAACTTTTCGACCCCATCGGTCATCAGTTCTCCGCGCTAAGTGCCCTAATTCTAATTCTAATTCTAGACGGGGGTGATGTGACCTGCACTGACATACCGCTTGGGGTGTATGTGCCCTGCCCATTGCCACTTCAACTTGCCAATCCGCTGGGCTATGTCGGTAACATTGGTTCTTCTACGGATCTCTTCATTCCTGATTCGATCTCGCAGAGAAACTCCGAGCATAGCCTTCTCCATGGCTCGTTGGGCTACTTGGAGCTTACTAATAAGGCCCATAGTGAGAGACCACGTTTCTGTGCCATAAGTCATCACTGGCAACACACACTGGTCGAAAACTTTCGACTTGAGACACTGAGGTATGTAGGACGAGAAGACGTTACGCAATTTTCCAAACGCTGCCCAACCGAGTTGGATTCAGCGATTGGCCTCTTTATTGGAAATCATTAGGGGAGGCCTATGTCCAGCAGTGGACGTCCTATGGCTGAAATGATGATGATGTAGTGATATCGTTATATGTTATAGAACGATATATCGTTCGACTAGCGACCAGCCCCGGCATCGCACAGGAGTATTATAACATAATAAACCTTCCCCTTGAATCACTCCATTAAAAAACCGCATCAAAATCCGTTGCAGTTTTAAAGATAGGTGATTAGTGTCCCTAACTTCTGGATCAAAGGAGCGTGGGTTCGATCCCCACACAGGGCAAATATTTATGTGATGAACATAAGTGTTTGCTCTGTGTCTGGGTGTTATTTAGTTACTATCTATATAAGTATGTATTTATCGTATGTATCGGTCTCTGGCAGCCATATCACAAGCTTTGCTTAGTTTGGGGTCAGAGGCCGTGTGTAAGTTGTCCCATAAATATTTATTTATTTAAAGGGACGGACAGACAGAAGAGCGACTTTATTTTATACTATGTAGTGATTTATCAATACCTATGACCAACTTTTATTGTGACGTCAAACCTGAAATCACAAGAAATATTTTTTTTTTCGAAAAATATTGCATAACCGGCCGACGCGACGATCAACCGTGTACGGAATTGGAATAGTTCGCACGGATCGATGTAGTAATTAAATTTCAATTTCGCATTAATTCATCAAAAAAGGTTCCGCCCATACAGGACCACCTTTGAAGTATAATCAGCCAAACAAAAAAAAATATTGTAATCGGACCACTCTGTCAAAAGTTCTGCGTTTTTTCGTCGCTCAAAAACATATCTGTTCGGTCGCTTTTTCCTGTCCCATAGAAAAAGTTTATTACCTTTCGACAGAATATTTTGTTGAAACCTGGTGATTTTTTCTACTGATAATTTCTTTTCACTATTTCGGGGTTGGTATCCTCATGGTAAAAGTCGATTACCTACCTACAACGAAGAATATAATGATATCATAGAAAATGGCCGTCGCCTACAGATACACCCTTTACGAATATTAGATTGAAACTTGCTTTGTTTCTCCGCAATGATTTGACCTTATTAAAAGAGCGGCTTCTTGGCAAATGTGAAGTTAGCTACAAGCGGCGCAAAACGCAGTCTTCGCGCAGTTGTTATAGAGCTTCAGTCAGGATTGGGTATTAGCTAATATTAAGAAGCTTGTTGAAGCTTCATAGCCGCCAAGAAATTTGATTCTATTCTCCTGCTACATTCACCAAATCCTACTCTATAAGCTAATTAATCTTCAAGAGCGCTCGTAGCGTAGTTTGACTAGGTGTTTGTCAGCGGTCACCGAAATTAAGAGTGCGCCTAATGCTATGAAAAAACTCAGATTTCACCCGCGCTTCTTGCATCGCCAGCTATCATCTACGCTGCTTTGTTTAGAGTCGAAAATCGTTTCTGATGATTTGATCTGAGGCGCTTTTTAATTGATTACTTGACTAGAACATTAGTCTGGCTACGTAATTTGTCAAAAATAATGTGGTGTTGTCGCTGATAATTTCGAGCATTTAATATATTTTTTTTTATGATGCGAAGTTTTTATTTTTTTCTAAAGTAACCATATTATTTTCCAAAATTCTCCGCGATTACTTTACTACTATAGGTTTTTTCCTTTCCTTTCCTACAGTATTTTTTTTAATATGGATATTTATGTTCGTTACCTTTACACCACGTCTTTAAAAATACACCTTTCGCTTTCGCTTTTTTGGCATTAGGCGCCCCCTTAAGCAACGGACAGTATTTGGAATTTGGATGGGTGACGGCGGGTGGTATTTTCCAACTGAGCGCTGCCGTGGATCGGATGACACGTTAAATTGTAGGTCCCGGTTGTTTTAACCGTTTAGCCACGCCAAAGTGCTTCGAGCACTGACACCAGGGCTAGCCACCCGACCTATACGCACGTACGTTGAAAGTGCGCTAAAGCGATAAGTTTATTTACGTATCGTTTCCTCGTTTTACTCAGAAAACGATACAATTGGGTTAAAAGCGCCTTTCCTGCATAGATGTCCCGATATTCAGCTTTCTAACTTACGCAACGTCCATATTTTGTCTGGCTTTGAAACAAATAAGTTTCGTAACCAAACGCCTGTTTACAAACAACGCAGGGTACAATAACAACCCACTAGACGCCTTAGTACGAGTACTGTAAACGAAAACGGTTATCGTTTTCGCGTGGCTCCATTCAGTTTTCTTAGAACTTTTTATCCGAGGTTTCGCCCGCGTGGTTTTTTAATTTTTATGCTACCATGCCTTTAATTTTTCTGGGATAAAAAGTATAAAATAACTAAGTCCATACCAAAAATCAAGTGTATTCGTTGCTCCATTGCTGCGTGAAAGAGGAACAAACCAATAAATAAACAAACTTTCGTATATATAATATTAGTAAGGAAGTAAGGAACGGTTTGTGTTTGACTACATACTGTATATGCGCTCTAGGGTGTAGCAGGCTCACCTAGAAGATACCTATTTATTCGAGATTTAAAGACACCTAGATATGATGTGCTTTAATGGAAAGACAGACTGAGGTAAAGCGTTTCATTCTGGCTGTTCGTTCATGAGAAATGTGGATCTGAAACGCACCATAAAAGAGTGGCGCTTTCCTCGAATCTGTCAGGAGCGCTGTACAAAAATATTTGGAGCCGTCTCGGTAGCTACTTTAGATTCCGTTTACGTATAATCTTATACTAAACCCCTCAGCGGTCGGTGACGTTGGACTGTTGACGGTCTTCATCGTGCCCGACAAAGTTTTGCGTACTAATGCTATTGTACCTTTGTAATTAATCGTCCCTTTTAGGCGGGAGCTTGATTTCATCAGGGATTTTATACTTAAAGCAAATGCGGAAACAAAGCAGTAATTACCTACATGCCTTAATCTGAATGCATACAATCCTGATATTAGTTTAATTAATATTAATAATATGTGCTGATTCATGCCAATACCGTTACATTCAAACTTTTAAAACGCGAATTTCATATAATGTATTAACGCAAAAATGATGAGGAAAGTACTCAGAAAAATAACCTGCTATTACGCATTGTTTATGTAAACAATATGGAAATTCCACAGGATATTCAGGATATCAAAATGTGAATAATTATAATTCGCAAAATTGGCAAAACCGACTTCCATCGTGAACAAAAATAGTTCGCTCAAATTGATGTATGCAATTTTTACATTATTGTTCATTTTTCAAAAACTTGTTCCATTGTTGATTTCGATAAAATTTAAAGGGCACCACCTGGGAAGTATACCTTATCGAACTAAAAAAGATTTTTTTGATTCGGTTCTCAATTGACGAAAATATCGATGAACTTACACAAAAAATACACACAGACGAATAGAACCTCCTTCTTTTTGAAAGTCGGTTAAAATAACCTGCTGTTTATATAAACAACTAGCTGCCCATCCCGGCTTCGCTCCGGTACGGACAGATTTTAAAAGTATAATAAACAAATGCGATTATAAATTCAGATATAAACTAACCTCTCTCAAGTTGAAACAAACTGCACACAGCGTGCAAAATTTAGTTGAAATCGGTTAAGTAGTTGAGGAGTTCATCGCGGACAAATAACGTGACTCGTAATTTATATATCTTAAGAAAGAAAGAAAGAAAGATATTCAGGATATTAAAATGTGAAAAATAAGTCGAGAACCTACCGACAAACGAGTAAGTAGAGCGTGGAAGGGAGAGTGACATCGGCGGCTTGCGGAATGCGAGCGAATTGCGCAACTTGTTTTGACGGCGTCGGCCGAAACGCTCATTGCTTCATGCACTGCTACTTTCCATCAGTGCTGCCAGCCTAGTCCTTTTAGGCTCTTTTTTGGAGATTTTGTTTTTGTTTGATGCGTTTGGTGCGTTATTTTCTTTATTACTTATTTATCTAACATGAAAAAACGCGTAAAACTAACTTAATAACTTTCCATGTAATATGGGAAAAACCTCAGTCTTTTACAATAGATTGTGGATTTACAATACATACTTCATGTTCTGGCGCTACTTTCTACCAGTGCTGCCAGCCTAGTGTTTTAGACTCGGATCTGATGATTTTGTGAGGCGCTTGGTGATTAGTGCTTTTCAAATCCTCGAGCATTTTACGGTCGTGGCTTCTTCAGGTGTTGACGCGTGTGAAAATAATTTCATCAATGTTGACAGTCTAGTTCTTCCGGACGCAGATCTGGCGATTTTGTGAAGCGCTTGGTGTTTTGCGTGTTTGCCGTACTAACCCTTTTTCGCTTTTACGGCCTCATTTCTAAATTATAGTTACTTTTTGCGGTAAAGTTTGTTAAGTTACCGATTCGCCTTTTGTGGCTAAAGATAAAGCATCAAGAAGATAATTCCCTCAGTTATATTTACATCATCAGATTACTTCAAGGAACATAAAATCATTTATTGTATGGATTAGACATTATGTAGAATACAATAAAATCATTTTATGTGTTTCAATTTAGTTGTTACATTCTACGTATTATTAAATAATAATATTACAATAAAATATGAGGCGCCTTTTATTTTCTCATAGAGGTGGTGAAAAGTAGAGTGTACCACTCGGGCGCAAAATATATTTTTGGCTCGGGCGAAGTACCTACTTTGAATCCCTCGCTACGTTCAGGATTCTACTGAAGAATCCCTCACTTCGCTCTGGATTCAAAAAAGCGCCCTCGCCGTAAAAATATTATTTTGCTGCCATATGATACAATCTACTATTAATGGCTCTTTTAAATACAAATTCCCTAAATATGCACAAGCACATAGCCATTTTATATATGTATTAGCGGTTTAAATAATGTCAAAATGAATAAAACTAAAGCTTTTTTTAACGCTTTTGATGCTTTTGTGCGCTATAATAGGTATATTCCATGTGTCAACATTGCTATCCACTAACACCCGATGCGATGTCTGTTTGGCTCTAACCAAAATAAGCACCAAGGAGGCTTGTTCACTCCATCTCTATATGGTTCGCTCCGCACCAAAGACCTATCAATCAATGTAATAACGAATTTATTCATCGACATCGCGAATAAATACGGAACTATCTCCTAAACGGGTATCATTCTGTTGTAAATAGCAACGACAGTTAACAAGGCACGTTTAACTAACAAGGCCTGGTTTTCAACAACACGATCTTGAATATTAATTTACGCTCTATAACGAAAGAATAACACCTAAGACTGAAAAAGGTTCTTCATAGAAAATTAAAACGTTTTGTTATTTAGGTCGGTATTTATACATACGTGATATTTGCGTCATTCGGGCCTTTATGAGTATTATGTAAGTAAGGTGTTTCGTGCAATGTTCGGTCACGTGTATTCTGTAAAATAAAAGTGTTATGTTTGATAGAGCAGTGCCGATGCACATATGTACATAAAGTGTTATTTTTGATAGAGCAATGCCGATGCATATACGAGTATATATATACATAAAGTGTTATTTTTGATAGAGAAATGCCGATGCACATATGTACGTAAAGCGTTATTTTTGATAGAGCAATACCTATGCACATATGTACGTAAAGTGTTATTTTTGATACAGCAATACCGATGCACATATGTACGTAAAGTGTTATTTTTGATAGAGCAATGCCCATGCACATATGTACGTAAAGTGTTATTTTTGATAGAGCAATGCCGATGCACATACGTATAAAAATATGCGGGTCACGCAAGCCTAAGCACTCTCATTTACTTAGAACGTACGGTAGGACGACGTAACTTGAGAAAACACTGAGAATCTCAGTTATCTAACGTTTTTTAGGGTTCCGTACCTCAAAAGAAAAAAACGGAACCCTTATAGGATCACTTTGTTGTCCGTCTGTCCGTCTGTGTGTATGTCAAGACTTTTTATCTCGGGAACGCATAAAGATATCGAGTTGAAATTTAAACTAGGGTAAGTCCCGGATAGATGCCGCACTTTTTGAAAAAGTCTCACAGCTTCAATAATAATCACAATATTTAAAAACTGGTTAGGAGGTCGCAAAGTTCGGTCTTTAGACTACAGTCTAGTATACAAGGTCAGTAGTCAAAGCCACGAATAATAGGAAATAAAACCATTTTTGTCGACCTCTAAAATTTCACGGATACATGCCCTACCCCAGATTGTCGCCCCGCCTGATAAATTAGACCGGAGGATAGATGCCACTTTGAGAAATTCATTAATAATTAAAGTTAGTTATGCGTAAATATGATCTATAATGGATTTATGATACACCTAAAGTACATAGATAAATATTGAAAGGAGCATTTACTATGTATCGAGGTTAAGGATAGATGCTCCAACGAAAAAAACACATTCCACCTAATACAAATTGTAAATACTCATGTCAAGTAAAAAAAAGCTCAATACTTTCGTTCGAAACGCCTTTACTTTACTTTTTTATAATAATTTAAGTATATTTAAACGTTTGTGTTGGGGCATCTATCCTCTATGTTGTTTGTTGAAAATCCATATTATGTTATAAAACCAAAGGATAGATGCCCTTTCAAATGATCTAAAAATATTTAAAAATAAATGAGATAGCGACAGTAAAACACATTTTTATGATTACGAGTAGCTACCAAAATTAAACTGCTTCATATTTTTTTATTAATAATTTATATTTACTCTCAAGAGATTCTTAAAAAAATCTAAATGAAAAACTGCTAAGGCAGCTTCCAAATCATATTCATTCTATTTTCTGGCACACTGCTTATGGCACCTGGTTTTTGTATGTATTTTCGGGCATTTATACACCGCAACACATTAATTCTCATGTGGGTACTTACTATTTACAAGTCAAGTATAGATGCCTTAGTTGAAGGTTATGCGCCTCTAAAGGCATCTATCCCAACTTCAAACGAGGCATCTATGCGATTAGTGAAGGATAGACGCCTTTTAAAAATACTTAAAAATTAAGCAGACTTTTTTAATAAAATACACATTAAAAGCTAATATAATAGTTTAACTTTATCATTTATTAACAATTAAAGCAAAACATCGATTAGAAAAAAAATACTCACCTTTTGAAAACGCGTCTTTATAAAAATGAAGGATATTTCCGCGCGTAAATTTTTTTCGTGTCACACAGAGTTGCACACGATCGTCGCACACGCTGCCGAGCGACTGACCGGCGGGGGGCAGGGTAAGAGCAAGGTCATGACATGCATTAGAAGTGATAGGTCATTACGCATATTGGAGTTTTTGAAAACGTGGCGTCTATCCCAGTGCGGCATCTATCCGGGACTTACCCTATATTCGTAAACCTATGAATTCTTGCAGTTGTGTAAAAGAAACGCTTCTCAATTACCGTATAAAAAAGTTAGAGCCGTTTATGTCGTAAAAAAACTCATATTTCAACGATCACAAAAATCAAAACCTACCGGGTACTTGCCGTTGACATAGAACTATGAAATTTGACGAAGAGCATTGTCTTAGAGTACACATATAGAAATAAATATGAAAACTGTACATTTTTATTTAAATCACATAAAAATAGGGCCTCAAAATCCACAAAATATGGGTTCAAAATTTAAAGTGAGTAAATCTTATCATGTATGGTATCATATAAAATAACTTCATTAGAACATGCTAAAACATATGCAGGTTTTTAATTATTTTAACAATATGTTTGTACGGAACCCTCGATGTGCAAGCCTGACTCGCACTTGTCCGGCTTTTTATTTCTTGTATAAAATGTATATTTTTGAATTATCATCGGTCTGTGAACTGTTTTATTACTCTACGAGTACCAATAGGCTTCATTCTTATACTTGCCGTTTTGTTTTTTAATCGTTTTCCATATGTTATTTATTATATCATTGATTGTTTGTGTGTTTCGTAATAGTAACGCAGTATTTCTTCTGTTTTAATAATGCTAATAATGCATGTAATGATGTTCGCCTTGAGGTAAAATTAAATAGAGATGAAGAGTTTCCTGTACAGTTGAAGGAAGAGTCTTGTATTATACGGGAAAAAGTATCTGTAGTAAAAGTTTCAATCTTAAGAAAAAAGCATGAATAACTACTCGTTTATGTATACGTAGTGCAATTAGTTTTCACCTTAAAAAAATAAATATATAGCAAAAAATAGCAACATAATGGATTCCACCGTGTACAGAATTCGAATAATTTGTACACATGCGACATCCATGTACATTTTTGTTGATTTATCAAAAACGGCCTCCCTTGGAAGAATACTCTTTCGAACAAAAAAAAAATGTTTTATTCGATTCACAATTGGCGAAAATATCGATGAACCATAGTCAAAGTATAACTAGACAAGGCGCTAAATAATAATAATTACAAAAGTAAGAGAAGGCGAGATGTGCAAGTGTAAAGAGAGAACAGGACGAAAGTAATATCATTTGTCTCTATTTGCGTATACGTTTTTTTTTGTCTGACTATTACGCACTGCCTAGACGTAAGAGAGGCAAATTTTTCACGCCAAAAACTACTGTTAAATTTTTGATGAGATGCTTCAGTAAATCAACATATTTATGAACATATTTTCTATCATTTCTATTAGTATTATTCGGGTTTTTACTATTATCTAGAGTCTAAATATGATAAAATCATAACAACGTGTATATAGCTATCTAAGTATGTATAGCACATCTATTTTCTCGCACCCTATATACGCTAGTAACTTCTCCACCCATTCTCCCTCCACGCGATGAACATACATAAAAAGAATACCTCCTCCTTTTTGGAAGTCGGTAAAAACTATTTAATTAAGGAAAATCATTAGTCATACCTACTATGTTTTTTCAACTCGAAAAGTGATATTATATCGATTTGATATTCAGTTGAAATTCCTGCATATGTATGCAGTAGTAATATGTAGGTAGATAAGTATCTACGTACTTATTTTTTGCGGTTAGGTGTTTGTATTGAGCAGTAGATCTGTAGATCCGGCTTGTGGCGTGGTGCCGACAGCCTTGCCAACGGCGATGTTTTTGCAAAACAAACTATTGCAACAACAGTCTGAAGCTTGACTCTCTCTTTTTCGCTATGTTGCGAATCGACCGCTCACTAACAAACCGGATAAGTGAGCGTATACGTAACAAAGGTTTAATGAAGATTTTCAATTAAGAAACTAGGTTGTAATGAGGCTTGATGTGTGGTGAAATCTGCAGGCGTGCTGTATTGGTATTCTTTGTTTCAAATGATTTGTATTTGCAGAACCTGTATGTAGGTAAGCGCAAATATTAAATTAGTTCATCTTGTTGCACTGTACACTGAAAATAATAGAATATTTTTAGGTAGAGATCGAAAGGGTGGATTGACAGTTTTCCCTACATATTTATTTTATCGTAGGTACCTATGTTTTTGACGTGACGTGTTTTTGTTTAACGTACTCGTATTATAAATCGATGAATGGCTGGACGCACGAAAAGCATGGTCTCATTGTCACGTTCCGCCTGAGCCGAGCGTGCAAGTAAGAGCGTGGAACAAGCGATAGAGAGGCACAAGTATATTGTTCGGCTTGTGACGCAAATTATGACGTCACGTAAAATTATCGTCCGTAAACCGACTTGACCAAGAACGGATTTTTTTTAAAATATAGGTTTGCGTTTGACTACATACTGCATATTTGCATAGAAACTATTTATTATTTTGGATTATTAGGTCAGAAGTGAATAGGTTTAAATTCTATGATAAGATAAAGATAACTTTATTGATATTCATGGAACCTAATATTACAAAAAATAATATTACATAATATAGATTCATGAACATGCTCGTCCAGTTAAACATATTTTCACATTTTTCTTAATAATGATACTATATGCAGAAATGCAGTGTCATCTAAAAATACCACAAAATAATACTAAATTCATTGACAAAAATATACTTATTGTTAATATGTAAAACCAACCTATGGAAATATAGAGATACGCACAATTATTTAATTAGGACGTGTTGCAAAACCTACCAGACACAAACTAAGTGTGCTACATGTATAATGTAAAAATAATTCTTTAGAACGACGCTTTGGTTTATTTATACCTACCTACTAACAATAGAAGGTCACCTAATCTATAACTAAAAACCACTTATCTGAACTAATAGCGTAAAACAAGATTATGTTATTGGGACTTAAAATTTTACAGGAAAAGACTAAGCAATATTGTTCTCTATTCATGTGTTCTTTATCTCTTTAACGTACAAAAGAGATATGCCTATTCAACGCTTAAAAACCCACTTATCTGGACCAATAGCGTAATAACAACAGTAACAATAGAGCGTCGACATTTTACAGGAAAAAACATCAAATTCGTAAAGTTACGTAATGTATTATTTATTTTAAAATACAGTATCACATATTTACAAGCTTTTATTTAACTTGTAATGGATGAACTTACATATATATATATATATATATAAATATATATATATATATATATATATATCTATATATAGGGTATGTATGTAAGTTCAGGTGGAATTTTGCAAGTTAAATTTGAACAACTTTCCGGTTTCCGATCGAGCTGAAATTTTGCATGTTTATGTACTCGTATATCGCGTGACAATGCAATAATATGGTACCATAGAGCTGACCTGATGATGGAATCGGAAGGTGGCCATAGGAAATCCTGTACTAAAAAAGATAGACTCGTCGTGTTTGGGCTCGTTTTACTTGTCTTGGCTAGCACTCTGCTGCTGTTATCCAGGATCTCAAAAGGTTGTAATATTAAAAATTAATTCATATTTTTATAATAATTTATTCAGTTTATACCACTCTATAACTATTTCTTTAATTCAATGTAATGCGTCCTTATACAGTAGTGTTAGTCTCGCCAGCTAAATTGGACATTTATTGCCGAGGTAATGCATAACACACTAGCCTAGATTCACTAGGCTTGAAATCCAGCCCACATTAGGTTGTCCACGTTAACTGGGGCGCAGTGGTCGTATCGATCATGGTAAATCCAATGTCATGTTCACGCCAGGCGCCAGCTTCGCGTGCTTTCATAAATCTTTAGCTAAATAGAACGCATCCATATTAAAACTAGGCACAAAAGTCTCAAATGGAACTGGTTTCCTTCTTTGTGTTTTACTCGGTGATTGATGTAGGTAGTGGTCTTAATGTCTCTATTCATAAGGCTTTGCCGCCTTTTATGGTGGCGTAATTCCTTTTCTAACAATGCCTTTACAGGTTGTGTCTACGTCTAGAGATTCCCAATAATTGTAGTTTTTATAAATATTTTTTTGTACCGAGTTCCGTCTTGTCGAAGCTAATAGCCATTAGCTATAAACTACAAATTAAGTAAGTTCGTATAGGGTGGCTAGCCCTGGTGTCAGAGTTTTTAGCCCGCCTGAAGGCCTCTGACATGGCTAAATGGTTGAAACATCCGGGACCTACAATTTAACGTGTCATCCGAGCCACGGTAGCGCTCAGTTGGAAAATGCCACCCGCGGTCACCCATCCAAATACTGATCGTGCGGAACGTTGCTTAATTTCAGTGATCGCTGACTAACACCGCTGTAGCGCACGTAGCATAGTTTGACAACTACAAATTTAAATATCGTGAGAAAAGCATGTTTGAGAGTTCTTCATGTTCTCATAATAATATAAGTATGTGGTGTGAAGTCTGCCAAGCTGCTTTTGGTTAACCCAATGGATTTTATATTCATACAGTTTAGTACACGTCAATAATCTTAATATATATAAATCTCGTGTCACAATGTTTGTCCTCAATGGACTCCTAAAGCACTTAACCGATTATAATAAAATTCGCACACCATATTGTGCAGTTCGATCCAACTTGAGAGATAGGATAGTTTAAATCTCAAATTATAGTCGCAATTGTTATTTATTTAGCCACAGCAACGCGTGGCCGGGTCAGCTAGTATACTTTATTTTTGTTGACGTGGGAGAAAATCGGAGAAATATTTGACAGATACCCGGCTGCATTGAGAAGCAACTAACTTATGTGGACTTTACATCTACCACTTCGTTGGCTGTCCTCTATGCTTTCTAGAAGACATCGGCATCTCCGTACCGTAGGAATGTACCATTGTCATTTGTCATATTGCAGCCATTTCGTAATGGCAATGACATAGCGTAGTTTGACTGGACTAGACATAACGTTCATCACGATCAGTCTTCAGATGGGTGACCGCGAGTGGCATTTCAACCAAGTAAGTTCGTATAGACCGGGTGGCTAACCCTATTTACAACTGAGCGCTACCCTGACACGTCAAATTGCAGGTCCCGGTTGTTTTTACCGTTTAGCCGTTTCAGAGGCCTTAAGGCGGCTTAAAAACTCTGACACCAGGGCTAGCCACTCGGCGTATACGAACTTACTATGACAAGATGCCCATGCCCAGCACTAGGCCAATTGAATACAGGGCCAATAAGGATTGATTAAACGCTGGCGCCATTTTGCCTCCGTTTTCCTTCAACAAAATGTAAATCGAGAATAGAATGTTAACAAAGAAATGTTTGTGCTTTTATTTGGAGTTTCAGCAAATCATCCGTGTAACAATAGCCTGAGTCGGCCACTTTCCATTACAGTTATGTGGGCCGCACGCGTATCAAAAATGTTTTTGTCATGTTTTTTCCTCCTAAATGTTTGTATGGAAAACCGAAATTTGCGGTGTAATGATGGATATTTAGTTTCCTTATTTATTTAAGTAGACCTTCCTTGAGCTGATCAAATAGTACAGAACTGGCTGCAGAAAGAAGAGCTTTCTACAGTTTCATAATCGCTCGTTGACATCGTTTGTGTTGAAGCATATTTTTTTTTTTTATTTATCTAACCATCAATCAGGCATTTTAAGTCTTCTAAAAATGACCGTAATATTTGCAGCTTACCAAGGGATCCGTGAATTTCAAAGCCAAAGCTAAGTATAGACAAAATAGGTTGCGCCTCGCGCCTCTTAACGCCAGTGTTATTTTGAGCTTAGGAGAAATTAAGTAAACATCACATTTAGACCAACAGAAAGGGTTTTTCGCATATTTCAAAACCGATAATTGCAAAAATATATGGGGTTAGACTATGACTTACGCCGTACCTGAATATCAGCTTTATTTGTTTTGTAAAATAATTTTACGGCTATTTTCCTTAATAACGGTGTACAGTTTAGGTAGGAAAATATTTTCTGATCCAGTTATTGAACGAAGAATATATCAAACTAGCTTAAAACCCGCGGCTTCGCCCGCGTTGTCTTAGTATATAGGTACTTGCTTAATATGAAAATAGCCCGCGGTTTGACCTAAGTTGTCTTTGTACTTGCTTATAATAATATCTAATAGTCCACGGTTTGGCCCGCGTTGTCTTAGTACTTGCTTAAAATTATAATAGCTTTTTGGCCTGTGTTGTCGTATTTTTTGCAAGGATAATGCCCACGGTTTGGCCTGAATTGTCTCAGTATTTGCCTAAAATCACGGTATAACCAGCGCATTTTTAATACTTGCTTAATAAAGATGGCAATTTAAAGCACGCAGTTTGGCCCGCGTTGTCTTATTTCTTGCTTAAAATTATAAAAGCTTGCCGTTTGGCCTGCATTATTGTATTACTTGCAATGATAATAGCCCATGGTCTGGCCCGTGTTGTCTTAGCTTGTTTGCTCAAAATTATAATAGTCCGCGGTTTAGCCCGCGTTGTGTTAATATTTAGGTACTTAAAATGATAATAATCCACAGTTTGTCCCGCGTTGTTTTTGTACTTACTTGCTTAAAATAATAGCCCGCGGTTCGACCCGCGTCATCTTGGCACTTGCTTTTAATAATTTCTAATAGTCCACGGTCTGGCCCGCGTTTTCTTAATACTTCCTTAAAATTATAACAGCCTGTCGTTAGCCTGCATTGATGTATCACTTGCAATGATAATAACCCACGGTCTGGCCCGTGATGTCTTGGCACTTTCTTTAAATAATAATAGCCCGTGGTTAAGCCGGCATTAGGCCCAATTACGAAGGCGCCATCTGAATTATAATAGCTAATTACCATAATTATTACTATTTCTTTTTCACTTTAGGTATTCTACAGAGAGAACACTTTTTACGTTGCTATTAAATTTACGATAGCGCTTTCATAATTGAGCATATTATCGTATTACTTGCAAGGATAATGCCTACGGTTTAGCCTGAATTAGTGTCTCAGTATTTGCGTCTCAGTGTTTGCTTATTTAATTTACTTGTATCTAAAGTGCGTGAATTTTTTGATGAGAAATTGCTGAATATTTGAAATTAAATCAATAATGTAAGGAATTTCACACTACTGGCTTTTCATTGATGGAAAACATTACGGCAACCTGTATAGGTACGTCCGCAGAGAAAAATCAATCGTCGTATCAAAGTCGTATGTGGATTCAGCAACCCGCGCCGACGTGATAGATATGGCCCAATTACCCTTCGCGGGTAGGCCTACGTTCAGTAGTGCACTATCAATTTAGGCCGGTACATGTATTCGATGTGTTTCGTTAAGTCGTTAAACATTTATTCTAAGCTCATTTTTCCCGAGAGATATGACAATCTCGCCTAAAACCGTTCACCCAGTCAAAAGTGATCGAGACACCTTGTAGGACTTTCAGACGTTGTCTGACCCCAGGCAGATGAAAAAATGGCACACGAGTAGAAACACATGATGTATATTATCTTGTTAACCTTTGTTTTCTAGTATGCTATTATACTCATCATTTGACTAACTTTTACTATGGTACCAACTACCAACTCCGAAATCACGGCAATAAAATCAACTATTCAACACAAAAAGTTCATCGACCCGGGACAAAATGTATGGAATAGGTAGGTAATTTTCGCTTTTCAGGGCTGATCCCACAGTAAAGTAAGTATATTGACTCGTATGTATCCTAAGTTAAGACTATTAGCACACAAAATAAAAAAATCGTAAACTATTGGGTACCCATTTTGCCCCATTTACGGATGAATTATTTTTATTCTATTCTAGAGTATATTAGTTTTATTCTAGATAATTCACTACATTCTGAAAAAAAAGCGCACTTTTTTACGCTTATTCAGGGTTACGATTAATCTAGCGGATACGGAATCCGGGACTTTTCCAAGGACGTCAATAGTAATTTATTAGTTAAAATGGTGGGCTGTTTTGAAACAAAATTGCATTGATTTTCGAACAGTTAGTATTTTTTAAGAAATTGATATCCCGAAAGACCAACTCAATTTTTCCGGGATAGCAGTACTCTAAATGGTAATTTGTGTCATCGTCTAGCTTAGTACCAAATTTCATTAGAATTCATTTACCCTTTTTATCTTAGCTTTATATTATAAAACTGTTTAATTTTTGCTATCCTAAGAAACCCTGTAGATTTTCCGGGATAATAATAGTTCCAGTAATGAAACATGTTGTGTGCTTCCTATATACTCGTTTTCATCCGTAACCTGTAATCGCTTTTTTCGCCAAGTTTGGGAAGTATCGGACCAAGATTTTTTTTTAAAGAAAATTCGGAAAAACAGGAACAACAATATTTTTTGTTTAGTCTCAAAAGCATGAATACAAAGTTTCATGTCGATCAGTACAGGGAATGAAAAGTTACATGCAAATACAAAGGGCCCGTTTTACCCCGTAAGAGGTTGATTTTTCAAAATTTTTATCCTTAGTGCTTCATTATGTCGTACGATCTACATATATTCCAAATTCCAAGTTTATATTTTCAGCGGTTTGGGCTGTAGCCTAAACTGATTAATTTTGGCTATCCCTAAGGAACCCTATAAATTTTTCTGGATATTATTAGTTCCTGTATTGAAACATGCTGTGTGCTTCCTTCATACCATATTTTAACCATAACCGTGCAGCTGGTTGGATGTAATTGACGTTTTTTTCACCAACTTTGGGACCTTATTTGACCCCGTAGATACGAAAAATTAGGAAAAGCAGGAAAAAACGTAACTTTTATTTTGGTTGAAATGCATGTGTACAAAGTTTCAAGTCAATCGGTACAGGGAATAAAAAGTTACATACAAACGAAAAGAGACCGTTTTACCCCGTTAGAGATCGATTTTTCAAAATTTTCTTCCTTAGTGCTCCATTACGTCGTACAATGTACCTATGTTCCAAATTTTAAGTTTATATCTCAAGCGGTTTGGGCTGTAGGCTGTCTGTCAGTCAGTCACTCAGGGAAGCCTTTTATATAATAGATTGTGGATTTTCTTGCAGCACGTTTGTTCGCCATATTTTACGCTTATTTTGAAGCATGGTACAAAGTCTGGGCCTATTGTGAAATGTTTTCTTTACTAAATAGCAAAATTAATGCAAAAATCTCTACTTATAAACTTACTTAATATCTGCACTTAGGATATTTTATTACTAATACCGAACTACTTTGATCATTTTACACCGCAAGAAGTTTTTGAACAAAATGTTCTTGTTTTTATAACGCACGTATCGTAAGCTGACGCTGGTTCTGTACACATTTGCTCTAGTGGAGCACATGCATAATAGTCGGGGAGTGAAGCGATTCTTTAGCAAGGTCGTCTACTGACGCCGACGGCGCCGCCCGCTGCGCTGTCACTCACATGTTCTCTGTTTTGTATTTTATTGTTGTATCACTATTTACTTACATAGATCTATGAATGTTATCTGTATTCTCATTTCTCATGTTCCTATTTCTTACACACGGCACAAAACAGACCTTGATAAGGATAAAATAGAACCAAAACTATCCGAATGCAACTACTCAGTCATCACGATTATTCTTCTGTTATACTTGGCGCTTCTCTCATTTTTGATTTAGTTTTTCTGGCAATATACCGTTTTATGTTGAAGAAATGCTCTTGACCACCATCTCGTCTGATGGAACCCAGGTCAGCGGTTTGCAATTTCAAGCATTTTAGCTCTTAACTACATTTTCATGATCTGTCATTTCAGCGAATGAGCAACTGTGATGTTGCGACATGTTTATAGGCCACTGTGGTCATAAGAAACTGAATATCGTGCTCTGTAAATTGTACGTTCACACGATATTCATATAACTGCTTCAATAGGCGGTCGAGTAGTTTACCACAACATAGTGTCAGCCTACACCGAGTGTCGAAATGGTGTCGCCGCAGTCGGTCGTGGCGGGGCTTCGCGCGCCGAGCTCGCTGGCGAGGGGCCGCCGCAGCCCGCTGCACCGCGCGCCGCCTCTCTGTCGCCCGCAACTGGGCTAAGGTCGCTAGTGCATTTTTACTGCACATATTTTACCTGTATGTAACAAATGCACTTTACACTCGCCGGCTTGCAACGCCCTACACATTCCAAAGCCGTTCACACACGCCGAGCCAGTTTTGTAGATCCTGTTCTGTGTACTTGAATAGAACTGGTAACCGTTCGTGTCCTGTGAACCGGACATTTGATTTTGCATATTTCTCAGAATAAAGTACGCATTGAACTGCTCGAATCCGTATTTACTATATTGGTTTCTTAGATTGTCGTGGGCCAGTGTAAAATGCGATTTCCTCACTCGTGATCGCATGTTGGCAGCTTCGACGGTGTCGTGCTGAAATACTATCGAGGTTGAAATAATTTGGGTCAGAATCAGAACTGCATCGAAAATGTTTAGTGAAAAGACTTGACACAGAAATTCACACAAGTCCTAGTACTGGATATAAATAATTTATTGAAAATCGATGCAGCTACGCTACGGCGCGGCGCACTCCTGATATAGGTCAAATCAAAAGCTTACACGAATTTATGTTTCTTTGCATGATTTATCGCGTCCCCTTTCCATTTTATGATACCATACTATACTGTTTTTATCAATAGGTAAACACAGTAAACTATGTTAAATAACCAAGTCGTAGTAATGGTATCTATTTATACTTTGACTAGGTAATCTAGGCGGGCACATAACATTTCGCAGAACCGGTAAGCAGGTCATGGAATATCAGTTGCCAACATTCTGGGGAAACTATACGCTTTGATGTTATAATTCTCACATTTCTATTTTCCTAGTAAAATTTTAAGATTTTAAATATATTTTTTGTCTACATATATGCGAAAGTTAAAGTATTTTTTTGTTTGAAAAGAGAATCTGGGTCGCAGAGAAATTTAATACGTCTGAAGTCCGGGAAATGCAAACAGTGGTTCCATAATATGTATAGTAATCAGTGCTTCCAGGTACCGATTGGCAGCGGGGCTTACTGTAGGGGTAGTTTGATAATGTAGTCGGGGTTAGTTAGCGGGCAGGTACGGCCGAGGCGGGCATTGATTGGCACCGGGCGGGCGGCGGAGCGCCAGCCTGCATGAATCATGCTCGCATCTCGTGCTCGGCCGGCAGACGCACCCGGAATGTAGGTCACCTGCTCGCGATGGTTTGTTTGGGTCCCCCCGAATTAGAATGTTTTAATAATACGACAACCTTTGCTTACCTCGCCCCGCAAGCCGCACGCCTCTTTACACTCCTCTCTATTTTTAACATCAATTTAAAACGCACGTCGTCTTTCCGATGCACTGGCGTCGTGATTAATTCCGTCTGGTTCAGCCACTTAAAAACCTTTCATTGCATTATCGCCCTGAGAAGAAATTAATTTAAAAGAGATGTCTATCAAATTTAGTCTAATGCAGTTAATTGGTAGAAATCTGGTGAAATGGTGTTTCTGGTGAATTGGTAATTGAATTCTAAATGTAGCGATCGATCTCATGAGGTATGATAAGACAAATGTGTGCTTAGATGTTTTGCATGTAGCACGGGAGCAGGAAGCGTGGCCGACGCGGCGTTGCATCCGGCTAGGTTGGTCGTGTATATAGGTCAGTCGCCCACGCCGCCGCAACCGCGCGCGTTTGTTTGGGTCCCCGGTATTGATCAAGCCGTGGACCAAAAGGTGTGCGCACGCAGACCACCACCACTGGGTCATGGAGCAGGTCGATGCAGTCTCTGCACCGCTCCGATATTACGTCCGCCTTATGTAATTCGACGGCTATGTAGGTCACTTATTTTGCTTTGGCTGTACCTATTGTCATTTAAGCCAAGATGTATGTATCTGACAGGAAGTGAGATCGATAAGGTTAGTTTATTTTGTCGGAGTGCAAAGTGCACGTGAATGTCAATTAAGTCTGAACGGGAGATAGTTTTATCATATTTATCTTGTCTTATTTACCTTTTAAAACGGTTTGGATTTTATATGTGTACATTGTATATACATATTATTATATTAATGTAACCTTTTCTTCTATTAGATTCATGTATCTGTATATCAGGTTAGGTAGTAAAGCATGGTATCAAATGTCTTAGACAAAGCAATTGCAATGGAGTGAAGTAAATGGATTGTTATATTCGATTCATTGTTTTTGCTAGTATAGGAAACTCAGCAACGACCACAGATCAAAGAATCAAGGTTGTTTCGTAGATTGGACCTTTCCACGACCATCAATTTTGCTACTCTAGAGCTTATTTGCCAGCAATTTAAATGCCAAGTTTTACAATTCATTGCATATAAATCTTTTTATCTTTTTAAACCCAAATGTCAACCTGGCATGTACTTATGTAAAATACCAGATAATATGTAACATTTTAATTGCGTACTTATTTACATTGTATGTAAACGGTAGGTACAAGGAGGTACGTATCGTATTACTTACCTATGCCAATAGTATTCGAGGCACAAGTGCAGTGTTTATCTCAGATAAGCAACTGTGTATCTACAGCTTTATCGCATACCGAAAACTGGTGCATGAAGCGCATAATTTATTTGCTTATTGATATAGGACATTTTTGTACTCGTAATATTGTTTAAATTTAAATAACTTTGTTATTTACTATAATGCAAAATCTAATTTCCAATAATAATATACTGGCATAATATATTTTAATATACTGGCGGAACGCGGAGTATAACATTGTTTTTGTGTTCAGTTTAAAGTCTTCTGTCGGATGATGTCCTTCATATTGCCCTTGTAGAATGCTCGGTTTAGCGAATTAATATAGCAAAGTCTTTCTTTTGACTTTAGTCTACCAACTTTACCAGTCGTTTCGTACTGGATAAGACTAGACTGTCCGTCATGTTATCTTCATTTGAGTCGAGCCGAAAATCGTTTATATTTCGGGAATCCTGATCTGATCATTTAATGCAAAATTTGCATACAGTTCTTAAGTAACATGATAAGGAACCCTAAATTAACCCCAATAGAACAGCTCAAACGTGGTTTTTATTCCGACAAAATTATAACCACTACGATATACAGGGTTATTTGTAATTAATTAGCTTCATTTTAGGGGCTTATTCTGTACATCAAAACTAACAACTTTGTTCTACTATTTTCGTCAAATACCAGTAGCTATATCATATAAAATAAGTCTGTATGTATGTATAAAAACAACTTCATCCTCATGCCTGGAAGAGATCGCTTCCAGCGATAAGGCCGCCTAGTGTTGTACTATCTTAAGAATTTCACTAATGTATTTATTGTTAGTTTATTTTGTGTGTACAATAAAGAGTTATTTGTTTGTTTGTTTGTTCATCTATTCACAATTCAAAAATATATGTACAATTAACAGTAAATAACGTAAATACGAGCACTGTCCCTATTAATTTGGCCACCCCTTGTAGCTTGTAACCCTGTATAAGGCACTTTGGTTATTTTTTTGGTAGCATTCGGCATTCTTTTTAATTAATACATGATCACGTATGTGCAAAATAAGGTTGTGTACCTCGTACCGAACTCACCTACAAGATTATAGCGTGTACATTGCGCACAAACATAACCTGATAAAATTCCTGCTTGATTGATAACTAAAGCGTCTAAAAATATTTTTTGTATATATACCCAACACGTTTACCTACTCCTATAAAAATAGATTTGACGCATTCTCTTTCTCAAAACGAACACATTGTATCAACACCAGTATTCAAAAGTGGCTTTAACTATAAATGATTACATAATACATATGTAGTCACTGGGTTTTCATGCTCACGTCATCGATTTGCTCATCTTATTTATTTTAACAACTGAAACAGTTCCAGTTGATAAGTTTGTTTATTACGAAATTGTTTTGCAGTTCTTTGGAATAATTTATGGGACTTTTCAAGGGTTACAAAGAAAAATAGAATATGGAAGTACTTGTTTACCATGTCGTGGCATCAGTCAATGTCCTGGCTACCTTCACGTGCCCGTCCCGTCCCGTCTGTACTCTGCCTTGTTCGTTTGTTTTTGTTTTGTTTTCGTAATCATTCATGAACATTTATGAAGTACAAATGTTATTCTCATCGCTTAAGAATTACATATAAACCCAATAATAAGTGTATTTCACAGGTATTTCAGCTTGCCGTATTACATAAGTACATAGTACATAATAAGGATCCATGTCTTCATTTTTCGGAGAGGCTTTGTTCCAGCGGAATATCTAGATGCGTTCTATGTTTGATTGTAACCTGAACGCACTCGGTCCGAGCCAACTCGTACTGTGAAAACACTCCTTCAGTTCTCTTCCGATATCCGCTTTGGCATAGTACCCTGTCGCTCTAACCATGCCGTGTTATATCACCAGTGTTCAATCATCAATACGTTTTATCTCAATTACAATAACAATGACTCTAGAATTTATTCCTAATAATGTACCAAAAATGTATACTCCACAGTTGAACTTCCCAATAGTCGTAGTCCAAAAACTTGACCACATGCCGCTTTATTAAAATAAAATCTTCCAACTCACTTGAAATGTACTTAGAGAATGTACCTACCTACTTAAACTTTTCTAGAATCTCTATTTCTTTTCCGTGACTTTGTATTTCCACTAAATATTGTTATCGCATCAAAATAGTTTGCTTTATCATTGATAAATAATTACAACATTTCTAATTTTACTGTAGAAAACGTGAGGAAATAATGATGTTGACAAAGTAATGATAAGCTAATATGCTATCTCTACATCAGCCTGCAATCAGCATCACGTGCATGAGTTAGTACAATTTATTAAGTAAGTTCGTATAGGCCGGGTGGCTAGCCCTGGTGTCAGAGTTTTAAGGCCGCCTGAAGGCCTCTGACATGGCTAAGCGGTTAAAACAACCGGCCCCCCTACCGCCTAAGCAATAGCAATCGTAATAGCAATCGTTTATGACTTCATTTTAGTCATTTGGCACCGCCTATGTGACGTTAGCCATCAAAGTTGTTCATTCAACGATTGCTTTCGCAATCCGCACAAAGCAATTGATGGCTAACGTCACATAGGCGGTGCCAAATGACTAAAATGAATTTAGGTCCAATGATGGCACATGAAGTGAATGAAGAGTTTGGCTTCGATATCAAAAGAAATCGAAGGCACTGTAGCTGGTTACGTAAATGCACGTCACTAGTTAAATAAAAAACCGTACAAGTGCGAGTCAGGCTCGCACATCGAGGGTTCCGTACAAACACATTGTTAAAATAATTAAAAACCTGTTTTAGCATGTGCTAATGAAGTTCTTTCATATGATCATCGAGCTATATTACTACCATATAATACCTTATTACATGATACGATTTACTCACTTTGAATTTTGAACCCATATTTTGTGAATTTGGAGGCCCTAATTTTTTATGATTTAAATAAAAATACACAATTTATTTCCTCTATGTGTACTCTGAGACAATGCTTCTCGCCAAATTTCATAGTTCTATGTCAACTGGAAGTACCCTGTAGGTTTTGATTTTTGCGAGTGTCGAAATATGCGTTTTTTACGACATAAACGGCTCTAACTTTTTTATACGATAACTGAGAAGTTTTTCTTTTAAACAACTGTAAGGGATCATAGATATACTTATACAGTTTAAATTTCAACTCAATATCTTGACGCGTTTCCGAGATAAACTTGACATACACACAGACGGACAGACGGACAACAAAGTGATCCTATAAGGGTTCCGTTTTTTACTTTTGAGGTACGGAACCCTTAAAAAGAAGCAATAACTCTATTTTAATAAAACCTTCCAATTGAACTAAGTCATATTTACATGTACACCACTAATATTTATTTATTTATTATAAATAAATCTGACCCCAAACTAAGCAAAGCTTGTGATATGGCTGCCAGAGACTGATATACTAAACTAAGATATACTAATGACTAAGCTTAGCTCAATACATTGGCACCCTGGAGTTTTAATACCATTCTTAAAATATATTTGTGTCACAATCAAAGTGATTAATCTAGTTATTATGTATACTAACCAGCGATTATGTATAATTACTACTTGATTAAGTGAAAGTTATAAATTGCACAGAATTAATCACTTTAACTAGTTATTATATATAATATCTGGGACGACTTGTTATTATACATAATAACGGACTAATCACTTTGACTGTAACATATGCACTGTTCTGTACCGGCCTCTTTGATAGTCCACTACTGAACCGGCCAAATTGTCGACATGCATTTTCGATGTGCATTTTCCTCAATCTTGAAAAGTGTTAAATTCATATTTCTCACAATAACGGTTGTCCGTCGAGATACGAAAATTTTATCTATCTATCAGCCGTAGGATGTCCACTGCTGGACATAGGCCTCCCCCATGGATTTCCAATAAGGCCGGTTGGAAGCGGCCTGCATCCAGCGCGTTCCTGCGATTTTTATTATATCGTCAGTCCACCTAGTCGGTGGACGTCCTACGCTGCGCTTGCTGGTCCGTGGTCTCCATTCGAGAACTTTCCGGTCCCATCGGCTATCCGTTCTTTGAACAATGTGTCCTGCCCATTGCCACAATTTGCTAATCCGCTGGGCTATGTCGGTAACTTTGGTTCGTCTGCGGATCTCCTCATTTCTGATTCGTTCCCGCAGAGAGACACCGAGCATAGCCCTCTTCATAGCACGTTGGGCTATCTTGAGCTTATTCATTAGGCGCACATTAAAAGACCACGTTTCAGTTCCATATGCCATCACTGGCAACACACAACTGTCGAAAACTAGTCTTGAGGCACTGAGGTATATCGGAGGAAAAGATGTCACGCAATTTTCCGAACGCTGCCCAGCCGAGTCGGATTCGGCCATCGACCTCTTTCTTAAAGTTGGACTTACCTAGCTGGACTACTTGTCCTAGGTACTCGTAGACGTACGAGTCAACAACTTCAAGAACCGAGCTCTCAACAGATATTGGGGTGGGTACAACATGGGCATTACACATGACCTTCGTTTTATCCATGTTCATTTTAAGACCCACCTGTCGAGAAACTCGATTGAGGCCTTCGAGCATCGTGCTGAGTTCTTCCATCGACTTCGCCATGACCACAATATCGTCAGCAAACCGAAGATGAGTGATGTATTCGCCATTGATGTTGATGCCGAATCCTTTCAAGGAGCTTAAAGGCGTTCTCCAAAGTAGTAGTAAACAGTTTCGGAGATATCACATCTCCCTGTCTGACCCCTCTTTTTAAAGGAATCGCCTTGGAGTTCTCCTCCTGTACTCGGACCGACATAGTGGCGTTATTATACAAGCACTTCAACACTTCGATGTACCGATAGTCTATACGGCATCGTTGGAGAGACTCGAGCACAGAGAACGAAACGAAAATTTTGATGCAATTTATTTTCGCAAACTCTGTACAATTTTAACGTGTCATCCGAACCTCTGTAGCGCTCGGTTAGAAGCGCCAGTCGCGATCATCTATCCGAAGACTGACTGAGCTGCACGTTGTTCCCTGAGAAACACAACTGCTTAGTCTTTATAAAGCACAAGTCAGTTCTTGCACGGAATACTGCTCTCACCTTTGGGATAGTTCTGCCAAATATCAACTGGAGGCTCTGGAGTCGATTGAGAGGCGACCCAGGAGGCTAATAGACAACGACACCGTGGCTAAATCGCAGCTGCAAAGATTCGAGCACCGACGTAAAGTAGCGTGTTTATCAGCCTTTTATCGGATACAATTCGGAGAGTGCGCCCAGGAGTTGGATAATCTGGTCAACCTGCCCCTTTCTTCTATCGTACGGCTAGACAGACACGACCAAAGCGTCACCCTTTTATGGTGGACATTCCGCGCGTTAGAATCAAGCGTTTCGAATCCTCATTCCTCATACGAACAGCCAGAATGTGGAACGCTTTGCCCGGGTCTGTCTTCCTGCTAAGGAACAACGTGATTATCTTCAAATCCCGAGTAAATAGGTATTACTAGGTAAGCGTGCTACACCCTAGGCCGCATATTTGCTTAACATCAGGCAATATGTACAATTACAACAATCCTCGCCCGCCTTACAATCGTGAGGTCGTGTGTTCAAATCTCCGGTCCCGTACCAATGAGTTCTTTGGAATTTATGTACGGAATTTCTCACCATTGGCTTTTCGGTGAAGGAAAACATCGTGAGGCAACCTGCATACGTCCTAGAAGAAATTCGATGGCGTATGTGAATCCACCAACCCGCATTGGGCCAGCGTGGTGGATATGGCCCAATCACCCTTTGTGGGTAGGCCTACGTCCTGCAGTGGACTATTAAAAAAAAAAAGGCTGGTACAGTACAGTACAGGCAATATGTAGTCAAATGCAAACCGATACGAAATAAGAAAAAAAAGGGAATTTGAAACTACGCTAAGAGCGCTACATATCGGTTGAAGAATGACGATTATCTTGGGGACATTTCCACGATGGATGAAGTGTGCCTACAGTCGACAGTGACACTCGTCGATTGCAGCGACCTACCTCGCCGTAGAACTAGGCCAGGGCTACTCCGCCAGGTAGTTTTGATCGCTGCTTGTCCTACTACTTTATTTACATATACTGGCTTACTACGTTGTTTACTACAACCAAGTCGTTACTATACCTACTTGTCCTTATTATTTTAAAATGATGACATTGAGTTGAAATGCATTAGGGTAGTCACTGTATTTATGATGTTGTTTAAGCACTAAACACTGTAGCGCTGTCGTCCAAGTTAAGTAGTAGTTTCATAGCATTTATTTAGAGTTTTTTTTGACAGTGTTGTAAAGAAGTGTACATAATATCCCATAGAGATAAATGTGTCGCCTTAACACATATAGTTACATTAACTTCAAATACTAAATAGAATAGGGGTTTTAGCGGGAACACGGAATAATGTTGCCGCCGCACTATTTCGTTGGAAACTCCCAAAATCCATTTTTAGACAACTAAAGTATCATGTACTGTATTTGACATGACTCAAATCATGATTATCTTTTAGATTGAGACTTTATTATTATGGAGTGAGCGAAACTGTCTGTCATACATATTTAGTAGATTTTTTTTTCTACTAAATATGTATGTAACATGGGACATTGCAACAGCATTCTGGCTGAACCGCTGTCAGACAGAATGCTGTTCAAATTAATACAAAGTCGCTACCCGCTGTCTGTCTGTCCCTATGTATGCTTATATCTTTAAAACTACGCAACGGATTTAGATGCGGTTTTTTTTAATAGATAGAGTGATTTAAGAGGAAGGTTTTTATATACGTATAATACACCTGTACGAAGCTGGGACGGGTCGCTGGTATAATATATAAACTTAATGAGAGCGACATATTAGTTCAAACAAAAAAGCTCTTTAAAGTTGATTTAAAAAAAGACTCAGACTTGAACCGTGACTATGATTGTTTTTATAACTTCATAAATCTCGATATTACATCAATACTTTCATGTGAAAATGTTTAATAGATAGATACGACAGCAATCTAAGAAAGATATACTGAACTAACAAATTTATTAAGTGGAGTCGCTAAAAACTGTTAAATAAGAAGTGTTTGATTATAATTCATACTATGTTGGACAGGGCATCGGCCTTGACAATGATTTTACCGTTGATCCGCAATAAGGATGTTATTGTGAAGCCATTTACCAACTTTAATTATATATACTTTATTTGTACGTATCGTGTACATCTATAGGTACATGTACATCGTTATGCACGCTTGCGCCGCGTGCCGCGTCGTCCGAGGCTTGGCTCTCCATCCCTCGGTCGATTCTCTCTCGCCGCTCTACGTTTTAATAAGAGTAGCAGTATTCCAAACTTTGATTATGTATCTGTTTAGATACCGAATTAGCTGAGCAAAACGGCCCAAAAAATATGGTTTTATTATGGTGCCTATCTATGGATAGGCCAAACCTGTCAAAGTTTTGACAGGTTTGATATATTAAGTGCGCGCTCATTGTCAAAGATCTGGGCTGTTTTCTTCGTGGTTAATGTTTATGTTTGTCCACCTAGATAGATGTATAATCAAAGATTCCAAACTTCTATAACGACACGAAGTTCTCTTTCGTGGAGTCGTCATCTTTTTAAATGGTTTGAGCAGCGTTAGCACTTTTTAGGGTTCCGTACCCAAAGGGTAAAAACGGGACCCTATTAATAAAACTCCGCTGTCCGTAAGTCTGTCCCTCTGGCTGTCTGTCACCATGCTGTATCTCATGAACGGTGATAGCTAAAACGTTGAAATTTTCAGAGATGACGTATTTCTGTTGCCGCTCGCTATAACAACAAATACTAAAAACAGACAACAAACCTGATTTTAGTCGTTTTTCGGTCGAGTTTAATGACGGTGACAGGTCTACCTGTTAGCTTTAAATGTATACAAAATATTTAGTTCAATATTCACTTCACAAATAAATAGTTAAAATAAAATAAATATTTAGGGGGACCACAAGAAAGAAACAAAAAACGTGATTTTTTTTGCTTCATATTAATAACGGCAACAGGAAGATGCTTGAAATATTCACAGAATATTAAGTTGTATATTACCTTCGAAAATAAATAATTGAATTAAAATAAAATATATTGAGGGGGCTAACCCTTCGTGCGCGAGTCCGGCTCGCACTTGGCCGAGTATTGGAGCACTTGCGTCCATGGTTGTAAATACCAATGCAGGATCTGCAACCGTAATCGTACAATTTACAAATAAGATCTGGTTGTATTTTATCATTACTGCACATTCGATTTCCATAATTGTCTGGCAAAATGTTAGAAGAACGTCGTGCTAATGTGTCGACATCTCATACTGCGTAGTTGCTGTATTCCATGGAATGTACGTGAACCTTATTTGTAAGTAGGTCGGTAGCTGGCAGGGGTGCGCGCGCAGGCTCTTGCCGCCACTACGACGTCATTATTGATCGCACACGTGGCGCCGTAAGTGACGTAGCCCTGATAGTACGCCCACTCCCCGTGACCTGCCACCCTCGCAGTCGCGACTAGACCCCCTCGACGCTCCCCCTCCCACGAACCTCCGCTTTCCCCGCTGACTCTCCCCCCACCCTCCGACCCGGTAGGGGTTTCGTCTGTCCCCACTGAACCCGACGTCGGCTGCATACAATAATTTCATTAAATTGCACCTCGGTTACGGTTTAAATACTACGACAAAATGAAGGAAATTTTAATGAATTTCCATTCATCATTTTCTTACAAATTGCAAGTGCGATGTAAAATTGAAACGCAATTGGAAATGAAAGGCTGTGTGCGTCCGCGGGGCACGTTGGAGCCACGTGGCCATCTGAAACACGTGGAAACCTTACTTTGTTTATTTGGTATTTTCAGCCACCTACAAACAAACTCCGTTTCAGCAAAAGTATTGATTGGCACAATGAAATTTAATTTAGCCCGTAGGCATTATAGTAGATGTTCATGAACTTGCTTGGACTCTAACATTTCTAAGTATTACAAAATCAACAGTGCCAAAGCCGTTTTAATAGTTTCGTCAATACAGCTATGGAGTGTTAGCTATTGGAATACACTTACGTGCGTACTGTTTGCATTCCTACGATTGTGCTACGTAGAACTGATAAAGTGGCGATAGATCGAACGCGATTTCCTGTTATTTTTAGTTTGCACAATCGATTGACGTCAGCACTGTAGGTAAGGTGTAGCGATTGCAATGCATCGCCCTTAACTGATTCTATTGTGGTTAATGTGACCACCTATGCAAACATTTCAATGGAACTGTTGAAGCCGCAGAAAAACATTTACAAGAATTCTCACCTAGACACTTGTAGAGTCACTGTTAGTTGACTAACAATGATTACTAGCTACGTTTTTCCCCAAGTTTTTTGTACACTGTTTTTTGTTGCTGAAATCCCGTAGGTATTGCTATGTACATATGAAAGACATGTAACTATAGTAATGACCTAGTACTGATTTATATGAGATCTAGTTAGGCACACACTACACATATCGAAGACATTCGCAGGCTTGATTAATGGATTTGCACTAGATATTGGCGCCTACAACATCCACCCTTGCTGAAGGCTCCCACGCACGAAGCTGCCTACGCCACAAGCATATTACGCAGACTCTAGAATGAAATGTCAAGGTTCGAATCTAGAATGTTAATCACGTTGAGAACTTTCTAGTATTCTGAAAACTGAAAAACTTAATTTATCGAGCATTTCCCTACGGTTTGGCGACGGCATTAAGTTCAAAACTGTTTGCGTTAGTTGTTGAAAATATAACAAGTTTTGAAAATGTGTTTCTACTAGATTTTCAGATATTCGTTGTATTTTTGTCGGATAGTGGGCTGTTTGACTGTTGTCAGATTTCATGATCTTCGCCTTGAATGTTTGAAATTTTTATTTTTGTATCATTACATATGTTTCCTTTAGAAGGTCGTAACAATATTGTTGTACTTAAAGAGTAATGTCATTACATTGTGTTTTATTTGCGCAAGGATTACCTCAACTCCAGCAATCGATGTTATTTAATTGTTTGTGGCAGGCAGGCAAATACTATGATTCATTTGTACGCAATCTGAATTTTGTGTTATTCATTTCCTAGGAGAGTCAACGTACAGCTTGTTTACTGACTTTTAATGTACCCAACTACCGTTACTTTCTTTTAGACTATCTTTTACCGTTATGCGAGATGATCCACTTCCTTAATGGTCAACACTTGAGTCATTCGGACCACCTAATCATGTAATTATTCAATGTTTTGTTTGCAAACTCGCGAGTAGAATAAACGAGATGTGATTTTTTAAATTGCTGTAAATAAATCTCTTTTACCGGTCATTAGCTTAAAGTTGTTTGTTTTCCTGATTTAAAAGTTAACGCTGCGCGATGTTTCCTCGTATTTTGTCGTCACTTACGACTTTGTTAGTAGTGAGGGAGCGGGGTTTCCGACTGCAGTGTAGCGCAACGACCCGTGCCTCGGTGGCGCCAGCAAACAACCTAGAGCCTACATTATAATAGCACATTGCTCGCATGTGTGCAATGGACGTAACCCTAGGCTTATGTGGCTTAGGTGTGCCCTACATTACTCCCTTTACAATGCAACGGCGCGGGCGTTGTTTATGTAATTCAGCACTTGCAGTGCTGCATCTATTGCTGTCATACAAGCTCTTCAATGGACATTGTGTGTGCTGATCGTATTTACATGCTGTTACGTTGAGTTTACGTAAATATTATTTGTATCTTTGTTATTATATGTAGAGCACCAAGATGAATTACAGCGAAGAGAGATTGCATGTTTTTTTCATAAAATAGTTTGTAAAAATTACTGTGATTTGTGTGCGTGTAGAGTTACGCTTACTTTGTTGTATAGGATTTGAGCTTACAACATATGAACATATACTAGCAGGTACACTAGCTACCAACTAATCTAGAAAGAGATATAGCTTCAATGTGTATTTATTTTTGTACTTGTTGATTGAAGATTAAAAAAAAACATTTTTCATGATTACTACTTAGTAAAGTTGCTGTCATCCTTAATTTCATCACACATTCACCGCATTGTGCAATAGTTTCAGAACATTTCAAATAGCATAGGAGCAAGCAAACTACACCTCAGCTATCTATTTGTTTGCTCTCCATTTATGAAGTTCATCGTATGAATAGGCTTTATCGACATAACAATCGTGTTACAGCTATTTCGTTGTGTAAAGCTAATTAGGTGCTGAAATGTAGAGCCGACTGGCTGGTCTGGTTAGAACCAGTTGAGCTCACGGTGTACAGCGCTCGCTGCACGAGACTGGTGACGCGACGGTGAGAAATTGCGCAGCTTCCATCCATACGACCTTCAGCTGTTCTAACGTTCCAAGGGGCCATCTATGGATTACGGCACGCGTTGCAAGGGAGAGGTTAAAGATTTGGTTCAAAATATAGATTTTAAAGAACTTCAAAATGTAATTCATAAGCTTTGTTATGTCACATTTGTGTTCATACAAACCAGAACAATTAAAATGCGAAACTAAGACAGGGTGCCTAAAGTTTACTTAAGAGCGTATCGTGTGTAGACGCGCTCCGCGAACAGAGTCAGCCAGGGGACTCGAGAAGCGCCTCTTCGTGTGGTGAAATTAACAATTAAAAATCGTATGAAATTATCAAGCCAACTTTTTAACCGTTTTATGTTATCTGCTGCTAATTTTTTAGCTATTACTCAATACATTAAACATAATTTAAAAAATACTACTTACTTATAAAAACTCGTCAAGAAATACGATCTTCGTTCAAAACAGAAGTGACTTTGGATATTTTTTTTCTTTCGATCGATTGAAATTATTCCTTGTACGTATCAGATATGGTTTGCCAACAGAAGACATGATCCAAATATAATGCTCGATTATGCTTATCACAAACTGGTCTAACCACATATCATCTAGGTACCTTTAAGTGTGTTATGGTCTTTTCTCCTTAAGGGGCGGTCGGTATAAAAAATCTAACCAGAATCAAAATTTTAGTACCAAAATATATATTCAAGTATATATATATATATATATATATATATATATATATATATATATACCGACTGCCCCTTAAGGAGAAAAGACCATAACACACTTAAAGGTAGATGATATGTGGTTAGACCAGTTTGTGATAAGCATAATTTGCGATGTAACTAACGCCACACAGATAGTTTCACACTCAGCTAGAGCAGGGGCTCCAAAACACGTGAAATTTTTGTGACGTCATTTATGAATGACCCCAAGGGTTTCAAATCTGTGACGTATCGAGTTACTCGTGCCTTTTTACAGCTAAATAAAATGACCGTCGACAAGGGTACGAGGCGGCTACGGTACCGCGTGCGAGGTCGACGATGGCAATCGATTTTCCCGTAAATTATGAATCGTTTCTGAAGTGGAAAATGAAAAATCCGTTGTCTTTTATTAGACGATCGATGATTACGTTAGTTAATATTTATTTTAGCTTCGAAATGTAGTGATTGAATATCCGTGCAAGGTCGTTACAATTGCTGCAATTTAAACTAAACAAACTGAACGTAAACGTGCGTGACTGTAGCGCTTGTATAGTGTTTGGGGCAATTTTATGCTAAGTAATGTACTAAACGTTTAGTATCACTGATGATACATATGCCTACCCACCATGGGCGATTTTACTAAATACATCTGGCCCAATGCACGTTCGTCGAATTTCTTCTACGGACGTCTGCATGTTACCTTACGATGTTTTCTCTCGTCGAAATGCCAGTGGTATGTAAATCCGTATGTAAATTCCAAAGAACTCATTAATCCAGGATCGGATTGAACCCACGCCTTATCTATGTAAGGCGAGCGTTACCCCACTAGGCCACCTGGGCTTATATTTTTCCTATGGAAAAGTATTTTGATTGTTGGTGTATTTCTTATTGAAATAATCAACGCTGCGATTCATTTTCCTTAAGATATTGCAGTGTCTGATTTTCTGTAAACATTGACTCACTATGCTCTAAAAATAATATACTGCGCTATAGGGGTATATGTATATTAGTTACGCGACTTAAGCGGTAAAGTTAATACCTTTTTATTTTACACAACCACTACATATGTGACATGATACGGAAATCGTAGGATGCGCAATAAAACTGAAGCTGTAACTTGTCTGACTTTTGAATCAATGGACTTTAAGTTTGTATTCGCTTATTTTATTTCATCAATTGATGAAAGAAAACGGAACATTTTAATTTTTGTCAGCTTTCACGTTTTTCAAAACATGACCAGAGTGATTACTGCGCATATAATTTCTTAAAATACTTGGTGCCCATTGTATTAAGCAAAGTTTGCGGCATTTACGAAACAGAATTCAGAGATTTTGTATAGTAACTTTCTAGTGACCCCAAAGTTTAATTGCTTTAATAGCGGAAGCTTTACGGCTGCTTATTGTGGTGTTTCGCATTGTAGGTAAATGTAGTCGAGTTGCGATTGCAAACATCGTATAAACAATAAGGTTAGTAGGTTATGCACTGCGAAACGGCAGAGGCGGAACGTTGCCTCGTTGGCACGAGTATTGGTGGAGGCAGGAAAGGGCAGAAGGTCATTGGTGCAGTGCAGCTGCAGAGTGGGAGGTGGACAGAGGCTCCAGGGGTGGGTGGCGTAGGCCGGCGGGCTGCTGGCGGGGGCGGGAGCCCACACGGCCTCCTTACGTAACTCCCGTACTTATGCCGAGTTCCGCTAATGTCGAAGGTTGCTGCGCATAAGGTCGCCCGTCTGGGTCACGACACGACTGAGGTGAATGTTTTTATTACAGCCCAGTTAATTTTTACCACGTTATTACACGTATTACAATGAAACTGACCTCTGTCAATTAAAAATCTACACATCTGTCATCGATCCTCTGGGCAGATTGCACTGCCTTTCGAATAATTTTCAGAATATTGCCTCAGACCAAATAAAAAAATCAAGACAGATCTTCGTGAACAGACAAATGAGGCCAGTTCTCTATACATGTGGTGAGTGCGGCGGTGTTGCGCCGCCATAGTTCGACTGACGAGCTAAGGCGTAGTTTCGTAGTATGTGTTTGTAATTGTGTCTGTACACGGCGAGACGTAGTTTTTCCGCCTCACTTGTTTGTTTTTCAACATTCTGTCTTGATTTTTTTATTTGGTCTGAGAATATTGCATACACATTGCACAATGGTAAAATGTACTTGGCCATGCTTACGATCTGACTTCGAATCCTGTCACAACAACATGTTTATGTAGGTTATTTTATTAGAGCTATTGACTTAGATTGTGTATCTTATCATCAGATGCTTTTTGGGCACACGTTTTAGTATTTTTCCGAAATATGTTGTGTTTCTTGCCCGAAATTGTTGAAGCCGCCATTGAACTATCCAGTGAAACTGAACGTGAGAACTGTGGACTGCGCCGTTTTAATACAATTCGAATTTATTCAAAAGAAAAATGTTTAATCAATGAGATAGAAGAGAGAAATGTGATTTATCGTTATCGCAGGACAAACAAATACATTTAGTCGCGAAGACAACATAGCTTGTTTAAAACCGACCAACATCAACTAGTTTGACTCGTGTTTTGTCATTTAGTTTTTCATTTCAAACTAAATTAAAATAATAAAGGCAGATGTTGGCATGTTTACTATTCCCAGAAGTTCTATCCGACACGTGCATAGCAATTTTGTTGAAACAGTAATTGCTGCGGCGCCAAAGCCAGTCTTCGGTAATTAATATGCCAGAACAACCTTCGCAAGTCACGGTTTTTGCACCTAATAGCCGCGTACCCACCTAGCGAACAGGCTCGCGCGGCAGCCTCGCGAGCCAAATGCCTCGGCTGGTGTGGACGTGCCTCGGGCTGCCTCGGGCGCGCGTTTGCTCGGCCGAGCACGGCTCGGCCCCGAGCCATCTGTTGTCGGTAAACTTGACGCGCTCAAAGGTGCCTCAGTGAGCGCTGTGCGTTAGGTGGGGACGGTTATGTTTTGGCTCGCGCGCGAAGCTACTTCAAGTTTTGTCTATTACCGTGTTTGTCTCTATCTATAATATTGATATCATGGGCAAACGGTCGTAAATCTTTCTAATCCAGAAGCGTCTAGGTTTTTTCTTGATACGTGACTGTTTTCGTTTCTTTAAACAATAAGCAGCTAGGAAAATAGCTGCAGCTGAAAATACACGACTGTCCATTTTGAATACTCGCGGACTTATGGTGGCTCAGCCTGCCTCGCGAGGCGGCCTCGTGTAAATTGAACAAAACTACTGAGGCTGCCGCGCGAGCCATCGCTCGCGATCCGGACACCGAGGCTGCCGCGCGAGCCTGTTCGCTAGGTGGGTACGCGGCTAATGATGTCGGTATAATGATGACCTAGCTGTAATAACAACACAGCAAAGTCATTCAGTGTGTACATAACTGTTTCGACTTTGACTGCGTTCACATTCACATACAAAACAATATAAGCCATTTGGTTGCCCGTAAAAACACAACATGTTTACTTATTTTTGATATAGGCTTCAGTACAGTAAAAGCTCCTTATTGGCGCTTCCTTTATTCGCGTTTTCGCTATTCGCGGATTAAAAAAATGCGACCCAATTTCTATATTCGCGACTAAACATTTTTTTTATTCGCGGATCCAATAAGTACATACATAATAATAAAATTATTCCAATA
Source organism: Hypomecis punctinalis (assembly GCA_949316475.1). Taxonomy (NCBI): domain Eukaryota; kingdom Metazoa; phylum Arthropoda; class Insecta; order Lepidoptera; family Geometridae; genus Hypomecis; species Hypomecis punctinalis. Next base: position 11,817,989 of record OX438810.1, read on the forward strand.
TACCTATTGGAATAATTGGATATAATTATATAATTGGATACCTCCAACCCAATATCCTTGTCAAATGGACTAATTAAAAAGTAAAATAGATCTTATTACAAGTTGGCCTAAAGTATGTTGCTAAATGATATCGCCGAGGCCTTTGACACAAGCCGTCTTCGCCGCGATCGGTGTTTTTGAGAATGTAAACAAACAGAATGAAAGCAACCATATAACTCAATAAATAAAGTATACTTTTAAATGTAGTTGTTCCGTTTATAGTAAAAGCCGCTTTGCGTGTTTTATTGTTTCGTCTTTCACATTCGTTACAAAAATTGTGATCGAGTAACACGTCTACTGCACTCTTCCTAGTTTATAATGTCAACTAAAAAAAATTGAGAAACGAGTTTCGACACGAAAAAAATCTGTGTTACCGCTTAAAGTGAAAATCGAAATGCTTGATCGTTTATGCCTTGGAGAGTCACTTGGATCCATATCACGCTCATTCAATGTCAACGAATCAACTGTACGATCGATAAAAAAATCCGAAGATAAAATAAGGTCGTCTGTAGCTTCAACTTCACTGTCAGCGAAAATTGTTCATGATCCAGCAATAGAAAAAATGGCGTTGTCATTATGGATCGAAGACCGCAACCAAAAAAGGGTGCCCATGAGTGGTCCAATGGTCCGGGAGAAGGCAAAGCGTCTTTACGCTCATTTTAAAGAACCTTACAAAAATCTTCAAACCATTGCCTAAGCCATATGATAATTAATTAAAATGTTCAAAAACTTCAATTAAATTATTTTTTTATGTATTTGTTTTATTTTTATTTTGTCACCTAGGAACGTAACCTCTATAATTCCATATAAATTACCATTCCGTATTCACGGTTTCTGTATTCGCGGCATATTTATGGAACATATACCCCGCGAATAAAGAGCTTTTACTGTATAATACGTAAGTAATCACGTCGTCTCGTCTTACCTAGAGAAATGAGGTTATCTCGTGGTAAATTATTTGATAAATATTTTCATGGGGTTTCCAACAGGCGTAATTTGCCGAGCTAAAGCCGAGCCGTGGTGGTCAAGAGGTACTGACACCCGCCTTACAATCGTGAGGTCGTGGGTTCAAATCCCCGATCCCGTACCAATGAGTTCTTTGGAATTTATGTACGGAATTTCACACCACTGGCTTTTCGGTGAAGGAAAACATCGTGAGGCAACCTGCATACGTCCGTAGAAGAAATTCGATGGCGTATGTGAATCCACCAACCCGCACTGGGCCAGCGTGGTGGATATGGCCCAATCACCCTTCGTGGGTAGGCCTACGTCCTGTAGTGGACTATTAAAAAGGCTGGTACAGTACAGTACAGCTAAAACGTCTGTAGTCTTGCCTGCGTTTTCTTAATATGCGACTAAATAGTTGCGTCCTAAGTGACTTTTACCGACTTCGTCTAACCACAAAAGTTTTACGCACGCTTTAAGCAATGTTTAGCAGTATAAATTGTGCCGTTAAACAGTGTTTAAGGCGTGTTTAAATCTTTTGTGGTAAGGTGAGCGGGGCAAAGTGCGCCATATTTTTTGCATAGTTGACTTTGGTGCAATATAACTTGTGTTTTAGTTTACGAATGACACTTGTCGTGGTATCTTATGGATCTATGATGTTTTGCGACTACAACTAATGTCGTGTCATTGCAATCTGAACCTTAAAATAATGATTTTTTGCACAAAATAAGAAAACATGATACCAGGCGCACTTTGCCGCCAAATCGGGTAAGTGCGCCTGGTATTAGTAAAACGCAATAATGAAGCGTAGGGATAAAAACAGCCTCATATTATTATAAGAAAACAAGCAACGAATCGCATAACATTTAATTTTTCTTCATAGCCACATTCTAGAAGAATCTATGTATGTCAAACCAAATTTCGGCTAAGTGCGCCATACAATCTTAAATCAGTGGCTGTAAACCTTTTTTCTAAATATTGATAATGATATCAAGTATATTTTTTCTTTTATTTACGAATAAATACCATGGAATGGAACTACTTAATGGTGTTACATGTGTACTGTGACCATCATAGATGAGAAGTGTTGGCTGAATCGTATCGCCAATCATCGGAATAAATAAAAAATATTCCAAAAAGGCTTGTGATTCTATCCAGACATTAGATGTGGCTGTATACAACGTTCCAGGGTACGCTAAATCAGAGGTCCAATTACTCCATACGTGCTTTCCTTTATAAATCATAAATGGAGCTCTTTTCTCCCCAGCAGCGTTGCTCGCCATCAAAACTGTTGTATTTGACTTTCCGGAGGATGATGTAGTCCGAGTTGATTTCCATCACCCCTAAGACGTATGACTTTTTTTTTGTGGATCACTGCAGTAACTGGTTTCATCCAAATTGTAAATTCTTTTAGGCTTGTCATGAAGCTCTAACTCGTCAATCACTCTTTCTAGCATGTCCTAAAATTCATGGATGACAAATGGGTCTGCGGCTTTCTTACGAGCAACCTCTACAGCCTGCGGTTTGCGGTCCATTACATGCAAAAAGTTCTGTCTCATATTTAAATACTGGTGGTCTGCCTAGACTTGATGACTTTTAGCCCCTTCGACCTGTGACGTGGTCCATAATAGTCTTTCTTGGGATAGCAAAGATTGATGCGGCTGCATACCCAGACATCCTACCTAATCGAACAGCTTCGACTGCTTCATTCAAAGCCTCTCTGGACCATTAAGGACCTTCAGTTTTTTTACATAGATCCCCATCTTAAACAAAAATCATGATCAGGTAAATAATAATTAATTATTGTGACTTTTACTGAATGTGATTGTGTGTTGTGTGCATGTATGTAGGGTAGCCTCATAAAACACGATAAATAAACATATATACATACATATGACATTAGGATTCGAAGTAATTCTAACAATAGCACACACTTCTTATTGGATCAAGAATTAATAATAATATAATAATATTATTATATTATTATTACCATACAAACAAGCAAACATACATTGCAAGTTAAATAAAAGCTTATAAAAAGACACGTTTAAAAAGGTTACAAACCTCTGGATTGCGGCGAAGTGCGCCATATAAAAAGTCAGTATGGCGCACTTCCCCAACTATAAAAATTTGAGATCAGAATATTAAATTTGCAAAAAATATATAAATTCTACTAGATATTCGTGATATAAAGTCAAAATCTCAATGCACAATATTTAAATTGTGCACTTACCTCACTCGTATGTCGATAAAAACTCAATTTCTTGAGATTTATGACGACGATTACTCCACTGTCATCTCTCCTTACCACTTGCAATGACAGTGAAAATAAAATGGCGCGTATCTCAAACTCACATGACTAGAGCCATCTGTGACTATCACCAAGAACTATGTTTTAGTTTGTATCATCGATGTAAAGTGTCCCTACTAGTATCCAATCGGTAGTTTTCAAGATATTTGTGGTAGGCGCACTTATCCGCTAGGCGCACTTTGCCACCTTCACCTTACTTAAGGCGGCTAATGTTTATTCTAACGTGTTGACATTTAATTAATTTCATCTGTCGACTTAAAATAAATAAATCAGGTTTTCAGCGTCATTATTTATCGGCTTTCCTTGGTCGACGGAGATTTAATTAATTCACCTACAGAATCGGATAGCATCAAGTGGGTCCGTTCTTGACTCAACAGCGAAGTGACGCAAGCGCTGTTTTGCCAACTTAGTCACAGTTTGGAACGTTTCGCAAGAAAGGTGTCGTGTCCTCGTTTAAACTTTGTAAACAAACATAGACTGGCCTTAGTAATTTTCACAAGAAAAATAAACACAGTAATTTTGTTTTTACTTGAACCGTAACAATGTAAACAGAATCATTGGATTTCAAATGAGGTTGTGTACAGGTACGGGGGTTTCCAACAGCAATAAGGTTATGCTTGAACAAAGATGATATTCTACTTACAATAGTGACTATGAAAGGATTGTTGATTGTACCTACTGAACAATAGAGTAGTTGTTGTGATCAAACATTAGGTTGATATTTGACTTACTAAAAATAACAGTTCTAGATTTATATGGCGAATATAAATAGTAACGTCATTGTGTAATGTGATGCGCTCTCTGTCTTCTATTGATATTTAAGTGCTGCTACCAGATTAGTCTAGGAATCAGTCCTGGATATTATGTAGCAAGCTGAGGTCACACTTGGCCAAAACTCTTTTTATCGTACCACAGGAACGTAGGAACAGTAGGAACAGATTAATCGTTTTTTTTTTTTAAATTGAGTCCACATTTAAATATATTGTCTTTTTTCTATGAAATTACTTACGTATCAAAGTCATCATTAATCGGCATACTTCTACATCTAGATGTAACAAATATTTAACTTTCCTCGTATAATAATTGTCATAATTTGTTTGTATTCCCTTCAAGCTTATTTCTTAGAAAAACTTAAGAAACTATCAATCCGGCCAATTAACAGCTCCAAGAATTATTACAAAGAAAAATGATTTCAGATGTTTATAAATAGAGATTATCGGGTTGGTTAAAGAATGCCGATGTTTGATTTTGTATGGCCTGCCGATTGCCATTCATAGTGACCACAGCTGTTTCGCATTGTGAGTGTAACTTATAGGGTTGTCGGGGAAAAATCATGAAACATGGAAATCTGAAAATGAAAGTATCTTTGCGTGTTTTGAGAATTAACTGTATCGTGCAGCAACAGCAGACCACACACAGTGTTGCTGCGACACTACTGGTTTCTATTATGAAATAAATCCTATAGCTTGCGACGCGTAGTCTGCACTGCTTGCGTGTTGCCCTGTAGGCCAAGCATGCGACCACGAAAACAACTCTTTTCGACGTGTGAAAAAGTGACAGATATATACTTCGCCATAACTCTGCCTCGTTTTGACTCGTCGAAAGTAATAATTCCATCGCATCCTAGGCCAGCTGGACACTATTGTATGCTGCTGCGTGCAGTAGGCTACGAAACTGTACTTTTAGTTATGGGAATCGTCAAAGACGTACCTTGCCTGGTCCTTAATTTCACTTAAGTTAATAATTAGGTTAAGGTACCAAATATTCACTACAGCGATCAACTAATAAAACGAATTTAAAATTTATTTAAACATGAAAATTTTAAGTTATAACATTTAAAAATGATTCACTCCTTGTTGTTGCCATAAACATAACAGATTTAATTAACTACCTACCTATTATTGCGAATACAGTAGGTAACGTAAATTATATTCATTAAGTATTACATGCTAAAAATTGTAGAAGTAAAATTAATATAAAATAAATTACAATAAGTTGAACATTTAATTGGCTTTACTCAATAAACCTACGTAGATGTAAAAAGGGTAACTAAACGAAAAATATTACTAAATAAAACACACAAAAAGAGACATTGGAAAGATGTCTGAAGCTTAGGCATCGATCTTGCACCGTGCCTAAGCCTCTTTGTTTGTAAATTGATTTTGCTATTACAGTTTAGGTAGAGAAATATTTTCCGATCGTGTTATTATGATCGTTGCTCGAAAAAAAGAGGCGACCATACAAGCAAAATTAAATTTAGAAAATATTTTCTCATAAAGTTAGTTTGTTTTCTATACTTTTAGGCTCTTTTAGAAGCATGGTACAAATTCTAGGCACACCTTAAAACACCTTTCTTACGTTCTCTAATATTTTGAAAACATTGACCAAATCACATGTATGTCAGAAAAGTTGTAAATCACATCTCACAACCCTAATGTGACAGGATGTTTAGTCGATACGACGTACATTGTTGCGCTTATCGGCGATAGTGTATGCTTATCTCGCGTAAACACCGACGCAGGCGCCACGTAAGCGCACTTATGACATTCCCTACTTACAAGCTCGGCAAACTATTTAGTGAATAAAAACATTAGGTACGACAGGAAAAATGTATATTCAATTAGAATTTAATGAGTTACATGAATTCTCAGACTGGTTTTTGGGTGCAAAAATGAAAATACCACCACCACCCCACCGCATCTCTACGTAAATGGCTATAATATGATTTGATCTGGCAACCCAAGTGGGACAATAGGCCAATGGGATAATATAATAATAATTATGAAGGCGCCATCGTAAATTTAATAGCAACGTAAAAAGTGTTTTTTCGATCGAATGCCTAAAGTGAAAAGGAAACATAAACATGCTAATTAGCTTTTATAATTACGATGGCGCCTTCATAATTGGGCCTGATGTGTTTTGAAGATGTACACTGTCAGGCTTATCGACAATTGTGTATGATATCACGCGAAAACAGGCGCGGGCGCCATGTAAGCGCACAAAACTTTCGCCTTAGCTTTAATTTCTAGTTTTAAAAAAAACTATTTAGTGAAGGAATCCACTACGACAGGAAATTAAAGAAATAGCTGACTATACTCAAATTTTCCGACTGCTGTTTTGGGTGTAACATGAACATAACACATTCACACAAACATGATCATAAAATGATCGAAGCTGGAATTCAAGCGAAACATGATGTTTTGTCGATGCGAAGTATTGTACATTGTTGCGGTTTTTGGTGTGTATGCTTAAGAGATAAGCATAGTGTATGCTTATCTTGCGTAAACGGGCGTCAAGTAAGCACACTTACTGCGTAGCCTACTTCAAGTTTTTGAATCTAGAGACAATAAAGAAGAAATGTTTTAACCTTAAAATGAAAAACTGTGTTATGTGTAAAATAAACATACTCCTAACCTCCCCACAAAAATGCCCATGAAATGATAAGATCTGGCAACCCAAGCGGCCGGGACAGGATGTTTTGATGATGCGGCGTACATTGTTGCTCTTATCGCCGTTAGTGCAGTCAATTTTCAAGGTGCCATCGTAAAATTAACAGCAACTTCAAATATTGCCGTGCCGCCTCTTTTTAGGGCAGATGTTAAAAAAGTGAAAACAATGTTTTGAAAATTGGCCAAATGCATTTATTTCGCGTATTAGGCTTGGTCTTATCTCACTAGTAAAACCAGGGTGGTGTCACCACTTATGTAAAGGATTTCATTGCGCAGCCAAGTATTTCTCATGGAACTCTTGATACAACTGTACATGTTATTGGTAGTGCCATAATGATGTCCTAATGACTGAACTGAACTGGATGTGAACTTTATGAGGCGGCTGAACACGAACAATCCTTATTTAAAAAAAAATCAAAACACATTCACAAAACAACAAACACTAAAATACTACTTTTTACTCTAATAACATTAATTAAAATAACAATAGTAATTAGAGGACCAAGAATGATTAAAATAAGCAAATGTCATTAAATCCAGAGTAAGAGATATCATCTAGATAAGCTTTAAGAGCTTATCATCACACGGGATCTGCTTATTGGTTATTTGAAAAAAAAAAAAGGATTTGTACGCATGTTTTAACCGACAAAAAGACAACCACGCCAGGTTGTCAGGTTGACGCGTATATTTTTTTTATATGATCACGCATAACTTTTTACAGAGAAGTCTGAGAATTTTGATAATTCTTTTTTTTTATTGGGAATGGTATAGGGTTACTCCTAATCAATTCATATTCATATTATTTTATTGGTATCAAAATTTAAGATACAAGTCAATTACAATTGTTGTTATAATAATATTAATCGTTAACAGCTATGCTACAGCAAAGCACAATTATCTTAAAATTATAATTACTTAAAATTAATAAGAAAATAACAAATTTAAGTAAGTTATCAAATATTAAATTGTATAAACAACATACTAATCATTCAACACAAATCTGAACAATGCTGAATTTCATCATGGCAAACATTGCATAGTTTACTTAATTAACAAATAAATGTGTATTTGTAACACAATAATAAAAATCATCCAATATAATGGAAAACAGTCTAAACTACGTAATATTCATTGTCAATATTCAAAAATAAATATTCAATGTCAATAATCCAAAAATAAATAAATATTCAATGTCAAAAATAACCACATTTATATCAACAATTCATTTAAGGTAATTCAATTTCACTGCCAAAGCATAAATAATACTCATAATTTCTTTAACTCAGTTAACTCATTAAAATCGTAAAATGCATGTTCGATCAGCCAGTTTTTCAATTTATTTCTAAATTAGCATCCTTTTAGGGCTTATTCTATACATCAAAACTAACAACTTTTTTACTGCGACTTTCTTTTTTTTTCATACATTTTGTCGCGGGTGAACGATATTTTTTTAAGGAACAACAATTTTTTTTTTAGTTTTGGCTAGAGTCGTAGAACAAAAGTTGTTGGTTTCTTCTAAAAGGATGCTTTTAATTGATTAGAAATAACCGAGCGAATTATTCGAATTTTGTACGAAGATTAAAATGATTAAAGTCAGTTGTGGCTTATGGAGTGAAGTCAGTTATGGCGAAAAATAATGTATTATTCAAAATACCCGTATATGGTTGGGTAACATAATAGATAGGAAAGTCCTTATTTTCACTATCAACAATGTGAACGTGGGATTTCCTAGCAGTTAACCACTATTTCCTTCTCGCTAACCATATATGAATATTTTTACCGCAACCCAAACTAGACTTGTTTTTTTCCTTATTGCATCTCGGTTTTATAAATACATACCTAGTTTATTTTTTACGTACAGATCAACGACTGAATAATTTTATTTTCGTCGTGTTTTATTATTTTAAGGATGCAGAAAAGGATATGTGTAGTTTTCACCCAAAGTAGAGATTTTAAATTAGAATTACGCAGTTCTGAATTAACATTCTCCATGTCTTCTAAAAATTCTCTCTAATTAGTTGTCTTTTTTACTGTAAATACAAATGGGATGATATACTACTAACTATCCCACTGCAAGTTGCTTCCGACCGATCTTATTGGAGATCCATAGGAGAGGCCTATGTCCAGCAGTAGACGTCATGTGGCTGATGGATGGTTGAGTAGGCGTCGCTCCCGCCTTACGCGTGAGCTTTTTTTTTCTTTTTATTTCGAATAGGTTCGCGTTTGACTACACACAGCCTGATGTTAAGCAGAGCTTGACGCCGCTCGACTATCGTCGTCGACACAGCGCTCGACGACCGCCTAGGGGCAGTTAGAGACGTGGTGCCTGGCTCGCGCGGCGCTGGCGGCGCGCTTGAGCCAAGGCCAGCGATCCCACTCCCCAACTCCGCATCGTTACGAGACCGGCAGGACGAGAGAGCCCCGCTCCGCGCTTCAGTCGTTGGTCGAGTGTACACTCCCGAGACCGACCATTCGAAGCTGTGCGTTCGCCTGACCGAGTCCGCCACCGGACCGACGTGCGTCACGTCGACCACCAATTCAAAGAGGAGGAGATGCCACCTGTACCAAGGGTTGCAGGTTGTGAGGACTCCGAATCTGAGAACCACAAAGCCATGACGGCCGACAGATAGTTTGCCAGAATGGCGAGTTTGAGGGCGCTGAAAGAAACCGCCCGACCTCGCGGTCGTGATTGGGTACTCGCGCCCTCCCTTTACATTGCCCTACATCCTGTGTGGTGTAGCGTCCAGCCCCAGTAAGGAGGTTTGTCGCTTCGAAGCTGGTTCCTGACTCCTATGTATAACAGGAGGAGAAGATCCAAATGATGATGATGGATGGTTGAATGATGGTATTCTACTGGTGAATATTTTGCAAGGAAACAACCGTAAGGCCTATCTCGCATGTTTAGAAAATACTTCCCCCAAGAGTGTTTTGTTTATGACTATTACTAATTTACCTACTTTCTGCATGTAATACTAACTGTATGTATAATCACGTCATGCGTTGTTATGATACTGATTCACTACGATGTTTTTAAAAACATACTGATTACTGATATAATAAAGTGGTAGGTAATCGATGCGGAACAATGTGAGGACCGTGAGTTAGCCCGAGTTAGCCGTTAGTCATTAGTTATCAGTTTTTCGATGAAATGACAGTCGTTACTAAATAACACATTCTAAAAATAGGTAAAGCAAACAAATACTTAACTGTTCTGGTACGAGGGATTCCCGCTATTGAACACAACGAGCTGTACAATAATAAACGGGTAATGATTTCCTTGTAGGTCTTTGTTTTGAAAATATATCCATGCCAGAAAAACCCTGACCGCAACACCAGATAACATTTTTATTCTATATTTAGACATTTATTTTATTTTTGTATGTTGCAAAGAAATATTTCAATCTCTTTTCCTTACCTTTTCGTTATTTTACCTTTAGTCTTTTGTAACTTATCTCTAGTATTCTAGAGGTTTAACTTATAATTAGGCATTTAAGTTATTAAGTCATGGATTAGGATTTCACTTCAATAGTAGGTTCAAAATAAAAGTTCTGAAATGCAGACCAAGTGTATTGAATGGATAAAAAAAATGGATGAATTTATTGAATGGATGGCAATGGATGATGGATGAATATTACCCTAAAAAAACCGGGCAAGTGCGAGTCAGGCTCGCACACCGAGGGATCCGTGCAAATCCTGGAAATTTCACAAAATTGTAATGTTGAAATCTCTAGGTATAGGATAAATAAATAATCCTCGAAATTTTTTTTTTTTCTTTTTATATATCGAAAATTACACATTGTAAACCTATTTTAACATGTGCTATTGAAGCTCTTTCATATGTTACCCCATATGATACGATTTACTCACTTTAATTTTGGGCCTTTTTGTATTAAGGCCCAATTTTTTTGTGATATAATTAAAAATTACAACTGTCATTTTTACCCTGTTGGGTACGCCCATTTTCGTGGATGCGCTTCCCGAGGCCATCATATCTCGCAAACAGCTTCTCCTTGCCGCTCAGGAACGCTTAAAAATCTCTCCTCGCATGTTGCAGTAACGTTGTTGCGTATGTGTTTTGGCCTACCGAAAATAACATACTTGTTAAGGACTGCACCTACCTGGCTTTGCCCGGACGACATCTCTTCTTTCGACGGTGCATTAAAGGCGTCTCTTGAGTCCATTCTTTACGTAAGTCCGTCTTAAGGGAGCTTAACGAATCGCAGTGGACCTAGGAGACGTTACCGATACGGCATGGGGGTCTTGGAGTGCGCCGTGCGCATGATATTGGACTGCCGGCCTTCTTGGCGTCGGCGCATGGGTTTGAGGGTCTGGTTGCTATCATCCTTGGTTTAAATGGTGACAGGCCTTGTATACCTTTTGTGTCTGATGCGGTGACGGCCTGGACTGGTCTCGGCATGGATATTCCGAATGCTGAAGCTTTTCGAGATCAGGGGGCATGGGATGACGTCGGTGCTGAAAAGGCTCTCTCACAAATGCTGGGATCCTTTACAGGGGTCGATTTGGCGAGGATCAGGGTTGTGTCGCAGTCAGAATCTGGGGCATTGTTGCACGCGCTACCTTCACCTCACATGGGTACGTTATTAGACGGCGATTCTTTGCGTGTGGCAGTGGCTCTCCGTTTGGGCTGCAAGGTGTGTGAATCGCACAAATGCATCTGCAGTTCCATGGTAGAAGCTGATGGCCATCACGCTCTGAATTGTCGTCGTTGCACGGGTAGGTTTCCGCGACATCATGCCCTCAACGACATAGTTCGTAGAGCATTTATATCGGCCAATGTCCCCTGCGTTTTGGAACCATTGGGTCTTAGTAGATCCGATGGTAAAAGACCAGACGGCTTGACGTTGGTGCCGTGGAAAAACGGCAAGTGCTTAGTGTGGGACGCTACTTGCGTTAGCACTGTTGCCGCCACGCACCTGGGCAGTACCGTCCACACCCCGGCAGCTGCGGCGGAGGAGGCTGCGGGTAGAAAGCGGGTGAAGTATGCGGCAATGGAGCCGCTCTATGACTTTGTGCCCATTGCGGTTAAGACCATGGGCAGTTGGGGGGCCGAGGCTAAGGCTTTGGTTCGTGAAATTGGGCGGAGGATAAGAGACAGAGGAGGTGACTCCCGCTCTGGGCGGTTCTTGGTGCAAAGGCTGTCTATCGCTATTCAGCGTGGTAATGCTGCTAGCATTATGGGCACGTTTTCACCGGGAACCATGAGGGGCGGGTTAATTGACTTGAATTTGTAAGTTTCGTTGTTATTTACATTTATTTTTTAAATTGACATGTACCTAATAATAAATTTGACATATACTACCACCTAAAAATAAAAAAAAATAAAAAAAATAGTTTTCAGATTTATTCCTATATGTGTGTTCTCTGTCTTGCCTTGTAAATTTCATAGTTCTAGGTCAACTGGAAGTACCCTGTAGGTTTTGATTCCCTTGATATAGTATAAAACAAAGTCGCTTCCCACTGTCTGTCTGTCCCTATGTATGCTTATATCTTTAAAACTACGCAACGGATTTTGATGCGGTTTTTTAATAGATAGAATGATTCAAGAGGAAGGTTTATAAGTATAATACACCTGTGCGAAGCCGGGGCGGGTCGCTAGTTGTACATGAAAATAATAAACATATTAAGAATTAACTTTATACAGGGTTATTTCTAATCAATTAGCATCCTTCTAGGGGCTTATTCTCTACATCAATACTAGCCATTTTTGTTTTACGACTTTCGTCAAAACTAAAAAAAAATTGTTGTTCCATAGAAAAATTTAGTCTATCCGCGACAAAATGTATGGAACAGATGATTTTTTTTTAGTTTTGACGAAAGTCGTAGAACAAAAGTTGTTAGTTTTTATGTACAGGATAAGCCCCTAGAAGGATGCTAATTGATTAGAAATAACCCTGTAGATGTAATTTATGTGTGAACAAAGTAGTGGTAATAAGCAGGTAAACTAATAAAATAACGTAATCGTACCGACAACAATTCTGTTAAATAATTTTATTGGCGTCTAGAGGTTATCTCGCAAATGTGTTTTTTCAAGTAATAACTTTGCTGCTGATAAATTACATAATTCTCAATGATACTCAGAGGTTTGAAAATAAGTAAAACATTGTAATGTTAATCACTGAGCGCAAAAAAAAGATAAATCAGCTTGTTTTATGGAATTATGTTGTTTTTAACCGATTTCCAAAAAGTAGGAGGTTCTATGTGCGTCTCTATGTACGTCTGTCGGTTTAGCCATTTTTTTGTTGCGAATAATGATTATTCTTTACATGTCTATGAAAGATTTGCTTTTAGTTAGAAGCTTCAAAATCTGAATCAGGTAAAAGATTTAAATTCATACATTAAAACTTAGTCTCTATGTAAATATAGATTAGTAGAGTAGGTATAGAGATTCACTTACTCCGTCAGTACACTTTTGATTAGCAATGTCAAATCAACGAAGACATTGGTTAAACATTTGAAACTTTGGTCTCGACATTTAATATTTAGGTTTTATTTCGGATTATTTTATTTGATTGAAGATTACTAGCAAAAGGACATGTCCACAAAATGTATGGAGGCTGGTATAATAATAATCAAAAATTCTAACCACAACACTCGTTACATTTCGAGACAGTTCATATTAAAAAAAGAGCCCTGCATTTTTTAAATTAATTTTGAATCTATTAGGATAAATATATATATTTGGCTCAATAGGTAGTTTATCTCTATCAACACTGATTAAGTAACCTCCAAATTGTTGAATAGAAGCATTTTTACCAATTAGACACAGTTTTTAAGTGTTTATTTGTCACATTGTACCTACTAACTGGTCACACTGGTAGGTTATAATTTTTAATTTTAGCAAAGTAAGAAATGAATGTGGAAGAATCAGCTACGAATGCAAGTAAAATAACGATAGAAGCACTTTATTATTGCTAAACAAGACAAAATACATAGCTGTATTATTGTTTTTCATACAATTTATTTTTTACATTTAAAAAAAGTGGAGGGGTAAAAAAATCTATATTAAATATTTTTGAAAAGCACATAAATCAAGCTTTCAAATTATGTATATATTATATCATCTTGGTTCGATTTTTCTCTGAATAATATACCACCTGTGGACGTCACCTTTATAACTAAGAGTGAATTAATTATGTGGTTATGAAGTTACCTCAAGCTCTAAGACATCGTCGCAAAGCAAAGCAGAGATCACTTTTTGTGAGATACCTACCTAAAACATGATTATTATGTAGAGAACAGTCGCGTGTGAAATAGTAAATAATGCAGACGTCTAGACCCTCGGGGTACTTGTACCTACCGTATAATACAAATTCGTAGGTATACGTAGTATAGTTTTGTCTAGACGGGCCATGCCCCCTTTACCGTTAACTCTGCCAAATGTACTTTAAGTGTAATAAGCTCCTATTCCAGACAAGGGACTGAAACTTTGATGTACGTTTTTCGCAGTACTATCATGTACTATTGTGTATTCTGCGATGAAACGAGAATTGGTTGGTACCTTCTGAGATAACTATACCTTTATTTGTTATACGCCTTTCCTTACCTCTCCCATCTAAGTGTCTATAGGAAAGGTAACAAAATGTAATGATGCAATTATTTATTAACTAAATTATTTTAAATTAGAAATAAAACAGAACAAATGTTTTAGTAAAATATGTCTTACGTTTCTTAAGCTTTTCCCGTATTTTGTTACCCATTAAATTAAGACTTAGTGAAATTAATTAGTTTGTACTTTTTATTGTAGTATTGTAAGAATGCAAATGAATGTGTACAACGCTCAGCGAGACAGCAAACTATGGAAACCGGTCACAGGGTGCCCAAGATACAGGCTTTGCCTAGTTTGGGGCCCGTAATCACTACATTGTAATACTTAGTACATTCTTTAATGTTGAATTAAACACTTTTGAAGAGAGTGTTGAAATGAGAAGATTCTCTTCGGGCCAGAGAATCTTCATTTACAAGCTTTTTTTTAACTTGCAATGGATGTACCATGTAGGCAAAGACCTGCATGTAGGTAAGTTCGGGTGGAATCTTGCAAGTTAAATTTGACCAACTTCCCGGTTTCCGATTGAGCTGAAATTTTGCACGTATATGTATATCGCGTGACGATGCAATAATATGGTACTGGAGCCAATCTGATGATGAAGTCGGAAGGTGGCCATAGGAACTCCTGTACTAAACAAGATAGACCTGTCGTCGCTTTGGGCTCCTCTTACTTGTCTTGGCTAGCACTCTACTGCTACATGATGTTCAGGATCTCAAAAGCTTGTTTTTAAATTTTTTTATGCTCTAAGCAGAAAAAATGTCTAATAGGTGCCAATAAAATTGTGGAAAAATGCAGTGCCATTTGACATCATGCCACGCTGCATTGTTATCCGTGGTGAGAAGAACTCGCTGTTTTTGTGATTTCACGAAGGTCAATAAATTAGACTGTAATAGCAGAATAAAATGACTGCGACCACCTAACTGCGGTTGATGATGGGAATATCATCATATAATGAAGTATTGTTGTGTCCGTGTAACTGCGATGCCTACAACAACAAACATTGTAAACACTAGGCAGCCAGTCGCATTCATCGTTTAATTTTAGCTCTGACATTGACGATATTTATTACTACAATACAAACTAACCTGAAGCGTGAAAACTCGTACTAGCAGTAATTGTTTCTTCCTCTATAAATAAAGTCACTATTATTCGCTTGTCACTTAGTTCTAACTGTAAAAGGTTTTTTCAGGGTCGTTCCCGAAAGTTCTACTATTAGTTCTACTAGTAGAGCTACCGGGAAAATTTTGTCCCGGTAGTTCTACTGTAGAACATTTCGCTTTTAGGGCTCCTAAGGTCGAATTTGCTAAAAAGTTAAATTTTAATTACGTTATGTAAAAAAGTTCGTATAAGCGGGTGGCTAGCCCTGGTGTCAGTTTTTAAGCCCTCTGAAGTGCCAGTATTTGGATAGGTAACCGTGGGTGGCAGTTTCTAACCGAGCGCTACCGTGACCCGGATGAAACGTTAAATTGTAGGTCCTGGTTGTTTTAACCGTTTAGCCATGTCAGAGACCTTCATGACGTTAAATATATCATAGGGTTAATTTGAAAAAAATATTGACAACTTCTGGATTTGTACTAAAATTGTATGACAGGCGGGTGTCACAGTAAAACCTGTCTAAGTGACAGCTGTCAAACTTCAAAGTGTTAATTATCGAATGTAGACGATAGCTGTCTTCACAAAAGTGATAGAGCTCGACGAAATCTACATTTCGGATAGCAGCTGTCAAACTTCAAAGTGATTTATGTCGGTAATTATCCATTGTAGACCATTGCTGTCTTCACAAAAGTGAAAGAGCCTGACGAGATTTACATTTCAGATGACAGCTGTCAAACTTCAAAGTGATTTTGAAGTTTGACAGCTGTTACTGTGAGACTTGTCATGCAATTCTTATGAATTCCAGAATATAACAGGTGGCACTTTGTCGTCTGAATTTGACATCTGTCAATATTTTTTCAAACTAACCTTAAAATTTAACGCAATGAACTGACATAGCTATACGGTACAAAAAAGGGCCTACAATTTAACGTGTCATCCGAGCCACGGTAGCGCTCAGTTAGAAAATGCCACCCGCGGTCACCCATCCAAATACCTACTGACACTTCAGGCAGCTTAAAAACTGACACCAGGGCTAGCCACCCGGCTTATACGAACTTATCTCTCTCTCAAAGATGTATTTGTCAAAAAATAAAATAACATCCTAAACCTCGGAATATGCACGAATAATTTACCAACATAAAAGTGATAGAATTCTTAACCAGACTCTCTCAGCTACGGTCTATTTAAACTGGTAACACTAAAAGTAAACTCAGTTTCACGAGACCTGTGTCGTGATCGGCTGATAACCTAAGTTCGTGTCTTTTCTGATCATGTGAACAGAAAAATCACTTTTGTGTGACCGTTGATCAGACTGGACGTGATCAAAATCGCATGATCAAACAGGACGGGTCCAGCCACAGAAAGTGATTATAGTGAGTTGCCTCACAGGCGACTCGCCGCATCTCCAAATTGCGTGGGAACCGAGCGCGCCACACTCCGTTCCGCTCTCACGCACGTTATTCAATGAAACCAATGACTCGATTTGAGGTCGGAGATTCAGCTGCATCTGAAAAAAACCTTGACGATGTGCCTATCCAACATACAAACAAAAATCGGAAAATTAACAAAAGCATGAACGGGAAAACCGCGTTTCTGTCGCCGTAGCACCTCTGCGGACGCATTATTTCGCGCCGGCGCGTGGGAAAATATCCTGCAGTTCCCACGGCCATTGTGGTCGCTGCGACCTACGACCTAGCCTTTGATGTTTTTATACACCCGTCATTACAGAACTCAACTGGGAACGTAAACAAACACCTACCCACGCGAAATACAATTATCTTATTTTTCTTCCCCCGGTTCTTATGTCGCTGAACGCAGCTGAAAGCAAAAGGCAGGAAAGCAAAACAGAAATAAATGGAGCGATTTGCGTAAATATGAATAATTTTTTGAGGCTCTAACGGGGTACATTAGCGTAGCGCGACGATAAAGGAGGCCTTTATTATATACGGGAAAAATTGATACGTAAAGCGGAATGATATGTAATCTATATTCAAATTAATCACGTGTTATATAATGCGTTACATGTAATGCGAAGACAATACGTTTTGCGTCGGTGGCGGCGCCAAGGTCGGGGTCGTTGAACCTATTTACGTCTTCAGAAAGAGGCGCCGCGGTAGCGCCCCTCCCCGCCGCGGCCCCCCCTCCGACCGCTAGAAATAAACTACATTATCATATCGCCCTAAGATATGTTAGTAATATTTAATAAAAACAACTCCGACAATATATTACAGACACATATTTACACACTGAAAAAAGAAAACAACGTGGCTGAGTCGATTTACTTGGCTTACTATGCCACGTTGTTTTCTTTTTTCAGTATTTAATACTTTGTAATAGTCATGTAATACGAACTGAATAGCTTCCAACTCTCGTGCAAGAATATGAAAAAAAAAAACAAATAAGTTAGAGGCGGCCCTTGGTTATAAATTAAGTATTCTGCTTATTCTTAGACCATACAATTACGTAATACACAAAAATACTATTAAGTTCTAAAATACCACCTAACTACTATACCTGACTAGTAAGCATATTACGACTCTAATCCATAATTTAAACAGATCATTAAAAAATCCTACTAATATTATAAACGCGAAAGTTTGTGAATATGTATGGATATTTGTTACTCGCTGAACCGATTTAGATGAAATTTGGTATGGAGATAGCTTAAACCTTGGATTAACTAACACATAGGCTACTTTTTATCTCAGGCTAACGCGGGTAACACCGCGGGGCGCAGCTAGTTAAAGATAAGAGAAAGAGAACTAAGCATTCAAAATTGATCTTGAAAAACCTACAGTAGGTATCCAGGTCACATCTCTTAAAAACAGATTTCTGACATCATTATTTACTATTACAATTTTGTGTCAAAACAAGTTGTAGAAAAACAAGTTTGTTCTCATTTCCACAGCGTGGTTCCCGCGTGTCGCAGATAAACGGAGCGCATGAGCATCATTAATTTGAGCCTGTGAATGTTCACATTGTTGAAGAAACTGGTCTTGTAACTATCTAAATGGAGTATTTTTACTGCAAAATACGCTGCCTACCTCAAATATGCATACAACTCAATAGAAACAAAATAAAGCGACATTTTTAACGAAACAAATAAGAACCAAGATCATATTACAACTAAGAACATAAGAAGACTGTAGAAGAATGAGCAGGTTCGATAATTTCTAATAAGTGTAGTGAACCACCACACACCACTTCGAACCACTAGCTTTTCGGGAAAGGAAAACATCGTGAGGCAACCTGCATACGTCTGTATAAGGAATTCGATGGCTTATGTGAATCCACCATCCGCACTGAGCCGGCGAGGTGGATATGGCCCAATCAACCTTCGTGAATAGGCCTACGTCCTGCAGTGGACAATTAAATAGGCTGGTGCAGTACAGTACAGCAGAGAAAGAAAGAACGAAAAGGATGCCTCCATAATATTTTGTAAGCTTATTCATCGAAGACGTGAGCTGTGTGGACAGACCGGCAACAATGCCGTAGTCAGACGTTGTCAATATTTGCGGTGTCGCTGACGTCTTCGAAAAACACCAAAACGTCACACTAATTGTCTCTTGTAAACTGCTTGCATGGTAGCAGAGACGAAAACAAAATGAATAATGTTTGGAAACAACGTCAGAAAAATTTCGACTAGTCCCAGGAATCGCGTTCAACCTTTACTACTACTAGGACTGTCTAGGACAAATGTCTTGATAAAAACTCCTCGGGAACTATCTGGAAGTGGTTTTGGGTTTAGTTTGGCACGTGTTTTAACTATTTCTTTTAGAAATCTAACTGTCCCAGCCAGCGACCTGGCTCTGAGGATAATGAAGATCGACAATTTAGCTTTCTTGCCTGGTGCTTTGTTCGGCTCCTTCATTGAGTCACACCGAATTCCATCTACACATGTTTTTACCAAAAATAACGATGATTCTACAGTTCCATTCAATTCCCCTTAATTGTTTTCACATATCATTTTGGGTTTCACCAATTATTTATTTACCAATCTTATAATACAGTAGGCAGTGAGTTTTTTTAAAGATTTTACGTGTTATATGTATTTGTTTCTTTGCTTCATATGAATTAAGACATAATTTGAAGTATCTCTACCTTACACTTTTGCTTCGATTTCATGATTGTTTTTCATTTAATTTTATTTATGTAATAGGCAGTGATTTTAGTAATTAATGTTTTATTTTATCTGATGACGATGCCAAATATCTATCTGATGTTGCGAAACTTATGATTTTTACATTACCTAGATATATTCATACTTTTCCATAATTTCATCATTATTTTTTACCTGTATTTCCTTCAATGACTTTCGTTTTAGTTATGTTTTATCTATCGATTTGGCATTTTTTCTTTTTATCGGAACTACCAATGTTGTAACTAGTAACATTTTTTGCCAGTCTGTTTCTCCTCGCTAATATTTGTTAGTACAGTCTGTCGTAAATTATGCCGGTTCAAGTTGAAAAGCGTTTAATTAGGCGGGTAAAGTTTATTTAAATACCTTTTATTCAAATAAGGTCTTTACCATGGAATGGATGTCGTGTCGGTTTCCGGATAGTATTTTGCCACTGTTATTGTTTCACTTTTGGCTTGTCATTGACATGCCAACAGAATATTTATTTGTTAATTCTAATGAATGTTAGAGTAGGTAATTCAACTGTATTATTGTTATGTTTGTTGTACTTTATGTATGTGTTTATCGTAATTAAATGTAGTATGTAATTATATTTAGTTAGAAAGTAAAAAAAGAAATAAATGTACCTAGTGTAGTAGTTAGTTGCTAAATTTTCTGCTATTTCGTTTGCAATATGTAATTTTATAAACTATTACGATTATGATGTTATATTTTATTTTTGACAACACGTATAAATAATTTGTAAGCTTGCAAATGAAAATAAATTATATTTAGTTAAAAAGTAAAAAAATAAATAAATTACCTAGTGTAGTAGTTAGTTGCTAAATTTTCTGCTATTTGTTTGCAATATGTAATTTTATAAACTATTATGATAATGATTATGATGTTGTATTTTATTTTCGACAACACGTATAAATAAGTCGTAAGCTTGCAAATGAAAATAAATTTAGAATCATATCGAAAACAAGCAAATCATGTTTTACCTGAAGAATTCCAACATATCACAAAGCACCACCATCATCATGAACCAATACGAAATTAATAATTTAAAATAATGTGGTAGGTATGATTGCTACAAATATCGACTGGTATTTAGCTTTCACCTAGAACATTCAGCTCGATTTATTTTCGTAATTCAAGTTATTTTTTTTAGCAGCGATTGGCTATGAAACAAGATTCGACTTGTTATCTAGATGTTTTTGTTTAGTTCTAATACCTCGACAATAGGCACGCATTGATCAGTTTTTGTACAAGCTGAGTACAGCGACTTCTATTCTTAATCTAATCGAAACACGTTCGCTGGTTCACTTGGAAAAACATATTTACTCAGACCTTGATCAGCAAACCGGTACGGTGATTGACCGTCGCCGGTTACTCACACCACACGCCACTTGTCGCAAAAACCGCCGGATAAATACACTCCCCTACTATACGAGTACGTATTCAGCGTATCAGCCATTTCGTGCCCACGTGATGCCACTTTTACGGATATGCGCGTTATGTTTTCGAAGCTGCTGTTTCATGTTCATTCGTCATCGTCATTGTTGCAATTGCTGTTTATATTTTGCCGCGATAATGTAAACGTGTATTAACGCTTGATCTAGAGATAGAATCATGATTTGATATCAGCATCTTATCAGCCGGAGGCCCCCCTATAGATTTCCAATAAGAGCTGTTGGAAGTGGAATGTATCCAGTGCGAACCTACGGTCTCTGTTAACCCTTTCGGTGGAGCGTTTAGATAATGTTATTCAAAATTCCAGTTACTTCCTAAAAACCTTATGGAGCCTTCAAAATCGAGTTTAATGAATATCGAAATTGAGCACAATTCTAAATTAAGCCCTCTGAATTGAGTTAATTAATGAGTGTACGATATATTTTCGTTTAATGGCAGTTACTTGTGTACGACAAAAATATCCGGAACTTTCCACAAATCAAAAATAGAATACGCTATACAGTTTTTTGTGTCAACTTACTGATGTTTGTTAAAAATAATCATTGTGAACATTATACTTGTCTTGCTTCTTTGCTCACCTTTGTACCAAAACCTCAGTCGCGTGATCTTTACGACCAGTATTTTTCCGTTGCTTTTGTTTATCATTACGAACGCATTTAGACACAGACAAAGCAAACATCTTTCGAGTAATATCCCTGATCAATGTCCAAGTAATTCTAGGTACTTGATCTACCTAATTTGTGGGTTATGCGCGCTCTACATTTGAACAATTTGGGAGATTCGAAAAAGGGTCATGACCAGTATTCGGGGCAGAGTGATAAACATATTGTTTACATTTGTTTTGCGATGATGCATGCGCCGACCGTGTGTGTGTCTGTACTGGCGGCCGCGATGCAAGAGGCCGGGTATTTCCGGTGTTGTGCCATGTTTGCCTCGGACCGGAGTTCAGTGGAATATTCTCAAGTTGTTTACGTCGATGCACCTTGTTTACTGTTTACGAGTGGCCCTGTCCGCCCCTGATACGTTGACCGCATTCGAGCAAACATCGTGCTCCGCTTGACAAAGACCATTTCGCAACAATACAAGTTATTTTTCCTTCAACATTCTGGCATGTAGCACTCACGCTTGTACGTGGCTTCATGGCTAATCTGTAAACATGTACAATAAAAACACTCACGTAATGTTGCTACTTCGGAAACGAAAACAATTTTGACATTTAATTTAAAAAAAATTGTCCGTGTTTATTTATCGTAATAAGAAAAGGTCCGTACTCAGTATATAGGCAAGTAGGTAGATAGTTTAGTACTAGTTCGGTAAAGTCTACCTTTACGTTTTTTTATAACTTTAACTTGAAGTATTTCTGTAAGAACATCAACTAGTAGAAACTTATTTAAATATGAAATAAGACAATCGTTGAGTTTTGTTTTTAAACTTTCGCGATTTGAACACATAATTATTATATACTACGGGACTAATCGCGCACTAAAATTATGAGATAAATAAATACCTCCTCAGTTCCGAGTTGGTCACCCGTGACCACGGTCGATGCAACTCGGCCGAAACGTCGGGATGAGGAGGTATTTATTTATCTCATAATTTTAGTGCGAGATTAGACCCGTAGTATATAATAATAATCGTTGAGTTATTTACAAACATAACCTACCGATAAGAGGTTATCAAATCTACATTGATTACTCTCTATATGAATGAATGAATGGTTGGAAAAGTATTTCAATACGCTTAGTTCGTTTCAGTTGAGATGACGATGGTGTTTACCGTGAACGGAATTCCAAGAATGAAACACTAATAGTGTAGGAATACGCGCTAGCGTTCTATTCATAGTGTATGATGAGCTATTTTATTTGATGGATGGATGACGCGGCCTCGTCGACGGACGCCAGCGCCGGTCGCCCGTCGCGCGGCGCTTGCTGCAGCAGATGACGGTGTTGCCACCACTCCTACCGCACTTTTGAGGCTTTCTTAGTGGGAAAATAATAATTATTTTATCCAAAAAGGCAAAACCGACTTCCATCGTATACCTACAAAATTTGAATAGTTCGCTCGAATTAATGTATACAATTTTTCCATTATTGTTAATTTTTCAAAAACGGCTCAACCGATTTAGGTAAAATTTAAATGGGACCACCTCGGAAGTATACTCTTTTGAACTAAATAATTTTTTTTTGATTCGGTTAACAATTGGCGAAAATATCGATGAACATACACAAAAAAAACATTCAGACGAACATAGAACCTCCTCCTTTTTGAAGTCAGTTAAAAACAAAATAAAAAACCTTACAGAAACGTAACGGCGTGGTTATGGCCTCTCATTCAGACTGTGCTTACAGAGGACACCGGAATCTCATTACAAACGATATCAGCTATCAGACGCAATGCAACCCTCTGGGAAATGCTCGTAGTCCTCGTAGCACCACAGCTCTACGCCGGGCATAATCATTATTCCTACCTCTACTGTAACTCGATGGAACGAATTAGATCAAAACAAACAACAAATACAATCCCAATTCTTCTACGAACTTTCTTAATGGAGACAATGGTGAAAGAGTGTGTCCATCACTCGATATATTTCTGTAGAGAATGTCGGTCTCGGTAATTTGGTGGCAAGGAATTCGGGAAGTGGCATCACCACCTTCCGTTCTGGCGTGGCGCCGCGGCGGGCGTTCGGCTGCGCCGGCGCCCCCCGCCCGCATCCCGGAGTCACGAGGGACCACATCTCATAATACTTTCTGTTCGACACAATTACAGGCATCTCTGAGGCATTGTGTGACGTCCCCCTCAGCGCGTAACGATGATGTAATGCTGGCGCTGATAGTTCCACGAACATTCTATACAGAATGGTCAGTCAGCTGACAGTTATGTAATTCACCACCTGACGTGCTATTTTCATTTCGCGTTTATTTGCGCATACACAATTACAGTTACAGCTATGTACGTAGGTCTATACGCTGATTTACGTGGAAACGCTAACTCTATTGTATTAAAATTTTCCGACGTCATGACATCGTAATAACGACGGCATAAAAATGTTTTTTACATGATGTTAGTACCTCCTTACAATTCCAAGAAGCACATTTTCGATTTACTAGAAAATAATAACACTGCTGTGGCTTAATCTCATCCTTTGAATACAAGATAGCGATGAAAGACCACACACCTCGAGAGCTCGTGAGACATAAGCTGGAACAATGAATACTTAAAGAGTATGGAAATGTATTTTATATTATGTTTATAAGAATAGAGCTATGCTAAAAATGGATCAGTCATTGTGTCAGGACAGGACCTATTTGGTAACGTCGTTGTTGCGCCTACGCAACTCATGATTCATTTCTTTGGCCGAGCAGCGGTAAACATCACCCTAATTTCGCTGGGTCGCCACCGACGTAATGCGATTTCTCCCGGTTAAACTACTTATGGCTTACTCTAACTGGTCAGCACTAAGCTTAACCTCATCATCTCTTGTAAATACAAGCTGGAACGGACATTACTGGTTTCAGTTGGAGCGTAAACGTACATTTCAATAATTTCTACTATATCTACACGGTTGCTACTTGCGATAGTAATATAACTAGTAGCAAACAAAGGCACGTTTATAAATATTTGTTACTCGTATCAATGCATGTGGTAAATGGTACAACTTGGCTTGTGGAAGTGATTAGATGTTTACGGAATTCTAATTTACTAATTCATTGTTTAGATAAGGGTCATGATTTTAGTCAGATGTTCATGCATATACTGTACTTTGGAGAGGAAACCTTCAGGTAGCCAAGTCGAATATCTCTGATAATTATAATCAATGTCCATAATTACACGGGTTCCTTCATTTGTAAGATTTGTCATGAATACAATACGTTGCAATGCGACTTGTAGAATTAATTGAAATTATTTCGGTGTCATTCATAAACTTAACACAACAAACAAATATTATGTAAGTCAAGGCCGTCGTTTAAATGCTCCTAAGCGCATTAATATAATGCAGTAATTAGTGTCGGCCCGACCCTTAAATTGTGCCTAGTTAATTGCCAGTGCGTCGGACTGACTGATTGACTCAACAATTGATGATGTAACCACATTCTTGACAATGTCGTGGGATGACGCATTCATTAAAGAATTTTTGCAGTCTAAGGCTGTGATTCTCGGTTTGTTACTTAACGCCGCCGCCGCGATAAAAATGACTAGCAAGCTTTTACCGCTTTATGCCGAAATGATGTTAATTACTCTTTGCTGACAGATTTGAATTAATAATCATTTTCGAAAATATATTTTGCCTTAGCTCTTGCCGTAATGGTATTTTCATCATTGTTCTTGCTTGTTTGTTTGTGCTGACTCACAGTGAGTATGACCATTAATGTTTTGGATTCATTGTTTGTCAACAATGTTATGTATTTGTTATTCTATGCTCGATGATTTGTCTGTGTGTACTGCTGTACTGCATCAGCCTTTTTAATAGTCCACTGCAGAACGTAGGCCTACCCAAGAAGGAGCGTATTGGTGGATTCACATATACCATCGAATTTCTTCTACGGACTTACGAGTATGCAGGTTGCCTCACGATGTTTTCCTTCACCGAAAAGGCATGGGATTTGAACCCACAACCTCACAATCGTAAGGCGGCTGTCACTACCACTAGACCACCGCGACGTTCTGATGTAGTCATATATTTATATTTTTTGTTGTAAAGAGGTACCGACGATGCTAAGATAAATGGATGCGATCAATCTTCTAGCAGAGAAACTTCGTCGTCTAGTCCACGGCGGCGATTTGTCTTGCTTACAGCTGGGACGTGTTACAGAAATCCACACTATTGCTTGCCTCTTTCGAAGTTTTCAACGCCACCCCTCCTACTTTAAAAAATTGTATAAATGTTTTAAACAGATAGATATTAATGACGTCTATTTAACGAATAGTCGTTGCGTCGACAGTTGCATTTCTATCTGCCTACTTATAGTTATTTATAACCTTTTCATTTTATTTAAATCAAGGTTTTGAACATAAATATTTAGTGTATTGATTTAAATAAGTTAAGAAAATTATCTAAAATATCTTGTAATGAAAAGAGGCTGTGCTGAAACAGAAATTTATATCACTTGTACTAAGAAAGTTTCCTCTCAATAATATAATTTGTCATATAAATGTTTCCAACTTATTTAGTAAGTAAAGGTAGGTATAGTAATCCTATAATTTCATAACCATTGTTATCATTTACATTCCAACGAGAGCCATAAATGTCCGAGAGGCATTAACAGAAATTCTTTCATTAATCTACAGCTTAAAATAATGACGTGTGTAGGAACGGCGACATATCATCTCTTTGATATTCTTTTAATGTCGCATCGCTCGCGCCTCGAACACATAACTGTCCAGACTCCGGGCGTAGCAGATAGATGCGCTGTTTTACTATGTTATATTTCTGCTTACGGGTGCGTTGTTTGCGTTTATTTCTGCGTGCGCTTTGGTTTCATGTCCGCATTTAGACGCAACTTGAGCCGCCGACGCGCCGACGCCGCTGCCGCCGCGCCGGCCGATGCATCGCGCCAACAATAGGACTCGACTGTATTATTGTTCTTTTTCCACATTCCATTCCTGTGGATATTGCAGTGTTGCTACCCAAGCGAGCCAAGCACTTCTAACAATTAACAAATTTTACCTCCTCCTATTTATTATCATCTCTTTATTATCTCCTTATTTATTTAGCCTCCTAGCATGTATGTTGGGACTTTTAGACTTTCTTGAGATTTTTTCCCCAATCCAGTCCAGATTTATTAATCGACCTGAGTTTACGTTTGCATTTGGACGATTTCAGTTCTGTTTTGTTTCTTCAGAGGTACATTATTCGTGGTTCAAACCTGAACACATTCGGCACAAAACTTAAGCTGATGGCACAATAACTGTTCTGTTACTTTGCCATACCTATGACTATACCCAGAAGTGGCATAAAGACGGCTGTGGATGATGTTGACGATGTAATATTTCGTGTGTACTCCCTCATAATATTGGCTTCTGAATCTGACCGGCTCGGGTGCGCGGCGCAGTGAGAGATTTACTTTACTCAGGACAATTTATCAGAGTTACTGAGAGATATGATTCAATTTGATAGAAATTAATATTATTTACGTACCTGCCTAACTATTCACTATTTATTACGATATATTTATAACCGACTTCCAAAAAGCAGGAGGTTCCATGTTCGTCTGTATGTTTTTTAGGGTTCCGTACCTCAAAAGGAAAAAACGGAACCCTTATAGGATCCCTTTGTTGTCTGTCTGTCCGTCTGTGTGTATGTCAAGACTCTTTATCTC
The DNA here is from genome assembly GCA_949316475.1 of Hypomecis punctinalis. Classification (NCBI taxonomy): domain Eukaryota; kingdom Metazoa; phylum Arthropoda; class Insecta; order Lepidoptera; family Geometridae; genus Hypomecis; species Hypomecis punctinalis. The sequence goes on from OX438810.1 coordinate 11,845,305, forward strand.
GGGAACGCGTAAAGATATCGAGTTGAAATTTAAACTAAGTACCTATATACGTATATCTATAGTATCTTGCAGTTGTGTAAAAGAAAAACTTCTCAGTTACTGTATAAAAAATTTAGAGCCGTTTATGTCGTAAAAACCGCATATTTTGACACTCACAAAACTCAAAACCTACAGGGTATTTCCCGTTGACATAGAACTATGAAATTTTATTATTATATACTACGGGACTAATCGCACACTAAAATTACGAGTTAAATAAATACCTCCTCATCCCGACGTTTCGGCCGTAGACCCCGTCTACCCGTGACCACGGTCGATGCAACTCTACTCCCGAGGTGGTCCCATTTAAATTTTACAGAAATCGGCGGCTCGGCCGATTTTGAAAAATCAACAATAATGTGAACAATTCGAATTTTTTACACGATGGAAGGTTGTTTTACATCATTATTCGAATTCATTATACGAATGTTTTTAAACATTATTCGGTTGTACAATAAAATCTGAACAGTGTTCAATGTACATTATTTATTATTTTGTCATAATCTCATAACGCTTAATGTCTGTTGGCTGTCGTCTTCAGTGTTGGCCGGACTAACAACTCAATGAAAAATATAAATAAACGAGCAGACGTCGCGCCCTGCTGATCTGTTTTCCATTCTAATAACAATGTGCCTATTGTAACATTCGTAAACTCGATACGTTTTAAGTGGACTATCTATAAACATCTCAGAGTACACTGACATTTTATCCGGCCGTTGAACGACGTTTTCCCCTAATTTTATCTCAAATGTTTTGTAAAATTTGTTTTTCTCAAATCATATATTATTCGGGAACATCTGAATTGAATATTAAACTTCACAGAGACTTTAAATCTACTGTGTTTGTTGCCTATTTACAAGACGTGCCGTCATAAGCCACGGCATGCATAATTTTCCTGGATTTATCGATATCTACAGTAAGTAATCATATACAATCTAAGAAAATGTCTGGAGTTGTTTAAAACAAGCTTGGTTGGTTATTGTTGCAGAATGAATAAAGTAAACATTATGCATAAACAAGTCGAAGCTTTTAAATTCGTGTAGAGATAAGAAAACAATCAGTAAAACTGTAATGATACGAATTACTTTATAAGTATAGATAATCGCCGCTACTAGGAAAAGGAATGTTTTCAATTTTTGCTACGGCAACTCCACGTAATGAAAAGTAAGCGTAGAAATAAAAATAAATCTATTATCTACTTGAATGAGTCATAGTAACAGTTTTCTTTTTTTTACTAAATTATTACACTCCACAGACTCGAGGGCCTGTGCTTTTTAAGATATACATTTTTTTAAAATAAAATTTGATCAATATTGCTCATAACTAAAAGCTTTACAAGAGAACTCTACGCTAAAATAAATCTAAACCTAAAAAATTTAAAATACGATTTTAACTTACTAAAACAATTGATATAAGTACCTACAACTTTAAATACTTAGTAACATATAGATTAATGTTTTTGGAGTTTAAAAAAAAATCGAGAAGACCGCAAACTAACAAATCACACCTCCAAATTCATTTGTAAAAAAAAACCTATGTATGTCCCTATATAACTACGCGTGTCTGTTTGTCTAAATTACGCAAGAGTTATAAGTAGAGCAAAGAAACGTATCCATATTATAGAGTAGGTACCTATTTAAAAATATTTTACTTTTCACGTTATCGTAACATAACATTTCTTCGTAATCATGGAAAGTATTTGTATGACATTACGAGAATATCAACAAAGTTGCGTTGCATAGCCACGTTATGTGTAATACATTTGTGTAGAGAACGTGCGGGGTGATTGAATGACCCAGGCGCTTCCACGTGCCGCGCTACAGCGTCACCAGTTGTGTTTTCATTTCTCAACACTTGTGCACCGATAATGAAAAATTTAATTGCATTTCCGTGCTCACTAATATAGTTTCTTGTCTTCGATAACCGATAGGTATACAAATCTTGCGTAGGTATCGCGCCACGTGTAACGTTAGCACGCGTTTCTTTTTATTACTCTACCTATCTTGAATATAATACTCGTACCTGGAGGTGCTATTATGCAACAAAAGATTAGATTTATAGTTTTTACAGTACTGTAAATAATCGGTAATTGTGAGAGTATACGGAACACTATTGGCTGTGTTATCAGCTTACACGTGCTTTCGTTTACTATACTTACTACATACAATCAACTCGGTTACTACGGTGAAAACCGCGGCAAATGGCGGCTAACTCGACTACAAATCAACGCAATCAGACATGATATATTTTAGCCCCATTGATTTCGGTTTCTGTTATGTGGGTAGTTATTGATATTTATAAGTGTATTATTATCCCGTTATTGTAGCACGGCTACCCGTATGTCTAGTGTGCCGGCGTGGGAGGATCTGAATTGAACAATTGGTATAAGTACCCAATTACCGAGAACCTATTCCTCACATTTCTCTCACGCGGCACGGTACAAAACTGTTCTCGTGAATAAACGTAGTGAAAGTGAAGAGGCGGGGTACACTTGCACGTTTGAGACACGTCGACATTTATGTGTTGATATTTAAATATAAATTGTACTTAAGATACCGGCGGATGTTCTCGAGTAGGGTTCACCCAAGGTGAGCAGACGGCGGGGCGGCGGCGAGACGCACGACGACCTCTGCGCTCGACTTACTGGTTTCTAAATTAAATCTCGTCTTTGATAGTCTCTATGGAAATTCAATAACGTCTGGCCAACACAATAGACAACATTCACTAAATTTGATATCTCAAATCCGCACAAAAAACGTGAGCGCTTAGTGGTACCGTCCTTTGATTCTGCGTAGTGTATATAAGAGTGCTCGTAACTTATTTATAGATTTAGGGAATATTTTGCTCCCTGACAATTTATGAAGCTAAATAAAGTATAATATGTAGAAGATATTTTTATGAAGAAACAAGTTGCAATGTTTCAATGCTATGCGGTATCAAGCTGAACTGATAAACTGAACTGTGTTACGTTACATATGTATTCATACAATAGGCTATTTGACTAGTTTTTGAAAATTGTTTTAAATTATTCGGTAGTACATAATAAGCACACTACATTTTTATTTCCGAGAGATCTAATGAATTAACAATGAAAATCAAGTGTTAAAAAATAGATATTCAAAATCCCGCCAAAACGACATTCTGTAATGGCGCTGGTCTGTGACGTCACACACTAGTAAATAACATTAGTTAATAGTAATACGCTAGTTCACATCTAAAAATTGATAAAAAATACTTTAAAAGTAACTTACAGATCCAATAGTATTACTCCAAAAACACAAAACACAAATTACACAAACAACAGTCAATCGAGAATTAAATTCTTGTTTACTAGCATGTAACGTCACCAGAGTTGCCGCACTTTTTAGAGCGTTCACGTCACAGATAAAATATCAAAAGTATATCGTATTTTAATTCGTGCGATTTGCGAAAATTAGACATATTTTAGTTTAAATAAAGTGAAATGTGTCTTTTTCAGGCTATTATCTGTATGGATTACCACAATCAATAGTATATTTTCAATGTTGTCAAATAGCCTATTATATGATACATCGATAGCAAAATAGAAATAAAAATTCTTAGGGCTACATGTAGAGCTTAGAAGGTAGAACGTACTTAACCACAACCACAATTTTATAAATATAGCCGAAAAGTATCACTATCCTTGGGTAGTAAAGTAATAAATAATAATATAAATAATACGCAATGGAAAACTCGTGCCTCCGAAGAACGAATTAAATGGAGCCCTATGTCACGCCGACACAGGGCAAAATACTCGTTATTGCTTCATGCTTCGAATTTTATTGCCTTATTGCGCTATTAAATACTACGTTAAGATTTTTGCTATCTTTTATTGGACCACTAATATACTTACCTATTCAATTTTGTGGATTCCTCGTATATTTTTCATAAGACCACTTAAATTCACTCAATACTAAGTGGTACAAACATTGAAATATTTAATTGGTTTATATAATGAGCCACGGTACCGGGCTCGGATGACACGTTAAATTGTAGGTCCCGGTTGTTTTAACCGTTAAGAGTGCGCCTAATGCCATGAAAAATACAGATTTCACCCGCACTTCTTCCATCGCCCGCTATCATCTATGCTGCTTTGTTTAGACTCGAAAATCGCATGACACAGTTAACGATGATTTTGGCTTCGAGCGCCAGCTTACATTTTTAGGTGACATTTTATTTATTTATTCAAAATTTAAGTATAAATTAAAAAAACTAATCGATTACTCTACTAGAACATTAGTCTGGCTACGCAATTTGTCAAAAATAATGTGGTGTTGTCGCTGATAATTTCGAGCATTTGAAAAAAAGAGTTTTTATTTATGATGCAAAGTTTTAATTTTTTTCTAAGGTAACCATATTATTTTCCAAAATTCTACGCGATTACTCTGCTACTATAGGTTCTTTCCTTTCCTATAGTATTTTTTTTAATATGGATATTTATGTTTGTTACCTTTACACCACGTCTTTAATAAGTCGATTTTGGCATTAGGCGCCCCCTTAAGCAATGTCAGAGGCCTTCAGGCGGCTTATAAAACTCTGACACCAGGGCTAGCCACCCGGTTTATACGACTTACTATTGGTTTCTATACTGCGTATACATTATACAGCCATGTATGTCTTGTTCATAAATTATGTTGTCTTGATCATAAATTAATAATGCCATTAATGATTATAGGAATGCCTGGAAGAGATCAATTGCTTTTTTTTATTACATAGAGTTAAGACCGCAAGTTAGACCAACTATCTGGTGTGAAACTATCATAAATCTGATCCGTCGGTGCGAGCATTAAAGAATTTATCTACGTATCTACCTAAGTTTCTAGAAGTATAGAATAAGTACTTTCTTGGTACGAAGTTAGTGTTGAAGGTGGAGATTGTCACTCAAATATTAGAGTTTGTGTACCCTCACGACCGTCGACAGATGGTCGGGCTCGCGTCTGCGAGCTAGACAGGGGAAGGACGGAGCTAAGGCCCTGAGGGTTGGCCGGGTAAGGGCGGGCGATGCTCGGCGTGCCTGTGACCGGGATGGCGGGTTAATGCACCCGCTACGCAGTACACAGTACCCCAGACACACAGCTTACTGAACAGTTATTATTGCATACATACGCAGTTACATGCGCTTACTACGCACTACCGTAATAAAGGACTTTGAACTATCTTCTCGGCGATGCGATATGCGTGGCTGCTTCCACCTTGCTGCTATGATTTGGACGAGGTACAAATCATTGGGGTCAATAGAAAATAGAGGTATTGTTTTGTTGCTTTAGACCACGTGCTGCTTGATGTTAAAAGCTTGATCACATTTTTTTATTTCCGAGATAATGCCTGTTGACTTCATGTATTTTTTAATTAATTTGGACAGTACTTGGTAGTAAATGAACAAAACATTTATTTAGTGCTTTTATTTGAAGATATGAAGGCAGTAGATTTGTTGATGAAAACATGCAGTCCATGGCATTACGAGTACATAGGCTAAAATGCAGTCGACTGAGAACCTTTTTATTTTAAATCCTATTTTCGAAAATGAGACTTTCTATATAATCGGGGTTAAAAATGAAACTGTTCACGCAGGAAACCTGATAAAACAGTAAACACAGTAATCTCACGATTCGATAATAACATAAATAAACATCTGAAACTAAAAACACATTTATTCAACACCCTTATACAAATTAACATTTCCGTTCAGAGTGGTGCATTCTTCCTTGAGTTATTTATAGATAATCTATTTCACGTTATTATCTGCAGTTTATTGCATGTTTTTGTTTAGACATGGCGTAAGGTCGGCCGTTATCGCGGAGTAAACACGTTGTTTAACAACAGTGCTCTATATTTGTAACATAGATATATACTTTGTTGATTTTCACGTTACAAAGTTGATCTGGAATCTGTACTAACGTGAGTTATTACTATCCAACCCCGATGCTTTGTTACTTGTGTATATGCATGCATGTATGTCTAGCACCCTATACAACACAAGATATTTGATTCGAAATGTACAACAAGTATATATGTCGAATCAAATATCTTGGCGGCTGTGTTGTTTATCTGCAAGGTGCGGATAACCCAATCCTGACTGAAGCTCACTTAACAGCTGTGCGAGTATTGGGTTATCCATAGCTTGTAGCTAATATCACAACCGTCCAGATATTTGATTCGGCCTATACCTTACAATATTTCCATTGTTTTTTGGCAATACCTCTAAAAAGATGAAGCATTTCATCTCAGGCGACACGATGAGAGGGAAGTTCAAGCTAAATGGACAAAAGTGACACTTCATTGGTCCAAGAACAAGCTCACTGCAGTTTAAAAAAAAAGAGCTTGTGAAAGTCAAAATGTAGGTAGTAGATTCGATGAATAACATAGAAAAAATGGCATTTTGGTAGAGTAATCAAAGATTCAATAAATAAATCAATAGCATAAAAGGCACACCTGTGAATAGTTTAGGTAAGACATATATCTCAAGGGCAATATCGTAAACGGATCCAATGGCTGCTAATCAATATCATTAGAATATTAATATGTATATGTATTTCGGAGCTACGGCCACGTTTCAACATTCCTAAAAAGATCAAATTCAAACTCGCAAAATACATTCATCTAATAAATAAAAGTATTTCCGTGATTAATGATAATTATAAATCGCGTTCTTTGGATGGTGAATATTTTACGCACCCTACTTACGAGGAGTGTTTTGAACAAAACCTGCAAAAACATCTTATAAAGTTCTTAGTATAAAAATAAAAAATCGCAACTGTACGTGAATGACATTAGGATGATATGTAAAGAATTCAAGTCAAACTTCGTGTAAAATAGGCGTTTCTACTTCACAGGGTTCAGTTTAATATCTAAGTACCTACATACTCTGAAAGTTGTGTGTTTTTGTCAGAATTTGAAAATGATCACAACGTGACTCGCACTACTATTTGACGGCATGAACCCAGATTTGGCATAGCTCAAATAAATCATATCGCAGATGTATTGTCTGAAGAGGAGATATATTCGATGATAAACATGAGATTTAATGCGTGTGCACCCATTGCAATATAATTTTGTTTTTATTTGTTTTAAAATACCTATAATTATTACCTAACACGGCTGCGTACTAAAATATGCGCTTGTGGTAAATCAAACTAATAAGTCCGTTATGATGTGTATTTGGTCACCATAAACTATTTTACATTAGTTTCTTAAATAAGTATAACAACTTGGATTGACTAAGAATATGTGCTTTCGCCTCGAGGCGCAAATCTAGAATGCCCTCAACCAAAGATTAATATTTTTACATCTCTTCAGTTTGTTTTCTCGTTTTCTGATTGGCTGTTTTAAAACTACGCCGGAAGCAGTTCTTATTGGCTAAAATGCCGGCTCGTTGTTAAATCGACCAATCACAAGCCAGAGAAATGTTAACCTTACAAATACTAGAAAATATCATTCGACATATATTTAAAAATCAGATCAAATTTTGATGCAACGATTAAAAATCATGACATTCGGCCATCCGGCTCATGTGCTACCTCCTGGTGCACCCTGAATAATAGTAATTAAAAACAATGTAATAATACGACTTTAGAATTAAATAGATTTTAGAATAGAGATTACTATTACTACTTATCTACTATGTAATAAACCTATCTTATAATTTTAGCTCATGACATTTGGCTTATCATCACGCAGTCATAAATGGAATTTTACCTTTCAGAAAATTGCATTACAGACCATGGGCAATAGTCATTTATCAAAATATTATCATTGATTAGTGTATGTATATGTGCGTAATATGATTGGTTTACAAAATTAAAAAAAAATACTATAGATTGTCTCAAGCAACAATGCGTTACTAAACTTATTAAACACATAAAAAAAGACAATTACTATTTACGTGTAAATAGCACTTAAGAAGCTTAAAAATAATAGCTTAAATAGCTTCATAACACTTAAGAAGATATAACGGTCAAAACATTTATAAAAATACAAGTTCAACTAGTAGCTACGAGTATTACGTCAATTTTATATCCGAGCACATTTTTTTTGTAATATTTTTATGTTCTAATGGATCAACATATTTATTTATCAACACATTTCTTATAACATCTTGTTGTATGTACACAGCAACACAATAAATATTATTTCTATTCTATTCTAAAACACTAATGTAAAACACAAACTTAACTGTTGTGGATACAAAGTGACAAGTATACCTTATTAACAAAAACAAAACAAAATGAAAAAAATGCACAAACTTGATCAAAAAGTACGTTAAGAGTAGCTGTGCGAGCAATGAATTTGAACAAATATGGATGACGTATGATTACAGTATAATAGTTACATATTCCCATTAATGCAAAAACGTGACATATTTGTTCGTTAAGCAACTTAAGAAAAGAGACTAGAAAATCTAGATTTAAAATTGGAACAGATATCGTGTTCTTTAATCATTCATCATTACGTAGTAATTACGTCATATCAACTTTGTGCTTATAATCTGTGACGAAATATTCAAAAACTACAGAAAGTTTTCATATTACTATCGTTTCTGAAGCAAACAAAATTAACTTCTTGTTCAAACAAAATGAAATATTTATGTTAGTTTTAATGGGCTAACCTCTTATGGCATCTGACCTAGTCACGTGTCCTAATCATAATGTTTCATGCTGATTCTAAGTTTCCACAGCTAATTTAATCGGAATAATCTTTAGCGCATTCTGGCTTGTCTGTTTATTGTGGACAAATGACTATGTAGGATGCGCATTTTTTTTTATAAACTTTGGTCCTTATCTAGAAAGTATTTTAGTATAGAACACACAATTCACACTCATTTTGAGGACGTGACATAAAACGGTCGCTTTATATTATATACTCATAATTGCACAACACTGGGGATGTAATCTCGAACCTAAACTTTACTTCACTGCATTATTTAAAGCTTTTATTTTTCACTCCGATTTCACTTTATTTCTAATTTGCACTATCTGAACCATATATTGTAGGTTAATGCCGAATTAATGAACGATCATGTTCATTGTCACCAGATACGGAACATGTTGAAATCAGCCAACTGTTGAGAAGTTGTTGTGTAACGAAGTCGTAATAATATAACTTTGAAGGTAGAGATCCGCCATCATTATTAGGTAGTTCAGTTTCAGTTGAAGGTTATGTCCAAGTCCACAGGTTATGTCAACTGGAATGAGTTTACTTAAAGCCTCTATTTGGCTGCAAAATTCAGCACTTGCGAGTTCTTCGCTATAAATCTCATGCCTCTGCCGCCGCGACGTAGTAGTGATGTGATGACAAAGCTAGCATATGCTACACTCGTAGCACCAACTGCGGTCAATCATCTGGGGTGACTTACGTAATTTGCCAAAGAACTATCGTGGAGACAACGGGGTGTATGTCCTTTGCACTGTAGCTGGGTCTTCTTGTCATTTACTCGTAGCATAATTCCGGGAAAGGAAGAGAAATACTTATTAGTAAACATATAATTATTTCACGGGCAACCGTGAATCGTGATTAAATCAAATATTGTTTTTAAACTTTCGCGATTTAAACACATTATTATTTTAAACGTCGGGATGAGGAGGTATTTATTTATCTCGTAATTTTAGTGCGCGATTAGTCCCGTAGTATAAAATAATAATAAATCAAATAATTTTACAAAAGCGTTTGATTGGTGTTAATCGTAAGCCAATGAAACGCTACTGTATTCATATATTTGTAATACTTAATATCCTACTAGTAATGAAATTGCCTCTTGGCTAACTGCAAACAATTACGTTTACCGAACTTGAGTGAAAATTTGATAAAGATATTGATAAACAAACATACAAGATACGCGCGAAAAACAATACCCATCGTTGGCAGCCGGGTGAATAAAGAAACAATTCCGGCGTGGTGTAGGTACTTAGTCTAGGACTTGTGAACTGAACGCGTATGGTTCAGTTGTAGCACAACCTCAATATCTATAACCTTTCGTGAATGTTTTGGTTGGTCTTGATGATTCTAACCTCTAACTTGTGAGCTGCACAAACATGATAATACATAACTTAATTATTCGTTTGAACACATCCCAGGATATATTATGAATGTAACTTTGTGAAGGCAAGTTTGACCACAGTAAGAATATAATCTTTCTGAGGCTATAAAATCTCAGTCTGATGGCAGTCTATGACACACTCGACGGTAGATATCATAGATGTTATTACCCTCATTGTTACATAACTAATAATAGTTTTCTGTAAATGTTATCTGCAAGGTTCTGTCTTAATAATAGACTTATCTATTACACATTCAGGTAAATTTTAAAAATGAACTTCATTAAAGTTCTTCGGTGGCGTTAAACTAAACACCATCAAAATGAGAATCGACCCGTAAATTCTGATAGATAAAGGTGATATAGAGTTAACCGGGTGAGCTAGTTGATGTGTACAAATTATGGATCGTGTCTAGCTTGCACATACTTTGTGTTTTTGTTGTCAGGCTAAGGAAAGCCAATAATCAATTAACAATTATTGTAAGCTGGCCGTCTCTATAACACTTTTTCTTTTTCGTATCTATAGAGAATTTCCCAATTCAATGAGGAATTAACCTTTCAAATATTTAGTTGAAATTATTCAAAGAACATTTAAGGCTAATTAATTCAACTTATTATAAATTGCTGAATTAGTCACACATGGTAAATTAACTATATTGCATAAACATATGAACCAATCGGAGCCATATTCTTGTAGGGCATACGTAGCCCAGTCGCACGTTGCGACTAATTTTATCGACGCACGTTGCACGATATACTTGTAGACTGACATAGCCCGCTCACGGCATGTAAGTAACTAAGTACGTTACAAATGTGAGCTTCTCCGGGCTATCTAATTGGTCAAAGTTTCATTTGATTTCATATCTGGGCTATCTGGTGTAGCATGCCCGCCCTCGGCATAAGTACCTACTTATAGCTGAAAGCATTTACGGGCTTCTACTTGGAACACTGGTGTAGCATGCTCGCCTATGGCGTATATAAGCTATAAGCGTCTCCGAGCTTCTACTTAGTTTACTCGTGGCATACATAGCCTAAATCATTTATTATAGCCCAGTCAAAATATATGGCTCCACATCAATGATTAAACATGTAAATTATAATTCACGTTACTATATTTTAAATCGTGATTCGAATTCAGGGTTACTTAGTAAACATTAGAAGGAAGTGCACTTAGGGTATTCGCGTAACAAATAGGCATTCCAAAGCAAATTATCAAAATGAATAAACGATACAGAATAAGTACACAACAACCACTGACTCGTACAGCCTTATTCCAAAACACGTTTTAACTTTAGTACTGAACTTAAACCATGGACTAGCAAATTCTAGCTTAGAATTTGATTTAAATTATTTCACTCGGCAATTTTATTATAAATTAGAATTTAGAGACATAAGAGAAATGAAGTTCGAAAACGACAAAAACAAAGCCACACTTTTTTCTTGCCTGGATTTAGGCTTCAGATACAGTCGCATTTGCCAACAAAGAAAATGTAAAAATAATGAATTAAGTTATTGTATTCAACGGATACTTAAATAACCAACAATTTGGATACAATTTATGCATTAAGACGCAGTTATTTAAGCATTTGAAATGTATTCAAAAAAGGTGTAAACATGCGAGAACGAATGAATGATTGTAAATTATATTTTTTTTTATCTGTCGCTATCGCTTAAACCATGGACTACCATTGGTTTATCTGATTCTAGGTTATATCTTGATTTGTAATAGGGACATTTTAATTAATCCTTGGATTAACTCTAATACCGTAACAACCGTGGATATGCTAGGCGTGGTTTAAGCCTGGCGAACCTCTTTGGAATAAGACTGGTAATGTCTCCATACCAATGCCAAAAACTAATGAGTAAAGACGCTATCCTAAATTGAGATATTTCAAAAATGTACAAAGACCTTGTAGCGTACTTTAATGTTAGCTAGAAAATGATTTTTCTATTATGTATTTTCATTAATAGCGGCCAAAGTTTACGTAGCGAAATAATTTGACATTATTATTATTACACTGTTCTGAACCAATATAAATTCAAAAAGTATGTTTCTACAAAGTAATATGACCATCATCTTTTTTTTTTGTGTCGGCCATTTTTTAGCCATATTTTTATTTCTTATTTTGGAGCACAGGTGATATAAATTCTGGGTCTCCGGTAAAATATTTTCCTTAAATACCAAACTGAAACAAAATGATTGGTACCGCTAAAGTCTACGCAACATTTTTATTGTCTTGTCAACGATCCGCATAAAGTATGGCAGAAAGTACATTCGAAGGTACGCGTCTTTATAAAGAACTACTTATTTAACTGGTGGCATACATTCGCCTTAGTCATAGTCTAGGCACGGCACACATATCTTAATAAACATGTTCTGTAGCACCTCGTCAGCAGCTACACATAATAATATGTATTATCGATAATGATATAATTCACATCACAATATTGCGTACCCGCACAATTAAACAAGTGCGCAGTTTTATAATCACCCGGTATCAGCACTATCGTGAAGTGTCTCGACTAAGTCAGTACCAGGAATCGATCGGGTTAACATGGCCGATGAGTAGGCCATATGCTACTTCAAATCAATTGTGGTGCCTATTGTTATTTTGCGGGTAGGTAATGAGAACAGAATAAGCTCACAGTTTTGATATACTTGGTAGCAGCATTGTTGAGTAGTGTCTCAGCCAAGATACTACCGGTAATAGATCAGGTTAACATGGCCTAGGAGTTCCTGGCCACATGTTACAGTTTACACCAATCAAATGCGATGCTTATTAGTATTTTGCAGGTAGGTAAGAAGAATAAAATATGCACACAGTTTTGATACACTTGGTAGCAGCATTGTTGAGAAGTGTCTCAGCCAAGATACTACCAGTAATCGATCAGGTTAACACGGCCTAGGAGTTCCTGGCCACATGTTACACCAATCAAATGCGATGCCTATTTCATTGATCTGCAGGTAGGTAATGAGAATAGAATAAGCGTAGTTTTGATAAACTTGGTAACAGTATTGTTGAGTAGTGTCTCAGCCAAGATACTACCAGTAATCGATCAGGTTCACATGGCCTAGGAGTTCCTGGCCACATGTTACACCAATCAAATGCGATGCCTATTATTCTGCAGGTAGGTAGGAATAAAATAAGCACAGTTTTTTCACAGTTTAGTAACACTGCCGAAGGTTGAATTTTGATCTAATCGTGACACTTTTTTTGTGTGATCTAATCTAATCGTGACAGATTTTGACCCAATCAGTTTGGTAAACTTTGTCGTGACCTAACACCCAAATTAGTTGCGTAATATAAGACAGTTTTTCACAGATTTAAGAATCGGTACCAATGCTACTTACAAGACACCGAATCTAAAAATATAATAAATATAAATGTACATACCATATTGTGGGTCTGCAGGTTACGTCCACTGCTGAATTGTGGTAAATCAAACTAATAAGTCCGTTATGATGTGTATTTGGTCACCATAAACTATTTTACATTAGTTTCTTAAATAAGTATAACAACTTGGATTGACTAAGAATATGTGCTTTCGCCTCGAGGCGCAAATCTAGAATGCCCTCAACCAAAGATTAATATTTTTACATCTCTTCAGTTTGTTTTCTCGTTTTCTGATTGGCTGTTTTAAAACTACGCCGGAAGCAGTTCTTATTGGCTAAAATGCCGGCTCGTTGTTAAATCGACCAATCACAAGCCAGAGAAATGTTAACCTTACAAATACTAGAAAATATCATTCGACATATATTTAAAAATCAGATCAAATTTTGATGCAACGATTAAAAATCATGACACGCTTAAGATTTTCTCCGTAGTAAATTATGAAAAAAACTGTTGAATGGATTTATTTAAATAATAGTTATTTGAACTAACGCATATATAAACTAGGCCGCTATATTCATAAAAGATGACTCGGTATAGTTCTCCTGTGTTTTATTTTCTTTGCATTCAACGGTTTCTAAAAATTTGAGTCAACATTCAAATTCTAGTTCCAAGGCTTATAACATTCGAGTAGAGAATTTTTTTCACAGTTTTATTTGCAAAAAGTATGTATAGATTTTGTAAAGACAAATGGTTATAAATCTTAGTTTTAGATATTTAACAGCAAACACTGGTGTGATGACTACCGACTTTTGTATTGAGTGACGAGCGACTTGTTAATCTTAAAAATAAGTTCAATTAGTTCTTTAGACGATAGTTAACGTGGGAGATAATAATAATTAACGTAGGATTGGAAACAAAGAAACCCTAACATTTAAGTCTTACATATTTATCATTCAAAATAGTAACACTGCAAAGAAGTATTCCAGACATTGTGATCCAGAATGTAGCATGCTATGCTTACTTTTAAAACAGTAAAAATGCCAAGTCGTTGGCTTAGATGTTATACGTGCAAAAAACCTCCCTCCTAGGTAGTTAAGTAAGAGAAGAGCATCTAAACACATGGAAGATGGTGTCCAAATTTGATAGAAGCTGTGTTCGTGAATGAACTCGAACAAAGGGCGGGAGTGCGCCAGCGCCGAGCGCCGGCCTCGCCGCTGTGACTCACGGACCACCCACACCCTAAACACCTTCGCTCCATTGTTGTACAACCAACAGGAACCCTAATAACATTGCCCAACTACCGCCACTTAGAGCCTTGCCCTTATTAGAGTGCTTTTCCACTTAGCTAAGCTGAGGATGCATTTGATTCTACCAATGAGGTTCTATTGCATATCATAGCGCAGTTAATATTAACGGTTGTTTTTACCGATTAGCCATGTCAGAGGCCTTGAGGCGGCCTAAAAACTCTGACACCAGGGCTAGCCACCCGGTTTGTACGAACTTATTTACATAGCCCAGATTGGTTGATGGTAGAGGACAAAATAAATAAGCGACTCTATCACGTACTTTCTGCGCGGAAAAAAAAATGGCCTGGCTCTTTTTGTAACGTGACGAATGCTAAATAAAACAGCAAAATGACAAGTTTTTTTTAAATAAGTTAATGTTAAATTACATTTTTTAGTTAAATTATTAATTATTATGCAAATTAAAAGCCACTTTTGTAAATTTAATCGTCAAAGAAAACAAAATTAAATAAAACCTGTGTTCTAAGTTTCGTCAAAATTTATTGAAAAATACAACCTGTAGACGAAAACCATCATCCGGACAGAATGGCACCATGGACAAACCTTTAATACGTAAACATAATATAATAATATGTAAGACCTAAGTACACTGACAATAATAGAAATCCCAGAAGCGTCATAAATAAAATACACCTATTCTACGATGACGGTTATGCTGATTACTCTGAGGTAATCTGTGATTCCTCGGAGTAATAACCTAGACTCGTACCTCTGGTTTATCTCATTAAGATGAGTCATTGAGCCCACTACGACTCCAGACGCATTCTTGGATACCTACTTCACTCCATAGTCTCCATATATAGAACAAAGAACTTAAGTCGGCATCATGAACATTCCACGACTTTATTTTTAAGCATCGCTCCTACATTTTATGATCTTATAAGTACACTATAATTACTAATTACGGATGTGTTTTCTTAAAATTTTATCGAACATTTTTCCTTACTCGAGATAATACATACACGCATTAGATAAGTAAACTTTTTATTGGACTCGATTTTGAAAGCATTTAAGACAACTGTGAGGCGCCAATTTGTCCATACAAAAACAATAAGCTGTTATCTACCTCTAAATATGTATTATCCAATTTGAGTGACTTTTTTTCATGTACTTAATCAGCACTTCAATCGCTAGAATTGTACGTCGTAGTTTTTACAGTTTTTTTTAAATAATCTCAAAGTTAAATAGCCTCGAAAGTCATATTTTTACGCAAAACTTTGGCTAAAAATACATTTTAAACTAAAAACTTTTCTGAGAAAAATAAGACGTCCGAGCGTGTAATATTTCTTACTCAAGCGACTTACGCGGCAATTGCCGTAATATACGGCAATTCGAGATGTTTCTGGAAAATACGGCAGCCGGATATGGCAATTTCAGACTGTGCAAAATCCAAAAATCCACTAGGAGGTCTCCTAGCCGTCTCCCTCTCTCCGATTTGCGATTTTGGCGAGCATATTATACGGGATTTTTCCCCCAAAAACGGCAATTTGAAAATGGAGATACGACTGACAAGAATTGTTTGACAATTTACACTGATAGCAGTAGGTACCTAGCCATAAGAAACGTCAATCCATAGTTTAATGATATTCAGGTAGGCAACTTAGATGATTATCTTAACATATCTAGTCGTAATATTTAAAGTGGGTATCAGGCGAGACGAGTTATTGATGTCCGGAATGTGGTCGTAGCTGTCTCGGTCCGTCTCCGTGCAAACAGTGCGAATGCACGCGGTTCTTGCTCGCAGGAGAATGACCGCGTCTTTACTATACCACTATACGTTACGAGTTACGATATACGCCGGCGCCTTGTAATGTCTATCTACCCACAAAGCAAATCGTTATTGTCTTGATATTTATGTTACCTACATGTTTTTCAGGAACAGACGTTTTTTTTAAATATTGTTATTAAAATATATGTAAGAATTAAATAAATATTAGGGGACATCTTACTTCTTCTCCGACACCAAACTAAGCAAAGCTTGTGATATGGCTGCCAGAGACTGATGTACTACTTATACATATTTTTAAATACATACTTATATAGATAATACCTAAATAACACCCAGATTCAGAGCAAATTTCCCTGATCTATGTCAAACACATATGTTGACACATAAATACTGGCCCTGGGTGGGAATCGAACCACCGCCTCTTTGATCCTTCAGTCAGGGTTACTAAACACTGAGCCACAGAGGCAGTCAATCTCAGTCAGTCAGTATTAAATTTTGTATCTTAATGGTTCCATAATAAAGTAAAAAAAACATGTACACATAGAGTTAAATAAAACACTAATATAGCATACATTATTATCATATTCAGTAGATCAAAGCATGACATGTAATTAGAAATATGAAGTTTTTATTTCAGGTAGAGTCGGTACCAGACATTGATTAGACCTAGTTTTTTGTTGATTGCAGATATGTACTTTAGATTGATGTTACCTGTCAACAATTAAACTTAAATAAAACTAAAAAAACGCATAGCTATATGCCCCAAAAAGCCTCAAACATTAAAACTCTCCCAAGAGAGCCTACACAATTATAAAATACCGCGCAGTATTGTTAATTACTGTGATATATTTTGGTTGAGAAATAAATGAAAATATTGTGCAACGCCACGCCGCCCAGGCGCGTAACAATTCGTCGTACCCAGAACTGAGTAGGTCATGGACCTCCAAAATGACGCGTAGATTACTGAGGTTTTTCATCGACTCAAGGTTGCAACGGCCCCATTAACTTTTTCACATATTCATAGACACGATGTTCGTTACGAGCGTGACGATTTATTGTTTCTGTCTTATTCTTCAGATTTTGTTTATTGTTTCTGTCTTATTCTTCAGATTTTGTTTATTGTTTCTGTCTTATTCTTCAGATTTTGGAGTTTGATATTTTTATTTAGCATTGAAGGAGATCATAATCTCAGCTGTAAAAGTATCTTCAGGACGTTTGTGACTTTATTTATATAAAATCTCCTAAAGATTTCATATTTTGGTTGAAAGCGGCTTATATCCAACGTGCTCAAGTTGTTCGCTCGTCTGATATACTGCACCTTTATTGTGCTTATTATGAACTCTTTATGGTCTTCAGTACGGTCATCTCGTAAGCCTCCAAAAACAAAATGCCATCTCATAAAAATACTGAGTATGTCCTAATTATATCAGTAAATTCTTAGAACTTTCAGGTAAGACTACGAGGTACCTTCACAGAGTTAATTAAAATTCCAGCCCATTTTCGAATGCAACAAAAAGCTATCTGTTCCATCTGTCGGCCAATAACAAAGGTTTGCAACAAATCAAAATCAGGAATCCGAATACCCGGGTCCACTGCGGGATCGCAAGATATAAAGGTATCTGCAATCGTATGTGTATCAAAAGTTCTTGTCTCGCATTTCTGGGTTCAACGGCCAGACATTTCGGATCGTTGAATTTTACGCTTGGCCAAACAAAGTACTATAAAGCACTTTGTTCTTTAATGTGTTTGGCTGCACAATTACCTGTTCTAAGAATTGCAATTTTATGTATTTTGCGGCTCTATTGACAGTATTATAAAATTGCAAATTTTTTCACGTATTGTTAATCTTTTGGTTGCCTTTCATTTTGCCCAGCGCTGGATATTTAAATACGAGTACCTGTTGCAAGAATAGGTTGTCTATTTTCCTTAAGATGATTCGAACATGACTGTGGGTCTGGGTATTATACTGGTGGTCATCGGCACGGAATTTCAAACGCAACGGTCAGTGGCGTCGCGGGGCGGCCGGTACTGGCTAAGTTGAACGAATCGCCAGGCATCTCATCCTTCGTGGAATTTGCACCCACACATTCCAAGGACTGCACATTTAATGCCGCCGCCGCCGCCCGCCGTCGTTGTTTTGCACCTGTATTTTTTGAAACTCGCTTATTTGTTCCGAGAATGCGCAGAAGACTGATTTCAAAAGCTTTGCTAACGCCGAAAATTGGGTATTAATTTTTAATACGATTATTGACTTCCCATGAAATGGCAAATTTATTTGGCAGCATAAAGATCTGACTCTATGTAAAAAAAATCCTATGTGACTTACCTACCCCATAAACGACTCTAACTTTATTAATTACGATATTATGTCTTATGGTTCATCCGTGTTCGATAACATTATGTATAAACAAAAATTGTATTCAAGCATTTTTTTCATTTTACAATTCTGATTATTTGTACATTGTATGTATTTCCATGCGGTTAACGATTGTTATACTCTATGGTAACCTGAATTTCGTTGCAACGGTAAACGAACACCTCGTGTTTACGTTTCCTTTACAACTGCTACGTTTTTACGACCACGTGGTCGAAAAGCGCGCCATGCGCCATCTTGAAAGCTTTGTACGATTTGGCGCGAAACCAGCCAGTGTAGCCCGTAAAGGCTGCAGAAGTGTTAGTTGTAGGAATTTGTTGATGGTTTGAGTTGAATTTGAGAAAATATAAAAAATATATATTGATTTCGTGTTTGTACTAGTCGTTAATTTGCCTTGTTATGTTTTCTGTAACCTTAAACGGCTTTTAAAATTTCAAACTGCGTTTAATTTGACATATTTTGAATCTAATTGGACATATTTATTGCATAAGTAATCATGGACATTGTTTTTAATAATTTATCATTGTAATAGAAGTGTTTCAACTTCTGCCTGAAATCTGTTTATTTTTTTTTTAATTTTTTTTTTATAAGATCAATCAATCAATCAATCAATCGTTTATTGCATCATATGTAGTATAATTTACATGCAGGTCTTAAGAAACATGTTTAGTATCTATATTCTATAAGTTATACATATGACCCTATTAGGGTATAGCAATATTGTGCGGAGCGATTTATTTGTTTCAATTTGCTATTTTATGACTGTCCAATAGGTACTCGTTTAATGTATAATAGCATTTCGTGATAAGTAGGTTCTTTAATACTTTTGCAAATTCGATTTCGTCTTCAATTTTCTTAATTTCGACCAGAAGTTTATTAAATATTTTAACAGTTTATATTGCTAGAGGCGAACAAAGATACTCTTCGTATGTTTGGTCGCCTCTATAGACACATTAATTAATTTAAACATGTCTTACTTACTTCCCTAACGGATATTGGCGCCAAAACGTAGCGTGCGTGGTACTTCCACATTAATGGGTGCGTTCATTGCGCCCGGCCGGGTGTATTGGCCGCGGCGCACCACGCGCATCCTGCCACTACGCCTCTTGTATCCCTCTCGCACTCATCTCCCGCATCTATACACAAAAGAGATGCTCTCTTCACGTGCAGCGATTTTTGTGCCATAGAAGGACACCACGAGATCAATGCACTTTCCGAGGACAGACAACCCGATTTTATTAATCGTTAGTGTGCCACCAGTCGCAATCCAATGGGAATCTTGCGGGGTGGCCGTAAGAGCCAGTTTGGATAGTCCAGATCGTGACGCTAGAGGTCGATGTCTAGACGCGCGGGAAGTGAGTGGAAGGCATTCCGCTCGCTTAGGGCTGACAACCGTTTGGCCTGAATACCTTATGAAAATAGAGCATCGATGAAAACATTAATTTCGTATGCACACGCTTGCACCTATAATTATGTAGATATTATGCACATGTTGTATTTATATAAAATCTTTCAGGTCGTTGATACTTGTTCGTTTATGTAATGTAAAGAAACGTGATTTTAAAAACGTGACACAAATTATCAACCTAAAATGTGTAAACATTATGCACTAAAGATAAAAAGTGTAGCTGGCAAAGTTGTGTTGTAACTTAATACCTACCAATTTTATATCGACAAAACCCTAACTTCGTATGTCTGCACTCTGCAGCATTCTGCCCAGGCTTTGTAGACTTTCCAGTTTGCTAATATTGCAGATCTATTTATAGCTCAAAATAGTATTTAAAATAGAACTTCTATTTCAGGGACATTACATGGGAACACTTCCTTATCGGTATTCATGTCAGCACCTCGATTGCTTCTTACAAGAGAAGTCAGAATATGATTATGTATGAGAGTATGATTATTGATTATCCTCAAAGGTTTCCTTATAAATTGCTATTGAATCAATGTTGTTCTTTGATTTTCCTTGAAAACTAGGAATTACCTAGTAGTCCTTTGAGTACCTCGTGCTATTAGATAACTCTATAGATACTTGGTTCTGTGTACCAAGTATCCTCCTACTCTTACTTCGTATTAATTATGTATGTATATATCAAATTTGCATCAAAGGATGTGTTGTCTCATACGCGTGCATATATCATTATTTGTACCTATATTTTATGTCCTTGGAAGGAACTGGGCAGTTGCTGCATACCATTCGGATGACTTTGTGAATCATTGAACAAACAAAGAGATCCTTTTAGCGAAGCTCATTGACCATCTGGGTTGTTTATTGTTTGTTATTCTAGTGACTGGAGTTCTTCGAAACACACGCACACACGGCACTTGTACTCGTATCGTATGAATCAGGAAAGTCTTTCAGCTATAACGGGCTGTTTTCGGGCTTGCCGCGCGAGGTTTCGGATATTTGGTCCGTAAAGAGATGAATTCTTTAAAGACAATTATCTCATATTAATTCTATCTATGATTAAATCCAATATATTTTGTTTACTAGGTACGTTGATTCCAATTTGACCGTAGCTTAGTTCTAGGTACATGAGATCTAATAACTTTTTGATAGTGCAAATTGTAGTCCTTGGCGCTTGTCTGTAGTTTTTGTTAGATTTAATTTCTTTTTGTATATTATACAAGTAATTTTATAAATTTCTATACCCTTACCAACGAAATTTGCGTAAGTCGCATACAAACATCCATCCCCCAGATTTAATGATTGGCGGGCAATTTATTAAAATCTTATATGTTTTCATAATTTACAACAAGAATTTTAAAACTTCTAGTGATTCACTAAAAATGCTGAATTACGTGTTTCATAGATCATACATCAAGTTTCAGTCTTCTAGCATAAAATTTGCCAAAGTCGCATATAAACTTTCTTCCCTAAATTTTAATGGTTGGGGGGTGATTTACTAAAAATCCATATATATGTGTTTTACTATTTCTAACAAGGAGTCTTCAATCTTCATATCATTTTTCAGACGTCTAGCATACAAAAATGTGGAAGTCTCATACAAACTTTCATCCCCTAATTTTAGGGGTTGGGGAGTGAAAGTTTCAAGTTTTAGAATTTTTCTATTGTATGTGTGTGTACCATTACTAGCGTACATACCAAATTTTAGCTTTCTAGGACTTCAGGAAGTACCCTATAGGTTTTGGTGATCATCAGTAAGTCAGTCAATCAGTCAGTGAGTCAGTGACGAAATCGGGGGTTTTTAGGTATCAATAAAATCTAAAGTATAAGAGCTATGCAATTGAATCTTTATCCGTCGTACCACAAAAGTTTTACGCGCGCTTTAGTGTTTTACAGTACAATTTGCACGGTTAAAGAGTGTGTAAAATGAAGATCTTCATTCATTTTAAATTTCCCGCGCAATAATTATTGTCTATGGTGACGCAGCACTATGTTCACGTCTGTGTGTCTAATTGTCTATACCCACTGAGAAAAATACTTCATCTTTGTAAAACAAAATATATCGCATTAAATTGGATAAATAAATCAAATTAGTGATTAAACGTTAAGTGAAGCAATAGCTTTTAATGTTGTTTCTCTTTACAGGTGAGTAAACTTTCGTAATTTGTAATTCTCAGTAATTTGTTTATGCAAGTCATTTGTAATACCTACTTGTGTTTTTATTTAAAATAAACTTCTCTTTACAGAGCAACAACTATAGTTTTTGTTTCAATAAACATCATATTACAAAACAACATTATCTACAGCTGTTGTAAACATGGAGAAGTTAAAATTTGAGTTTGTTGTAAAACCAAGTGAAGACCCTAAATCAAACGTCATCTGCATAACTTCGATTATGGATGATAAAAACGGTTTCATAATTCCGGATAAATTCCAACCGGTGAAACTACATGATGCAGTTATGAAAACTCAAACTTATCAGAGAGTGAAGAGTACCCTACAAAGAAGACATGAAAAAAGACAAGTATGGATTTCGGTGACGCCAGAGTTGCGCGATACTTATTTGGACGAAGATGGAAACATGCAGTTCAAAGGATATTTACTGGAGGAAATTACTTCTAAAACACAAGACCCTGTTTCTGCAAATGAAATGTCCACAGAAACTCTGACGAAAATCCTGGAAAATTTTGCTGAATTAAAGAAGAAAGGATCAAAACAGGCTAATTTGAAGAGATTATCTGAAGAGTTTGTAATCGAAAAATTCACAAATAAAACATCAAGTGTAACTCAATGGATGAGCATCTTCGAAGCTGAGTGTACTCGTTTATGTATAGATGAAAATATTCAAAAAATTCAATTGTTTCGATTGTTTTTGGAAGATTCTTGTCAAGATTGGTATAATTCTATGCTTATAAAGTATACTATAGATTCAGAGTGGTGTACTTGGAAAAAAAATTTTTGTGAAACATATGTGAACAAAGGCTGGACGCCAGTAAGGTATGCTTTTTTATTTAAATACAGGCAGGGATCATTACTAGATTATGCCCTAAAGAAAGAGAGACTTTTACTAGAGATAAACAAACTAATGGATAAACCTACTTTAATTGATTTAATTGTAACTGGGCTACCTAATTTTATAGCAGATGAAATTGATAGAAATAAATTAAAAGACACTGAGGATTTATTTGGTAGTATTCGGGGCTTAGAACATTTGATAAATAAAAGATTTGTAGAAAAAAGAGGATTAGAATCAGAAAATAAAATAAAAGAAAAAAAATTAAACTATCGACCATGTAGAATATGTGAAAAAGAAAAGAAAGGAATTCGATATCATTCAGAATCTGTATGTTGGTTCAAAAATAGTGATCACTCTAAAAAAATACCTATTAAGAGCGTTAATAATTCAGAATTAGAAATGAGTTTAAATGAAGTAGACCCAAAAAACTATTAATTCCACCATTAATCAAAACTAAAATAATAATAAATGATTCCATAGAAGTATTGGGGGTTTATGATTCAGGATCAAATGTAAGTTTGATTAATTCAAGATTATTATCTTTAAAAACTGACCCAAACAACAAGAAAAGTAATCAAGCAAATTTAAAAACGATTAATGGTGTAAAAAAATCTGTAGGTATAGTAACTTTAAAAATGAAGATTTTCCAAATAGAAAAAAATATGAATGTTTTTGTCATAGATGATCAAAATTTTGATTATGATTTTTTGATTGGATTAGATTGTATAAAATCTTTTCATCTGAGTCAAAATGAAAACTTAGAGATCACACAAAACCTAAACAATAAAATAAAACAAAGTAATGAAAATATTCCTGGCTTTACAGGTGAGATAAGTGAAAATAAACAATATTGCATGGATCAAAAGTATGATAAATGTAAAGTTAACTTTAATGAGCATATAGAAGTTACAAACTTTAATATTTCACTAAATCATTTAGATACTCAACAACAGTCTAAAATAGATGGATTGATTAGCAAATATAAATCACTATTTAAATATTTTTTGATAAGGCGGTATATGTTTATTAAGTATATCATAGGAACTCTACAAACATGTGTCAAAAGATGTACCTACCTATACAAATAAAAATGTTATGTAGAAAGTCAGTTTATTTTGAGAATACCTATTGGATAATAATACTAGTGATCATTTTAAGTAATTGCCACTAGTTAATTGTAACGTTTTGAATACTTTTGTTAATAGAACTATGTACTTGAGGCTAACAGCATTGTTCATTGGAAACTGATCTTATTTGGTATAGTTTTAATTAAGTGCATTCACCAGGAAAGAAGCCTGCAAAGGGTACAGGAAGTTTTACCTATGCTCTGTTTTGGTATCAGATTACTCGCTATTCTGTTTAAAACTAGTAGTTTTCCGAACAGTAGACCTCGCGACACATCTCTTTAACCGAATCTTCATAAGCCTATAATATCGACTCGCTCTTGAACTAAATCATAGTTCATACTCACAAATCCTGTATTACATTGTATTTATATACTAAACAATCTTGCTAAATATTATTGAAATCGGCTGATAAATAGCGCGACAGTTTAAAGGGGTTGGTAGATATCTTCCCATTCAAATATCGGCGACGACAAAAAAACCATTATTATGAAACCTATAAACCAAGTTTCGTCGAGATTCGTCGAAATATGCGACATGTAGAGGAAAATCATCTTCCGGATAGACGAAAGTAAAATCGACTTAACCTTCAAGCGGGCGCGCGGTCATTTGTAACGGGAGCGGGCGCGCGTAACCGAAAAGACCTATGGGATAAATAAGAGAAATAAAGCACTAATTATTCAATATTTATTTATTAATTTGTACTCAGACATATTATCAGTGTCTGTAAAGTCTTATTTGTCAAAAAAGTAATTAAAATTATGAAAAAGAAACAATTTTTAAATTATTTAACAAAATTAAATATTCTTCGAACCAAAACAAAAATCAGGAACACAAAACCCTTTTACATATCTCAGACTAGTTTTTATACCTAGTCTTATAATAAAAATTAATTAACTTTGGTTTAGTTTTCATCACAATCAGTGTCTTCGTCCATATAACATTGATTACAAATAAATGTTGTATGACTTCTGCAAATATTTTTCATACAAAACTTACATTGCGTTTTTGATTGCCTCCTTTTTTTGGCTGGGCATATTTTACAGGTTCCTCTGCATGTGCCAGAACGACCTGCTTCTGCATCAGCAGCACTATCCTCCATATTGGAATGCTCCCTTATGTTTCTTTTTAGTTTTCTTGGAAGGCCTAACATCGTTGAACTTCTTTGGACGTACTCTCTTGTCAATTCAGTGCCTAATGCCCGTAAATACATTCGCCTTTTCCGTAGAGTCACATTATTTGCCCTCAATATCACCATACTACGATAATATTGAATGATGGCCGAAGAACTACTACGAGCGCGATCGAGAGTATGTTGCGTTGAGCGTCGCGAGTAACCTTTTCGACGACAGGCGCGTGTAGTCTTTTCGACGACTGCACCGGGACTAAAACAATTGCGATCTGTGAAGTGGGGGGAAAGCCCCGAGCGACGGTTTATTCTTTATTTTACTCCCAATGACATAGCGACAGGCTACTAGAAATGAGAAATAAATGTGGTGGGTAATAATAATAATATGAAGGAAAATGTACTAAGCGCGGTCGATTCGACTACGCGCGCCCGCTTGAAGGTTAAAGTAAAGACCTTCGCTTCAGTTAGTAAAAGACACAGCTATAGCTTTTCTTTAAAGTAAAAAGAACACAGAGATTTTCTCACATCATCACTGCATTGAAATGTAAAGAGAAGTGCAAAACGAGGAAGAACTAAAACAATCTACTTATTTAAAAAAAAAACATTAAAAAAACATAAATTAATAAATGTGTTATAAAAGGTCGCCAACAAGGTATAATGATCGGGATAAACATAACATTTACAGGCATCATCATTTAAAGATATCGCCGCAATGAAAATAACTAAAACAATTTACTTATTTAAAAAAAAAAGCATAATAAACAGAGTTTTTGGAAAAGTATTTACATGAATAAAAGTGCTATAAAACGGTCGCCAACAAGGTATTATAATCAGGATAAATATCATAACAAATACAGGGATTAATATTTAAAGATTTCGCCGCAACAAAATCGGTGTTTCTGAGAAATTGATTCAAGCAATAAAACGTGCGAATTTGATATCAATAATTGGCCGTTCGTAGTCGTCACAGCCATCAAGTGAAATATTAAAACAGCTCACACCTTAACCGAGGGGCCGCAAACTGAAGGTTATCAGGCAAACAGTCACAGTACACAGCCCTTGAATATAATTCGGCGGTCATCGCCCCCAGACGTGCCGCGTCGCAAAATAATTAGCTAATTGAAAGACTTGAATAAATTAACGACATTTTGTTTAATATACTCCAGTCGGTAAGGTCAAAATGTTAATAGATACGACAACTATAATATTATTCGCGGATGTTTTCGAGAGTTGTAGAACTTTAGTCGATTTTATATGCGATTGAACCTATAATGTTATTTACTCATCTGTAATTCAATTTTGCTTCTTCACAATGTTACGTTTGTCCATCATATTTATCGTTTTGAAAGGTTTCTATTAGTTTCTTTATACACAAATACAGGGTTATTTCTAATCAATTAGCATCCTTCTATGGGCTTATTCTGTACATCAAAACTAACAAATTTTGTTCTACGACTTTCATCAAAACTAAAAAAAAAAAAATTGTTCCATAGAAAAATTTAGTTCACCCGCGACAAAATGTATGGAACAGCTGATTTTTTTTGAGTAGGATGTCTAGAAGGATGTTAATTGATTAGAAATAACCCATTTGTATCTAAACGCAAACTTGAAAACCAAATTGTTGTCTCTACACCAATTTTATCACTGTTTTAAAACGGGGTATCTCGGTATCTAGGGTAGGTACCTAATTAATTAGAATTACCTAAATGTAAGTAATATTATGAACTCCACAAAAAGACAATATCGGGGAGAATCCCGTCAATACTTTCCTAGACATAAGTTGACATAATTATCCTTGTAATTGTAATTAAGTATTGCAATACTATAATGTCTATAGAAGGAATTTTTTGTATGTTGTTGCTGATTGACTGAGAGAACGAAGTGAGCCAGAGTCTCCGTTTCAACTCCACGATTTTGCTTTCGTCTGTCCGGATGCTGTTCTCCTCTATATTCAATTTACAAACTAATGTTAATGAAATTTGGTACACAGGTCTTTAAATTTTTGGATTTTCTTGTCGTCGGCGATTTTTGATTGAGAGGTGTTTTTCTCAAAATGGGAGAAAAAATCTGGAGCGTATATTAACCGATTTCAATAATATTTGGCAAGATTTTAGGTATCTAAATCATAATTAGATTTGCGAGTATCTCCTAATTAAACTAAATCAGTCAAGAGCGAGTCGATATATAAGCTTATGAAGATTTAGCTAACAAACGCGAGGTCTACTGTTCGGATAACTATTAGTGACTAGCTGACCCGGCGAACTTCGTTTCATCTAATATTTTAATAAATTATAGCCTATTGTTATTCTAATGTATCAACATTAATATTGCAAAGTTTCATCTCAATCCGTTCAGTAATTTTGGACCGACGAAACGGAGGAGGTACACAATTCAACGCGTATATATATATATATATATATATATATATATATATATATATATATATATATATATATGTATCCACGCATAACTTTTTACGTAGTGGTCCGATTTTAATAAGTTTTTTTTTGGATTGGAAAGAGTATACTTCGAAATTAGTCCCATTTAAATTTTATCGAAACCGGCTCAGACATTTTCGATAAATCAATAATAATGTGAAAACTGCTACATCGATCCGTGAGAAATATTCGCGAATTCTGTACACGGTTGAAGTAATACCATTTTTTTGGAAAAAAATATTATTGCTTGAAAGAGTAACAAACATCCATACATACTCACAAACTTTCGCGTTTATAATATTAGTAGGATATAGCTGTGACAGTAGCTTCACACTGTAGATAATTTGTTGAATATATTCGATGTAACATTATACAGGAAGGAAATGGGGACCGGATGTACTCGTACATTTAAAACTGTTGGGATTATTGAAAAAAAAATGTGTTGTTTGTTGTTGGGTTATTTTGGTAGGACTATCTTACCTGCTAGTGATAACAAAAAAGTTACCTAGAAATGTTGATTGTTATCGCTAGATAAATATCACTATAGATTTGTTATTTTATTTAGAAATATAAATACATGATTGTCCTGATTGTGTTATTTTTTGGAATTACGGGTAAGCGTGTAAATGTTGTTCTTGTACTGTACTGTACTATACCAGCCTTTTCAATAGTCCATTGCAAGACGAGGCCTACCTACGAAGGGTGGTTGGGCCATATACACCACGCTGGCCCAGTGCGGGTTGGTGGATTCACATACGCCATCGAATTTCTTCTACGGACGTATGCAGGTTGCCTCACGATGTTTTCCTTCACCGAAAAGCCAGTGGTGTGTTGTTCTTGTAAATCGTGTTAATATGTGTTTAAGATTAATATTTAAGATTTTTGTTTTCGAATTGTTGGCTGCACTATCGTATTAGGTAAAACCTGTAAAGATATGTGTATTGTGGATTATTATGACATGTGGATTATTAAACCTAAATCTTCGTTAATTGAACTAAATAATTATTTTTCGCAAAAAATGGAACCACCGTCTTCCATCGTGAACAGAATTCGAATAGTTTGCACGAATCGATGCGACATCCCTGGACATTATTGTTGATTTATCAAAAACGGCTCAGCCGATTTCGAGGTTAAACTATAGCCGTCCGGTACCCGCAGGGAGGGGTGAGGAGGCGTGGGGGAGGGGGTGGGGGGAGAGGGGAAGCCCCCCCTGCAATCCCCCCCCGCCGGAGGCCCTTAGTTTTTGAGTAATATTTTTTTTAGTACTTAACCTCACTTTCGGCTACATCAGTATTTTTAACCTATTTTTTGTTTCACACGTAATCTATCAAGGCGGTTCACTTCTGGCACTTCGCCGGCCGCTGCCGCGGCACGCTTTCTTCGCTCGCTCGGCTCGTGCGTTGTTTGTCATGTTCTAACCTAACCTAACCTATTTTGTGTTTCACACCTAATCTATCAAGGCGGTTCACTTCTGGCACTTCGCCGGCCGCTGCCGCGGCACGCTCGCTTCGCTCGCTCGGCTCGTGCGTTGTTTGTCATGTTCTAACCTAACCTAACCTATGTTTTGTTTCACACCTAATCTATCAAGGCGGTTCGCTTCTGCCACTTCCAAAGTCGTAACAAAAATCGAAAAACAAGAAAGCATACATTCACGAAACTACGAGAGAAACGGAATAAATGGATGACAGTCCATCTGTCAGTAAGACAAAATACCGGCTTTTTTTGCTTGTGATACGTTTCGTTTCACTCAGTTTGACAACTTAATGCATAATATTGTACCATTTTCTCAACATTGCGTTCCATTTCACATGTTTTTATTAAATTTTAATTTAATCATAATTAATTTAAACTACGCCTCCGGCAAAAAAAAATTGCTGGAAGAGCTTCAGGTGGACTCCAATGATACCCCTACACTCACACCTTCATCAAAATCAGGTACCGGACGGCTATAGCCAACCCGATTTCGATAAAATTGTGATTGTGTAAATGGGACCACTTTACCCTTTCGAAATAAAAAAGATTTTTTTTAAATCGATGCACAATTGGTAATTATGTCGATGAACGTACCCAAAAATAATAAAAAAATACATAGGTACAGACGAACATTGTACCTCCTCCTTTTTGGAAGTCGGTAAAAAAGTAAATAAGTTTGTATCCGGGCGCTAGCCCTGGTGTCAAAGTTTTTAAGCCGCCTGAAACATGGCTAAACGGTTAAAACAACCTAATTTAACGTGTCATCCGAGCCACGGTAGCGTCTTTTACTAGTAGAAAATATCAAAAATCTGTTGTCAGTTTTATGAAAAAAAGTTGAACTTATCTTGAGGAAAGTACGAAATAATATTTTTTTCCTGTTGAATTCAAATATAAATATGAATATTTATTTCGTCCCAATGACGTATATTACTGAAATATTTAGGTACCTTTTGTATTAATATGTATCTTTGAGTTAGGTATTCGTACTTTTATAATCACATCACCAAAGTTGAGCAACGTTCGTCACGGTCAGTATTAGGATGGGTGACCGCGGGTGGCATTTCCGACTAAGCGCTACCGTGGTTCAGATGATACGTTAAATTGTAGGCCCCGATTGTGTTAACCGTTTAGCCATGTCAGATGCCTTCAGGCGGCTTGAAAACTCTGACACCAGGGCTAGCCAGCCGGCCTATACGAACTTAATATTTACTGCTTAGTCACATTGACCGCCTTACCACAAAAGATTTAAACACTGTTTAACCGTGCAATTTGTACTGTTAAACATTGTCTAAAGCGTGCGTAAAACTTTTGTGGTAAGACGGAAAATGTTAATCACACTGGAGGCACCACTGCCCGGAAGGTACCCTTAGGGCAATGCTCGTTGTGCTCGGCTGCCTCAACATAACTTGGCGATGGTAAATGAGCTTACACTTGGATGATGATGAACGTAAGCACAGTTTCGTTTGTCAGCTTGGTGAGCATTTTTATGAAAATAATGAGGAAGTAGGTACACTGGTTTTCTTTCTTTAGTATTAAACAAGGAAGCATGTACTCAGTGTACGTAATCAACAATTTTCTTGTTGTATGTTTATACGAGTACATACCATTACTTATAGATATGTAGTAGTAAAATAAATGTTATTTTTTAATCGGCTAGATATATCCCATGAGCCTAGTTAGGTACTCATGGGCATGCAATGTAAGCACTATAAATAGTATTTGGTTAAAACTGAAAACAAATAATCACTGCTGTTTGTGCTCTTAGCGGACGTTCCGGAGTCTTAAAATTCCTCTGTATTTTTGTTTTCATGTAAAAATAAGTTGAAGTTAATTCCGTCAGCATGTACTCTACATACACACTAGGCCAATTTTCCTGTTCCGTTTTCACTATATGCATTTGATAGAGATAACACTATTTTACATTGCTATTAAATTAACGATGGCGCCTTTACTATCTTGTACTATGGTCTACTATCTTGTCAAGTTGTGTAATAATATACTTATGTATAGTTCATGATGCTGGATTTGATAGAGATTGCGGTAATAAGTAACATTAAAATTTTTAAAAAAGTTTGCTATTTGATAAAACATGGACGCAACGCGTTGATGTCTTTTGGAAGAACAGTATGTGCCACGGATTAGCATATACGCATTAACATTGTACAACTAACGATGACGTTGAATTTTGCGCGCAAATAATGACGACCGTTAAATATTGGCCAGGGGCACGTGCAGGTGTACGGAGCCGGCGGATGTTGGCTCCAGCAGGGTCAAAGGACCTGCCAAGGCCTCGCCCGCGACATTCGCCTCGCTAACCTTCTACAGGCGCCTCTGAGCTGTCAATACCACTTAGGGGCTTAGTACCCATTGATGTAATTCATAAAAGCAGATCCGCTGTTCAGTACTTTATCATACAAAAATAACCTCCGCCTAGAAGAAGTTTGAAGATTGTTCGCTAAAAAAGTAAGTTCGTATAGACTGGTTGCTGGGTAAATGTTTAAAACAACCGGGGCCTACAATTTAAAGTGTCATCCGAGCCACGTTTTGTAAATGCCAGCCGCGGTCACCCATCCAAAGACTGACCGTGCTGGACGTTGCTTGATTTCGATGACCGCTAACACCTAGTCAAACTACCCCAAGCAGCAAAATGTGGTCTAGTAATTATCCTGGAACCTGGAAGTCGATGATGTAGCCCTTATATGGTACGATATAAGGGCTACATCATCGACTTGGCATTTTTTCTTTCCTAAATTTTATATTGATGGGCTACATTGTTCGCTATATTGTAGACGCTAATGTGACATTCGATCAGTTGTTCAAATGTCACTTATCTCGTTAACTATGTTCAGATTCAAAATTCAAAAATTGTTTGTTATGAAAAAGTACGAGTACATCAAGTTTTTGGTGGCTCTATCTGCCAAACTGGGTGTTGGAAACCCGTGTTTTGGTAACTAGTTCCTACTTATGGAACACTATGAAGTGGCACGTTAGGTTTTTTTGCTTTTGTGTTTATTAATTACAAGCATCCTAGCAGTTTCTATGCATTTTCGACGCTACTTGCGGTTATTAATAAAAATCATGCCTTCAAGTAATCAGACTTCGGCCACTTCTTTTTTTCTCTCTTCTATGTTAGTACCACATGTCTGCCTTCTGTACTCGGCTATACCTACGCGGGTGATTAACCCATGTTGTTATTATGTCTAATGAGTACACGGAGACATGCGGAAGTATCCGTATCAGGATGCGTTTGCGGAGTATTAAACAATACAATTTTCAGTATTGTTTATTGTAGTGTGCTGTTTTATCGGTTCTAATGAGGATTGTTTACATTTACATTGTACTTCAACAGAAGTAGGTAGGTTACAATGGAACACAGGATCATGGCAAATAGTATATTGTATCATATGGTCAAGGTAATAGGGGAGCAAAATAATATTTTTACGTCGAGGGCGCCTTTTTGAATGCAGAGCGAAGTGAGAGATTCTAGAGTAAAATCCCGAGCGTAGCGAGGGATTCTTTAGTAGAATCCTGAACGTAGCGAGGGAATCAAAGTACGTCGCTTGAGCCAAAAATAAATTTTGCGCCCGAGTGGTAACTCTACTTTTCATTACCTCTATGAGAAAATAAAAGGCGCCTCATATTTTATTGTAATATTATTATTTAATAAAACGTAGAGTAACAAATAAATTAAAATTAAACGGTATATAATAAAAAAAAAAGAAAAAGTTATATTTACATATTTTTCATTCATTTTCTTGGCGCTGAACACTAACATTACAAATACTTCCAAATTCAAAAAGTGCGCGGCAAAGATCATTCCGTTGCACTTATTTGTTCAAAATTCAAAAAGTTCGCGGCAAAGATAATTCCAGCACACTTATAAAGTTCCTTATAGAAAACACCACCTTTGGGCGCACTTAAAGGCGAACCAAGTAGTCCTTTTCGAATAGATGTGATGAAATAGGAGATTGTATCATATGGGAGCAAAATAATATTTTTACGGCGAGGGCGCTTTTTTGAATCCAGAGCGAAGTGAGGGATTCTGGATTCTTTAGTAGAATCCTGAACGTAGCGAAGGATTCAAAGTACGTCGCCCGAGCCAAAAATATGTTTTGCGCCCGAGTGGTACACTCTACTTTTCATCACCTCTATGAGAAAATAAAAGGCGCCTCATATTTTACTATAATGTTATTATTTAATAAAACGTAGAGTAACAACTAAATTGAAATGAAATAGTATCTAATAATAAAATAAATAAAGACTTATATTTACATTCATTTTTATTGGCGCTGAACACTAACATTACAAATATTTCCAAATTCAAAAAGTGCGCAGCTAAAATCATTCCGGCGCACTTATAAAGTTCCTTATAGAAAACACCTCCTTTGGGCGCACTTTAAGGGGAACCAAGTAGGCCCTTTTCGAATAGATGTGATGAATTTTTTTATTTTTCAACACACTTGCTCATAAATTGGCTCTAATTTCACCGCAATTAGGCACATAATGACACCTGTAATCAAACTGTGTCTTTTTTATTGCTATTATTCACAAGTGAGTTATAGAGTTTTATTTTATATTATTGGTTGAGTTGCTTTGTTCTTAAAAAAAAGTTTCGTGTTCAATAGTATGTTCAAATAAATTAATGTACCTATGAATCTTCATTCTTTTAGTCTATAGCCGATTGCCATTGCGTGCGCATAAGAAAACGGATTCATTTTTCCCGCCATTTCGAAACATTTATCACAACTCGTTTTCACTGTTGAATTTTTTTTTTGTATTATTTTATTCACAAGTGTGTTAAAAAACGTCGTATGCTACACGTGTGTATTGATGATTACCGTCATCGGCTCGCTAAGAGCTATTATTTTTGGAAGTCGTTCAAATATTTAATTTGGTTCGCTCTACAAATAATAATGTTAAATGTAATCATGAATAATCAAAATCACAAATAATCGTCTAATGTGATAATTTTAATAGGTAATTAATTATAACTGTAAAAAAGATAACAATTACTTATAATTACCTTATTTTGTCGCTGTTTATTATTACTACATTTTTATATTAGTCGGCTGTGACTAAGAGATAATAATAAATTACTATAATGAAAGTAATAACACAACTATAATTGTTTACCTACAAGAGTCGGGATGGGTTGATTTTGTTTTAAATGTTCGTGTTTCTTTGGCATCCAGTTTGTATAACACCTGTTGTCTCGTATGGACTATTGACTCCAGGGAGTAAACACCTGCTTCACTGCGAGTCAAGAACACGCTGGCTTTTATAACATGGCATCGTCAAATCAAAGACTGATAAAAAAAACTAATTTCTCGTACATTAAGATTTGTATAAAATGTTTAAGGTTTACTGTAACTGAATAGGATGATCGAATTATGTTGATTTATTGACTTTGAAGTTCAAATACTGAATTCACTATTCCCGATAACTATTGTTAATGTCAAAGAGTTATTTTTGTGATAAACATTTCAAAAATTCGTCGCAAATGCAGGATTCGAACCTGCGTCTTCGGATCACTAGCCCGACGATCCGTTGCACTATAAAATTAAAAATCATTTTATTGTTAATGTGTCTATTTTTAACTATATTATTCTCTTCCACTGTATGAAAGCATCAGATATCCTGGAATATGAAATTATTTTTATCGTGCTTCACACACTAGGTGTATAGAAACTTTCTTTTTGTGATAAACATTTCAAAAATTGACGCATTCGCAGGATTTGAACCTGCATCCTCTGGGACTCCGGTCCAGATGCTTTGTCCAATTAAGCTAAAATGCTCTCTGCGAAGGCGCCGAATTAGTGAGTGTTTATCATTTTTACCAACTACTACATTGTTGGAAGCGCCATTTGTGAGAACTGCTTTAAACCAGTCAGTCACTTAATGTGAAATTATTAGAACTTCTTACCATTAACGAGAAATGACGCATTGCTTAATCAATGAAAGCATCTGGGCCGGAGACCCAGAGGATGCAGGTTCAAATCTGCGAATGCGTCAATTTTTGAAATGTTTATCCTGGAATAGATTAGATAGGTACAATTTTGTTATCACTTTCCTACCCGCCATTCTAAAGGTCTGTTTCAGAAATATGTAGTGATAAAAATATCTACTAACATGAAAATCTATTGTAAAATTCTTTTTGCATTCTACGAAATGTATAAAGCTTTTGATTCTCTACGTTTCCGGGTTGCACTCTGTAAGAGCTCAGTAAAAGTAGTTCATAATATGTAATGTGAACATTACTGCTGACGATATTGTGGTCATGGCAAAGTCGATGGAAGAACTCAGCACGATGCTCGAAGGCCTCAATCGAGTTTCTCAACAGGTGGGTCTTAAAATGAACATGGATAAAACGAAGGCCATGTGTAATGCCCATGTTGTACCCACCCCAATATTTGTTGAGAGCTCGGTTCTTGAAGTTGTTGACTCGTACGTCTACCTAGGACAAGTAGTCCAGCTAGGTAAGTCCAAGTCCAACTTTAAGAAAGAGGTCGATCGCCGAATCCGACTCGGCTGGGCAGCGTTCGGAAAATTGCGTGACATCTTTTCATCCGATATACCTCAGTGCCTCAAGACGAGAGTTTTCGATAGTTGTGTGTTGCCAGTGATGACATATGGAACTGAAACGTGGTCTTTTAATGTGCGCCTCATGAATAAGCTCAAGATAGCCCAACGTGCTATGGAGAGGGCTATGCTCGGTGTCTCTCTGCGGGATCGAATCAGAAATGAGGAGATCCGCAGACGAACCAAAGTTACCGACATAGCCCAGCGGATTAGCAAATTAAAGTGGCAATGGGCAGGACACATTGTTCGAAGAACGGATGGTCGATGGGGCCGGAAAGTTCTCGAATGGAGACCACGGACCAGCAAGCGCAGCGTATGACGTCCACCGACTAGGAGGACTGACGACATAATAAAAATCGCAGGAACGCGCTGGATGCAGGCCGCTTCCAACCGGCCTTATTGGAAATCCATGGGGGAGGCCTATGTCCAGCTGTGGACATCCTACGGCTGATAGATAGATAGATAGAATGCGAACATTATCAGACCTGTAGCTAAGTAGGAATAAGTTGTACAATTGCATACCCGACCAGCTCTTAAGTTTCAAATCAATTAATTTCTTATCATTCTGTACAAAAAAGAACAAAGTATGTGTGATAAAACTAAAACCGGTTCAGACCACCATTATCGGGAATATTAATGTTATGGAAATAGATAGACAGATATGTATGTTTGTATTACATAACCACAGTCCATAACAGTATCAAAAATATCATAACATATTTCACAATATTAGATTATGAATACTGTTTTGCAAATCATCAATTATATTATTATGCCCATGACATTCTGACACAAAGTCTATAATTTGATAAAATTGTTTCGTTTATTTTTTCGGGAAACTGCCATTATTCGTTTGTTCATTTCAGCCATAGAACGTCCACTGCTGAATATAGGCCTCCCTTCTAGATCTCTAGGTTGGGAGCGGCTTGCATCCGTCACGATCCAAATGAGGTCGTCAATCCACCTTGTGGGTGGACGTTTTACGCTGCGCTTGTCGGTATGTAGTCTCCAATTGAGAACTTTTTGACCCCATTGGTTATTAGTCCTCAATGCTATGTGACCTGACCACTACCATTTCAACTTGTCAATCTTGGCTATGGCGGTTATTTTGGTTCTTCTACTATCTCCTCATTTGTAAATTCAATTCATTTATTTTTCAAATATAGGTACATCAGTGTACACTTATGAATGTCAATATTTACAAAAAAAAAGTCAAATAAATTACATAAAACAATTTGTAATTTCATCTTGCAGAGAGCCTCCGAGTACCCATAGCTCTATACCTACATTTATTAATTACTTTCTAGTATTTAGTGGTTTGTCGTTCATCAATGTTCAGGGTTTTCATGTATGTATCAAAGCATTACCATGCTTTGATGAAATTATTCTATTTATTGTCGATGATCAATTTTCGGGTTTTTACAACACTACACAGCCGGCGGTTACTGGAAAAGCCAATGGCGTACTTATCTTTATAGCTCAAAATATCGGCCCATTGCGAGTCGACTCGTGCATAGTGAAGTTCCGTACTAAGTTACAAACATCCTGAACGAGTTGTGGTGCGACCCGGTGTTTTATAATGTTTAGTTATTGCCGTTGTTGATGTTGATTTGCAAAGTGCAGGCTCTATCAGAGATATTGAAATCGCAAAATAAATCAGCTTTTCTATAGTCACTTATTAAAAGTACATTGTCTCTCGATTATTATAAGGAACATGACTTTGCGAAGTACAGCATGTATAGAGTTTGAAATTTTGAGTTAAACGCTTGTACCTAAGTATATTATTCTAAGTATTTCTTTTTTTGAAGTGGATAAAAATCTCTTAATTCTGATTTTATTATTTAATTTTGATCTATAACTATAATATTGCAATGTTTTTCTGTGATTTTTTTCTGCTCGAAAATCGATAACATAACATGAAATTTTAAATATAGGACAATTAAAATATGTGAACCGACTAGACTAGAGCCACGTTTCCTTCACGTTCGGAACTCTAAAAGACTATCGGAAATTATCGAATCATGTGTCAAATAATCGGTTTGTCACAACGCTGACGCAGCGGCGCCTGGGTGCCCGGCGTCAAGTGCCGTACTTTAGTAATAAACGGAATGTGTTACAAAAAGTATTCACACATATCTCATATCACATTGACTCGCGCCTTATCAAATTGTTATTGTACACAAACATGATAAGGATCTTCGTGTGAATCGTAACAGATATGTACATAAATATCATGGTCACCTGTACGATACGTTTCAAATAAATACATACTAATATTTATAAATAAAAAATAGTCTTTGAAATCGAATCTGATCCATGTATAAATATTCGGTTAAAATATGAGTCTAACAACATCTCTCAATCTAAAATAAGCACAGACCAGAAAACAAAGATCGTTGTTGAGTTTAGGTAGAAAAAATGGAAGACAAGATAAATACCATACTATATTTCAACACATCTGAAATCACACAGTAAAGTTACTTACTAAACATTTTTTTTTAAGAAACGCTCGTTCGTGTCAAGACTCGGGTTTCATTTCTGTATATAACTGTGGTATAAGCCCAGTGCAGATGCAATCTTTAAAATGGTAAGTATCTATCATTTTTTCTAAGGCCAGGTGTTGTTCGAAGGAGCACGTGGGTCGAAGGAGCATTAAATCGAACTGGAACAAAATAGAACTTTATAATAAATGGCTTTACTTCACATCTTCAAAATATACCAAACAACAATTATCTTAGATTTACTTCTGAATGATTTAAAACAATTTTTGTTTCGAGCAGTCTGAGTACGGTTCGAGAACACTTGCTGTAAAAGTGTAAAACTGGCGAAAGCGGCGAAAGGCGAAAAAAGCTTTTATTTCACTATAGCCTCATTTTTCGTTGCAATGAAATATGATGTTATGATTTTATTTTGAGTGCTTTCCACACTAGATTTTATCTCAAAGAGTTATCTTTGTGATAAGCATTTGAAAAATCTGAAGCGAACGCAGGATTTGAACCTGCCTCTTCGGATCACTAGCCCGACGCTCTAACCAACTAAAAACTAAAGGGCAAGTTCAAATCGCTTCAGATTTTTTAAATGCTTACCTATCACAAAGATAGCTCTTTGATGAAATATGATATAGATATTTGCCTACATTTATTTATATATTTCGTAAATGTGACCATCCAGTAGACTCTACAGCTACACTGACTATATAATATAAAAACATTGCCAGGTGGAAGGTTCAATGTACGAGGACGCTTTTATTTTGTTTTGAAACCAACCTGAGGGTTGGTGCAGCTTTAACCGAAGTAAAAAAATACCTCGAGCCACCTGGCCGTCTCACCTTTTCTTACTATGTGGATAATATAAACAGCACGGAAAGTTTTTGTGAACATTTGTTTTCTAAAGACGATTTTAGGGCAGTAAACTTTGAAGTTACTGCGTCTCAACTAAAAACTGATTATATTTTAAAGATCAATGCAGTAACAATAGATAATAACGGAGAACGAAACAAAGAAAACAAAGAGTTCAGGCAAAGAAGATATAATAATACTACGTACGTGGTTCAGGTAAGATGTTATTGTCATTTATCTTATTGTGAATTCAATGGGACAAGATGAAAGTTTGTTTAAGATTAAATACATTTATGCTATTACCTGCGAAAGATAATTTGAATAGCTTTATCCGGGAATTGCATTATCGCTTTGTTTACATTAGTATTAGTGTTGTTCTACTTACGTCCAATAACTAATGTAGCCTACTGTTGAGCTTCTTAGAATGTTTTGATGCGTAGGAACTCATTAATACCTAAATTAAGTTGAAAATTGAGCCAGTTCCGTTTACTAATCGACCTACTAAAATTAAGAAAATGATATGACGTGGATAATTTGGGACCATTATCTTTAATAGCGTTCTTGTTAGTTGTATTACATTTCCTGCATTTTTTTTATATTTGGAAATAGGTTTGCGTTTGATTACATTTTCTCTAATGTAAAACAGATAAGTATGCGGGATTACCTGAGGGGATTACTAATAATTTCTAAACGTGTCAAAGTCTAATGTGTAGCGTGCTTAAGAACTAAAGATGTACCTAAGACTCGGGATCTGGATACACCTAGATCTTGTGGTGATTTTTACATAAAACTCTGATTTTCAGATGAAAATAATAAAAGTACTAAGTCCCAAGTAAGAATTGCTACGTGTTGACAATAGTAAGTTACGTTACGTATGTGTATACGAGTATAATGAATGTTATAAAGAGCAACATGTGCGAGAGTGGTGCGCACGGGCCCGCGGAACACGTGCCGCGCCAGCTGCGATGCAACCCACCTCGTGGCGTGCCTCTTTCCAAACGACCATAATGCATTCATAAATACGAGCTTCTTTAACTTTTATCCCCTTCATGATTTTTCAATCATTATGATCGTAAAGATTGTAAGATTTTATTTTTGAACTCAGAACACGATTGAGTATTCTATATTGTTTATATATTGATATAGATTCCAAAACCTTCGACAGTAAATATCGACGTTGATAAATTAGTATTAGTTGCTTAGGTTGTGGCTAAATTGATGCATTGTGGGCATAAAATAACAGGAGTGGCATTCTACGACGGACGACAATAATAACGGCGCCACGCCACGTCGTCGTCGGGAAATGCATATCCGGCCACCTCAATAAGCAGTACAATATTCAGGACATCTCAGCAACTCTTGACTTTATATTTTGTATTTTGCTGCAACTCGTACTTCCGCGACGTTATTGATTTAGTTTCTATTTTCCGCGCTTCTCCATCTCCACGTGCAGCCCACCCCCTCGCCGCCATGTTGGAGCATCATCCCTACCCTATATAATTTTACAACACAATGCCACGTGGATACCGCATGTTCATTATTTTATTTTGGCGCCACGGATTTTATGTCAAACGTTTCTAGTGTACTCATTCTTGCTTTTACAGTAAAATAAGTTATTACAAAATACACTCCTTGGCAGATATTTATGGTTGAGGTAAAAGAAAAGCCATGCTACGAACCACGCGTCTCCCGTCTGCTACTTAGTGGAAGGAAGGCAGGTCGGCGTGGCGAGGCGTTCACCCCTGTCAGGGTTGACAGGGGTGAAAATGGAATGGGCGGGGGGAAAATCCACAACGAGGCCCGCGCGCTTCTGGCGTGGCCTCCCCCGTCCCCCGCGCCGAACGAGGCGACCGACCAAAGCGCGATTATTCTGTCTAGCTAGCGAGCGGGGGACTTGCGTCGAGTTGTTGCATTGGCTTGGCTTGGCTGTGAGACGATTCAGTTCAGTCCGCAACGCGCCGTTTTACCGAACGGGTGTACGCTCACGCTCTTAGCTAAAATAACATCGTTTATTTGTTTTTATTATAACTTTTAGTATTTCACATTCCTTGCTTTTGAATATCTAGTGTATTATCGTAGAAAATAAAAGTGTTTATAGATTTATTAAGCTTAATGAACTGTGATCGTGTTTTTGACCGTTTTGAACAGTAAAATAAACGGTAAAATTCAAAGTGTGAGTCCAGTCGAAATGAGTGGATTGACCACTAGAGTTAAAAGAGGATCGCGGGGTAGTGCTACTCTTCTGGAAGCAGCCAACAGAATTCTTCGTATACTTGGAGTCAGTTCTGGAAAGCGCGGGAAACAGCCCTCGCCCAAATCTACTAAGGTAAGGTCAATGACTCCGTCTGCTTTGGCTTTGTAGCCTCACTTGTTTATGTCTACATCGACTCATTACAAATTCAGTACCTAATAGATGCATATTTTTATATTGTCGTGCTTTTAGACTGTTTGTAAATTTTGTAATGCTTACTGCGCTGAATTGATGGTTGATATTGATGTGCGTAATAAAACCTTGAATGAAAGTGAGAACTGTCAACTTTTACTGTACTGTAAATGTGTTTCATAATTTATTGGTTCAACAATATTTTGATCAACTTCGTCAAAAATATCAAGTTCAACTGTGTCGAATGCTTTAAACTGTAACACGCTTTATTTCAAAAGCCCCAGGCCCCAAGCATAGATTAGATTGTTTTTCATATTTTTGTGCAGGTAATCTTTTTAAATTATCTCGGTACTCAGAATTTACTATTTTATCGTGCGGATTCTGCTTATCGTAAAAACCGTAAGAATGTCATTGATGAACTTTCGCCGCACCTACTCGCCTCGGAGCGTAGCGATTGTGCACTTTCGCCGTGAATGTTTTCCTGTTTATCATTGGATGCGTCCGTTCGAACGGCACGAGCGGCGCAGCGCGCGCCACGTCTGTTGCAAACAAACAACGGCCATCAGTGGTCTCGAACGTCAAATTGCGAAATCGGTAGAGCTAT
Organism: Hypomecis punctinalis; assembly: GCA_949316475.1. Lineage (NCBI taxonomy): Eukaryota > Metazoa > Arthropoda > Insecta > Lepidoptera > Geometridae > Hypomecis > Hypomecis punctinalis. Next base: position 11,887,629 of record OX438810.1, read on the forward strand.
CCACTAAAATCGGTATATTTGTACCTATTTGTTCCCAAAATCGGTATATGACAAAAAAAAATACAAAATTCAATTAAATTCGTTTAATTATACAGAAATAGTTAACTTACAAACTAATTACAAACACACTTAAGACTTATTAATTATTAGTAGCTTATTTACAAAAAAAAACTACAACAAAACAGCTAAATAGGCTGTCAACATAAAAATACTTACATAATTAGTTTTTAGTACCATACCAGTGTTCTTTGGCCATATTCTCAGTCATTTTTGAATTTATTTCAAAGTCATAACAATTTGCGTCATTGAAGAGTCGTTTAGCATGTAATAGACCAGTGATTGACTCAGTAGATAGCCTATTTCGTTGTTTTGTTTTCATAAGATTAATGTGCGAAAATATGCGTTCAACGTTTGCGGATGAATGCGGCAAAGATAAAATATTAAAGATAAAAGTAGGTAACAAAGGAAACATTTGAGTGTCATCGCCACGCTTTAATAAACTGACTTCATCCCAAAATAGTTCTACATCATCGGAAAATGTTTTGATTTGTTCACTATTTCTCAAAATGCGCCACTCTGTATCAATTTCCTGGAAATCTTTGCACTGAACAATATTGGGAAATAGCCTACTAATAGGAACTATCGACGCAGTTTTGCCACTTTTAACATTTGTTGGTTCAATTATGTCTAAACTTTTTAATGGATTATTTTTCAGTGGAAACCGTGTCGTTATTTGCTTACAGGCTTCTATATAAAAATCTAGGCATCTGCATTTAAACAAATTTACTTGATCTGGTGTTAGATCTGCTGAACTACTAAGTAGTGTATTAGACGCCGCAGCACCATAGTATACGGCGTCGATATCCACAAAATTGCTAGGGTTTTTAAAATCAACATTTTCAATTGGCGTGCTGGCTAAATATTCTCTTTTTAAAAAGCAATCAAAAATAGTTCTTAATGTTCCAGTAATTTTGTCATATAAATTGTGAATTTTCGGGTGTTCTGCTTGCATTTCTTTATTCAAATCGTTAAATAGTGGTAACACAAAATCTAGAAATTCCAAAAATAATAATGTCGTGGGATCTTGGAGCTTCTGTAATATATGCTCTGCAGCTAAGAGATGATCATTATTAGATACTTGGTCTATGAAAAATAGTTTTAGAGCAGAAACTTGTTCTAATATTCTTTTCACTGCTGCATGGACTGATAACCAGCGTGTCTGAGAGGGGTGAAGTATTTTATGTACTTTTAAGTCACAAAACATTTGAAAATTTTTAAACTCTGCCACTCTTTTTGGACTAGAAGAAAAGTAGTTGTAAATGTCCCTTACAAGATCCTCTACAAAGCGTGGCAGTTTGGTACAAGCATATGAAGCGCAAAGGTGAAACGAATGGCAGGTGCATTTAAGTATAAAAATATTGGGAATTTCGTTTTGCAGCAACTTCACAACAGAATTATTACGCCCCATCATTACGTTTGCCCCATCAGATGCAAAACCTATTACATTCTTTTTATACGGAATATCATTGCTTCTAAAAAAGTTAACAATGTGTTCAAATAAGGATACTGCATTAGCATCTTCCAATGGAATAAGAGCTAAAAAACAATCTTTGATGCGATGTTTTTTGGCATATCTCACGACTAGGCACAAGTGTTTGATTGTGCTAAGATCAGTGGACTCATCAATAATAAGCGAAAACTTAGTTTGTCGCAGATCTTCACATAAATTATCGAAACTTTCTTTACCTATAATATGATCTATTATGGCGTGAGTTTTCGTCGTAGAACATTTGATCTCTTCTGCTATTTTTGAATCAGGACAAATGGATTGTATCAGTTTCGGTAGGTGCTCCATAATAGTGAATGGTAGATTGTGTTCAGCAACAAACGAGGCCAATCTTATTTCACCTGAAAATAAAATAAAGAATTAAAATGACGTAGGTATGTCTAGTGGTCATAAGGGCATTTACTATGTCTAGCAGGGGAATGCCAGGCCAGGATCCTCGTGTCCTACAGCGGTATGGGTTGTTGTGATAAAGATGATGATGACATCTAGTATAATACACAACGATTAATAGAAAACAAAATAATAATAACAATGTAGGTAAATAGATAGTAGGTTGTAAAAAATTACTAAATATGTTTACCTTGTTTAACTAGTGTATCAGATTTTTGAGTTTTTTTCACAGTAAATGATGATATCTTCGGTTGTGATTTTATATTCTTTGATGATACCAAGTGTCCTTGTGAAGAACTATGTTTCTTTAGAGCATCTTTCCCTGATGTTATATTAATATCCTTATTACAACTCTTACAATAGGCATAATTTACGCCTTTACTACTTTCTTGCAGCCATCCTGAAAATTCTTCCTCCCATTCTTTTCTATAAAATTGTAGATATTTTTTTCTTTTTGCGCTTGTACTCGGTTCCTCGTCACACGACATTTTAACTTAATAATTTTCACAATTTTAAACACTTCGCAAACTTTCTTTTCGAAGTTAAGAATATTAATGAATAAATTAACCCCGAAATCCTATATATATAGCCGAGCGAAAGTTTTTGGGTAATCCCTGTTATAGGGAATTCTCAAACGGGAATCCCCTATAACAGGGATTTTACTAAGCTGTGCGCTTACTATTGCTATTGAGGGATTCCCCTTAACTTAAAACATAAATGAAAAGGGCTGCCAAGTTAGAAGTGTGAAATCGGTAAAAAGATCGGGAGAATTTCCACATATTCTCTGAAATCGTGGAAAAATCGTTGCATTTCGGTATTTCGGTAGGACAGAGCCCATATCGGTAGAAATACCGAAAAATCGGTAGGTTCGAGACCACTGACGGCCATAGTCTGTGTGTAGCGTAACAGCAACAACAGCGAGCGTCAGCGCTTCCGCCGTCGACGTGGATCGTGGACTCTGCCCCGCACTTGTTTGTTCACGCGTCGCCGGCGTGCCCACCTTGTTTACCACTACGAGCGATTCATGATGCGCATTCATCACTGACCGTAATGACACACTAACTATAAAAAATACTGTTTTCTTCGGATGCAATCAGCGCGCCGTGCATCAGTGCACTCGATGAAGTTGTTGTTTTATATTTTCCCAGATTGTCTACAATGTTTATCTAGGTATATTGTATCATCAACATAAATTGCTTTTCTATTTTTTACTGATATTAGGAAGATAACTTTTGCATTCATAACAAAACAACGCAATGAGGAAATCATCAAAATAACTAAATGTTTTGTTGTTTTTCAGTGTGTTATTACAAATACAGCTATTTGTAATAACATCTATTTTATTTGAACAATTTTTGCTTTCTAATCAAGATTTCACTTTAAAATCAGTATTTTGTGTTATACCCAATTGTTTTACTAATTTAAATTACTGATTTGGATAGCTAAAAACAATTTCTACGGAAATATTTTAAAAAAAACGCCAACATTACGTCCACATCATTACTATCGCCGAGTGCTACATAGCACACATTTTGTCTTACGATAACCAAGTTTACTTTTATACGCCGTCGTTTATGGAAATACACGAAGCACATGTTTTGTTTTTACAAAACAATAATTGGATGTCTAAAAACGTGAATTAAACGTTCAACTCATTATAATTAAAACAGATTAAATTTTAAAGTTAATTCACAACAAAATATAGATAAGTGTACGAGGGGTCATACTCATACACAAATAAACAACGTGGACAGAATGTTGCCCCTTACAGGAAATTCAAAGTATAATAACTGCACTTATTGCTCTCGTTTCATTGAGCAAAAAATACGCTACAAAAGTTGATGTTATTTGCACAGAGTGCAGCCATTCCTCCATTAGCATAGCGGATATAGCTGGTTTGAGAGGGAGTAATAGTCATGCAGTAAAGCGTGCCACATCCGCCTAGGTTTATTTGGTACAAGGTCTCCGTCCCGTGCCAACCTCCGCGTTTAAATATCAATAGAAATTTAAGGTCGTATTAGGTAGTCGGTATGTGGAATAGTCACGACTCGTTTTTTTGCAATAGTTTAAAATGTTCTATTAACGAAGTACCTAAATTGTGGACTAGATATTCCTCGCCGTATCAACCGCGCAGGTTCTTGTCTTAAGAAAGATTGGAATGTTATGAATGCAGCGAAATGCAACTGTGAGCCGCCTGGGATTGAGGTCGGGCGCGGATGAGTGTGTACTCGCGGAGTGCGGAATGCGCCTCGGTGGGAATGCGCCATGAGTACCGTTGCGTCGTCGTTCGCTGTAACCGCCCGAGCCGCCGGAATGCGAGGCCCACTTGCGGCCTGCAACTTTATTACTGACTCATTCGAAACTTCAATGGGCGGCACTCGCTGCCTACTCCGTTCCGACGCGCACTGTTAGCTCATGCCTCGCCGTTCACATAACAATGTTATTTAAAAGACACGATGTCTTATGCTCATTGTGCAAATGACAGTTAATGTCAAAGAAGTAATTAATGCATTAAAAACAACTGTGGCTATAGTATGCTTTAACGTTATTGTAAAAGGACATAATGTTTACACTTGTATGCTACAACTTATTTATTTTACGTTGAATTCGTCTGAATATTATCAAACTAATAAAATTTCGTACTTTGGTACTTAAATAATAAGTATCATTAAGATAATAACATAACATTGTTTTGATGTGAATATTATATCGGGTAATATTTTTATCAGCAATTTTCCTGTTCTGCATGTACACGATAAAAAAACGAAATATCATTTGTTCTTATAACTAAATAACAATTTTATTATCAAGTTTTAAACTCTCAGATAGACGCAAAAAAGTTTTCAGAATGTAGGTAGGTACAACATTTATTGTAGTTTTTTAAGTCAGTAGTTCCGACCGTATAGTATCTGAGGTGTAGAGATAATGTTTATCTCTCTCGTCACATACGAAATTAGCTGTGACCTAGTGGTAATTATATCTTGCATCTACCTCGCCTCCCGCAGCTCCTCCATCTTGGATTTTTCCACTAATGACACGTAAAAGCAAACTAGAAAAGTGTTTAGCTTCATGGTCTAATAAATCCTGCCGGTACTGAATCTTCGCCTAGGCTCTCCGAGCCTCCACCTAACGATGCCTCTTCAATAACGGGATCTTTAAGTAACTTTCATTTGCTTTTCATTAAGTTTGTTTTGGCCAAGTTACCGTTAGATACGACTGGCGAAATCGCGCCTCTTGTCTGTGGCGTTATAGAAAGAGAAAGATTTGCACACTTCACCTCTCTCTATTCAACTGAACTTGTATACCTACATTGAATGGCGCGTAATTTTTTGTGGCGCTGACGAGACAGCGAGATAAAAAAGAGCAAAAACACAGCACGTCTCAGGTCTCACAAAATTGGATCATCGAACTGTATGTGAGGCCAGCGAACGGTGCGAATTTGTATTCTCATAGCCAACATGCCCAGTATTTCAGCTATACTAAGAAGTACCTATCAATTAGTTATTACAAGACTATAATTTAAAACAAATGTATTACGGAGTACCTACCCACATTTTTAGGTAACTTTTTAATTTATAAATTACAATTCATTGTAATTATGATATGAAGGACTGCATCGTCCACAAAAGACAACCTCAATCATTTGAACTACTTTTTAAAACTAAAGAAACTGACATAATAGACAGCAGCAAAACAAGATTACGAAAGAAATAAATTGTCATTTTATAGCGGTCGTATGTAATGTGATGAATCCGAGATTTCACCTTCGCTCGTAGTTTAAATCTGATTGGAGAATTATTTATGTATCTAGTGGTCACCTAATTTCAATGTAGCTAAGCGTGCAGACGGCGCGTTGCCCCGTGGCCCCCACCGCGCATGACGCGCCACCATCACCGTCGCCGCCGCCGCCGGACGATAAACAAGTGCACGATCTCGCGGTGTTACGACGCGTCGCGGTCTCGCGGCTCTCGCCGATCTGCTCGCGGTCCGTCATTGCTCAGCCGCGTTTCCGTAAACAAAGCCGTGCAGCGATACTCAAGTCGCCCCTGCATTGTTACAGGTCAACAGCCGAGCTCCAAGTGAGGTGCGGGCCCCCATCGCCGCTGCCGAGACGGTAGCCGAGACGCCGGTGAAGATGCAAGCTCCGCCGGCGGCGGCCGCGCCGGCTCCGGCGCCCGCCTCCTCGCCCGTGCCCAGCCACTCTTACAAGCCCACCAAGCGAACCGCCAAGGACTACATATTTGGAAAACTCATCGGCGACGGCTGTTACAGCACTGTATTTCTCGCTAAGGACATTCACAGTGGAAAGGAATATGCAAGTGAGTATTCAAACCACTCATCTTATTTACTGCTATAATTTGAAGAGTTTTGAAGAATCTATAGTTTGATCATTGTGTTGTAGCATTAAATTTATACTTGTGTTTTTTGTTTCAGTCAAAGTTTGCGAAAAACTTCATATCATTCGGAAAAAGAAGAGGGAATACATCAAACGCGAGAAAGATGCTCTGAACATGTTGTTCAATGTAACTCACGGATTTGTGAAGCTGTACTGCACTTTCCAAGATGAGGAGAGATTATACTTCGTATTGTCTTACGCGAAAAATGGTGAACTACTAAACAAAATCAACCAAGTCGGTTCTTTCGAGTTGAACGTAGCCAAACATTATTCAGCCGAGCTCTTGTTAGCTTTGGAAAAGATGCACGCCAAAGGCATAATCCACCGCGATTTAAAACCGGAAAATATTTTATTAGATGAACATATGCATTTGCGAATCGCCGACTTTGGAACTGCCAAAATTATGGACCCTGAAGAGATTCGTACCGGACCTACCGTCGCGGAGAACGAAACACAAAATGAGCGCTCGAGGAAAATCAGCTTCGTAGGCACTCCGCAGTACGTCAGCCCGGAATTGTTGCACGACGGCGTCGACACCCGCGCGTCCGACCTCTGGGCGTTCGGCTGCATCATCTACCAGATGATCTCGGGCCTGCCGCCGTTCCGCGCCGCCACAGAGTTCCTTACCTTCCAAAAGATACTTAAAATGGATTACGAGTTCCCTGAGGGGTTCCCAGCGGACGCCAAGGATCTCGTTGAAAAACTACTAGTCGTAGACCACACTAAGAGAATCGGAGCCGAAGATAAAGGAGACATTTATGAAAGCATTCGCAATCATCCGTTCTTCGCCGGCATCGATTGGGATAACATCTGTGAGCAGACTCCTCCCACGATCTGCCCGTACCTGCCGGGAGGCTCGTTCGAAGAGGAATACAACGTGCCAGACCACATCGAACCGGGCTTTGGAAACGACCAACTCTTCAGACTCTGGGAGATCGAACTTTCCACATCTAAAGGTAAGCTTTCCTCATGTTTCATAACTTTTGACTGACTAACTAAACGTTCGATACTATAGGTTCGCCTGATGTTTTTGTCAATAAGTACTCGTACATTCTTATCTCATATTTTGCTCTACAATAACAAATTACTGGGAGCAGACTTCCTGTTCCATTACGTTAAAATATGTTCTCATAAATGCATCTTAATTCCTTCGTATATTATGTGTGTAGTCGACGTGGACAATTATCAAGACTCGGGCAAGTGCAGTGAAGCGACGAGTAAGAGGCGACCGTTGCGTCCGTGACCCAAATTCTTGGCAAAATACGAGTCTCGTTTCAAAACTGGCGAGAAGGATAGTGTTATTTTTGCGGTTTTGATTCCGGCACTGCGTATACAGAAATTAATTTTATTGTTTCCATATGTCGTTGCAAGAAAGCGGTAGGTCACGTCGTTTCGAGTGTTATAACATTGGGAGCGGACGTCCTCCGCTCGGTCCTCGGTCGCGCGGCATGACGTCAGCCTTCCGGCACGCAGCGCGGCGCGGCCGACTCCCAGGCCGCGCCGCGCCCGCGCCGTATGAATGAGTCGCACATCACGATCAGCTGACAATGCGCGCTCGCAGCGCTCACATCATAATGCGACGAGCTTATCTCACGTGTTCACATTATTGTAGCGACGCTTCCGATGCATTTTTCTTTCTTTTCATTTATAAATGTCGTATAATTAAATGGTCGTTTTCTTCTTTTCTAGGTATTCTGAACATTAGTCCCGAGGAGAAGCGACGTCGTTTGGAAGCGCAAGCGCGCGACAGCAAGTGGCATCAGTTCGTCGACGGAGAGCTGATCCTCAAGCAAGGGCTGGTGGACAAGAGGAAGGGCCTGTTCCCCAGAAGACGCATGCTGCTGCTGACGACCGGGCCGCGGCTATTCTACGTGGATCCCGCCAACATGGTGCTCAAAGGCGAGATTCCTTGGTCGCCCGAATTGCGCGTCGAAGCCAAGAACTTTAGAATTTTTTTGGTTCACACGGTGAGTTGACATTAACATTTCTGTTAATACCTCTTCAATATTATCGTAACAAGTGCATTTGATTGTTTAAAACATTCGACGATATTTGCTCTCGAATCATACCTACAAAAAACTAATAATTACACAGTGTTATATTTGGATCAGTTGTAACACCCTCTAACGTAAGGGATTGAAATTAGTACCCAAGTCCCAATGGTTTAATTGACACTGCTCATTTTAGTACGTAAATGAAACCCTAAAGCGTGGCTATTGAGTAATAATGTGTTGTTGTATTGCAGCCGAACCGCACGTACTACCTGGAGGACCCCGAGTCGTACGCGCTGGAGTGGGCGCGCGTGATCGACGAGGTGCGCATCGGCACGTACGGCCGGGACACCACCTAAGGCGGCGCGGCTCCTGACCCGCGCCCGCGCCGCCGCCCTCCGCGCCCACATATCGCAACGCTGGCCGACTGCACACTTCTAGGATACTACTACCCTCGATTTGGAGCAGCGACCGCCCGCGCGGTCCGCCCGCGCCCGCGACCGCAGTGCCGACCGCGCACGCGCCCGCGCCCCCCCGGCGCGAGATGACGACGTCCGAGGATCGATCTGTGGACTAATGACTGATTCCTATTAATAGATAATTATCCTATCTTAAATTATTACTCTAATTTAATTTCTTATTTAAAAAAATGTGAATACCTGCGATGTGTAAATATTTGTCGTAAATTATTGTAACTGCGATCGCTTAGTATAGTAATGGGTAACCATAGGGCCTCGGGCCCGTCTGTGCGAACGGACTTGTTATACACCACCCGCGTGTTCACGAAGCCCATTCCCGTTGGTGACTAGGCAAATTATAGCTAAATTTAAATTAATATTATTTATTTAATTCATTGTTTGCCAACGGAATGTGACTGTACAGTAATAAATAACCGTAGGAAATTGTGGTGCGTTTCCGTAGTCTGCCCGCGGCGGGGACTCGGCGCGGACAGGCTGCGAGCGCCTAGGTAAGAAGGATAGCTTCACTCATTAAGTGCGGAAAACACACTCGTCTGTGTTTTTTTCTCCTACGCTCCCGCGTCATACGTGTGGCGCCGAGTTCCAAATGTAGGTGCGAGAAAACATACGCGTGTATGGTTTATCCGCAAAAAGTACCTCAGCCTATAAGACCTCAGCAGTAATGTGTTCACGGCTGACTGCTCTCCGACCGCCGACCGCTGACCGCAGACCGGCCGCGGCGCGTCGTCGAGGGCCTCCCGCTTTTAGTGCATCATACAATTAGTGCACTGTAATTAAACTTAGCAAAGGTATACGGAGATAGCCACCAAAGGTGACAAATTTGCTATTGGAATGCTTCATATATTGGATTATCCAAATTATCTATTTATTGATTACTCATTTGTTAATTTGAAACGAGTTGAACAATTGTAATAAAAATTGCTTGTTTGCTAGTGACATAATCGAATTGTGTTTTGTGTTGTTACGAGATCGGGTTGCGATCATTTAACTGGCAGAAGTTCGATGTCATGGGAGTTGAACACAGGTCCCGGTCTTTCTTAGCCTATGTCACAGTTGGTATGGTAATAGTATATTTTAAATGCCTAATACTTGCCTGTAATTGAGATAAGGGCTTATTGTCAAAAAGGATCTAATCCATAGTTAAATATTATAAAACCCTCGTAATAGTGAATTGTAGATGATATAATTCTCGCTAAGTAGGTATTGTAGAGTGAAAGAAGGTTGATTATTTGACATCACAACTGTATGACCAACTGAAATGTAACCATCTTTAAGTAAACAATATAGGTAGGCCTTTCAATAACATGATTACTTAGCTTACCTTAGACTTAATTAGCGGTTCTACCTGGGTCTTGTTGCTTCAGGACACCATACTGTTTATCTGGCCTTATAATTGTAAAACAAAATAGGATTTTCCATGACATTGTTTTTGAATACTTACTTAAAATTTAACACTGCATTTAAAATTTAGTAACTGTCTGTTATCTATTGTAATTATATTTTACATTTGTATTGATAAAATTCCAATAACGAAATAAGAAATTGAAAATAAAATTGAAGTTGATTTTTAAATTACATGTACATTTTATTTCATATCCCTAATGATAGGAATATCAATTTAAAATAAATCGGCCAAGTGCGAGTTAGGCTCGCGCACGAAGCGTTCCGTACCGTATAGGATAGCATACCTTTAGCTCCATTTCAAACGTCTACCTGTTGGTTTATTCCCAGTGTTACTAGCAATCTTACTACCAGTAGTAAGAACGGTAAATGAATTACCGTTGTTATTACTGCAGTTGAAAGTTGTTAGAACAGTAAAAATAAATTACCGTAAAACTAAAACAACAAAAATAAACTATATAAAAAACTTGATCTCTGCGACAGCTGCAAGAAAAATCACGCCTATGAAGTCCTGAATTTCTTTTTTTTTTTTTAATATAATGACAATACTACATTACTACTACATAGAAAGCAATTGGATCATCCACAGACCCTTGAAGGTCTAAAGATAATCCAAGTGCTCAAGCCCACTGCCAGTTGGCAGCGTGCCCAGCATGCTGGCAGCATTGCCACGCTGAATGGCAATGCTTATACGTTGAGCCAAATAAACACCAGCATTTTGGTCACGCGTCGCGTCCACCAGACGCTCAGAAAGACTTTTGAAAACGAGATGAGCTCCCGGCCCCCACGGACCCAAAGTCTCAACTCCAAATGGCTCAAATATGTAACCACTGCCGAGGTTAGCATATTTGCGCCGCTTGTGCTGCTCAGCCGAATTGGCCGCCGCTCCAGCCCTACTCTGAGTCTCAGGAAGATGTGACGGTGCCAAAGTATCGACGCAAGTTGCGTCCCATACTAAGGGCCGTCCACACTTCCATGGGACCAGCGTCATGCCGTCAGGCCTTTTGCCATCACCACGCGCCAACCCACTCGGTTCGAGTACGGCTGCGATATTGGCGGTGACAAAAGCCCTGCGTATGACATCGTTAAGGCTGGCGTGGCGTCCAATCCGACCAGCGCTTCTTGAGCAAGAGAGACCGTGGTGACCGAGCTGGTCAACTGCAGTACCACACTGACAGCGATGGGCTTCACAACACCTTGCACCCAAGCGTAAGCTGACAGCTAGACGAAATGCAGTTGGGTCTAAAAGGTTACCAGTATTGAAAGAGGGCAATGCTTGCAACCAAAGACCGGACTCCCATACAGAGACTGCAAGGATACGAGCGCGATCCGCGACGCTAGGACACGTGTCTAGAAGAGATTTCCGTGCTAGTTCGCAGATCGGCCGATCCCACAGTCTCTGCGACGATAAAGTCTTTGGAAGCTCGGTATTTGGGCAAGCGACCCTCCAAGCATTCGTTGCCTCATTCAAATGAGCTACATCTACGCCAGAATGGCCTAAAGAAGGTGCGAGGATTTTTTCAATCAAGTTCTGAGTACTATGAATGGAGGACAAGAAAGCTGGTAAAGCAACACTTGAAATTTGGCGGACCCCTAACCCTCCAAGCCTAACAGGCAAGGTGGCTTGTAGCCACGCCCTTTCACTCATGTCAATATTCAAAACCGATACTAGGGACTGCTTTACAACATCGTCTAAGCTCAAAAGGAGCTCATTGTGTTTCCACAATGGACTACATCGTAAAGCGTACATAAATTTTGGTACAAACAGACAACATCTTATAATAGTAAAAACCATGTGGGCGTTAATTTTGAGTAGCCTATCAGAGGCACTCAAAAAATTTTGAATTTTTTCTTGAACGAAAGGCGGAAAAGACTCATCTAATATCGGCGAACCTAGAAGGCGAAGAGAACACTTGTCTACCGATTTGATGTTAGGTGCCAAATCATTAAATTTGTTAAGTATCAAATCTTTATCCGGACATGAGTCGCAAAAGAAAAGTTCGCATTTCGAAAAATTTAGCTCCAAACCAATTTGACGAAACTCGTCAATAAGAATTTCCAAATCACGTAGGACTGTGCTCGCATCGCCACCCAAAGTCCCGTCATCCAGATACCAAACGTTGAGTTTAGATTGGAGACGTTGAACAATTGGATGAATGGCCAGGCTGAAAATGGCTGGTCCGAGAGGGTCACCTTGTTGACAGCCAACGGAAGATAGCAAAACATCATTTTTGTAAATTAATTTAGTGGGTTTGCCGTAGCATTGCCAAAGAAAATTGAAAAGATCGGGAATTTTGTCTTTGATCTGTGCCAACAAGGCGTCTCGATTAACCGAATTGAAAGCATTTTTGACATCCACCTTAAGCAACACCTCTCCACAATTTTGACCGAGAAAAGTACGAAGCGAATGAACAGCAGCCTCACATCCACCCCGCGAACCAAAGCCAAGCTGTATTGGTTGAAAAAGGCTACTCAAAAGAGCAACCTTTTTTCCACAACCGGCTTTGGCTGCGAGACGACGATATGTGGTGCCAACAGCAATAGGTCTGATGCCACCATCTTTTTTGACAAGTGCGCATAGGTTAGCGCCATACAAGACTTCGATAACGTCATCATTGACCTGCCCAGATAACATGAGATTTGCCAAACCCGTTAATTCTCTCAAGAGAGACTCAGCCACCTCACCAGAGCTAAAAGATAGAAGATCTTTTAGATGTTGAGGCGAGAGACCATCTAGGCCTCCGGCTGAGCCGCTCCGAAAAGAAGAAACGGCCGCTGCAATCTCCTGAGCTGACACTTCAATGACAACGTCATCAGGGTGTGGTGGCTCAGGCAGGTGGAGACAAGCTGCCGGCGGATGCTTGTCACGGAGTGACTGGACCGTATCGGGTGTGTGGGGGGCAATAGTGTCGCTGGAGAACAGGACTCGTGCGGCGCCTTTGATATCGCCATCACTAATTTTGCTCTCTACTATTTTAATGGTAACCGAATCGTCTGTTTTTTTAGAATTTGGTTTATTCTGCCTTGTTGGCGGAATAATGCTTTCAAAATCTAAAGAGTTCTCTTCCAATGCGCTGTACTTTACGCAATTTTCCTTTACCCTAGTGGTAAGGGATTTTTTGTTTGTTGGGTCCGAATGTACGTAAAGCACAACGTAGGGAAAAGTCAAGAGGTGTTCCCAGGCGACTAAAGAATTTTTAGAAATAACATTCCGAATAGCAGCAGATAAACACTGCGCAACCGAAAAACGTGCACCACGCGGGATGCGTTTTAAAACAGGAAGAGAACTTTTGAGTGAGCTAAGAACCTCCCAAAGCGGTTTGGAAGGAGTAGCAGCGCTCACGGGACTGCTGCTGGCTCCATCAGAGCCTGCAATAGGGGCCGAAAGTGTAATTTGGCTATTTTTATGGCACCGCGTACGGTGAATTTTGAGGCCTTTCTGTCCTTTAAAAAATCGCACTTGGGAACACTCTAGGCACTGAATCATGTCCCCCTGCGACACATTAACGTATTGGGAAACTGCATTTGGCCCGGCCGGGGCGCAAAATGCCATGAATAACAAGAATTATACTACAAATATAAATAAAAATAAAAATAAACTTAGGTTCTATAAGTGGAGACGTCAGGACGTCAGACCGTGACGTGGGCGGTCTGCGCAGACTCGGATGGCGTTGACATGGAAACAAGAAAACAACAATGAGCCGCGACTGTCAAAAACCTACCGAATACTACAACACAATAGAAAACAATTATTTGACTATCTCTAGCTCTACAAATATTACCTCGAAAGAAAATAAGAAAAAAAGGAAAGATTGGAGTAGAATTTGGCCCGCTAGAGCAGAAAAATCTGAAAAAAAAAAAATAAAAAAAAAAAAAAAAATTGAATTTCTTAATAGTACAGGCAGTACCTGTCAATGTCAAGTATGACAGATATCAAAGTAACAGCTGTCATACTTTGATATCTGTCATACTTGACTTGAACTATGACCTGAAAAAACATATTTTAGTTTGACAGTTGTCACTTTGACACCTGTCATGCAACTCTAGCAAGACAGGTCATATTTTATTTCTTTTTGTTATTTTAGTTTTACGGTAGTAACACGGGTAATTTATTTTTACTGTTCTAACAACTTTCAACTGCAGTAGTAACAACGGTAGTTCACTTACCGTTCTTACCACTGGTAGTAAGATTGGTAGTAACACTGGTAATAAACCCAGGTAGCATGGCATAGGGAAATAACGTTTTATCCACATTTAATTGTCAGTTGTCATTGTCAATCCATACTTTATTTCCTCTTCAATGGGATATAATTCCTTCCTCAATGGATATAATGGTGGAAAGACCGGAAAGACGAAGAAGTGGAAAGAAGAATAATTTTTATCAAGCATAAAAATTATCTGGAGTGTGTAAGCGCACCCCTGACTTAGGGCTGTCAACTCTGCGTCTGCCCAAGTAATAACTGCTGACAATGAACGCTGACCTTGGCCGAGTCCTTGAGTGGAGCGATTCTCATGGCCTAAAAGTCAATCCTACTAAGTCACAGGTACACATAATAATTGGCAGCTCGTACAAGATTTCGAGAATTGAGTGGGCTACACTTCCTAGTGTAATATTTAATGGTGTTCCTTTACCATACAGCGAATCTGTAAGAAATCTTGGGGTAATATTCGATCGTACGCTAAGCTGGGATGCTCATTTGAAATCCATTAGTGGTAAATTGTTTGCCTCTGGCAGTTCATTAAGACGGCTTCGAAACTTCTTACCCACTGCCACCAAGGTTGCGCTCGCACAGTCTCTTCTTCTTCCCATTCTGGATTACGCTGACGCTTGTTACCTTGATCTCAGACAAGACCAACTAGACAAACTTGAGCGCCTTCAGAATTTCTGTATCAGATTCATATTTGGTTTACGGAAGTATGATCATATATCCCAATATCACGCTAAGCTCAAGTGGCTTCCTATTCGTTCTCGTCGGAATGCTCATATCCTCTCTCTCCTTTATAATATTTTGTTCAACCCTTCCACCCCACGATACCTAAAAGAACGCTTCTCCTATTGGTATACATCCCACTCTATCCCTCTTAAATCCACATATAACCTCACCCTTATGACTCCTTCCGCTCGTTCTGAAAAAAATTATGGTAAATCGTTCGCATTCTAGGCTGTTCAGCTTTGTAATGCATTGCCTGTGTCCATCAGACGCGCTCCATCTCTGGCGGTTTTTAAAGAACTTGAATATAATCATTATATGTCGCAGTTGCCGTCTCTCTAGGATGATACACATTCACTTTCAATATTACTGTTCCATAATTATTTATTTTCGCTTATTTTCGTCATCAGTATAAGCTGTTAAAACTTTTAAGTTTGACAGCTGTCATCCGAAATGTAGATCTCGTTGAGCTCTATCACTTTTGCTAGAACAACAATGGTTTTTAAGTGATAGTTACGGAGAAAATCCACTTTTAAATTTGACACCTGTCACTTTGACACCTATCATGCTGTATCATGCTGTTATAGTACCGATTCTAGAATATGACAGCTGTCACTTTGACATCTATGATTAAAAAAAAGTTATGTACCTAATGAAACTTCATCATTTCAGCAAATTAATTTTTCAATAAAACTAACGTTCCGTAGTATTTTATTCGATTATCAATAGCATATAATATGAAGAGTAGAAAATAGTAGAAATAGGCAGTGCACCCATCCCTACCAGAGGAGATAGCTCGGTAGGGATAAGTGCACTACACAAATGGTCAGTGCACCTATCCCTACTGGTAGAACTAAATCTACAAAAAGTGCACTTATCCCTACCAGGGGGGATAGCTCGGTAGGGATAAGTGTACCAGCCGAAAAAAACGATCATATCGCTAGACTGCGCAGGCTGTCCAAATAAAATAACCGACAGGCAACATCTAACATGTTCTTTGTGTAAATTCACCTACGATCTGATTTGTCGGAATGTATCATCAACCAGGTTTTATATTATGGAGCCAGAAAAAAAAAGCAAACTGGAAATGTCAGGCATGTATTTGCAAGAAAAAACAAATAGGAGACAGTTCAAACACTCCTGTTGGCCCTCACCAAAATAGAAACACTAATATAACAACTACGAAAAAACCAAAGACGCTAAGCCTAAGCATCTCAATGGACGATAGATCTTTCCTAAACGAATCCACTGATGACCAAGCCTTCATAGAAGACACTCTGATATGTTTAAATGATAATGATACCCGGAAACCAGGTAATGATACCAGGAAAAGTGACGAATTGACAAATTTGAAACTTGAAAACGAAGAGTTGATCAAGTTATTGATCCAGGCAAAAGAAGAAATCAACAAATTGCTTACTGAAAACCAGATATTGAGAAAATCGCTTACAGATATGCAAGAAAATATTTCAAAAAACAATAATGATAATAAAGTTATCGGGGTATTGACTATAGCGCCATCTAGTGCATTGAGAGTGATGAACCACTCTAGCGGAACGCCCAGCCAGCAGTGTTACGAGAACCACGGGCGGATTTGTATCCACGTACAGTGGAGCGGGTCCCGAAAAAGGCATCTCGTGCTCGGCGGATCGCTTACGCATTACAGTTTCGGATTGTTATAATGTGATAGTGTTATTACTAAGGACTTTGAACAGAAAAGTGATTTGAGACTAAAACAGGCCGTGACATAGTGTTACAAGCAGTTATAATTATGTCCTCGCCCACAAAATAACCCACGCGCGTATGCGCATTAATCTAATGACGATGATGATGATGGACCCCAAGTCCCGTTATCAGAAGTGGATCGCAAGGGCAAATCTTTGAGGACGAAATTTAATCATTAAAACGCAAGGATAAAGTACCGCAACCGTTCCACACTAATTTTAAATCTACCCGTATTTCAATAAGATGAAATCAATTTGCCTCTCATCGCAAAGATTATCGAAAGTTATTTGTAGTTGTTTTAGTAGCTTTGTTTATTTTTGATTTAATGTTTCTGTGTCCTTGGCTCTTGACCGATGGGATTGTCTGTACGGGGCTATCTGTAACTTTTTTGTTAGATTTTGATATTTTATCATTATTGTTTATTGAAATATTTTCTTGCATATCTGTTTATTTTTTGGAAAACGTCTCATTACTAAGGTGGTAACACTGTTTAATTTTTATCTTAATCGCGAGTGCGAAAACGCACCCCTGTGCTACCAATCCAGTATTTTGTTGTCAATCTGGTAAATTGTCAACTGTCAACGTCAAACAAAAAATCGTAATTTGTTTGGTTATTTTTGGGAATGTTCACGAATCACGCTAGTTAGAATTATTCAAAAGATGAATTAAAGATTGCTTTAATATTTAAATTTTGTGAGCATACAGCATTTCATTATTAGCATCAATGGCTGCAACTACTCAAACTGTCATTAAATATGTAGGCAGGACAACAGATTTCAAAGGCAAAACTTTATGGGAAATTGTTGGAAGTCTTAAAAATTACGGAGTTGGGAGAATTATTGTGCGTTCAGTGTTCCAGCGATACCCTGAACCTTGTTTCATGAAAATAGTGAAAGTTGAAACGTGTGCCGACGAGGTAAGCAAAATGCATGAAAATTTTCAAAATGCTAGGTTAGATAACTAATACCTAAGTATTAGTTATTTGCAGATCCTACAAAGAATAATTTAAATATTAAGAATATGTTGTAATTTACTAAGTACAGTAAAGCTATCTTCTCAGTAATTGCTACTTAAGGTAGTACTTACTAGGCCAATGCATCAAGCAAATTTAATTCTTTGGTGGGATTTTTCGGCATTTAATCATAATCATTTAAATCCTTGGAGCTCTCGTATTATATTGAACAATTACAATATAATATCTGATTGTGTTCTTCTTAATGACAACGCAACGAGAGAGACAGAGAAACAGGTATGCAATCTGCCCTGTCTTGAAATCTCAATGTAGCCAAGTATACTATCCAAAACCGTCTTACCTGTGACATGCTACACTTCTATTTTCTTTACTTGTCATTGAACTATGGCTGTTACAGCCATAAGCTACACAAGCCATCACAAGTTTTCATACAACAAAGTAGTTCACACCTAAACACTTCCTGAAAAAAATATGTCACAAAATACAAAAACAGTGAGTCACTCTCACTCCCAAAATTTCACAAGGTTTGTCTTTGCCATTTGTTGTTTTATTGACAAAAGAAATAAAAATATGTGTCCAATATTTTTTGATAATCTATTATAAATGTTTCTTCTACTCAGCTACGCTTATTGTATCTTTCTAGGAAAGGCGTAGAGTCCGTGTTTGGGTAGAGAGGACTTTCCGTGGCAACACTCTCCCCCGACTTGTGGAAATCCATCGCACCTCCTACAAAACAGACTACCAACTCATACCTAAGAATGAAGAAGCAAAATTATTAGCATCAGTTGGTGTGAAGAAGCCTGAAGTCATACTACCAAATTCTATTGAAATGCCACCATTAATGAAAAAGTTTATTGCTGGGGATCGGGAAAAAAAAGGATTGGAGGTGAGTCACTATTTTTATTTGATATGTTTTGTGCATTTCCCCTCCAAGCTTCAGATGATATGATTGTGCAGTTTTATTACTTTTCAGGGAGTTTTGGAACAAACACAGAAAAATCATGTCAACGTGCCATATTGTATTAATTTGTTAAACTTGTATTTCTATCAGTGGTAATAAGTAAAAATTAGTGCTATTTCGAAGATGAGCTGAATTACATACAATAGTGTACACAAAATAATGTAATGTGGCGTAACATGATTTTTTGTGTTGTTACAAAAACTTCACATAGGGCGGCGCTATTAGTAAATTCGCCACTGCTTTACTCGGGCATGACTTAGATGTGACCGTGACTTTTTACCAACTTCCAAAAAGTGGAGGTATACATAAATGATTATGTGGCCGAGTGAGAATGCATGCTTGTGCGAGCGGGATACATCTTTTCAATTTTAGCGTCTCTTATAAGTCAATATAATTATAGATATCTTTTATATGTTTCCCATACCTCAAATATTCAAATAAAATCGGATTGAATTTTCAAACATGCGTCAAACGTTTGTCAGAAGATTGGCTGGAAATCTGCAATGAAAATACAATGTAGCGACATATTGTAATAATGCAGTAAATAATTTGTCAAAGCGAAAATGCAATGGCAGCCGGCTCCATGTTCAATCTATACCTACATAATTATATTGGACCTGCTAGTCCAGCATGCGACCACGAAAAGAACTCTTTACAACATGTGAAAAAGTGAGAGATACATACGTCGCCATCACGCTGTCTCGTTCTGACAAGTCGAAAGAAATATTACTTCGTGCGCATCCTAGCCCAGCTGGGAACTTTTATTCATAAAGAGTATAACAGTTAGAATGTGTTGCAAATATTATTATGTATTACGAAAAAGTACACCACAATTACAAATATCTTACTAAATCAAAATATAACAATAAATGTCTAATTTCAATATATTAACTTACTATCAAAATTTATCGCTATTGATACATTTTTTGATGAATTATATTATGCTATAATTAAAAAATATTTGAAATTCAAATAATTATATTATGACATCAATATTTTATTTATTCTGACATATTATTAACTTAGTAGCAAAATTTACCAATGTCGATAAAATGTTTGCAAGTTTTGCAACCACTATAAATTCTAATTCAAAAAATGCCCACAATTTAGACTTGCTATTGGAAGGATATTCCTCCTTTTTGTAAACTAAAGTCTCTGCTCTGTATTCGACACGTTACAATAGTGCAAACCTCCATTTGTTGGGAAAAAATTACCTCTGAAATCTCTTCAACAACCGTGACCGTAAATGTTACGATTTCACGTATCATGAGTATACACGCATGATCATGGCTACAAACCCCCCTCCACATCTCCTTTCTATTTCCTTCTCTCTTGTGTGCATTATTTGGTGGGTACTCCAACTCATTCCATAGACCAGTTCATAATCACATAATAATTCATCCCAATAGACTGGAATTGTACAAATTCCCCATCTTTACAACAGTTATCCACTTCCTACCACCCAAAAACAGTGTTTTAAAAGAATTTTTGTTTGTAAAAGGGCTTCTTGGTGTTGGTTTCGGCCCCACCAATACCTTAAACAGATCCGGGCATAAGAACCCATGAGTTCTAACACCAATAAAATGCTTAATTATCATCTTGTTATATTCCAGCTTTTGTCTGAATACACCATGCCAGTGAAATACAACTACAGCCCTAATCGGACCAAGAGGATAGCTCAGAGAGATGAGAAGCCCACTGTCGAGTTCACCATGAGCCTCGGCAAGCCAGCCAGCCCGTCCTTGTATGAAGGTGTTCCCCTTAGTTAAGCAAGTATTTGTATTACCTAACATGTAGTTGTTGTTTAAATTAAAATAGATTGTTAGTTATGAAATATTTTATTTAATATTCTAACTAAAGTAAAAACGCTTGTCAACGGAATGGTTTTTTTACCGGGGCTACCGCTTTAAGTCATGCGTACGTTGAGCCGTCAGTTATTTAATTATGAAACTATGGACGTCTGTACGACGCCGGCGCTAGCGTCGGAGCAAGCACGTGGTGCAAAGTAAGGCCTCGTTTACGAAGACTCGGGGCGTCGTGTGGCTCGCACTTAATTCAAACATAATTATGGCGCTGTATAAGTGCGTTAACGGGGAGCGATTTTTCACAGTATTGTGGATGGCTACGACGCGTCGCTGCGGCGCACGCAGCAGCAATTCTCGATGAAGCGAATGTTATAAATTTATAATCTATGTCAAAAGTATGCACTGCAGTGATGCCCGCCGCGTGCTTCCTTGCACGCTTGAGGAGTCCCCGCGGGCGCTGCTGGCGTCGCGACTGGCACAGCCACTCTTCCCGTCTCGCATCTCTAAGAACAACATCGTATATTGCCATATATGTTTGTGTTTGTGCGTGCGATGACCCAGACCGCTGCACGCACCGTCTATCTATGAACAGAGAAAATGTCCCACGCGCCGCGAAAAGCCACGCCGCACGCGTCGCGCGACGTCCTGCATCTCCGTAAACGAGGCCTAAGCCGGGTAGAAACCGTGCTTGTTAACAAGCTGAGCCGGTGCCGGATAGCGAAGAAACCGTCTCGTTAACAAGATGCCTAAGGATCAAGCAGAAATTTCTGACAATAGGCAAACATAATCGTTTCCTGTTTGGGATGAAATCATAATAAATTATTTATTTATTATGATAAATTCTTAAATGTGTCAGGTTTAGGGACCTCACCTCCCACAAAGATAAATTTGTTAACTGCTTCTTAGGATTTTATATGGAACCGAAACACATACATATGGAAACATTGAGTATTCACCGTTTACCTGTGCATCCACCGAATCCTAGCGATCCTAAGATAAGACAGACTACCTTACCTACTCAATAGACCAGGCTGTCCACAGCATGGTGCAGGAGAGGCGTTGAAAAGTCAATAATTACCTATACAAAAGATATATACGAATTTTATAACTGCCATAAAATGGGTGGAATACTATACAACACAGTGGACAGTCCACACATGTAGAAGTAACACATTTTGGAAAAGGTACTGAAAATAATTTCAATGATGTTGTTTGAAACTAGGCTCTGAAGCGAATTTCTTTGCCAAATATGGATTTAAGTCTAAATCGGGACGTCCCTTTTCCACCTCCAGTTTCTGAAACAAAATATTAAACGTAGATAAAAAAACCGGACAAGTGCGAGTCAGGCTCGCACATCGAGGGTTCCGTACAAACACGTTGTTAAAATAATTAAAAACCTGTTTTAGCATGTGCTAATGAAGTTCTTTTACATGATACCTTACATGATACGATTTACTCACTTTGAATTTTGAACCCATATTTTGTGAATTTTGAGGCCCTATTTTTTGTGATTTAAATAAAAATGCACAGTTTTCAGATTTATTCCTATATGTGTACTCTGAGACAATCCTTTTCGCCTAATTTCATAGTTCTATGGCAACGGGAAGTTCCTTGTAGGTTTTGATTTTTGTGAGTGTTAAATATGCGGTTTTTTACGACATAAACGGCTCTAACTTTTATAAACGATAACTGAGAAGTTTTTCTTTTACACAACTGCAAGATACCATAGATATAAGTATACAGTTTAAATTTCAACTCGATATCTTTACTCGTTCCCGAGATAAAGGGTCTTGACATACACACAGACGGACAGACGGACAACAAAGTGATCCTATAAGGGTTCCGTTTTTGTCCGTTTGAGGTACGGAACCCTAAAAATAAAAAAATATATATTCATTCACAAAATTTTTCAGCTTTGCGCCTTGTTCTGAGTACCTAAGTATCACCGCACTGAGTAGTTGCGTTTGCGGCCTGATGTCACTACCCATTTATGCATTGCGGCCACTTAGCGAGTGCAGAATTTATAATAATCGTTTATTTTTTGCCAAAAATGACATAACCGACTTCAACCGTGTATTCGAACAGTACGCACGGATCGATGTATCATCGAAGTTGTAAATTTCACATCAATGTTGATTTTTCAAAAACGATTGTCGATTTCGATAAATTTTAAATGGGACTACAAGTACGACCTACAAACAAAAAAAATCATCAAAATCAGTCCACAATTGGCGAAAATATCGATGAACCTATAAAAAATACATACAGACGAACATTAGAATCTCCTCCTTTTTGGAAGCTGCTAAAAAATGTCGTGGCGGTGTTTGTGACTGACCGAGAGCTTGTTTGCGCTCAACCTTGACTTGTTTCAGTATCCTTAAGCTATTTTTATTTTTGCACTAGAAAGCAGTCGTTGTCGTCTCACCCATAGGACGCCCACTGCTAGACATAGGCCTCCCCATTGATCTCCAATAAGACCGGTTGGTAACGGCTTGCATCCAGCTCGATTCTGGTATTTTTAGGACCCCCAAGTAGGTCTGGGGTCATCTGGCCACTTTAGCTCACCCCAGAAAAATACTTAGTCTTTAAGCTTTTTGACCTTTTCAAAAAAGTATTTTTTCAATTCGATTGAATGTTTTTTCTTTTGTATGTATGTTACGCGATTACTTAGCCAATTATGAACCGAATTTGACGATTATTTTTTTGTTTAGTAGAACATACTTCAGCAGTGGTCCCATTCAAATTTAATCGAAATCGGCTGTGTCGTTTTTGAAAAATCAACAATAATGTTTTGTGAACATTTTTACGTCGATGATACATCGATCCGTGCGAACTATTCGAATTCTGTCCACGGTTGAAGTCGGTTATGTCAATTTTAGGGAAAAATAATTATCAAAGCATGGACAAAGTTAGGTGGAAAGGATAAGTAGTAATAACTGATACAGTTAGTGTTAAGGATTGTCATCGAATCATACCTTCCAGAAGTCGCGCATTTCGTGCACTTCATCGTCACGTTGTACGAAGTATTGGCGTACTGTCTTCTGTATCATCGTGGCGGCGTAGTCTTCGGGCCACAGCCAAGACTTGGGGTAATATGGCCGAGGACTGGAAAAAATGACAAATCTATGTTTTGAATTAATATTTGGTGTATTTCCGCTATCTTGTTGTAGGCAAATAAGTTTAAGGGCATTAAGGGCATTAAGTGCATTAAGGACATTTATGAAGAAAAAAAAAAAAAAAAAAAAAAAAAAAAAAAAAAAAAAAAAA
Organism: Hypomecis punctinalis; assembly: GCA_949316475.1. Lineage (NCBI taxonomy): Eukaryota > Metazoa > Arthropoda > Insecta > Lepidoptera > Geometridae > Hypomecis > Hypomecis punctinalis. The sequence continues at coordinate 11,911,515 of OX438810.1, forward strand.
AAAAAATTACAAACAATTACTAATATTACCGCCCGCTGCCTGTGTACGGTGCGTCATCACGTGATTAATAAGGGTAGTATAAGGGGGTGACGGCGCGGCGCGGAGCCATTCTTGCGAGCGACCTCGAAGAGTCAACACGTCCTGAAGATGCCTCGTTGAGAGGCGAAACACGTGTCGAACAGAGTGTAGTGCAGTGAGAATAAGGGTGTTATTTATTAGTGAAGTGTTTTCAATATTTTGTCATATTATTTTTAAAAGATTTTTATAATATTTATTAGTTGTTAACGGATTATTATTGTACTATTTTTTAAAAATATATATAATATAGAGTGTAGTGAAAATAAGTGATATTTATTATTATTTTATCTATTTTGTAAAATTAAGTTTTTAAATGTATAATTATTGTAATATTAGTAATTGTTTGTAATATTTTATTTATTTTTTTTTTTATTTTTTATTTTTCTTCATAAATGTCCTTAATGCACTTAATGCCCTTAATGCCCTTAAACTTATTTGCCTACAACAAGATAGCGGAAATACACTAAATATTAATTCAAAACATAGATTTGAAGATGAATTTCCGCAAAGTAACGCCTGATTCAATCAAAAATGACAAGCCACATTTTGGTTTGGTATTGACTAGTTCTTGAAATTATCGTAAGTTTCAAGGAATTGCAAGAGGAGGAGACAAATCATAAACATTGCATAAAATATTTTTTTAGTATTTTAATGTTAGTATAGTACGGTAAGTTATACAAAAAAGTTTACGAGAAACTAAAGATGCAAAATTTTATTCTCTACAGTAATGGTCTCCATTACTTTTGACTAAAGTGCATAGTTTCCGAGATATCGGCCAAAACCGTTTTTTCAAGATGGCGCTTGGAGCTCCACCTGGCTCTGTCAGCATTTTGCGATTTTATGCTAAGTGATCCCAGACCTTACAAGAAAAAAAATTTGAATCGGAAATTTAGTGCATAGTTGATCTAGAAAAACGTCTTTTTTCCTGAGGTATAATCTAACTGACGGACTAATTATATTTTTTTAGTCGTCAAGGCTGTACTTGAAGATAGGGAACCACAGTACTTTGGTGGTACGAGTAGTTTGGATGGGATACATACTGTTCTTTCAAGTATTTGCGGACCCATGGCATATTAAATAAGTGCAGTTGTTCCAGCTTGCGGCCTGGGTAACGTGGGTTATTGTTCCACAATACCTAAAAATAGAGTTAGTAGTTTAGAGAAAGATATCATCATCATTATCAGCCGTAGGAAGTCCACTGATGGACATAATTAAGCCATGGATTTACAATAAGGCTGGTTGGAAGCGGCCTGCATCCAGCGCATTCCTGCGGATGCCGGCCCATGAAGCCAGTTTGACGCGAAACATTAACGGGCTGTAACTTCATAATGTTTTGTACCATTGATTAAATTTTTTCAGAAAGTATATATTTTTTAGTATATTTAGAATACATTTAACAACTCTTGGAACTTGTCTATCTCAATAACTAGGAACTCTATGCGCCTTTACATTCGCCGCTGTTTGATTCACCTGAACTATGTGATCGATTCCATTGAAGAAACATTTCTGCAAGACAAGAGCCTCCCACAGTTTAGCCTTGTTCAGGGTTTCTTCCAAAGCTGGTATGAGGTGAACAAATACTTCATCTCTTATGTAATCGGATTCTGTTTCTGAAAATAGATAGTTTATAATTTACTAGCTTACCCGGCGAAATTCGTTTCACGCAATATCTTCATAAATTATAGCCTATGTGTTTTTCTGATGTATAAGCATTCCTATTGCCATGTTTCATCTCAACCTATGTGTTTTTCTGATGTATAAGCATTCCTATTGCCATGTTTCATCTCAATCCGTTCAGTGGTTTTTGCGTAAAAGAGGAACAAACATTCATACATACAAACTTTCGCGTTTATAATATTAGTAGGATGTATAGAAAAACAGTAACTTTCCTAAATAACTACAAATCTGGTTAACAGTTTTATACATTCACTAGCTTTTGCCCGCGGCTCCGCCCGGGTGGTATTTCGACTTTAGTGCTATCCCACAGGAACCTGTCCGGGATAAAAAGTACTCTATATCACTTTCCGGCCCTTGAACTGTATCCATGCCAAAAATCAAGTCAAGCCGTTGCTCCGTTGCTGCGTGAAAGAGGAACAAACCAAAAAACTTTTCGGATTTGTAATATTATAGTATGATTTTGTAAATGACATCAAAAAGTAGATTTTCAGATACCTACCTAGATAGATTTTAGAAGTAGACTCGGGCGCCTAGGACTTAACATGACGAATAACATTCAGAGAGGTTATCATGAAGTATGCCTTTCTTAATAATTGGACTACGTTGGCTTTTAGCTCGCTTTACATATATTCAGTTGAGCGAGTGAGAGAGAAAAAGCTAAAGCTATTCAAAATAGATTAGTAATCCTCATGGTAAAGGTTCAGGTTTCACAATTTCCTTGCTACTTTTTCTGAAGTTTATATAATCTGATAAAAAGTCACTTTATACTTATAACCATATAACACTTATCGGGCGCTAGCAGGATTATTATATTTTTTGACTTGGGTCTATATAATCGTTCGGTATTCAGCCTGGGTGCCTATTATTTCTAAAAAGGCAAGATGAAACCACACTCTTGCTATTTTACTTTGTAAGTAACTTACTAAGTAACTTACTAAGAAAAGGTGACTTTAGTGCAGACTTCTTCTTGCTGTTGGCATACGCTTGAATTTCTCGGTGTCTCTCTTCGCTTTCTCTAAGAATATCTTTCCAGTTGGCTTTTGGTGCCTTCCTCTTGACTATCGGGAACTCTATCTCGGAACACGGCAGGCTGTCGGGCAGCACGAACGCTGCCGGTTCCTTTTCAGCTGATTTTATTTCTTTTACTCTACTCTTTCTACTAGTCATTTTTAGAGTTTTAGCGATATTGTTATAGATATGAGCAAGCAAAGGAGTTTCGAAAACCCAGGATACTTTTAATTAAGTACGGTAAATTGTACAAGTACGTGCAAATTACCTAGTAGAAACGATCAGTTCCTCTCAAATTAGCTCAAATTCGAGCTGAAATTATATTCCTTAATTCACAGATATCTTTAAATATTATTTATTTGGTCTGAGAAATAAAGTTATTTTTGTTTTATTCTGTTCCTTAGAAAAATTACTGAGTTCTGTTCATTCTGTTGTTTACGTAGTGATTAATTCCTCTATGGTTGTTTATGTCAAAAATGTCTATAGATGCATTATTTTAAACCATGGATTTATCATATAAACAGGATTGAGTACTGGCAAAGAAAAACGTGCCGACAAGGATACCACATCAGATGATTGTGTCTCTTTTCCAAGTAGGATGACCAAAACATATCGATCATCTTGGGATATAATTTTTCTTTGGAATGTTACTGCACGCAGGAATCGCAGTTATCTTACCCCTAACTCGTCGTCCTTCGTCATCGTCGTCGCTTTAGCAATAAGACACCTACTACTGGGCATAGGCCTTCCTTGAAGATCTCTATAAAACCAATCCCCATAAAAACAATGGTCTAGAATTAATATACACGGAGATAATTCAGTTTCAAGTTTGACAGCTGTTATCAGAAATGTAGATCTTGAAGAGTTCTTTCACCTTTGTTAAGACAGCAATGGTCTAGAATTGATAATGACGGAGATAAACCACTTTTAAGTTTGACAGCTGTCATCGGAAATGTAGATCTCGATGAGTTCCTTCACTTTTGTGACGACAGTAATGGTCTGGAATCCATATTTACGGTGTTGAACAACGTTTAAATTTCATAGATGTAATCTTGACGCAACCCGTGTCAGTACTTAACCACGAAAATTTTTTTCACAAAAACTTTTTCACGGAAAACTTTGTCACAAATAGACCTTATCACGAAAAATCTTAATCACGAAAACTTGTCCACAAATAGACTTCCGTAGTTAACAGAATTTTAAGGCTTCCGTAGTAAACAAGGCATCCATTTTGAAATAAAAAATAGCGGACTCACTTTTTTGAAAAAGTCGTCATGGGTGTAGTTTTAGAGGTTTATGGGGGTGTATATTTCAAAATTGGCATCCATTTTGAAGTAATGTTTGCCATCTTCAATTCCAGAATGAATGACAATTTTGAAATATAAACCCCCGAATTTTTCAAAATTCGACTTTTTCAAAAAAGCAACATCTGCTATCTCTAATTCCAAAATAGATGTCATTTTTGAAATCTACACCCCCAAAAACCTAGAAAACTACACCCATGACGATTTTTTCAAAGAAGTGACGTCCACCATCTTTAATTCCAAAATGGACGCTAGTTTTGAAATCTACACCCCTAAAAACCTATTAAACGACACCCATGACGACTTTTTCAAAATAGTGACGTCCGCCATCTTTAATTTCAAAATGGATGCCATTTTTGAAATCTACACCCCCAAAAACCTATTAAACGACACCCATGACGACTTTTTCAAAATAGTACGTCCGCCATCTTTAATTTCAAAATGGATGCCATTTTTGAAATCTACACCCCCAAAAACCTCAAAAGCGACACCCATCGCGACTTTTAGCAAAAAGTGACGTCTGTCGTTTTTAATTCCAAAATGGATGCCAATTTTGAAATCTACACCCCAAAAAACCTCGAAAACTACACCCATGATTTTTTCAAAAAAGTGACGTCTGCCGTTTTTAATTCCAATATGGATACCAATTTTGAAATCTACAACCTAAAAAAATTAAAAATGACAACCACGACTATACACCAATTGTACACCCAGCATGTTTAAGAAATATGTCCAGCATAGTCACCCTACTACACTTCTTTGTAAACACCATAGTACGCCATTTGCAATCGACGGTGATACTCTAGTCAAAAATAAAAAATAACCGTTAATCATAAAGACGTAGGTATATTCATACAAAATAAATATCAATCTCTGTTTTATTGGGTTCTATTCGCAATTTTAACTAAAATCTTATTAAACTACATTGTTAAAAAAACTAAGAAATGGTTAAGACAGTCGCGGCTTTACAGGTAATAATTCTACCATTTATAAGTGTCGTTTCGAAATGGCAATAGTGCGAGCAGGACAACTTCATCACTTTGGGAAGTCTCACTCGGCACAGCGTCTCTCTTATACCATTTCAAAGGAATATATGTTTTGTTACAACGCATTAAGGTTGAATTTTCCTAAACTAACTTTGAGCCAAATTTCGTCTGTGCGCAGTCCAGATAGTATACAAAGTCCTTGTTTTAAACATAAATATTCTATCTTTTTGGACGGTCGAAGAAAGAGGCCTTATTCTAGCTTATTTGGTTAATCTCATTGGTGAAGGCTTTGGTTTAAAGCGCCCTCTGTTTGGAAGCAGTGAAAGCAGTCGACTGTAGTGCCCTGCTGTACTGTGGTAGTGCCTTTACTAGCGTTGTTCCTCAGCTATTTGTAAACACTGGTTATGTCATAAAAGTTATTCCAGACTGGTATAGAGGCCAGCACTTCAGTGATAAGTAAATAAATTGTTTGTATGATGTCAAACTGCTCCCATAAATGTATGAAGACCTCATATATACTGTTATGCTATATGCTCGGCATTAGACACCCTGTAACCTATAGCGTCGAAATAAGGCGGATTTATACATTTGCCGCCCCTACCGATCTCTTCAATCCGAGACCTTCTTAGTTCGCAATCCCATTATTACAATTTTTGTCAACAAAGTTGTAATTTTTAAGATGCACTATCAACAAAGGCGGGCCTAGCTATCAAAAGTACGTTAGGCACTAATTTGGCACCCTAATTTCTGATGCTCTAGGCTTCAGCCAACTTAGCCTATTGGTAAATCCGCTAAAGGTGTCAAATGAGATTCTGCTATGACAAATACTTGCGGTTTAAGTAAAAAATTGCCGCCAGTAAGAGAGATGCCAGACGAATCATAGTTAGACAGCTGTAATCCGAAATGTAGATCTTGTTGAGCTCTGTCACTTTTGTGAAGAAAACAGTAGTCTAGAATCGATAATTAGAGTCATTCGGGTCAAGTGGGCGCACTTTTGCTTTTAAAACCTCATATTAAGCAAAGTATAAGTGTTAGAAAAATTATGGTATGGTTTTTGGATAGATAATTTATTGTCTTATAATCGAAGCTATACATTAAATAGGTAAATATATTGTTCTCTTTTCTGTAAAGGTATTTCAAGAATAAGTCGGAATGCGTTTACTTGACCCGATATTTGGGTAACCGTGCGCGCGACTGTGGGGTAAGTGGACGCTATTGGGGAAAGTAAACGCACTACCTAGATTAACTAAAATAGATGTTTCTCGAGCGACAAAATCAATAAGTATATAAGTTTTTGCTAGTACTATTAATAAACCTTGTATTAAAGATTATATAAAAAAAATCTTTAATCTATATATGTTTCAAAACTATAGTTATTTTTTTAGTAAGTGAGTATTAATTAGTCTTTGGAATTTAATCAACATTAACATATATTAAGGAACATATGACATGAGATCAATTGTGCCGTGACAGGGGCAAGTTCGGGTTTCTTTCTTATGTAATTTTGAGGCATAATAATAAGTCTGAAACAAAAAATAAACATTTCTTTACAAATTAAGCACAACACCGTCGATTTCTAATAAATTCTCGTTCATGGGGCAAGTGAACGCATGCGCTTACTTACCCGCGCACACTTTCCCTATGAAGCCAAATTTTAAAACAACGCTCATTGTGTCACAATGACAAGACCTAACCTCAATATTTTTTTTCAAGTATATGTTTAAATATATCCATAATCAATAAAAACTGGACTTACCGTTGTTGAATCAGTAACTTGCATGTAATAGTGTTTTCTAAAACACAAAAAACTTGCGATTAAACCACTAAATATATATTTTTAGGAAAAAACAAAAGACGATACGCCGCCCGTTGCAATGATTTATCGGAACTAAATGGCAACGCCAGCGCCTCGAATCAACCCGAAGGCAGACCCCTCCCCCTGCGCCCCGTTACGAAGATACATTCGGTTCGAACACTTACCCACTGCGCTCGGTTACCCCGAATGACTCTACCGAGATAAATCACTTTTTAATTTGACAGCTGTCATTCGAAATGTAGATCTCATCAAGTTCTATTACTTTTGTGAAAAGAGCAGTTGTCTAGAATCGATAACCGAGATAAATCACTTTTAAGTTTGACAGCTGCCATCTGAAATGTAGATTTCTTTGACCTCTATCACTTTTGTGAAGACATCAATGGTCTAGACTCAATAATAACCGAGATAAATCACTTTAAAGTTTGACAGCTGTCATCCGAAATGTAGATCTTGTCGAGTTCTATCACTTTTGTGAAGACAGCAGTAGTCTAGAATTGATAATGACCGAGATAAATCACTTTGAACTTTGACAGCTGTCACTTGGTCAGCTGTTTCTGTGACATTCGTCGTAACAAACTACTTGATCCGATTTCTAACGTGTACGAGGGATTTTTCTCATCTTCTAAAATCTGAATATTCAATTTGCGTAGTCGCAAATGATAGTAGGTATTATTTCAGACTGATTCTAATTCTAAGCAGTAAAACGTATGTTGTTTTTTTTTCTGTACTTTTTTTAGAAAGGGCAAGTGTCTTTATTAACTACCACTAAATACAAGACTTACATAATCTAAAACTACATAAACTACTACTACGTAACAAGCAATTGGATCATCCACAGTCTCTTGAAGATCTAAAGATAATCCAACTGCTTAAGCCACAGCCAGTTGGCAGCGTGCCCAGCATGCCGGCTGCATTGCCACGCTAAATGGCAACTTAGACCTTATAATATTTAGAAATAAAAAACAATCTTTTGTCATGTGCTCCCCGAGAAAACCTAGCTTATGGTTGTTACAGCTGCAAAAGAGCCCTTTTCATTACCAATATGCTGGTCTTCCTATTTGAGTAGTTAAACATTTAAATCCTTGCATTTATTTAAGACTACGACTATGCCTTTACGTATGTAAGCAATGTTCAGTGGTACAGTTCTCTATATGTATATGTGTTTAGCTTGTATGAATGCCCTATGTATTAGATAATATCAATATTTATTTGGTATTAGAGAGTCTAGTAGTAATTAAACTCATTAGTATGTTTCAATTTTTATTTTATTTTCATACAAAAACTGCATAAGCAATTACTCGGACACTCTGGATATTACCATCCAAAGATTAATAGTAATAAATTAAACCTCTAAAACCTAATAATAAATATACGTGGCCTTACTAATTGAGACAATTTTATGAGACTTTATATGTGACTTATATCACAATAAAGAGATTAGTAGGGAGCATATTTTCCAGTGATCTGTGCGATCCAGTCTAAGTAATGTGCGACGTTGACGTAGACGCCAGGGACGCCCACTTGTCCACAGCCAATGCCCCAGGAAACCACTCCGACTAACTGCCAGGTGCCTCCACGCTCGCACACCAGGGGGCCGCCGCCGTCACCCTTGCACGCGTCCTTTCCTTCCTCACCACCGGCGCAAATGAAACCAGGGTTCAGCTCGTAGTTGTAGCCAAGTCTGGTGCCTCTCAACTGCTGCTGGCATTGACCGTGACCGATGATTGGTACATCGACTTCTTTCAGAATGTTCTGGTACTTTCCACGGTCACCGAAAGCATCTTTGCCCCAACCGGTAGTCCAGCACCTCTGTCCGGCGTAGTCGGAATATTTGTCGGGCAAGCAAGCGGGACTGATGTGAGGGTATTTAGTCCATTCGACGGGGTGGTCCATTTTCAGAATAGCGAGATCGTTGTCCAAAGTGCCGGCGTAGTATAGAGGATGCACGTGTACGGAAACCACGTCTCTCTCGACGTAAGGGTAGAATTCTACATCGCGGTTGACGTCCCATTCACCGAGGCGCACTCGGAGTTCGAATCCTTTGTGTCTGTTGACAATATAACGATAAATTAGTTAACAGTAAAAATAAAACATACCTATGTTATTTTAGGACTATCTTTGTAAATATTTATTTTAAATGCTATTAATACTTACGACTTAATACAGTGAGCAGCAGTCATTATGTGAAGGCTGTCGATCAAAGTTCCACCGCAAACGTAAACGGATTCTTTGGGATCCTTCTTCAGGATAGCCGCTTGCCACGGGTATTCTCCGAATTCACTCTCGCCATCCTCGTAAGCCGGGGTCTTGATTCTGCCGTTGATGCCTTGAGAGTGCCTGATACCGCACTGGCCTCGGTTCGAAGCTTGCGGCGTCAGAGGTCGGCGGCAGCAAACTTGGTTTTGCCTGCATTGCTGAACTTGAGGACGTCCGAAGTATCCTTGACGCTGTATAAATTAAAAAAATTATAAGATTTCCACCGAAATGCATTTGGTTGAGATGTCAGAGATGGAAGGGTTACCTCTTCTATGGTTTCGTTAGCTTCGTCTACACTGATTTCTCTCTTCCTTCTGTTCTCGGGAAAACGGATGGTACTGCCTCCCCGGTTTGCCCCACGGTTCGAAGGAAGGGTAAGGGATCGGGAATAAGCGTATCGATTGGCGTAACCAGTCCGATCATTACCTACGCTTGCGTTTGCTGATCTTTCGTACCCATAACTGTGTATGTCACTCGGATGAGTATTGTAATTATTATAATCATTATTGTCGTCATAGTGACCGTCATCATCATCATAATAATCTTCATTGACAGGTGGAGGTTCACGAACGCTGTGTGGGTTTATTTTAGCGTATCCTGGCTCATAGTGTGGGTAATGTGGGGAGTACACGGGCGGCCCGTGATGGGGCGGTGACGGATGATGATGATGAGAAGGAGGGTAGTAGCTTATTGGAGGATGCGGGGAGTAGTGAGGGGGGTGTGACGGATAGCTCGGTGGTCCGTAGGGACCATAAGGATTATGATGATGATAATGTTCATGTTTATTCAAAAGATAAAGTTTTTTCTCATGGAAAAGATGTCCGATTTTGTTGACAACGTGCTCATTTGGCGTGACGTGCAAGTTGACAAATGGTTTCACTACTTTCTCGCCGTAATCATTTTTAGTCACTTGAACGGCGAGTAACGGATTTACAGACAGGAGACCTAAGTTCAATCCTCCGCTGTTGAGTGCGGGGCCGTAAGGGTTATTGATTGGATTGGAGTTGAATGGGTTTATGGGATAGCCGGAGTGGGAAGGCTGGGGCAACCCAAAAGAGACACCAAACGTGGGCTGCACTTTTTTGTCGCCGCCATTGCCGCCGAAGCCGGACAATCCAATGAGGCGCTGTAGTGATATTTTACTCATATAATTAATCGTAATTTTATCTTTAATGTTGAATGATGTTAGATATTGTCAGTGCCCATTGTTTAGTTGGTCTTTTGTGAACTGTTTCAACTTGGCTGTATGAAAATGAGTTTTCTTCAGACAAATTGCAACAGTGTTACCCCAGTCTCATTATGTATGTAGAAATGGTAATGAAGGGATTGTTCTGGGTATAAATATTTACGAATGGTATTTGAAAGGATGGGTTTGTTAGTATAAATTTGTCGATGCGAGACTAGTATGTATATTACAAGCATATTGATGTAACAGTGATGCAACAAATATAATATTAGATACGGTAATAAAGTAACCAACTCACCGGTTCTGCCTCCTTTGTGGACTCTGTTTCCTGATCTTCTTGAACTTCCCGTTTGCTTACTTTCTTAACTTCAGTTTCTGTAGCGTTTTGGGTGGTTTCTGTGTTAGATACTTCAGAGTTAGTGATGTTGTCTATTTGTTCATCAGTTAAAGCAGCAATTTCGCTACCCTTGTTTCGCGGGTCTATCGGCAAGTACAGGTCATCTCGGCGGCCAATAACCTCTTGGCTTGGGCATTGATCGTAGTTTACACATACGCAATCAAAATCTTGTGCTTTGCCTTCATGATAGCCAGTTTGATAGGCGTTGCCGTGTCCTTGCCCGAAAGTAGCCGGTCCTTGGTTGTAAAGGTTGTTGGAAGACCCTCCTACATTAAGCTCTTTCTTATAAAATTGAGAATTTTGTGTACTGTAAGAACCCAAGGAATTGCCGTATTTCTGATCCTCAAATGCGGCATTCGGATACTGGTTTGGTAAAGATTGGGTCAATATGCCGTTTGAACCGCCTTTGTTAAAACTATTATGATTATATTGGGGAGATCCGTAAATGGTATCTGGGTCATATATCGGTCCAGGAAGAGATCCACTCATAGGTTTGAAACCTCCTGAAGATTCACTGAAGCTGGCAAAGTCAGCTCCAGATGCCGTTATGACGCCCCCAGATGATTGCAGAGATTGACCTGCGAGGGATTGGGATGCGAGGTGTCCTACCGATCCGACAGGAATAGCGACTGGTTTGATTATTACTTTGGGGTCTTTTTCGGCATCACTGTGAACGTAGTGGTGGTGTACGTGCTGCTGCACAACGGAATCGGTTTTAGATCCCGTTTGAGAGCTGGGTGGTACTTTATTGTAGGTAGGCTTGGGGCTTTCAAAACCATATCCTTCGTTGTAGCTGGGAGGCTTTGTGACGTAGTTAGATTCGTAACCGCCGAAGCTGTTGCTTTGAGAGAAGCTGTTGCTTTGGAAGTTTCCGCTGGCAACACCTCCAGCTACGCCGTATTTGTCAGAGAAACCAGGACGAGGGCCGCTTCCATATCCTACTCTTTTTGGTGGGCCCTTTTGGGGAGGACGTGGGGGGTAGAGCATAGGCTTAGGTGGTCCATATGATCTGGGAGGGCCACGCAAAGCGATAGAAGCAACAGGTTTTCCAATAGGCTTAATATCGACTGGCTGGGCGTAAATTAATTCATCTGGAGAAACATAGGTGCGTTTTTCCTGGTTGACTTCATCCTCACACTGAAATATACAGAATTTTAAACCAATTTAAAATATGCATCAAGAAAGATAGAGTGAGAGTAGTATTCAATTATATCATTTAAGATTGTAAAAATAAAATTACTATGTCTCACCTGAACCAGACCCAAGGTACAAAGTCTCTCTTTAATGAGGTTTCTCGCTTCAGCGTCATCTCCGGCGTCCAAGGCTTCCTTGATCGTGGGATCACTGTACACATCTTCGTCAAAGCCGCCCAAACTTCTGCCTCGCTTGCTGCTGATCAGTTCTTCTACAACATCGTCGGCACTTTTTGATTCGGCTTTCTTCTCTTGACTTTCAGGTAATACTTCTCCCTGGAGGAGTTCAGTATTTTCGGCAGTTTGATCTGCCTCTTTGTCTTTCGAGTCAGCTCCCCACGACCAGTCCGCAGTCGTGCTGGCTATTAATAATGGAAGCAGTAAAAAAGTAATACTAGGCCACCGCATGATCTGAAAAAGAGAATATTATATTTTAATGGAGATGTTGATGACATAATGCTATTGTGCGTGTGACACTATTGGAGTGGTGATTTGATCCTTATTTAGTAAAGCATGTCATTGTTTCGAAACCGCCGGCGGAGAATCACTTTTACTTTCGCGGACAGCCTGCTATTACATAAGGTTCCGTAATGTCGGCGGAGCGCTGCGGCGACTTGCGCTCTCGGTGGGCGTGTGTCGCGAAAGCACTCTCACACTGTATTATGGATATCGGATTACGTATCATGACATCACGTTTTATTTTCATACAAGAATCACGAGCAAAAAAATTTTAACTCTATATTATAGCTTTCTTAACGCGAGTTACGCGTATGAGTAGTCCATCTAACTCCGGTTATCGGGGTCATCTTTTGTTTTTATTGTGAAAGAAAGTGACGAATCGGTGTCAATGCCGTGGTGTCGACCCGTAAGGAGGACACTCGATGCATTGACAGTCGTCGCCAGTAGCAGCTTTGTCGATGCGTCATAAAGTTTGGTAATATAGTTACGCAATTTCCCCGTTGCTGTCTTGTTTACTTTATGCAACCAGCGGACTCATTAGCGATGTTAGTGTATGGAAATTTCTCCCATTGTTTTTCACATTGATATCAAGATTCAGAACAATGTATAGAGAATGTGGGAAGCGTAATACACTTGAATTTACTTTAGTTGTATGCGCGTAATTTAACGCTAGCGTTGTAAAAGCTTTCACTCGTGTTACCGCTATTATGCTGTATTATTAATTAAATGTGACAAACGAGTGACTGTAATGATACTAATTAAGTAGGCAAGTTAATAACGGACACGAGATATATAGAAGATTCACCAAAATTAAGTGATCGCGTAAAATTGACAGAGTTTCATTTACTTGTTAATTTATGCTAAAATTTTCTCATTTATACTGAGGACAACGATCACGATTCCTCCACCAGCCAGTTGAGTGAAAGTAAATCCGAGAGGATCATGCAATTTCTTAGAGAAAACTGACATTTCCAATTGTAAAGTAATTACAATTTTATTAATCTGGTGACTCTAACTTGTAAGTTATTTTTCTTTGCACGATAATTAGATAATTTTCATTTCTTTTTTAGTAGATAATTGAATATATCGTCATCATTTCACTTGTAGAACGTCCTTTGCTGTGTATAAGTATTATTTCAAGTTATATAATAGGACTGGAAGGACAAAAATCAAATGCGAATTTGACACTTTTTGTAACTGATCACTTTTAGGCACTTTTTTTCCGATGCCTCTCCAATAGTGATAAGGTTTATCCATATTAGATGTTTATTAATAGTGTCACTGGTTCAATCATATCACTTCACCCACTTTCACAATTATGAATCTCCAATGTTGTTTGATGAAACACGATGCACTTTGAAAAAATGAAACCAAAACTTACTATTGTTTTGAAATTCCTTGTTTATCACCAAATCTAAAATTGTTAAGTTTTCACCACTTCACCGGCGCAGTGTTTGCGTCCGAATGACTTCCACTCCTACCACGACCACGCTTTATACTTCGACCAAGGTAAAGATGCATGCGCTCCGATTTTGTAAGACGATCGACGCAGACTCCTACCACGGAATACGTCTTTCTGGCCATCAGATATCGTTTCAACAACGTTTAACTCACAATTTGCGATAGAGAAGCTGTCGCTAAGGTGTCTTAGTACAGGGTCTGACGTCTATCTCATTGATCAACCCCTGGTTGTCTCATTCATGCGTTCTGGGTACAGTTTGGCAACATGGGTTTTATTGAGGTCGAATTTGCCGGATCTACATTGTGACCTATGAATTTAAAGAGGACGTCCTCTCTGTGAGTTATGTTCAGCAGTAGGTACATTTTTGATAAATTTGATTTGATTCAGACCGATAGTGTATGAAAAAGTTAATAATAGTTCTAACCAATCTCTTCAAGTTCGGAAATAGTATATGTGTTTCTATAAACCACTTTGTATCGGTCTTTTAGGAATTTGATAAAGCAGAGTATGAACTCTGCTTTATCAAATTAAATCTTTATTTTAAGAACTTCTTTAAGGTTCCAATAATAAGGTGATAATGAGTGTGATAAATTAAAAAAAAATGTTAGTATACCAAGCCCCTGAATAAATATATTCAGAGATTTAAAATCATTAGATTGTACTTAGTAGAGTAGTAGGTAGGTAATAGAAGAAAATAAGCTAGGAATAAATTAAAGACTTGTCATGCATGAGGTCCTTTTGAAAATTGATACAAATACAAATACAAAATACAAATACAAAATAATTTATTACCACAACAAATATACATTAGTTACAATTGCCAGGGGGCCTCAAACTCGGCTAAGCCTGTATCTTGAGGTCCGGTGTAGAATTGAGCAAGTAGACTTTGTTGCGCGCGCTTTTCAAGTAATATTTAGACATTAACTACAGAAAAACTAATGAAATTATAAATGCGGTCCTAAGTTTATTAGAGTTTGTCTGATTACTGATAGAATGTCCATGTGGCCCGTAACTTCTTAGCTGAAATCACAAAGGCGATGATTAATGATTAAAAGAAAATCAGACCCTTAGACCCAGTAAAGCTTATGAGTGAAATTGTTAGTTTCCTCTGGAATTGATTTTAAACTTTCATGTTCGGTGACTTTTCTCCAATATCAGTCCATCCAGCTAGTCAGTCTTTCACAAACTGTTCGACATATACTCACTTTGGTCCAGGCTTCTTTGCTAACACCGTTGTATAATCCTAACGAGCCATTAGCGCCCACCCTCCTAGTTATAATAAGGTAGATCTCCTAAAACAAACGTACTGCTACCAAAATTAGCTGGACCTACTTTCACAAGAATATCTTACGTTTTATTTCGCATATCTTTCTGATGAATTAATGAACTAAATCGGGTATAAATCGTCGATTTTGAACAGTTGATTAAATACTGTGTTTGTTAAAATGAAACCAGCAATAAATGTTAGTTGTGTCCTGGTTGCAACACGTGGCCCACTTTTTCTAATGCATTATTTTGCTGTCTTAGCGATTTATTAAAGTAATCGACAAATATTATTACAAGTCATCTTGAAATTTTTAACAATGATAGGGAGATAGAAAAGTGTTTGCGTAAATAAATTTAAAATATGAAAAAAAATTTTTGTTTTTAGAATCAACCAATATAAAGTGATGAAAGTTTGTACTTTTGCAAATCCGTCGATATATATAGGATTAAGACCAATAAAACCATCATTGTGAACAACTCTTACTATGGGGCCAACTCAAATATGATACTGTTTAATACGAAATTGCAACTCGGAATCGACAAATGTATGAAAAGCTGTTTTTTTTTCTGGAATGGTTAGCCCCTTAGTAAATGTTGTTCGTAATGATAGTCTGAATCAGCTCATTTCACTAAATACACCAGTTCTGGATAACCCTGTATAAATAAGTAAATAATTTGTTATTGCGAGGCTGCCGGTCGCGACTTGATCCCGGGCCCTGAACTTACGATTCTAAGGTCATACAGCACTGCTAGTGCTCATGTCATCTTTTGACATGTATGCTATCGTATCTTTAGCGTATGTGGTTTTTTCGGCAACTTTGATTCGTTCAAGAATCCCGCAGTTCCTGATTAGTTCCCACAGAGTCTCCGAAAAAGCTCTGTTTAGTTACATAACGAAAAATAATAAACAAAATCGATCATCATCGACGTCTGCTCCAAAAAGTCCTCGTACCACATTTCAGTACAAAAGACATCAACGCGCTACAATCAACATACATTGTTTTGTTTGGTCTATGTTTGCATTTTGTAATATAAGATTGTTATGGTTATATAGACTCGAATGAAGGTCATTAGCAGAAGACAATTCGTCAAAGCCTGACCTGATTGCGTGACATCACTAGTAAGATTAATGCCGAGTTGATGTAACTATACAATCCGCCGAGGCATGGGTCGCGTGTATATTGCCGAAAAGGTTTACAACATCTAATTTGGAGGCAGGATTTGACGTTATGTTGCACTCAACAGTGACTTGCACAAGTGGGCTTTCCAGCGCAGCCGGACCTGAGTGCACGCTCAGTGGCTGCGGTGGCGCAACGGTTCGCTGAACTATTCGAAGCGTGGCTAATTGTATGTTATGATACCCATGCTTTGATGGGTTCTCAGTGTTCTACTGTAAAATTAGAGTATATCCAATTTATATACTTATATTGGTTTCAATACCGTGGTTGTCTAATGGTAATGACACCCACCATACAATCGTGAGGTCGTGGGTTCAAATCGGGTTCCGTACTAATAAATTCCTCGGAATTTATGTACGGAATTGGCTTTTACACTACTGGCTTTTCGGTGAAGGAAAACTCGTGAGAAAATTCCATGGTTTTATGTGAATGGATTCACACATTAACCCGTACTGGGCCAGCGTGTTGAATATGATCAAATCACCCTTCTTGGGTACGCCTACGTCCTGCAGTGGACTATTAAAAAGGCTGGTACAGTACAAATTGGGTTCTAATTAATCAGGTCAAAGTCGATTGTCTAACAGTAATATGATCCAATTTAGTAAAAATGTGAGCATCTATAACTTTAATCTTAAGTAGTGATCCAAGTGACTTGATCCAGCGGTCACAACCCAGTGGCTCGCTCTAGTAGGCTTTCCAGCCGAGCCGGACCTGGTGCGCTGCTGCTTGCGCAAGAGTTCGCTGAACCTAGCCAATTCAAGTTGAAGAAGCGTAGCAAACTAATGTTTGAAAACAAGTTTTTGCCTACTTGTACTTACATACTTTAATTACTGTATTTTATGTTTTAAACAGTGTTCTTAATATATTTTCATACATTCAATTAGCTTAGATTTGTATAGAAAATCAAATCTTGGCTATACATGCCATATTTAGCATCGAGAGATGGGCTTACCTCTTTATCTATACGCCCACCACTGACAAAGTTAGCACAAAGCAAACGCCAATGTTCTTAGGTAAAGGAAGATTGGGAAACATTTCGTTACATTTCAAGAAATACGTAGTATGATCGTATGCTAATGATTCTTTACCATTTTCATCTGCAGTTTCGTACGAGACCCAGTTAGCAGAAATAGTCATATTTGTACATGTAACCAAATGATGTAAGGATCTCTTAACGTCACGAAACCTTGGCCGATATTTTGGTACAGTAAGCAGGTACCAAACCAAGGTACTAAGTGTGATCTGTCATAATTTTAGTGACGCATGACGAACCCGTGCTTTGTCTCTGTCTCATATGGACGTTGCAATATTTTAAAGGATATACAGATTGACTACTCAAATGTATAATTTAAATTGATGGTATCATCGCCAGTATAGCAAAATTTTCACTTTCTTAATTCAAATTAAAACATAACATCTGAACTGTCAAGTTCTAGAATAGAGACTACGCACCGGTAAATAAAGCGTGGGACGGTCACCCACAGGATGATGGAGATACAATTTAAGGGATGCCCACCAGTTATATTGATAATTTAGAGGCTTATGGTCCAGCAGATTATTGTGATGAATGTACTAGTATTGTTTCTCAAAATTAAAATTGAGATAGAGCTTGTTCTCTTTGTTTGGTAGGTACATTCTGTTAAGATGTTAAAATGATTGAGTAGTACTGTACTGTACTGTACCAGCCTCTTTTAGTAGTCCACTGCAGGACGTAGGCCTACCCACGAAGGGTGATTGGGCCATATCCACCACGCGGGCCCAGTGCGGGTTGGTGGATTCACATACGCCATCGAATTTCTTCTACGGACGTATGCAGGTTGCCTTACGATGTTTTCCTTCACCGATAAGCCTGTGGTGTGAAATTCCGTACATAAATTCCAAAGAACTCATTGGTACGGGACCGGGGATTCGAACCCACGACCTCACGATTGTAAGGCGGGTGTCACTACCTCTTGACCACCACGGCTTTTATTAAAGTAAACGGATATTAAGTTAAACGGATTGAGTAGTAAATGATTTAAACAGACTACGATTTCGTATTATGCTTTTCAAACCAAATAAGGTGAATTTCTAATAACTTATTTTAACTAATTTTTTTATGGTTGAGACTTTAGGTCCATGGGGGCCGGACGCCCTATCACTCTATAAAGACTTGGCCAGGCGGTTAGTAGAAGTGACGCGTGACCAGAATGCTGGCGTCTACTTTGGTCAAAAGCTCAGCATTGCCATTCAGCGAGGCAATGCTGCCAGCATTCTGGCCACGTTTCCTTCTACAAAGGGGCTTTTAGATTAAGTTTTATATGTTATAAATTTAGTTTTGTATATATATTAGTTTTAGTGATATTTGTATAAGTTTATTTTTAATTATGTAGATAGCTGTAAATAGTACGTTCTCCAATGTTATTTAAGTTTGTTGCAATAAAAGTTCTCACTTATTTTATATTATAGTAGAATTAGTAGAACTACATTTTCTATTAAGCACGCTTTTTCTCTTTACAATTACTATCAACTCGTTAACTACGCATTTCCTAGTGTCTCAAGTGACTGATATTGCTTTGCTATTAGGTTTTCCATTAGCTAACTGTGCATTGAACCCGACACGAGTCAAACAGATCAATCACTTTGATCGTGAAAACTTGACCACTGCATTCAGACTATAAGATACGTTTTTATAATTTGAACTTTATTTCGCGTATAATTTGCAATTATTGTTTTTCGTATTATCTAGAGCTATGAATAAGTGTGCCTCAGGAAATATAACAAGTTGTAGGTAATAGGTGTAGGTAGGTAACCTAATCATAACACGCCCTTGCAATACCATCTACGGGTGTATCTCTAGTCCGATTAAATCCTAGAAGATGTTCGTCGCGTCATTTGTTCAACAACTTTGACTCTGGAGCTAACTTGGTATCGATAACGGATATAAATCTGCCTCATATAAAATTGCAACGTTATTTTTTTCGAATTACGGTAAAGCCACAAAGTAAAATTATTAAAATGACTGTGTGAATCTCTCCTTATCGCATTAGTAACTACACTATTTTTCAATAACCCTGTACGAAATCAGAAGCACCATCTCTGTCTTTGAGTAACAGTACTTCATGGTATTCTGTGGTAGTAGTCTAATGTTTACATTTTTTGCCTTCTCTCCACGTGACGTGTAATTAGTTTGTGCATCAAGAGAAGCGTCGTAGGTGAGGTCGCCTGTGTGACATTTTACTAATTTTGTTACGTTGATAACACTGTTCTGTCATTACTAGTACAACTAAAAGTGTTTAATATTTGGTAGACACCAATCCGGGTTTCACCAGTACTCGCGTCTACCAAATATAGTCGGTACCTTGGCTGCTGATTAAAATCTTATTGTTTGTTCACCGTAACGCCACAACGGTTCTCTTTTCGCACACTCTCCGAGAATTATTGTGTAATTCCGACCGGATGCGTCTAGTTAGATATAGAAGATCAATGTCCGATTTTTGTATGGGAAGATTATGAAATTATCTACCTTTGAAACGTTTTATTACATTAAAGGTATCGTCATTTAAGTTAAATGATAAAAAAAAGTGGACAATCTTATTATTAATCGTTTTCGTACAGAATTATTTATTTTTCTTCCGAATTCCCAAAAAGGAAGAGATTTCAATACGATTTCATTTTTCTTTTAATGTATGTTAGCTGATGATTAAGCCGTGGTGGTCTAGTGTAATGAAACCCGCCTTACAATCGTGAGGTCGTGGGTTCAAATCCCGGTCCCGTACCAATGAATTCCTTGGAATTTATGTACGGAATTTCACACCACGGGCTTTTCGGTGAAGGAAAACATCGTGAGGCAACCTGCATACGTCCGTAGAAGAAATTCGATGGCGTATGTGAATCCACCAACCCGCACTGGGCCAGCGTGGTGAATATGGCCCAACCGCCCTTTATGGGTAGGCCTACGTCCTGCAGTGGACTATTAAAAAGGCTGGTACAGCTGATGGTTCCGTAATTTATAAACTGTATTCATTCATCCATCAACCGTAGGATGTTTACTGCTGGACATAGACTCCTATTGAACTATAATAAGCCCTGTTACAAGTGGCTTGCATATGCATATGCCATTTAAACTTGCTAATCCAATGGGCTGTGACAGTAATTTTGGCCGTGTACGTATATTCTCATTCCTGATTTGAATCAACTGCATAATATTGCATATAATGAAATATTTCAAAATTAAATTGTTTTTCAAATTTATTTCAAAGAAAGTTCATCAAAATTGGACCAACATACTGAAAATATTTCTTACAAAGATCTTTATTTTATGGTCGTTATAGTGTCCATTCTTTGACTGTTACTGGTTTATTTTTCTATACTACTATGTACTAGTTTTTACCCGTGGCTTCGCCCGCATGATATTTTAATTTTTGACGCAATATCATTATAATTTATAGCCTATGTGTTATTCTGATATATGAGCTATATTATTGCAAAGTTTCATCTCAATCCGTTCAGTAGTTTTTGCGTGAAAGAGTAATAAACATCCATCCATCCATCCTCACAAACTTTCGCGTTTATAGTATTAACTAGGATAGGATAGTTGTATGGGCACATATCCTTGTGAAGCTAAAGTCACATTAGTAAAACACCTATTGCCTAAAATATGAATGAATGCTCTGATGGCACAACGATGACATTGAAAACCGCTATTGTTAGTGGTTGTTACGAAATATTTCTCGGGAAAGACGCCAAAACATTTACTTGGAGTTTTCCTTAAAATTAATTTTAAATTAATACCGAGAAATAAAGACATTTGAAAAGTAGTTGTATCGAATTAGTGTTGCGCAGCCAACGCAGGGGTTTTCCGAGTTGCGCCTATTGCGCCGCGCGAGGTCAGGCACGCGAGCGTTGTCTATCGAACAGAGGAATACATTGAGATGTATTGTAATATTTGTAATTAGGATTTTATTAGAATGATGGTAAGAAGCTAATAATATAATTTCTATAGAGTATCGGTATATATACACAGTCAGGTCATAAATTCTGTCACATGTTTAATATAAAATAATTGAAACTAGTTTATTCATTATGTAACCATTTATATACCAAAATTAATTTAACAAAACAGATTCTTATGACAATAAAGTTTATTCAAAATGACCTCCGTGGTTTTGAATACAGGCCTTCAATCTGCGCGGCCAGTCGTCTATCGCAGCACGAACGAGGTCCATGTCAATATCGGCGGCTGCCTTAGTCAAGGATGTCTTGAGTGACTCCAAATTGGGATGAGGCTTTGAGCACGCCTTTTCCTCCAAGTGTTGCCATATCTTGTAATCTAACGGACTCAAATCTGGACTGGAGGAGGGCCAGTCTTCGTGCCGGGTGAAGTCGATTTCACGCGCCGCCAGCCAGTCTTGTGTGCTCTTCGCTCTATGAGCTGGCGCCGAATCTTGTTGGAATACCCAGTGCCTGTTATTGAACATGGTATGAGAAACAGGTTCCACAAGGTTCGTCAGGACTGTATTTTGATACACAACTGCATTCGTTTTTACACCTTTCTCACAAAAATGTACCTCTGTTAAGCCCCAATAAGAAACTCCCAACCATACCATGAGCGAGGATAGAAAATGACCTCGTTGGACACGCGGAATACGGTTGCTCGCTTCTTCACTACTGTGTGCGTACACCTTATCATTTTGTTTGCTGTAGCTCTCTTCTACGGTAAAAATTTTTTCATCCAAAAAAAGAATTTCCCGATATTTTTTCCCGCGTACCGCTTCAACAAAGCGCGGCATCTCTTCAGTCTCAGGTCCATTAGACGAGCATTTAAATGATGTCCCATTTTTCTTCGATATGCCCGAAGCCTTAAGTCTTCATTTAACACCCTTTTCACCGTGGTTCTGCTTAACCCCACCTGAAGGGCCAACAGTTTCTGCTTACGTTTGGGATTTCTTTGAATTCGCGCCTTCACAGCTTTTATCACTGCTGAAGTCCTAACAGACCGAGGGCGAGCACTTCTTGACCTGTCATCGACACTAGAGTCTTCATTGTATCGTTTGATGGTACGATAAACGAATCTTTTGATTATATTCAAATTTTTCAGTAAGTACGAGTATGTCAAAAATTTGAATTGGCGCGTAACCGCAACGATGCAACGCAATAACACGATCTTCTTTAAGCGTCCACTCCATATTTAAAAATGAAATGATGAATGTAAAGTTCTAACAAGCATACATTTTTATTTTCATGAACAATTCGAAATTCTAATTCAATAAACTTTTTTATGGCCAGCATTCTAAAAGAAAAGTTTTTACTGTGTGACAATACTTATAACCTGACTAGGTATATATATAGACTATCGGTAAAAATAATTACTAAGAGAAAGTGTAAACAGTTTAGAAATAAATCACTCATTTTAACATTTATGTGCAGCGCTCGTAGCGTAGTTTGATTTTTGTCAGCGATCATTGAAATTAAGCAACGTTCCGCACGGTCAGTATTTGGATGGGTAACCGCGGGTGGCATTTTCCAACTGAGCGCTACCGTGGCTCGGATGAGACGTTAAATTGTAGGACCCGGTTGTTTTAACAACATATTTGCCTTCAGTCGGCCTAAAAACTTTGACACCATTACTTAAAATTAAGTGCAGAAAAAATGAGTATCAAAATTGACGAATTAAATTACTTTACAAAATGTATTATTACCCCGAAGAAAATTATTTATCTGTATATTGGAACAAATCATACTTGTTTGACTTAAATATGATCTTTAACTTTTGTAATCAGATTGAACGATTAGATTCTAGATTGAACCATCCGATACAATATAAACATTCAATAAATATTCGTATCATTTTTTTACATCCATTTGTGTAGTAATTATGGTTCTCAAAACATTACATATTATTAGGTGTTATTTTAATCATTTTATCATATTAGTGACAGAGATAGCTTTCTTCTTATAAAGTTTTGCTCTAATATCTGATACTTTCATTCAAGTTACATTGTGAAGTAACTACATAAGTAATAAACTTATTTGACTGCCTCGGTGGCTCAGTGGTTAGTGACCCTAACTTCTGGATCAAAGAGGCGTGGGTTCGATCCCCACCCAGGGCAAATATTTATGTGATGAACATAAGTGTTTGCTCTGTGTCTGGGTGTTATTAAGTTACTATCTATATAAGTTCATTCATTCGGATTTAAGAGCACTGCTCTTGTCGGTGGAGCAACTTCCACGTCTTGCGGTCTTCCGCCAGTGTCTTCACCTCCCTGTACGACATGACCTCTACCTTCTCTTTGATCTGATCTAGGAGCGCTCTCCGTGGTCTTCCTCTCCCTCTCTTTCCTTCTACTTTTCCTTCTATTATGGTTTTCATTAGATTGTCATGTCGTACAAGGTGGCCAAACATCTTTCGCCTTCTATTTTCAACTGTTGTCAAAATTTTTCTTTTCTCTTTTACCATGTCGAGCACCTCTTGGTTTGTTTTCTTTTCAGTCCAACTGATTTTTTCCATTCTTCTCCAACACCACATCTCGAACGCCTCAAGCCGTTCCCTATCTTTCTGTGTTAATATCCATGTTTCGCTTGCGTAAAGTGCAATGCTCCATATATAGGTTTTGATCAGTCTTTTTTTGATATGTCTTGCTATTTTAGATTTGAAGAGGTGTTTTTTGTTGTTAAACGCTTGTTTGGCTATTGATATTCTAATTTTGATGTCGGTGGTGCATTTCGCGTCATTGGTGATGGTGCTCCCTAAGTATTTAAATGATGTTACCTGTTTTATTTCGAAATTATTTAGCTCGATTGGATTATATGGTGGAGTATTTCTTGTAATGGTCATTATTTTGGTTTTATTTACGTTTATTTTAAGTCCTATTTCTTTGAAAGCGCGGTCCATGGTTACTATAAGTTTTTGGAGTTCTTCTTGGGTTTCTGCTAGTGCTGCGATGTCGTCTGCGTATCGTATGAAGAAGATGCGTTCGCCATTGCATTTCACACCCCCATTTTCTGACTCTTTTATTTTTCTTATGGCGTTTTCGATGAGATTGTTAAAGATCGTTGGTGAAAGGGGGCATCCTTGCCTTACTCCTCGTTTTATTTTGGCCTTTTCTGTTTCATTTCCTACTTCTATTACTGTGTTTTGATTCTGGTATAGTTTGTGTATTATTCTTCTATCTCTGTAGTCTATTCCTATGTTTTTTAGAGTGGTCATCATTTGTTTCCAGTTAATGTTATCAAATGCTTTTTCGAGATCTACGAACGCTACGTGTGTTTCTAGTCCTAAATCAATTCTTTTGTTACTAATCATTCTTAACGCTAAAATTGCTTCCCGCGTTCCTTTACCTCTCCTGAATCCATATTGATCTTCGCTTATGTTGAGTTCTGCTATGGGTCTTATTCTGTTGTGTATTATTTGTATGAGGATTTTCGATGCGTGAGATATTAAGCTGAGGGTTCTATGTTCTTCACATTTTCGTGTATTTGGTTTTTTGGGTAGCATAACTGTTTTGGTTGTTTCGAAGTCGCTTGGGATGATTCCTGTTAGATACATTTGTTGAGTTAAATGAAATATTTCATCAAGTAAAGGGTCGCACACCGCATATTTAATAAGCTCTATGTTTAACTTATCTGGTCCGGCTGCTTTTCCACTTTTTATATTTTTTAACGCTTTATCAAATTCTTCTCTTAGTATTGGTGGGCCTAGATTATCTTTATCTACTGAGGTTTCTTTTTCTAAATCTTCTTCTGAAAGTCCTTCTCCGTCGTATAACTGCTCTATGTATGTTTTCCAGCGTTTTGCTATTTAATTTCCGTCTAATAATATTTTTCCATTTTCATCTAGAATGGCTGTGCTTTTAGATTTATGTTTAGTGTCTAGTTTCTTTATGGTATTGTAAGCCTTTTCCATCTTGCCTTCATTTAAATATTTTTCTATAATGTTACAATCTTCTTCTATCTGTTTCTGTTTTGCTTCTGTACATTTTAGAGTTATTTTGTTTGTAAGGATTTTGTATTTTCGAATACTGTGTTCGTCGTTTTTATTTCGCAGTTTTCTTCGTTCTAGCATCAAGTCTACTATTTCATCTGTTATCCATTTTTTTCTAGGTACTAATTTCATTTTTTCTAAACATTCATTTGCACTGGTTTGTATTATTTGCTTTATGTTTTTCCATTTATTTTCTATATCTGTTTGACTAGGATTATGTAAGTTGTTTTTATATGTTTCTAATTTGATTCCTAACTTATTACTATATTTCACACAAATATTGTTACTTTTATCCTTAAGACTAGTGAGATCCATTAGCTTTGGTCTATTTTTCCTTTTTTTTATTTGAGGCTTTATGTCGTGGGTGCTTATTAGGAGATTATGATCAGAGTCTATATCGGCACCTGGCAGAGTTTTGCAATTAGTTACTGTTTTCTTATGTTTGTTTTTGATTAGAATATAATCTATCTGCTATCTTCCTATGTCGCCTGGCATTTTCCAAGTGTATAGCCTCCTTTTATGTTGTTTGTAGCGAGTATTTAGTACTGTGAGATTTTGTTCGTTACAAAATTGCACAAGTCGTTCTCCTCTTGTATTTCTATTTCCTAACCCATTTTTTCCTACTGCCTTCCCTTCTTCTCTTTCACCTATTACTGCATTAAAATCACCCATGACTATCAAATTGTCGTTTTCTTTAATTGTGTCTATTATTGTATCTATGTCGTTGTACAAATCTTCAATTTCTTCATCTGGGTGGCTACCCGTGGGCATGTATACTTGTATAATCAGTAGATCTGATGTAGTAGTTCTAATTTTCACTGCTGTGAGGCGGTCACTATGATGTATGGTATTTTCTACTTGTTCTGCCCACTTTTTGTTCAAGACTATTGCTGTTCCGTTCTCCCCTTGTTTGTTTCCAGTATATATTATCCTATAGTTCCCGTTCCAATAATCTCCGCTTCCCTCCCACCTTATTTCACTTAATCCTACTATATCTAATTTACATCTTTCCATTTCTATTAACAATTTTTCAAGTTTCCCTGGTAGTAGCATTGTCCTCACGTTCCATGTGCCTATTACACATATAAGTATATATTCAAAAATAAGTATATGTAGTATATCAGTCTCTGGTAGCCATGTCACAAGCTTTGCTTAGTTTGGGGTCAGATGCCGAGTGTAAGATGTCCCAAAATATTTATTATTTTTTTATTATTTATTATCTTGTACTAGTGTTTGCCCGCGTGAAATTTTGACTTATGTGGTATTCTCTTGGAACCTTTTATTTTTTCGGGATAAAAAATAGCCTACAATTTGCCACTTTCCGACCTTTGAATTATATCCATGCGAAAATTCAAGTCAATCAGCTGCTCTGTTGCCGCGTGAAAGAGGAACAGACCAATAAAGTACTTTATTACAAAGCTACTAACAAAATATTACAATATTAGTAAGGATATGGAAGAGAGGATTTGCTATAGGAATTTTCCTAAAAACAAATAATTCTAAGCCTCTCCAAGGTTTCTCTGTCCAGATCAATATGATGACCCAGTTCGATGCTTGATGCATTGTTATTTGTTATTATGAGTTTATGAGTCGCCACGTAACTCTGGGCTTCCCTGCGTTCCTGTCAAGGACTCCCGAATTACCCGCGGCATTGCTTGCTGGGTTTTCACGCGTTTCAATGAAGGGAAACTCGATTTCTTCGGGTTATGGCCAACTACTTGTCATGTATTACGTTTCTTAGAAATTATTGTAAGTTATGTAACGCGATGATCATCATGCGTCATTAAGTACCTAACCAAAAGGAGTCGACACGCCTAAGCACCGAAGTCTGCCAAGTCAGTGGGATGTGAAGAAACGCACACAAACCAAAATATAAGCAAGTTTACACGCACACAAATGTAATTAACTAACACTAGCTGAAAATTAACCCAACACAAGCGCAACCACAACCGCAACCGGTCGCGTACTTTTGGCAGAGGGGTACGCTTTGCAGTATCGACTCGTTTTGGTTAGGTACTTAATGTCATGCGTGCACAGATATGGTGGGATGCTTTTGTAAATGTTGGCTTCATAAACTTTTTAAAAATATAATTTGACAATGCTTACAAAAAATGTGTACTGCCCATCCTCTTTCGCGGCGCCGAAACATGGCCTCATACCAAAAAGATCAGAGCAAATAAGAAAATCAAGAGACAATGTTGTGACCAAACAAGTGAAGCCAACCAAAATTACGTCTCGCTGTGTACAGACAATTAGACACACATCCACGTACAACGAAACTACGCCTTGGCATGTCAGTCGAACTATGGCGACGCAACACCGACGCATTCACACATGTATAAAAAACCGGCCTCACTTGACTGTTCAACGACGTACTCTCTTACTTTTTTTTTTTGCCCTGATCCAAAAAGCATCTTCATAAAAATCCGTGTAGCTCAAAGAGCGATGGAATGGGCCGTGGTATGTATGCGCTTAGATGTACCTACGTAGATCGTGTCTCAAACGTGGACATTTGACAATAAAGTCGAATTCGCATATTGGGCTACCCACGACTGGCGTACAATGTCGAAAAGAGGTGATTCAAACCACAATTGTGAACAACTTTTGCTTTGGGGCCAACCCGGAATTCGAGAAAAAAAATCAACTGTTTCATACTTTTTGTGATTCCGAGTCGCAATTTTGGTTAAATCAGCAGATTTTTCTTGAATTCCTGGAATTCGAAATTTTTTCTAAATTGTTCATGGTGATAGTCTTAATCCTCACCCTCACTCACTTACTTATATAGGTACAGAATCGCCAGGCTGTAGTGGAGATGAGCAGTACACTCGGCTAAACGGGTTAGTTACAGATGGATCAATCAGCGGTGGTACCTAAAAGAAGGACGAAGACATAGAGGACCACAGAGGAGACCACCAGTCCACATTACAATACGTAGCTCGATACCTGATGCATTGTTATTATGACTTTACGACGTAATTTTACAACTTATTGTGCTTGTATGCTGTCACACCGCGGAAGTTGTTAGCCGGTCAATCGGTAATTTCTTTATTTTAAGGATTATTGCGACACGAGAATTTAGTTATGTAAGTAAAATAAAGTACCTACATACAGGTAGGTAAGTTTATTGTTAGGTAGTAGGAAGTAAATATTAAATAAGAATAATTATTTATTTTTCGTCAAAAATGGCACAACCGAAAAATGTACGAAATTCGAATAGTTCGCTCGAATCGACGTAAACTACTTTTTTAGATCTTGAAATTTAAAAAAAAAATGGGGTACTTAACCCATGAAAGAACAATCATCAAAATGGATTCACAATTAGCGGAGTAATCGCGTAACATACGAGTACATACATAAACATACAGTAGAAGTGAAAACCTTCTTATTTAAAGTCGGTTAAAAACAAAATATAATAAAAGGAAAAGTAGTCTAATACGCTTAAATATCCAATAATAGCGACATCTTGTGGCTGTTTCCCACTCTAACAAGACCTACGCTCATGTCGGACTTATGGGTTAAACGTCTACGGCGTTATTCGCAGCGTCGTAGCAAGTGTGTAGCTGACTCTACAACATTGTCTACGTTACATTCATTCGGGCACTATGAAAGTTTAAGCGTGTAGCTCTAGATGTCTCTACCAGAATGTTCGAAAACCGCACTGTTTCTATATAATACAACTGAATAGCGGTAATAAGTTGGTCCAATAAAATTGCCGTAAGGAGTTCGTGAATTCTATCGTAGATGGCATTGAAATATAGTGTAACAAAATTCTCAAAAAAAAACGTTATAATTGCAACGCGTCCAAGCAGCTTTGTGTTTTGCTCATTTTTAGTGTTCCGTACCTCAAAAGGAAAAAATGGAACCCTTATAGGATCACTTTGTTGTCCGTCTGTCGTCTGTGTGTATGTCAAGACTCTTTATCTCGGGAACGCGTAAAGATATCGAGTTAAAATTTAAACTATATACCTATATCTATGGTTTCTTGCAGTTGTGTAAAAAAAAAATTCTCAGTTATCATTTAAAAAAGTTAGAGCCGTTTATGTCGTAAAAACCGCATATTTAGACACTCACAAAAATCAAAACCTACAGGGTACTTCCCGTTGACATAGAACTGTGAAATTTGGCGAGAAGCATTGTCTCAGAGTACACATATAGGAATAAATCTGAAAACTGTACATTTTTATTTAAATCACAAAAAAATAGGGCCTCAAAATTCACGAAATATGGGTTCAAAATTCAAAGTGAGTAAATCGTATCATTTAAGGTATCATATAAAAGAACTTCATTAGCACATGCTAAAACAGGTTTTAATTATTTTAACAATGTGTTTGTACGGAACTCTCGATGTGCGAGCCTGACTCGCACTTGTCCGGTTTTTGTATATTTTATCGATATGTATAAGAGGTTCGCTGTTAAAAAAATACCTATTGCAACTATTTTATTTATTTTTCATTCTGAAACAATACAAAATAGTATTCTTCCACATCATCATTATATCAACCACAGGATATTCAATACGATTTATTCAAACACAATTATACGTAATAGACACAAAACCATTAACATAACATGACATTACTCATTGTTATTGATACGAGTAATATTGCAATGTACAGTAGAATGTCTAGTCTCCGCCTTGATATATGAACAAAATAAAATTTACATAAAAATTGCTCGATGAATTGGATAGCAATCTGGATTTTATGGTCTTATTGGTTCTAGCAATAAAAGGCATTATCACCTTAAATTGCGGATGTCGACCGCCTCGGCCAGATCAGAGTAATAAATCACAGTAATGTTTACGTCATTATTTTTTATGCTCAGGAATGTACATATACATACTGTATCGCCAATCAGTGCCAAAATGCCACACAGATTGTCTCAGGACAAAGGTATTTACGAATTTTTGTAGAACTGGCTACAAGGACGGTTACTTTTTTCTTTCTAGTCTAATAAATCAGATCATCAGTGCTCGTATAAATTTGGAGATGAGTCGGGTTTGATTGTCAGTCGATACCGAATCGTGTTTGAGATTTTTTGTACTAATTTCTTTGTAAAGATGAAGCTGTTCATGGTGTTCTGCGCTTTGCTCGTGGCCGTGGCCGCAAAGCCTCAGTTCCTGGTGTCAGTGGAGCATCCCTTAGCTACTGCTGTCATTGAGCCTGTGGTGCACCTCCGTAGCGCTCCGGTGGTCGCTCCGGTGGTATCTCCCGTGACGTCACTTCATGCGGTGGTCGCTGAACCTGCCCTGCATACGCCTGTTCACCACTCCGTTGTAGTTCCAGCTCCAGTCTACGCCTGGTAGACTACATGACATCATCTAAATTTGTGAAACTTGATTACCTATATATTTTGATATAATATTTATATATGTTACGGATGTAATACGTACGTATTGAAAATAAATTGCGATGGTCCTGGATATTTATTTTAATAACCCTATTGTATTTTATTCATTTAAATATTTAAGTATTATTTTAAGCTGATTTTGAACACGTAAAGCGCAAGTGTAAAGACCCATCATCATACATTTTATTCACCATTATTATCACCATACAGCTGTCAGTATGCCTCTCTTATAGGTTTCCAATTATTCATTGTCATCGCCATACTGTCAATGCTGTTAGCCTCTCCTTTAGATTTCCAATAAGATTGGTTGGCGGCGGTTTGCGGTTTGCAGCGCGTTACTGCATTCTCGTAGACATTAGCAGTAGATCCTACGCTTCTTTTGCTGGTATATGGTCTCTATTCGATAACTGTAGAGCCCCTTCAGATAGCAGCTATACGTACTATGTGCCATAACAACTGCTACTTCAATTTGTTATTCTTAATTTCATTGCATCATTTATTAAAGTGCTTTTTCCTAAAACTTCTTAAAATAAAATATATACCTACAAAGAAACGCATGAAATGACGTAATTAATAGACCCCACAATCCATCCTAATCAAGTTTTTCTTCTAAAAGTTGATAAATTGATATATTTATGACTTACGTACCAAGATTTGTCATAAATCCAGTTGTATCGATATAAATTAAGCTACGACATCAATTTTTAGTTGTTACATCCGTAGAAGATATCATAATGTTAGTAGGTATTAAATGCCTGGTTGTAATACTTGCCTGAAGGCGGATCTAGATTACTCGATCAACAACTCAACATCCCGTAGCTTACGCCTACTCGGCTCGGGCCCGTACCTACTGTATTTGTCGTAGGATGACTTAATAAACCGCATTTCTGCAAAATTCCTAGGAAATTTGTAAAAACACACAATTAGACAATATTTCTCAGTTTACTGGGATTTTTGCATAAATACGAGCTGCTTTACTGAGATTAAAAAGGAATCATCGTTTTTGATTCTTAACGACTTGACAAAATGCTTTACAGCAAAATACCCCAAAATAACAAGGTAAAACTAGTGAAAAATATAATCATATGGTGTAATTATTTATCTCAGAGCAAAAAAAATCATGAGGGAACGTCGTTGAACAGTCAAGTGAAGCCGGTTTTTTATACATGTGTGAGTGCGTCGCTGTTGCGCCGCCACAGTTCGACTGTCAAGCCAAGGCGTTTCCTTGTACGTTGATGTGTGTGTAATTGTATGTACACGGCGAGGCGTAGTTTTGGTTGGCTTCACTTGTATGTTCACAACATTCTCTCTTAATTTTTTATTTGCTCTGAGTTATTTAACAAATATCTAGACTAGATGGTCCAGTAATTTTGTCTATGTTATTCCTAGGATTTTTGCGAAAGAACAGTTTATCAAGCCATCCTACGACATATCGAAAACATATCGGCAATTCACTAGCAAACACAAACAATACTTGGTCCAGAGCTTAGTTATGGGTTAGATATCGTTATTATAGTCTAAGGAATCAAACATGCTAAGTACATTGTCGGGGTACGTAAACAATGCTTGAGCAATAAATATTTGCACTGAAATGCGCAAGTAAACGCAACTTAAAATAATTTTTGTATGAATTTTTAATTCGAAAGTATTAATGAAATGTAAGTGCTAAGTAAGTACGTATAAACCGGGTGGCTAACCCTAGTGTCAGATTTTTTAAGCCGCCTGAAGGCCTCTGACATGGCTAAACGGTTAAAACAACCGTTAAGTACTAAGTCATACATTATGAATACTTTTGAGTTATTAGGGTAGTTTGTGTAATAAATACTATAATATTCTCAGTATCCTTAAACCTATGTTACCTAAGACAATTAATCGATTGAAGATCATCATTTTGCATGATTTGTTTACTGTAGTAAAACCCATTTACATAGATATACCCTGTTTAAATATATGGATTATCATGGATACGAAACAATCATGATAACATATGCTAAACATACGTAACCATAAGACGGCGACGTTTTTATTTATTAAATATCTAAACTTAGATTCAAAATATAAAACAGGAAACAGCAGTCTTTTACGCATCAAATTCAAGCATGACTTGTCTACCTGTTTTATTATTGTGTTTCACGCTATGTTTAAGTAAGTACCACAAGTCGTATGATACTCGTATACTTATTTACCATGCAATTAAAAATATTAACATTAATTTCAATTCGATAATTTATTAAACCCTGTAAATACTTTAATTTATTGTTTAATTAAGTATCATTATTAATATTAGTTTTTAATAAATTGGCAATAACAACACAGACTATTTAGGTAGATAAGAAAATTAGAGTAGGTATATGTGGAAGTGGAAGTGATTCAAGAATTGAACATTTGACGATTGGCATTGCTGACGGCGATTAACCGCGTTATCCGCGTCGGAAGCTCGGCCGACACTGAGCAAAAGTTGCCCTAGAACAAGGCTGCTTACTTTCATATGACTCTTGACATTGCTTTTTCACTACCTAATATTGCTATGGCATGCTAAATAATAATAAGACAATTATTTGACCGCGGTCAGTATAAAAGAGCCTAATGCAATGTTAACCACATCAGTCGACCGATCAACGGTTTGAAGTGATCTTGTGTATCGTCGAATCTTAACACAGACCACGTGAAAATGAATACGCTGGTGGTGTTATTCGCTCTCGCCTCCGTGGCATGCGGCTCCTTGGTGCAGGTGGCGCAGCCCCCGCACCACCCCGCCGTGGTGCTGGACCCCCACGGCCGCCCGCTTGACACCGCTGAAGTGATCAACGCGCGTGCCGTGCACCTGCAGGCTAAGGCTCTGGAAGGCCACTACGCTCCCCTGGCGCACGCTGCTGTCGTCGCCCCCGTCGCCCACTCCGTGTATGCTGCTCCCCTGGCCTACTCTGCGTACGCCTCTCCCCTGCTGGCTCACTCTGGACTTGCTCACGGACATCTGCTGAAGAAGCGTTCCCTGGGACACCTCGCCTACAGTGCGCCCATCATCGCCGCTCCCTCCGCCGTGTCTCACCAGTCCCGCGTGGATGTGATCTCTGAGCCCGCTGTAGTGTCTCACGCCGTGGCCGCTCCCTTGTACGCGCACGCCGCTCCCGTCTACGCGCACGCTGCTCCCTTGGTCGCCGCCGTTGCTCCCGCTGCCGTGTCCCACCAGTCCCGTGTTGATGTCCGCACCAGCCCCGCTATTGTGAGCCACGCTGTCGCCGCTCCCGTGCTGGCGCACTCTGCGTACTCTCCCTTGGCCCACTCCGTGT
The DNA here is from genome assembly GCA_949316475.1 of Hypomecis punctinalis. Taxonomy (NCBI): domain Eukaryota; kingdom Metazoa; phylum Arthropoda; class Insecta; order Lepidoptera; family Geometridae; genus Hypomecis; species Hypomecis punctinalis. The sequence goes on from OX438810.1 coordinate 11,945,382, forward strand.
ACGCTTCTCCCCTGCTGGCTCACTCTGGACTCGCCCACGGACATTTTCTGAAGAAGCGTTCCCTGGGACACCTCGCCTACAGCGCGCCCATCATCGCCGCCCCCTCCGCCGTGTCTCACCAGTCCCGCGTGGATGTGATCTCTGAGCCCGCCGTAGTGTCTCACGCCGTGGCCACGCCCGTGCTCGCGCACGCCGCCCCTGTGTACGCGCACGCCGCCCCCGTGGTCGCCGTGGCTCCCGCCGCCGTGTCCCACCAGTCCCGCGTGGATGTCCGCACCAGCCCCGCTGTCGTGTCGCACTCCGTGGTCGCCCCCGTGGTCCACAGCGCGTACGCCGCCGCCCCGGTCGCGCATTCTTCCTTCTGGAGCTCTCCCTTCTCTCATCTGGCTCATGCTGCCCACTGGTGAAGCGATAAATAGGTTCGACGAAACGAATAACGAAAATAATTGTAGTTTTCGTTTTAATAGTGCATAATTATTAAAATGAATAGACAAATTAAATAATTTATATACCTCAAACAACTTTATTCCTTTATTTACCCGTAGATTAAGATATTTTATTGGTTTAGTATATACTTTATGCTAGAAACTAAGCTCTGATTATATTACTACTGTTAGCCGCACACTCGACTCGCCAAATCGAGTGACAGCGGTACAACACTAACGCGCGACGGATGCGCGCACAACACTAGCGACGCTACAGTTTGAACAGGGAATGCGCAATGGCGCGCGATCGTATCTTTTAATATTAATAACTATTGGATTAAAAGTGCAGTCTGTGATATATCAGTTTATAATACGCCCACGATCAACTACTAACTAAATTAGGGGAAGCAGAAGCATCCCCTTACAGTTCAGAATTGGGATCAGAACAAATCTGCGCCAATACGGCGCTTGCGTTTGCTTTCTGTTTTAGGTGACGGCGTGTTAATAAATACGGTTGTATGAGACAGGATCATCTATTACTGGTGGTACTAGCCGTAAAAAGCATCGAAAACAGTAAACATTTACTTCACGTAACAAGAAAGATGTGAAACTATGTTGTAATTTGCGTCGTGGACTGGCCCAAAATGTATGGGTAAAATGCCTTGAAATCCTGAAAAAAGTACGTGAAAACTGTAATCGTGCCTTATACCGGCTTAGTTTATCCGTGGATACCAAAATAACTGTGAGAAACGGTGAAATATGTATGGAAAGACATAACTGCGTCATTAGGTATTTGTCACAGTATCATAGTGCAACAAGCTAGAACAGTGGCTTGTAAGTATTGAAATATGACGCAATATCATCGAATGCAGGTAAATCTCTGGATTACTTACGTAGTTTCACCCCCAAACCAGGTATTAGTGATACCAAAGTTCATTGACCTGGTCATAACCTATTGCAACATTTGTATTGTATCCTGTTGAAAATGCTTAGAGTTTTAAGTGGCCCAACACCTAGTGCTAATGTGGCATGTATACACAGGAGTTGGCAACTAAACCTTCATGAAATGTTGTGGATACATGTAAGTATTAATTCAGTACCTAACGGTGAGATATGTATATCCAAACTATAGATTGTTGACATATTCTGAGGTCATCGACCTACACAGTTCATGAGCAGAAGTCTATCACAAGCCTGCAGAGTTATAAAAGTACTGTGTGGTACTGTGAATTCTGTAAGTGTTATATATGGTTATACTTGGCCGGTGTTAACTAACCAACAACATGGATCATGTAAGTAAAAGTGCTTTATTACCAACAAATACTGGACTGGAAGCTTGGCTATCATAGCCAGCAACAGCATGAACTAGCTGTGTCATTTATAATGCACTGTAGCATGAAATAATATGGTAAGAATTATATTACATGAAACATTACTCGCTCATTATATGGAAGTCAGTTGAGGATTTATATTGTACTGTGGAGGTCTCAAGGCACACTTCACTTGAATGACCTGCTAAGGCTGACTGGTTACAAATAGTAACTGGAAAGTATTCTTGCCTGTGGTTCTTAATTCTTGTCAAATGTTGTGTTGTAAAAACATAATCACATATTTAAATTTATTTGTTGAAAAACTGTACAATAAGACACATGTTCTACAAAAATGCTCCAGTGGTACAGCTCCAATATCAATAAAGTATAGTATAATACAGAGTGAATTTTACAGAGCACAAATCCAAAGCACTTTGAAAATTGGATTGGTTCAGTAGTACAAATACCATTTTTGCATTGACATTTTCTGGTCGGACCATCGCAATTGGTCATCAATTGTTGCAGTGTATGAGGCATTATGTCTGTAAATCTATGTATTGTATGTCTTAGTGGTAAGATACATATATGATTGCCTTACAAACATGAATAGCTTTTATCAGCAAAAATATCAACATTTGCAAGCAAGTATGGATACAATGTCCTCCGAATAAGTGAAATTACAAAGGCACTTACTAGTGTCGGGATAGACCTGGTGCACTATTCATGTTATGTATTACTTATAGTCGATGTGTCTCAACATTGTTATAAAAACATTGTTAAGGCTGTTGTACCCTCTTAAGGCTATACGACTTAAGGTACATTGACTACCTTGAGTACCCTAAAATACTGTGGACTGTAAATACTACTACTATTTAATCGAGTCACAATGTTGACCCCAATGGGCGGACTGACATGTCCTAGTGTAAGAATTTTGGATGGTGACATGCAACATGTAACTATTTGGAATGTTCTATGACTAATCAGTTTGAAAACTTTAATCAATACGGCAATGGTGACGATGGCATTATGGGGCACTTTAGAGACAAAGTGATTTGCTGTAACATTTTTCACAGGCGTCTTCAAATTTTGATTAATGTGTCATAAATGGACAGGAACAGTGTATGATGGTTTTTGAAAACACTCTAATGTATTGTTTATTATTTTCATGTCCAACGGACGGGAGCGGAGTATGGAGTATGTGTTATTACAACAATATCAGGGAATGTACTCCACCAAAGCGAATGGACCTTGTGCATCTCCACTTCACCGCAGGTGCGAGACATTGCGATGGCATATGTTACTCTGACGATTGAGATAGAATGAGCCTTCTACGAGCATGTGACGCCATCATCATCATCAACAGTATGTGTGTGACTCATAGCATCACATGAGGTAAACATTGCAATTATTGTCAGGGCCTGTAAAGAGCATGGTGTATGGAGAACATCATCAGTCATTATTACTACGATAGCAGTGAGTTAAGTGTAGCTTTTGCAGCTGATTCCATGAGGTAATCATTGATTATAAACAAAGCCTATAAAAGCATGTGGTGATCATAGATGATCAGGATTTGAGCGGCTATATATTACTGCCAGCTTGACTACTGTATAGCGTTGTATTAGCCTACTGCTGAACATAAGCCTACCCACGAAGGCGATTACCTCATTTTTGCCTATCTTGTTCATTCGATGCTCTGTGTAATGTCGATGATGACCATTGTCGGTCGTACCGATTGGAGCCTCCTAGAGGTAGAATGTGTTAAGGTTATAATCTTTGATCACGCTAACTGCCACAAGCAGCTTGTACGATGACATTTGTGAAATCATGTTTCATTCTGATGCCTGATTATTATTGAGTCTCCAAGCATTATTTTTGGTGGTCATGGCTAATCGGACTACGCAGAGCCTATAGGGCTCGAGACAAAATGATGGTCACTGTCATATATGAGTGAAGCTGTAATCAGACTCGAACTTCGACATCTTAAGATGACCATGCTTAATTGTATTAAGTGTAAGCATCCCAACAGCATCTAGATCAATTGTATGGGCTCCTTCAACCTATAGTCTGTGAGCGTGATCCTTCTATAAATAAGCACATTGGTGAGTGGTCATGATAATTTTAGCTCTCTGTAAGTAACTTGGTGAGTAATTATGACAACTTGAGCTTTCTAAAAGCTATGTGGCAGGAAGGTCCCTGACCTTCACGAGGCGTGGTACCTGATGCTGAAATCTCCCACCGATATAGTCTGTCCTCAAACGGACAGGACGTGTATTTAGTCTCCCAGCGGGACAGTCTGTCCTCTAACGGACTGTACGTGTATCTGAAATCTCCCAGCGAGATAGTCTATCCTCTAATGGATAAGACGTGAATCTAAAGTCTCTCCGCGAGACAGTCTGTCCTTCAATGGACGGGACGTGTAGACGAAGTCTCTCCGCGAGACAGTCTGTCCTTCAATGGACGGGACGTGTAGACAAAGTCTCTCCGCGAGACAGTCTGTCCTTCAATGGACAGGACGTGTATTTTGTCTCCCAGCAAGACAGTCTGTCCTCTAACGGACGGGACGTGATTTTAAAGTCTCACAACGAGACAGTCTATCCTCAACGGATAGGACGTGTACCGCGAGTCTCACAACGAGACAGTCTATCCTCAACGGATAGGACGTGTATCGCGAGTCTCACAACGAGACAGTCTATCCTCAACGGATAGGACGTGTACCGCGAGTCTCACAACGAGACAGTCTATCCTCAACGGATAGGACGTGTATCGCGAGTCTCACAACGAGACAGTCTATCCTCATCGGATAGGACGTGTAACGCGAGTCTCACAACGAGACAGTCTATCCTCAACGGATAGGACGTGTAACGCGAGTCTCACAACGAGACAGTCTATCCTCAACGGATAGGACGTGTATCGCGAGTCTCACAACGAGACAGTCTATCCTCAACGGATAGGACGTGTAACGCGAGTCTCACAACGAGACAGTCTATCCTCAACGGATAGGACGTGTAACGCGAGTCTCACAACGAGACAGTCTATCCTCAACGGATAGGACGTGTATCGCGAGTCTCACAACGAGACAGTCTATCCTCAGCGGATAGGACGTGTACCAAGCCAAAGTCTCTCCGCGAGACAGTCTGTCCTTAACGGACGGGACGTTTAACGATCTTGTTACCTATAGCCTTTCAATGACAATGAAAAGCGAGAACCTGACATCGGGTCGTGATATCTTCGAGCAGCGCAACGATGGCTGTTCTACTACAACTGGCGAGTCCAGAGGCGCTGTACCCGCTTCAGCGCTCGAGCCGGTGATGCTGTTCCAGAGCGGTTGCTGACTGTGGCGACATCTGGACGAGACTGCATCACTGCACCACGAATCTCCACAGGACTACGATGCACACTTGGAACGATATGGTGAAATTGTTCTATACTGTATGGTAACATCCACCCATGGGTCTGTATAACATTATTTTGTAGACCTAGAAATGAATATCGTTTAGAATTTCAATACAAGTTCTGACAATTGTTCAGGCTAAGGGAGATACATTAAGAAGTCCACAATATAACGAACTGAACTACATTCCTGATGTTGCAATGATGTGGTTCGTCTGAGTGGCTGGAGATTCGCAAAATATCCAGTCTTTGTTTTATGATTTCTATCAATCAAAACGGAATACTGATGTCACGTACTGCGCTATTGAGGCTTAGTAAGTTCACAACCTCTTTGGAGTGAGGACCTGAGATTAACGTTTGATGTTTGTAAACAGTTGATGCCCATGGCCAGTAGCTCCTGTGTTCAGTGCAGGAGTCCAGTTGCTGAGAGTGCCACGAGGACGTGGACGTGATCAGGATGGCCGAATCTGTTAGCCGCACACTCGACTCGCCAAATCGAGTGACAGCGGTACAACACTAACGCGCGACGGATGCGCGCACAACACTAGCGACGCTACAGTTTGAACAGGGAATGCGCAATGGCGCGCGATCGTATCTTTTAATATTAATAACTATTGGATTAAAAGTGCAGTCTGTGATATATCAGTTTATAATACGCCCACGATCAACTACTAACTAAATTAGGGGAAGCAGAAGCATCCCCTTACACTACAGAGTAAGGTGTTAAGAACACGGCTATTGACATTTTACTATTTGCATAGTTTGAGCACAAATTCTATTAATGGTTGCGGAATAAGATATTTAATAGACGTAAGTTCATAACAAACATAAACATGTATAAATATTTGCTTTTAAATTCAAAACAATATACTTCTGATACATACCTATTATGATCAGACATGAATTTCGAATAGAGAAGCCCTGCTGTGAAACGACTCGTAGTTAGCTTTGATTAAGTTTATTCCAGTGTGGAACTTTGGCCGCCCGACAACAGGCCCGGGATGCCATTGGAATATCCTTGTAGGTTTATTAGGTATAAACATGGCTAAAATCAAATCCGTTTTGTCTTAACATTTAGTGAAATAACAGATTGTTTTTCTTCTTAACTTACAATCAACTGTTCCTTTTGTTATTTCCTGTCGAATGTTTTTGAATTCACATTGCTATCTATTAGGAAAATATCAGGGACATATTGACCAAAATCGTATATCAGAAAATCATGAAGCATAAGGTTTATTTTGGTAAGTATTTTACTTGTGTTCCTAATGCTAACTTTTAAAACAGCTTAGTATCGAAAAGTTAATTTAAGGTTCAAAGCTCAGTTCAGTTTTATTAGTTTTGTAGTTGTTTCATTTTTAGGGTTTCATACCCAATGGGTAAAAACGGGACCCGCTACTAATAAGACTCCGCTGTCCGTCCGTCTGTCTGTCAGTCTTTCACCAGGCTGTATCTCATATACCTATCGTGATAGCTAGACAGCTGAATTTTTTTTCACATTCACAGATGACGTATTTCTGTTGCCGCTATAACAACAAATACTAAAAACAGAATAAAATAAATATTTAAGGGGATTTATTTTTAATTTAATTTTTATTTCCCATACAACAAACGTATTTTTTTTGCCGTTTTTGCTTCATATTAATATAGGCAACAAGTATATAGACGCTTGAAATGGTGCTAAGGGGGTTCCCATAGGGTACAGAACCCTTCGTGCGCGAGTCCAACTTGAACTTGGCCATTTATTTTTTATTATATTCAGAATATTGGAATTTAGTTGACGCGTAACTGATTCATTTTATTTCATTTATTTATCATAAATGAAATACGTAATTGTACTTAACCTATTTTTATACGTAATAAAAATACTGGTATTTCTAGGGTTGCATTGGACTCTAAGGAATTTATTTTGATCACATTCTATAGTTAAAAAAAAGTGGGAAATTCTTTTGCCCAGCTGTGGAACGGTATAGGTTGAGAATAAAAAAAACATTCTATGAATATTGAGAATAACAATGATAAATAGAAGGTAAAGGTTCTTTTACCGATGGTGGACCAGATATTGCATGAATATCGACATGGTGACGACATTCATGACGTCCTAATCTGTGAAATCAGCCATAATTCTGACCAAGTATGGGAACCAACCTTCACCTAAGAGCGGTCAAGTACACTGCGTTAAATAATCGTCTAATTTACCGTGTCTTTGTAATAAAGCTCTTGCTTTTAACTTTGCGTATAAACGTAGTAAGTAAGATCTTATTTTATCTACATAGTATCATTTGTACAGTCGCATTCTTTCAATTTTAACTTACTTAACAAAAGGCACAGACCCTGGAGCCTGTGGGCCATTAAATTAAATTAAAAAAAATTAAGTTATAGACACATTCGCACACATTTTCAGTCTGCAATATAGAGTTATCCAGAACTAGTGTCCTAAGCCGAAAGGAGGTAAATATATAATACCGGAAGATACCAGTAAGATATGATTTTAGTGTTCTATATATTTCGTTAATCAACGAAAAAATAATATCCCTAAGTATACAGGGTTATCTGATTACCACTAAGCCAAAAGAGGGTAAATAAGACCATCATAATGAACAACTTTTACTATGTGGCCAAACCGAAATTCTGGATACATTAGCTGTTTCCGTACATGTTGTCGATTCCAAGTTACAGTTTTGTATGGAACAGCTGAATTTGTTTTCTCAAATTTATTTCTCTTGTTTCTTCGCTTCCCAACTTTGTGTTAAATTGTTAAAAATAATCTAGTAAGCCGAGGTGCCTTAGGAAAAGAGCGCTTACCATGAAGTGGTCATGGGTCCAAATGCTGGTCCTGTACTAAATGTAGGTACATAGAAATGTGTCGAATGTACAGATTTTAGTAAAGAAAATAATGTGCATACATATGTAGAAGAAATCGGTGTGGTTTATTTTCATCAAACCCGCACAGAACCGTTATAAATGCCTAATAGTAGTAGGAAAGCAATCCCGGTCGATATTTTATTACCCGGATCCCGGACGATTTGAAGTATTTTTCAAAAAAATCTTAAGAAAGACATAATACTCGTAGCTTTTAGCTAAGGTAAATTATGTAAACGTAATTATAAAAGCGGCAGCAATAACTAACTAGTATCTCTAAACTAAACTAATTCTCAATTTTTATCAAAATCTTTGTATCGATTTCTTAATTAACATAACATAAATTCATGAGCACATCTCAACATTCTGTTGAATGAATCATAGTTTTACACTGGTTTTCTACATTTATTCACGTTTTACTATTTTCATTAAAGTTTGATCTTATAGTTGACTGTACGCAGCAGCAGACTATACTTGTAGTGTCGTCACAAAGACAAGCGTTGCTATAACTTATGCGTCGGCAGTCGTAGTGTTACTGTAGTCTGCTGCTGCCCGTAATTGAAATAATATTTCAAGCACAATTGTAGCAGCCGCCTAATACACTAGATTCTGCGCGAATTGGCTAAATTATGTGTAATCTCTTCGATTTTAGGTAATCCCGTCAATCACCAGGATCCCAGTCAAATTTTGACCGGGATTTAATCCCGGTAATAGCAGCCGGCATCCGGGTATTTCGGTATCCGAACATTGCATTCCCTAATTGTCTGTAATTATATTGCAGATATAAATTGAAAGCTATAGAATTATTTGGTCGATGTACCCACGTTCTCTTTCTCACTTTAGGATTCACGAAAAAATAATTGCTTATCAAGTTCTTTTGTAATGATATGTTTTTGTAAAACAGAGACAAATTCAGTCACTTAAATGAATTCTAAATACATTGTTTGTAGAGCGTGTCAGCTTCGCAGTATAATATCGCAATACCGATACCGATGAGTTATTCTATAATTTATTTTGATATATAAATTAATTTGGCTCCATGAAAGTATCGATTTTATCATTGAGTCCTGAAAATAATTGAAATCAATGCTAACTCGTATTGAGGTTACAAGGAGGAAACATAAAAGTTAATATTTTCGTTCGTATTTACATGTATTTCATAAATATTTTTTTGTTTTTTACATTATCTTAGGTACAAGATTGTCTTAGGTGTTCGTCAGGTTCGCTCTTTACCAGGCATGGGCAGAGTGGAGGAGTCCAGCATGCGCCAGAGGAGATGCGGAGTACACGCTATGGGCAAGAGGAGCGGCGGCGTACACGCTGTGGGCCAGGGGGGAGACGACGGAGTGCGACACGACAGCGGGGCTGGTGCGGACATCCACGCGGGACTGGTGGGACACGGCGGCGGGAGCCACGGCGACCACGGGGGCGGCGTGCGCGTACACAGGGGCGGCGTGCGCGAGCACGGGCGCGGCCACGGCGTGAGACACTACGGCGGGCTCAGAGATCACATCCACGCGGGACTGGTGAGACACGGCGGAGGGGGCGGCGATGATGGGCGCGCTGTAAGCGAGGTGTCCCAGGGAACGCTTCTTCAGCAGATGTCCGTGAGCGAGTCCAGAGTGAGCCAGCAGGGGAGAGGCGTACGCGGTGTGAGCGAGCACGGGAGCGGCAACAGCGTGGCTGACGATGGCGGGGCTGTGTCTCACATCAACACGAGACTGGTGGGAGACGGCGGCGGCCGGGGCGTACACGGAGTGAGCGATGGGAGCAGCGTACACGGAGTGGGCGACGGGGGCGACGACAGCAGCGTGCGCCAGGGGAGCGTAGTGGCCTTCCAGAGCCTTAGCCTGCAGGTGCACGGCGCGCGCGTTGATCACCTCGGCGGTGTCGAGCGGGCGGCCGTGGGGGTCCAGCACCACGGCGGGGTGGTGCGGGGGCTGCGCCACCGGCACTAAGGAGCCGCATGCCACGGAGGCGAGAGCGAACAACACCACCAGCGTATTCATTTCGAACGTGGTCTGTGTTTTCCTGACGAACTGAGTATAGATCACTTCAAACCGCACACGGTCGACTGATAAATTTGATTCGCCTTCTGCTATATTTATACTGACCGGACATAATTAAAAGGTAAGGTGATTTCTGTGGGTAATATTTGTAACTAGATAGAACAATGTCAGTTGTCAATAAAATGTTGCTTGACCTCGCTGCGTGTGTGTCGGTCATAGCGAAAGAATTTCGTGGTCGGAGTATGTAGTGCGCAACGACGCCGAAACAACCGATGCTTTGTAGCTCCGATGCTATCAGATCATTATAATAAATCTAGGATTTAATACAGCAAACAAATTAACACATACTAACAATTAAAAATGATTTAATATGCTACATATTTTCGCAAATGTAATTTGTTAATTGCAAATATGAATTTGGCCTTCCTTACTCGGTAATTGATTATTTTGGAGGCTTATAAAATTTATTGCGTGTCTGACCATAGTAAGTTATACAGAATTTTGAACCACGAAGTGTTGGATATTCTGCATACCTAAGTAAATATTCGTGTCTGCTAGAATGAGCCAAATACAAGTCATAAAACCAATTCTCTGGATCCGGAGTGCTATAAAAGTATTCGATAATAAAATAGGCATGTATATAACTATTTTATCATTTTTCGGCAATGGCTACTTTGAATTAATCACCTCATCATGACTTAATTACATAAATACTTTGATTACAATATGCATAAATAAATGCCAATCACGCAATAAAACACACTTTTTTGTAGGTAATCAAAAAGAACTCAGTTTTTTATTTAAGTTTCGTACATTTCAGCTCTATACAGCGCATTTCGTAACTTTATCGAACTAGTTTGAAGTAAGAAGTCCATTACATTTTAGCAAATTGTTAATGTTACTAATGCGCTTTAAACTTACAAAATAATAAGTATTGATTTTATTATCTAAAAAAAGATAAGTAGGTAAGTACTACAAAAGCAATGTAATTTTGCATCAGTGTCTCCGATACAAAGTCTAAAATGTTCCGTACAAAGAAAATTCATAAGTAGGGACTGTTCACGCGCCATTCAAAAAGCTGCACTCAGTCATGCGAGACTGTCGACAGCTATGAGGAATTAGTCTATAGTACAGGCTCTGTGCCACAGAGCGTACATTTACAGAGATGGCATACGCAATGTAAACATGTTTACAACTGTACGCGCAAATTTTTGTGAGGTCTCAGAAGGTCGAACAAGCGGCTGCGCAAAACGCATGTAACATATCAGGTTTCGGAGAACGCGGCTTGCGGCCCGAATCGAGCCTTAATAATTTCAGAGAGAAAGAAAGCAGGGGAAATTTCCTGTCGCGCTTTGTATCTGCTGATTTCGATAATATTTAGCAAGATTGTTTATATCTAAATCCAAATAAGATTTGCGAGTATGAACCAAATCAGTCAAGAGCAAGTTGAGATACGAGTATACTCTTACGAAGATTCAGTTACAGAGATAGCAGTCGTTGAAATCTAAGGATTGTAAGCATAGTGTAATATAATAAAATATCTTAAAGTTGTGCTATGTTCAATCCATCATTGAAAACAACTGACTACGATAGATATATGGCCTGTTACAGAGATAAAAAAAGAGAAAGAGAAATATAATTACAATGGTTCTTTACTAATTTGACAAAATTAAGTGTATAAACATTATTTCCAAAGCATGTTGGAGAGCGGACCCCAAACTAAGCTCTAGGCTTGTATCATGGGGTCCGAGTGCGTCATTGCCAAAATTAAAATATAAAGAACACTGAGAAAATAGTAAGCTAAACAAAATTAAAAAACGTTAGATTAGTTGACTTTTACACGAAATTTCAATGATGCCTGTGTGTGTGTGTGTGTGTGTGTGTGTGTGTGTGTGTGTGTGTGTGTGTGTGTGTGTGTGTGTGTGTACGCGCGCGCAAGTGGGTGTGTAGGTGTGTGAATGTACCGCACCGGTGCGTTCCTTTTGGAGATCCCGGAGCTCCCAAGAAGGCACATAGGCTGGCCACCGAGGGGGTTTTAGTGGGTACAATCCCACATAACCCGACTGCACCCCAAAGCGGTCGGGCATGTTTGGAAGATTTCCCACTCGTAAAAAAAAAGGTGTGTGAATGTGTGTAACACTGCAGATGTGTCGCGAGGTCTACTGTTCTGAGAACTACTAGTAATGAGGTAGTTTAGGTACTTATAATTTTTGTACAGGTATTGCTACGTTTTTGCTTAGTTGTAATATCCAAAAAAATATTGTGCAAAACAAATGGTTTATTTCGCTATGGGTATCTGTGGTTCATGCTATGAGTAATGCGTATTAGTTCCGTGTTCTTATTGAGTTTGTGAGTAGGCAGGTAGGTATACGTTTAGGTAAAAAAATATGAATGTAGACAATTTAAGCCAGTAAACTAAAGCCTAAATCGGCATAGTAGGGCAAACTAGCGCAGAAGACGTTTTTGATAAAAAAAAATTAGAAATTGTAAAACAATCAATAATACGCTAGTTGGCAAAATTTTTAAACTTGGTCAATTATATACTTTAATATCTATTTTATCCCAAAAAACCTTTATTTTAATAAAATTTCAATATTTAATTTACGTATTTTGTATTTATAAAAAGTAATTTAATTTTCTTGATAGAAAATAATTTAATTTTCTTGATAAAAAATAATTTAATTTTCTTTACAAAAATAATTTAATTTTCTTTACAAAAATAATTTAATTTTCTTTACAAAAATAATTTAATTTTCTCTCGAAAACGCGAATAGTGTCATAGCGTCTTGAATGACGGCACAACCCGTCACAGTCACAGTTAAAACGTCAACTGCTACGATGATCAAGAAGATTGTACAAGAAGTATTTATGTAAATCCAAACTTCTTGACGATGATGTTTCGCGGGTCGTAACGTAACACTTTCTGATTGGTGTTCGCTGTCACGTGACTTAATGCCTATTTTGTTAAAAAATATTTTCCAAAAATATTAATGATTTTTATGAGAAATAGATTTATTTTTCCTTATCTACAATTCTTAATTAATAAATAGAAACTATAATACAAACAATTTGTTATTAGTGGACACAAGCCTATTTTTTATCCAATTTATTTAGCCGTTCCAACTGGTTCTAAAATCTAGAGACATTTTTGGTTCAAATAATAATCTATTGCTGTCACCGTAAGGATTTTTTCATAAACCATTATTCATTCATTCATTCATTCGGTCATTTAGAAATTCGGTGAACCTCGGGATTTGAACCTACAACGATCCGGGTAAACGCCCCCGGTGTTATGCCCTTGCGTTACGGTCATTTGTCATAAACCTTTAAAGGTCCCATTGCAATCCTGCACTTCGATTTTTGATTGGTTTATTATAAGAAAACAGTTGAAAGAAATCTAATAAGTTAGATTTTTTGTTGCTTTCAATATGAAACCTACCATGTAAAATAAGATACTTATTAATTATCCGGGAACTCTATTTTAATCCATGTGCCTATCTGTTGCTAAATTGAAAGCATTTTAAATAAATAAGAAGAAGAATCACTATATCTTTAAGATCCTTTAATTTAAAAAATCCTTATCATCATATCTACACGACAAAAGCCTATATTCTTAAAATTCATCATCATCATTTCAGCCATAGGACGTCCACTGCTGGACATAGGCCTCCCCTAATGATTTCCAATAAGACCGGTTGATAGCGGCTTGCAGCCAGCGCGATCCTGCGGTCCTAATAAGGTCATCCGTCCACCTTGTGGGTGGACGTCCTACGCTGCGCTTGCCGGTACGTGGTCTCCACTCGAGAACTTTTCGACCCCATCGGTCATCAGTTCTCTGCGCTATGTGCCCTGCCCATTGCCACTTCAACTTGCCAATTAAAATTAAGATAGATTTACAATAATAATAATAATAAATGTAGGAGTGGAAGTGAAAGTAGGAGTGGTAGGGAAAGTAGGTGTGGTAGGGAAAGTAGGAGAGGCAGGAAGATCAGGAGTAGAAGAGAGAGTAGCAGTGGTAGGGAGAGTAGGAGCACAAGGGAGAGAAGCAGTGATAGGGAGAGTATTAGCAGCCGAGCAGATACCCCAGCTACGGATGTTTCGCAGGCGGCCTGTGTCAACCAACCTGCGACCACCAAAGCTGGGAAACCCAGAGTGCGTATGAAGTGGGATGATGATATAAACGTATTTATCATGCGCACATACCTAGAAGTCACAAAGTTAGAAACAGACCGGACAATGTATTGTAAAAAGCTTTTTGATCGATTCAAACTTAAATATCCACATCTAAGCGTTTCCGCTCAACGTGTAGCAGATCAAAGAAGAGTTATTATCAGAAATAAACTATTATCGGAAAATGTCATAGAGCGTCTCAAAAAAGAAGTTTCCAAGCAGCTTGAACAAGAGGAGGAAATGGATACATTTACACTAACAGCAGACACTCAACCAACACAGACAATAAACCATATTTCCATATCTCAGTCAGAACATAACAATTTCGCACAAGATCGTTCCGTACCGATTACATTACCATTAACAGAAGAAATATTTTCCACACTGACATCAGATGCATCAACACAAACTCTAACATTGACTAATACAGACATCTTAATAAACCAAAATCAAAATTTTATATTGTCACCGCTCTCAGATACAACAAAACAACATCTCTTAAACCAAATGGAAACAAAGCTAACATTATACACAGGAACAGATCCCACAGCTAGACCCAAGTTACCTAAAATAAAAGAAAGCAAAAAGTTATATCAGCTAGTAGACGCATTTAATAAAGATATTCTAAGTAAATTTTACTCGATTGATATAGATTTCACAGAATTACATACACTAATATATTGCAGCGCATTTGTGATAAGCGAAAATCTAGGCTATAAAATCACTGATGAAATTCAAGACAACAACAGAAACAAAAGCAAACCAAACGAACCAGCATGGAAAATTAGAATTGAAAATGATATCAAATAATTGAGGGCAGACATAGGTAGAGTAACGCAGTACATCAACAACAATAGATCAAAAAAAGTAGTAAAACAAGTTGAATTTTTTTTTTCAAAAAACAAAAACGCACTCCACATATGAAAAAAATAACATTAGACCCGAAGAATACTTAGACACACTTAAACAAAAATTAGCACTTAAATCACAAAGATTAGCCAGGTATAAAAAAGCATTACAGCGCAAAAACGATAATAAGTTATTCTCAAACAACGAAAAAGGATTCTATAGGTCCCTACGTAAAGAAGAAACCATCAAAAATTTTGATTTGCCTAATCCAGATCAATTAAAAGACTACTGGACTGATCTTTGGAAAAAACAAGATAGCCATAACGATACAGCGGAGTGGATCAAGAATGAAGAAAACAGATGGAGTAATATAGATGAGATGGAGTTTACTGATATAACTGGAGAGGATGTTGAAATGGTAACGAAGAAGACAAAAAATTGGAAGGCGGCTGGAATTGATGGTGTTCACAATTTCTGGTACAAGAAATTGTTTACATTACATGATGCTTTAGCGCGAATAATTTCGGACCTCTTGAAAGGAACTGCTGAAATGCCGAAATTCGTAACAAAAGGGATTACCTACATGCTACCAAAAAGTGGTAATACCGCTGATCCATCGCAATATAGACCAATCACATGTCTCCCAACCATTTACAAAATTATCACCTCATGCATAACACACAAAATAAATATTCATCTAACTCAAAACAATATAATCGCCGAAGAGCAAAAAGGGTGCCGGCAACATCACAAAGGTTGTAAGGAACAACTAGTTATTGACTCTACAATACTGAAACACGCACAAACCCATAGCAGAAATATACATATTTCTTATATAGACTACAAAAAAGCTTTTGATAGTGTACCTCATTCTTGGCTCATCCGTATTCTGCAGATTTATAAAATTAACCCGACCATAATTACTTTCCTGGAAAATACCATGACTGAGTGGAAAACTATGCTTATTCTATCGAACTCAGCACAAACCATCAGCACTGATGAAATAGCTATTGAAAATGGTATTTTCCAGGGAGATTCTTTCAGTCCTTTGTGGTTTTGCCTTGCTCTAAATCCATTGTCTCATATATTAAACAGCTAAAATAGTGGATACAAGTTAACGACAGATACAGAAATAAGTCATCTAATGTAATGGACGACATAAAATTATTTTCCAAATCCAAAAATCACTTACAAAATCTCATAAAACAAACAACACAGTTTAGTAAAGATATTAAAATGTCATTTGGGTTGGATAAATGCAAAACACTACATATACATAAAGGTAAAATCATAAATACAAATCAAGAAAATGATACCAGTGAAACTAATTTTTCAGAAATGGATACGACAGACACGTACAAATATCTGGGGATTCTGGAATCAAAAACTATAAACCATACATATATAAAAAAGAAACTAGGGAAAGAATACACACGTAGACTGAATCTAATATGTAAAAAGTCACTATTTTCCAAAAATCTGTTTAAAGCGATAAACACGTATGCGATCCCAGTGCTGACATATTCTTTTGGGATTATTAAGTGGTCACGAACTGACATCAATCAGTTAGAAATCAAAACTAGAACCACACTAACAAAATATAATAGCTTGCATCCAAAGTCAGCGATTGAGCGAATATCAGTTAAACAAGCAAAAGGAGGAAGAGGCCTTATAGATCTGAAGGTGCTTTGGGAAGGCCAGGTCGATACTCTAAGGAAATTCTTTTACAATAAAGCTGAACATAGTGATTTACACCTAGCCATAGTAGAGTCTGACAAAAATTACACACCTTTAAACTTAAAATCTAGAGACAGCCAGATTCGATCACCAAAAACTGCCGAAACCGATAAATTTAATACCTGGCGCAGGAAAGAATTACACGGTAGACATATATATGACCTTGAACAAGACCACATTGACTCAGAAGCCTCTAATAAGTGGTTGAAGCTAGGGTCGCTATTCCCTGAAACAGAAGGGTTCATGGTCGCGATACAGGATCAGGTTATTAACACCAAAAACTACAGGAAGTATATAATCAAAGACCCTAATATGCAAAATGACAAATGCAGGAAATGCCACCGACAACCTGAGACCATACAACACGTAACTGGTGCCTGCCCAACCTTAGCACCAACAGATTACACTCATAGACACAACCAAGTAACACAAATAATACACCAGAAACTAGCTCTTAAACATAAACTCATACCAGTCAAAATTGCACCCTATTACCAATATAATCCAAAACCTGTATTGGAGAGCACCAGACACAAATTATATTTTGAGCGCGCAATATTAACCGACAAAACTATTCACAACAATAGACCTGATACCACATTAATTGACAAATATGAAAAAATAGTATACTTAATTGATATTGCTGTACCCAATACTCATAACCTACATAAAACAATCACAAAGAAAATTAATAAATATACAGAATTAAAAGAAGAGATCCTACGAATCTGGAAAATGAACAAAGTTTACATCGTGCCTCTGGTTCTTTCCAGTACAGGTGTAATTCCAAAACACCTCCTCCAATCATTAAAAATAATAGATATCGCAGAGCACACATATATGACTATGCAAAAAGCTGTGATACTGAACACATGCCGCATTGTCCGGAAATTCTTGCAGGAAGACCTTAATAACCACGTAGTAGAAAATGATGCTCACTTGGCTTAGGCCCGTGATCATCATTAAACCGAAATATCTTAAATATTTCGAGGATCGCAACACTTACTGAATAATAATAATAATATATACTTTATTGTACACCAAAGAAAAACAATTACAAACAATCTTAGAATTAATTATGTATCACACAGGAGTACAAGGGCGACCTTATCGCTCATAGCGATTTCTTCCAGGTAACCCGTGGAGGAAAACATTATGGATCCTGATTACAATCAGGATTTATTTAATGCAAGAATGAATAGGCATCTTCTAGGTCTACATATTCTATCCTCGGCTACAACATCGCTTTCCATCAAGCGAGTTGGGGGCCAAATGAAGCAGTATTATGGATTAAAAAAACGATTTTCAACGAAATTAGCTTGTCTCTAGCTTGTGCCATACACCAAGCGTATTTATCTTATCATTTTGCCGGTGGTACATAGTCTCCGTCCCAAGGCTGAGTGCTTTCTCATTTCCTCAAAATTGTGTTCAATTATACTTACTTAATTATGTACTATACCTAGAAGTAAGTATACTCCCATATATTTATTTACACTTATGAGACATTTCTTCCTTTTATACATGTACGGAGAAACGGTACGTAATTAATAAATGCGGTTCAAGGGGAAAATACACAGACGTCAGGAAAAAACATATTTTGGTAACCTACGCACAGGAAATATTAAAAAAAGCATTTTCATCAAACATTAGGGATGCGATGTATTCAGTATTGAACTGTTTTATTTCTCAATTTTGAACTGCCTCGCATATAACTTATCTAAGTTATTCAACAATGTAAAAATGCCGGATAAATTATTAACTAATGACCCTGTTTTGGTTCAGGTATATAAATTTGGTCCTACTCTACTTTAGTAGGTATATATTGTTTGTTTGTTTATGAGCCTGAATTGCTTCCTCTCGAGATTTTCAGTTTTGTCGGTCTTGAGCTGATTCCTGCCAATCTGAATCAAAGGTGTTCAGTTCGTCTCGCCATCTAGTAGGGGCTCTGCCACGAGGCGACACATTTGGGGCTCCTTTTGGTGGTGATATTTTTGCCCAGAGATCTTCTAGCATGCGGCTGACGGTATATTATAAATTATATTTTTTTAAACTTTATCATTCTGTTTACTAAAAATCACATTAAAAACCGTTGTATAGTAAAAAACCGAAGTGCGAGTGGGACTCACGCACGACGGGTTCCGTACCATATGGGAGCCGCCCTCAATATATTTTATTTTAATTACCTATTTACTTTTGATTTGAATATACAACTGAACATTTTGTGAATATTTCAAGCGTCTACCTATTACCGTTGTTAATATCGAGCGACAAATGGCTAAAAATTTATGTTTTTTGTATGGGAGCCCCCCTTAAATATTTATTTTATTCTGTTTTTAGTATTTGTTGTTATAGCGGCAACAGAATATCATCATCATCGGCATCACCTGTGAAAATTTCAGATTTCTAACTATCACAGTTCATGAGATACAGCCTGGTGACAGACAGATAGACGGACGGACAGCGAAGTCTTAGTAATAGGGTGCCGTTTTCACCCTTTGGGTACAGAACCCTAAAAAAGAGTAAGAAGAAGTAAAAAAAGTTACGAAGGATAAAATGTCAATTAGATATAATATTTGTGATCTACAATAATTTAATGATATAATGATATATTTTATAAGCTACGAGTAAAACTATCTACACTACTACTACATAGAAAGCAATTGGATCATCCACAGACCCTTGAAGGTCTAAAGATAATCCAAATGCTCAAATCCACTGCCAGTAGGCAGCGTGCCCAGCATGCTGGCAAAATTGCCACGCTGAATGGCAATGCTTCATTTAGTAATATTATGAGGTATGATCTAGGTATAATAAATAATTTAACTATGTTATCAGGCGCTGAGAAGCGATTTATTTTATATAAAGCATGTACGTGGGGTAAAAAAATCTACAAATTAACAAGAAATACCTATCATGCTAATGTAAGACTGCTCTAATTTTGGCTAAACGCAAACGGATACGATCGATAAAGGATATACTTTGCAATTTTAATTACTTAACTTCTGCGTAATATTTTTTATGAGTTACACTAAAGGTTTATTTGTAAAAACCATCAAGGTAATCGACCTGCGGTGGTCTTTAGCAGCGCAAATACGGATTTGTAGATCTCGATAAATTAGACAAAGACAGGAAAATTAGTTTTGTCGATGGAAGTTATCGATTTGAAATGTCTTATTTGGTATAATATATGACATTTAGAATCGATACAAGTAACTGATTGTCGTTAGAAAATCGATAAAATATCGCACTTCACTGCATTTGTGAGATGTGATTGACGTCTTGTACCTATCTCTAGGTACTATTTTCAATTTATTAGTATTAAGATTCAGTACAAATGGAACGCCTGCGAATTCGCTAAATGTTGAATTTGCAAAGAGTTAAGTAAATTCCTAAAATGAATTCCATTCTGTACAAGAGTGTTTAGGATACATTTATTGATACATATTACAGAACTAAAACAGGTTCTCAAATACAGTATTTTAAAAGCTTCAGGTATACCTATATAACGTTATTCGACATAACGATTCACACTCTATATAACGTAGTTTAATTTGTTTTTTTTTTAACCTTAAAATCTCATACATTTATTTACTCTTAGATTAACGACGAAGAAAAATTGTGAGAGGTTTGAAATAATATTTTTTCGCAAAAATTGCAAAACCGACTTCCATCTTGTACAAAATACGAATAGTTCGCTCGTATTGATGTATACAATTTTTACATTATTGTTGATTTTTCAGAAACGACTCGGCGGAGTTCGATAAAATTCAAATGGGGCCACCTCGGGAGTATACCCTTTCGAACTAAAAAATAATTATTTTATTTGCGAAAATTACGCTGAACTTACACAAAAAATACATACAGACTAACAGAACCTCCTCCCTTTTGGAAGTCGGTTAAAAAGTTTATTTTGTGCTGTTATTTTTTTCTAACATTGCATAATAAAAGCGAGATTAATAAATAAATTCTTTATTGCATGATACAACAGCCACTTATTAATAAAATTGATATAAATAAATTTACATTTATATTATCGGCTAGCAGTTACAAATCTAGTTAGTACACAGGACCTACACTAAGCAAAAGCTTGTATTGTAGACACTGTTTACCTTCAGGGAACTACATTCGCAGAATAAGATATAATAATAATAAAAAATAAAATAATTTATAGTACCTATATACTTGTTTTGAAGAGTATTGACTGCAGTATCCGCAAAAATGTATAGTTTGTGTGTGTGTACCTACGAGTACGTGTGTATAGCACTGCAATACACGAGATCTCATGAGATGAGATGTCTATGTCGCAGGCAATTTGTATGATTTCGCCGTTTACATACGGCGTCGTCAGTTTAAAAACGCTCGCAGTTATGTAAAATGCCGAAGGCAAAATGTATTTTGCCGTGGCATTATATATTATGCCTAAACATTTGATTGACAATTGAAACGCCGTATATACATAATGCCGCGGCAAATTAAAGTATTTAGTTCTGTTTCTTTACACGCGCGTCGCTGTTGATCAAAACAAACAAAATGGCGTCAAGTAGTGGTTTTATGACCCAAGAAAATATTGAAAATACTATGTGTACAAAAGGCTTTTCGCAAAATACTTGTGACTTTGAAGACATTTATTATAGTAAATTAAAAAAAAGTTACGATTCGCAATAAACACGCCGTGGACAAATTACAAGGTTTTTCGGTACTTAAAAAATACTAAGGTGTCCAAAGAATCTGGTGTTCCGAGGACTCCTGAAATATACAGGAGTCTTCCGATTGTTACATGTATATCGACCATCGTTAAAAATGGTCAGAGGATATAAATGGAGGCTAACCTAAACAATTGAAGTCAAAATACCTTAGATAAGTGCTTAAATTATGTTGGTTAGTTAATGTTAGAGTATACTATACATATATAACGGAAGGTCCTAAACTCGTAATAAGGACATATTGTTTCTGGCGCTTCGCCGGCCTCTTCCGCGGCACGCTCGCTTCGCTCGCTCGGCTCGCGCGTTGTTTTCGCTGTTCAAACCTAACCTAACCTACAAACCTTAGGTATATATGTTTGGCCTAAGGGCACTAAGTTTGATCCACTTATCCTGGCGTAAAAGTCAAGGGGTCAAGTCTTGGAGTCAAGGTCAGTATTTCCCCACCCTTATACTCCCACATTCCATCGCATTCCGAAGGTCGGTTTAGGCTCAGTGCCCCTTTTCGTACACTCCAACTATTAAACAATTAGTTTTTTTAATTAGTAAAAATTAAACAAACTATATATCGATATTAAACACGATCTGATTGAATTGATTTGTCTGAAGTGTGTTTTGTCATGGTCACCCTAAAACTACAACCGACGTTGAAATTATTACAATTGATCGAGTTGTCATTTTGCCTTCGGCATTTTACATAACTGCGAGCGTTTTTAAACTGACGACGCCGTATGTAAACGGCGGAATCATACAAATTGCCTGCGACATATACACGGCTTTAAGTTTGATTAGATTAATGACACCTAATGGCAACAACTTGTCACTCAGTTCGTATAAAAAAATCGGAAACTCGTGACAAAATATGCTCTAGATATGTGTCATTAAGTTTTCAACTAGAAATCGTGGTGACGATCACTCGTGCCAGAATTTAGAATGCTATAAATTGCGCACTTTAGCTCTGCTAAATTATAACCTAGGCTGCATCAAGGCTGGAGCGAAGTGTTCTTGATTTGTGTGCTCTGTTCTAGGCCACATTGTTCTACCTCAACTATGATTAAGTAGTCTCATTACACATTGTAGGAGTCATTTGGTTAATAGTGTTGCCACATTTGGTGGACCACGCTAATATGAATTCACAGTTAAAAATAACAATTGCCAAAATGTTATACACGCGCTGGTTAAGTTTGTAAAAGTAGAGCGTGATGAGGTTGCCATGCAAAATCATGTACGTATTACACATGTATGATGTATTTGTAATAATCTACGATTATATCCAGCAGGAGATAAGAATAAGGAAAAAGAAAGTAGGTGATAACAAAGTATTTTAAATGCAATATCTACCTTGGAGGTCTATTTATATTGTATCAATGTCAACCTAATGTACCCATATCCGCAAATAAATGAATATGAATACCTATGTAGATAGCAAACCTTTAAACACAACTGTTGTATTTAAAGGATTGCTATTTAGATGAGTAGGTGTTGCACTTAAAATACTTTTTTTAATATCTACTTCTTTGCCTTTTTTATTTGTTATGCGAAATGTTTATCTGCGTGACGGACATATTTTAGGATACGATGGCACTACGACGATGACCAATTTACACTATGGTATCGAATCTGAAATAGTAAAGAATTGGTGTTTCATACATATTGTCGAAGGTCGATGAATTTTTTGTTTGGTAAGTATTGTACCTACAACTAATAGTAAGTAAGTTTTTATAGGCCCGGTGGCTAGCCCTAGTGTCAGTTTTTAAGCCGACTGTAGGCCTATGACATGGCTAAACGGTTAATATAACGGGGGCCTACAATTTAATATATCATCAGAAGCACGGTAACGCTCATAGCGTAGTTTGACTAGGTGTTTAATAGCGATCATCGATTTGAGCAACGTTCAGCACGCCCAGGTTTCGAATGGGTGACCGTGGGTGGCATTTTACCAACAACTGATATTGTATAATATTTTAGAATTGCCTAATAGTAGCCCTCTAGGAATATTCTAAAAGTTGCACTCTTATAATTCATCATCGAGGTATGAACCCGCGTACCGAAATATAACAAACGCACTGCAGTACATAAATCAAATCTGCTAATCACTGAACAATCCTCGCTAAATGTCTAAATATAGGAGTGGCAGCACGATGCCAGATTAGCTCACTTATTATTCAGTAGTTTACTCGGTTGCCATATTTCTCCCGATTCCCAACCACCGACTGACATCCCTTAGGCTCAGACTCCATCAAACCAAAGCAGAGTGAAGCTGTGAGAAGCTTGGCAAAGCATTGTGGACTGTAAATGCAATACTGTCAATGCCATGTAGGTTTAGAGAAAAACAAACATTAGCTTGGCTTGATCACGACAGGGTTTTGTTTCTCATCAAGCAAAACACTATTATATGTATTTGTGGTATGCCATGGTGGAATTTTCAGACCACTGGTTTTTCGGTGAAGGAAAACATAGCAAGAAAACTAATTTTTTTTCTGTCAAAAGTAAGACGTAAGTAAGTAGGGCGTGAAATATTTCTTTCTTAAGCGATTGACACCAAAAACAACGTTTTGTTACAATTTAGGAGTGAAAAGAGTTTTCTCCCGAAACGTAAATTTTATCAAAAACGTACCGCAATTTTTCTCGATGTTCCACAGAAAACGCGAAAACACTGGTGAACTTAGAATCGTCTTAAACACACATACTTACTATAACGCTCTGCCTATTTTTGCTTATAATCTCCGCTAAACTTAACTGGGAGCTGTGCCTAATGCAAACAAATCATTTTAGAGCACTGTCTCGCCGAAAATAGCAGAAGATGAAGACAAATCGGATCAACCCTTCGGCAACTGTTTAGGAATTCGCTCGAGCTGCCCGCTGTCCACAGGTGGTTCCGGTTTTCATTTTGATAAGTGGGCTCGTGATGTAGTGAGAATTTTCTATTTTACTTTAGATAATTATGCATGTGTAAATATTATGATTTTTATTTCTAAAGTTTTTTCACAGGTGGCGCCGACGCTATAAGTTTGTGGTAATTATAAGCACTTCACGAATTTGGCGCATGTAGGCGGCGGGCTAGCTCAGAGAGCGTCGGGCTAGTGATCCGAAGGGGCAGGTTCAAATCCTGCGTTGGCTTCAGATTTTTGAAATTTTTATCAAAAAAAATTTAAACTCATTTTTAAATACTTTGAATTTCGGATAGACTAAATTTTAGGTTCATAGCTTTTTTCTTGTCAGATATATTTATTTTTGGGTTAATACTTAACTAATTTTTTTTTGATTTCCCAAAAAGTGCTAAAAAATTAACTAATGAAAAATAAAAATTTATTTTCAAATATTTGCGTTAGTTTTAAAATATTCTAATTGTTTGCCCTGTAAAATTATCCATACAATATAAACACTCTCAGTGTTAGTGTTCGATACATTTCCTACTAATATTATAGACGCTAAAGTTTGTATGTATGGATGTTTGTTCCTCTTTCACGCAAAAACTACTGAACGGATTGAGATAAAACTTTGCAATAGTAAATATACACCAAAATAACACAAGGGCTATAATTTATAACGTTATTGCGTGAATCGAAGTTCGCCGGGTCAGCTAGTTACATTATAAATAAATCAATAATAAAGAATTATAGGTTATACAGTCGCATACATACAAATATAAATAAAAAAAAATTATCATTTAAATAATATCATAATTGGTTGTATTTATTTTGATAGAATTTCCTAATCAATGAAATATTTTTTTTTTAAATTAGAACTTATATTGCCAAGCAAGATCAAAAATATTTCCAAAGAAAAATAAATAAGTACATAGGTATATTTGTTGATGCGACTAAGAAGCTTTTTATTGTTATCACTACCATTTAATATTCATTTACTAAGAATAAATTCGCATCCCACGTAGTAAATTATGAAAAGAATATTTGCATTTGACCTAACATTTGAGGCCTTTGCCCTGCAATGGGGTAGCTATGGCTGAAGTATTAATAAATTATTTTACCATACTATTCTCAATATAAATGAGAGCATTACCATCTATTACAGACTAATGGTGTGGAAGATCCTATTACTTACAATATAATACTAGAAATACCTATGTTCTTACTACGGATTGTCATCAACCATTGTCAATAGCGTTCAAAATATACAATGTATCAATGACGTTCTATGCGAAGTTGAAAATATACTAGTGTACCTACCTATAATATCCAACAAAAACATTTTCATGTGAAATATAGCCAAGACTTCGCACTTTCAAAAAGTTGTCAGATCTTATGTAGAGCCAAGCTTAACTCTACACGTCTTAACTCTACAAGTCCTTACTCCACAATTTTTAGAGTTTGGCATGGAAATTAGTGAAAGTCTCCAACAAACATTCTTCCCCTACTTTATAGGGTTGGGGGGTAGAAGTTTGAAGTTTCAGATTTTTTCCTTTGTATATGCGTAATAGTCTACCTTGCCAAATATCAAGTTTCTAGGTCATCTGGAAGTGGGTTAGGTTTTTAATTTATAAGTCAGTGAGTGAGTCAGTGAATCAGTCGATAAATTCCGGTTTTTAAACGTTAATAAATAATTAACTGTTCAAGCAATATTAACAATTTTTTATATTCTAGGCTAGCTAAACAACTTTAATAAAATAGGCTAAATTTCAAATATTTAGATTACATCGTTTTTGAGTTATGAAGGGGTCAAAAGTGGCTCGAAATGTTTCGTGTAATATTACACACGTCGCGTCGCCCGTTCCTTTTTCTTTGTCTTGGCTGGACACGCTACCGTGTGTCTAGAACACGTCGCGTCGCCAGTTTTCTTTTTCTTTGTCTTGGCTCGACACGCTACCGCGTGTCTATAGGTAGATAAACTCAGAATTTTGAATAAGTAATGGTACACATGACAACAACCCCTGAAAGTCGCATAAAAAATAAATATTTCAGCTAGTCATCGTTCAAAATGTTCGTCAACTCACGAAATAATGTATAAAACAGTTTTTTCGCGACTTTGGGGGGTTGGTTCTCTAGTAGACATCCTATGCTGCGTTCGCCCCTTCGTGGTCTCCATTCGAGAAATATTCGACCCCAACGGTCATCAGTCATCCCCTCTATGTGC
This sequence comes from Hypomecis punctinalis, assembly GCA_949316475.1. Taxonomy (NCBI): domain Eukaryota; kingdom Metazoa; phylum Arthropoda; class Insecta; order Lepidoptera; family Geometridae; genus Hypomecis; species Hypomecis punctinalis. The sequence continues at coordinate 11,971,925 of OX438810.1, forward strand.
CCTGCATACTACATTGTCATCCGCCAAACAACATTGACAAGACAAATTAGATGACATTGCAGAATCCTACTTCCTACCTACTAATATTATAAACGCGAAAGTTTGTAAGTATGAATGTTTGTTCCTCTTTCACGCAAAAACTACTGAACCGATTGAAATGAAACTTCGCAATAGTAATGCTTTTAAATCAAAATAACATATAGGCTATAATTTATAAAGATATTGCGTGAATCGAAGTTCGCCGCGTTAGCTAGTTGTTTAATAAATTGCTTTTTGTGTAGTAGTAGTTTAAGTATGTTTAGCTTATAAATGTTGTTTGTGTTTGGTTGTAGCAAATACCGGCACTAACCCTTAAAAATACCAAATAATAAAACTAGTAGTTCCTCGCACAGTGGACTTCGCGGCACATCTTATAACTGAATTTTCATAAGCACTATCTCGACTCGCTCTTGACCCATTTGGTTCGCATTGCTAAATGTTAGAATTTAGATTTATTTATTTATTTTTATTCCGTATATGTTTGCGTTTGACTACAAACTGCCTGATGTTGAGCAGATATGCGGTCTAGGGTGTAGCAAGCTTACCTAAAAGATACCTATTTACTCGGCATTTTTTATTCCAATTTATTTTTTGGGACTTTTATATAAAATACATGGCAGTCCCATTTATATTCTAACTTATTCTAGCTTACTAACTACTTAATACAACTACATATTTCGAATCACTTGAGGCGACTAACCAAATCGAATAGCGCTCCGGCTGCGTCAGAGCTAGGTTCAGCAAGTAGTCTTCTTATAAAGTCCAACGTCGAGCCTGTTGAAGTGATAAATCACCTCAAGTTAGAATTTAGGAAAATGTCAAACGATGTTGCCAAATATCATCGAAATCAGCTTATAAAAAGCACGACATCAAAATGTTGCCCCCTTTTTGAGGGAGATACCCTCGAATCAAAAATCACCAATGACAAACCTTTAATGTATAGAACCTTACACAGGTTTCGTCGAGATTAGTTGAAAAATATGACCCTTTTATGAGAACCAAAAAAACAACATACCAAAAAATGTACTTGATTACTGTCGAATAACTCAAACTAGAGCAAACACCGAGTTACCTGCAAACTGGCACCCAATTAAAGATTCTTTGAACAAATCTCATTAAATGTTCGTTTCATGCCGATCTCGGTGTGACCAAGGCCCAAACTAAAGTAATCTAATTCTGCTCGGCCGTGGTCAGACGGGGCAAGGGGCACCTACTGCGTGTTTGGGTTCTACAACCTTTCCCGTGGGTCAACGAACTTTGCACTTATAAAACACTTTAGTGAACCGTTTACTAAACAATTTCTGCTATCTCTATATCTTACTCGCAATGTGACAAATCGCTAAAGTTCTGATAATTGTTGGTTCTTGGTAAAATATATGGCCATAAACTAAATTTCGCGGTACAATAAGAAATATACACCAACGGTTCATTTTCTTTTATTGTCTCTATTTTTTTTAGAATATAATATTGAGACTTTTCAGTTAATACATCGTAAGCGCCCTAATATGTATTTTTGTCATAATTTTTTGTTCAAGCGGTTGTACTCGTACGCTTTACCACACTCAATCTTAAATAAAATTTCAAAGTTTTTTAACTTTTATTGTAGTAAGAAGTTTTTATTCTCCTGGAACTTTATACGCAGTATTCGGTAAAATTTACAAAGTGGTAAGATAACGTCATATTCTATCTTAACCATCTCTCCGATTCTCCACCTCCAGTATTGAAGGAAAAACGCACATTTGAGATTGATAATATGTATAATGAAAATAGTAATATTACGCAGAGCTTTTTATAAAATTAAATATTCTCACTGTACGTAGGGTTCACTGACATGTACTAAGAAAGAAGGAGGGCGGAAGTGGCGCCACCTTGACAGCGGATGACAGTGCCAGTGTGACCAGGAGACAAATACTTAAGCTTGCGTTCACAATTTATTCAACACCCTCCTCTGAACGCAAACCCATTGCCTTCGCTAGAGCTTCATGCTTAGGCCGGTGTAGCCCCTTTGTTAGAGCATCAGCAACCATGTCTCGAGTGCTTATGTACTGGACTGCGACTTGTTTGAGTGCGATGCGCTCCCTCACGAAATGGTAGCGGACATCAATATGTTTGCTGCGTGCATGGTATACATCATTACCTGAAATCTTAAGTGCACTTTGATTATCGCAGTACATCATAATAGGAAAACCTGAAAGGGATGGCCAAAAATCTTCTTCTAATTGCTTTAGCCAAATAGCCTCTTGAATAGCTGTGGCTAGAGACATAAACTCAGCCTCAGTGCTGGATAAGGCTATGGTGAGTTGCCTTTTTGAGCACCAGCTGATAGCAGCACCCTGAAACAGAAATATATATCCCGAACAAGATCGCCGGTCTTCTGTATCTGTTGCCCAGTCTGCATCACAATAACCAATTATATTAGCACAATTTTTCTTGAAAATTAATTTGTTATTCTTTGTGCCCTTTAAATATCTTAAAACTCTCTTTGCTGCTGTCCAGTGCTGTGCTGTTGGTTTATTATTAAATCGGCTTAACTGGTTCACTATATATGAAATATCTGGTCTGGTTCCTTGTGACAGATATAGCAAACATCCTATAACTTCTTGATATGGTATGTTTTGAAGAACTTCAGCTTCATTTTCTGCCTTTTTCAGTATCAAATTTGCCTCTGCTGGTGAATACACAGGATTGCAGTCAGACATCTTGAAACGAATGAGTATTTTCTCAATGTATAGTGACTGGTCCAGTGAAATTTCATTTTTCTTGTTTTGATTTATTCTGAAACCTATGCATTGTCTTGCTTCACCCAAGTCCTTCATGTGAAATTTTTCATTTAATTTTTTCTTAATCATTGCAGCGGTTTGTTCATTGTTGAAAAAATATAATATATCGTCCACATAGACGGTTATAAAAACAATATCATGCTCATTAATAATCCGGTAATATATGCATGGGTCTATTTTTGATCTTGACATTCCTATATCCAATAGAATGGAGTTTAATTTCTTGTTCCACTGTCTACTTGCCTGTTTGAGGCCATATATGGACTTATTGAGTTTACATACTTTTTCACTTTCTTCAAAATGCGGAGGTTGTGTTATATATATGTCTTCCTCTATGACCCCTTGCAAAAATGCTGATACGGCGTCCATTTGATGTATTTTCAAACTGTATTTTGCAGCTAAACCAATAACATATCTGAGAGAAGAGTACCTTATCACAGGAGCATAAATTTCGTGATAGTCTATCCCTTTTTTCTGTTGGTAGCCTTTGACGACAAGTCGAGCTTTATATCTTGTGATATTTCCATTCTCATCCAATTTAGTCTTGAAAACCCATTTACATGGAATAACCTTCTTATTTTTTGGTAGATCTACCAGTGTCCATGTATTGTTCATAAGTAGAGATTGGAATTCCTCATTCATTGCTTCTTTCCATTTTTCAGCATTATCACTTTCAAGTGCTTCAGAAAGACTCTGTGGATCATGGTCTAGCATGACCATAGCTGACTCACCATTCATGCACATAAAAGATGTATTTTCGCCAGATGATTCATTCAAATATATTTCTTTTCTTCTTTGCTGAAAATTGTGCTGACTTTGTGAAGAATCCAAACTGTTGCTAGGTGTGTATGTTTCATCATTCGGATCAGTATAACAAGATGATGTTGATGATGCAGAACTATACTTCCTTGTAGTATCTGAGTCTATATTTTCAGTATTTTCTAAATTTTCAGGAGCTTGAATTTGTTTGTTTACAATATCATCAGAAAATAATGGTAAGTTGAACAATTTTGGTTCATTTATTTTTGTTATTTGTTTTTCACTTACTTGTGATTTTTCTTCTACACTATTCGTTATGATATCTTTCTCTTTTTCAGGAACGGAGAGATTTTTCATAAATTTTTCATTAATGGTGGCCTCGAGGAATACAACATCTCTGCTAGTAATAGCTAGCTTGCTCTGAGGGTCTATAAATCGGTAGCCCTTTACGCCTTCACTGTAGCCGACAAAAATCAACTCACGTGATTTAGAATCCAGTTTTCGGCGACATTCTTTAGGTATGTGCACCATAGCACGGCATCCAAATATTTTCATGTGACTCATGTCAGGCCTTTTACCAGTCCATACCTCCTCTGGGGTGATGTATGAGAGCATTCTGGTGGGCGAGCGATTGATGATGTGCGCCGCCGTCACGACTGCTTCTCCCCAGAAAACATTCTGTAAACCAGCATTTAGAATCATGCATTTTGACCGTTCAATGAGAGTTCGATTCATACGTTCACTTAAGCCATTTTGCTCCGGAGTGTACGGATTTGAATGTTGGTGCAATATGCCAAATCGTTTCAAAACTTTATCAAAATTATTATTCATGTATTCCTTGCCATTATCAGTTCGTAGTTTTTTAATTTTCTTATCCAATTCATTTTCAACTCTATTTTTGAATTCAACAAATTTTTCAAAGACATCGGATTTGTTTTTTATTGGATAAACAAACACTTTACGTGAGAAATCGTCTATGAAGGTTACAAAGTACCTAGCTCCTCCAAGAGATACATTCTGGAACGGACCACATACATCGGAGTGGATGACTTCTAGCAATTCTGTTGCTCGGGAGCCTTCACTTGGAAATGGCTGTCTAGTTTGTTTTCCTTCTATACAACTTATACAAGTTATGTTTTCTTTCAACGGAGACAATTTAACACCGGTAGTGCATTTTGGGATTTTCATTAAATCAGTGAAATTCAGGTGACCCATACGTTGGTGCCATAAATAGTTTTCATTTTCTGTTGCAGCAGGCATAGCATGGGCTATTTCATTTGTGGCATTTAATCTGTACATACTATTTGATAAAATAGCGCTGGCAATTTTCTGGCCATTTTGATTTAATATTTTGCATCCATTATCATTAAATTCAACTTTACAGCCATTTTTTATCATTTTACTAACTGATAACAAGTTTGTTGATAAGTCTGGTACATAGAGAACGTCTCTCACCTGTATTTTGTTGATTTTGCCTTGAGTATCCGGTACCGAGATTGTTACATTACCAGAGCTCTTGACATGCAGCAATTTGTCGTTTGCAATCCTTATACTTCTAACAGGTGGAGCAGTTTCTTCCTCTATCCATTCTCTGTGAGATGTCATGTGCATCGAAGCACCTGAATCGATGTACCAGCTGTTGCCATCGTTGTGCGCTGAAGCTGAAAAAGCAGCAATAAATCCATTATTTTTATTATCATTTTTATTCTTTTTATGCCAACAATTTTTGCTGAGGTGACCATGCTTATTACAATTGAAGCATCTAGGCCCCTTCGATTGCCCTTGTTCTTGATTCTTATGCCCGTTTTGATAACTACCTTTATTTTTTTGATTTTTCATGTTGGAATAGAAAGCATTTGTGTTATCTGTTTTTACTTCCTGGAGCAATTTACTTTTGATTGCGTCTGCAGATATACTAACACCCGAACTTTCCAATGCCATGATCATAGGCTTGTAATGATCCGGCAAACCGGCCAACATCAGAGTACCGAGCCATTCATCGTCTACTTTAAACCCAATATTTCTTAAGCGATGAGCAGATGACATGATTTTACTTACATATTCTTCGACGGAATTACTATTTTCAAGCGTGGTATTGATAAGGTTTCGTAACAGACCAACCTTACGGCATAGACCGGAATCTTCAAATGCACGTGCCAAACTGTCCCACATATCTTTTGCAGTTGTTGCTTCTCTTATATGCACGTAGATTGTCGGATCCACGAGCAAAATAAGTTTGGATCGCGTCTTGGTGTCTTTGCGTTCATCCACCATTTTTCCTGCAGGAATGTCTATACAATCCCAGAGATCGTCCAATTGTAGGTATGCTTTGACAGCAAAGCACCAGGTTTGATAGTTTTCCCGCCCAATCAGCTTTTCTATTGCTATATTTTGGTTTGCCATTGTGTTTGGCAGAGAATAATAGCTGAAAAGAACACTCCCGCGCCGCGACCGCGTGGTATTATACCTTAAACTTTTTGCAAAACTGTAATGTTATTCACGAAAGGTACGGGACGGCCCATAACCTGAAGGAAAAACGCACATTTGAGATTGATAATATGTATAATGAAAATAGTAATATTACGCAGAGCTTTTTATAAAATTAAATATTCTCACTGTACGTAGGGTTCACTGACATGTACTAAGAAAGAAGGAGGGCGGAAGTGGCGCCACCTTGACAGCGGATGACAGTGCCAGTGTGACCAGGAGACAAATACTTAAGCTTGCGTTCACAATTTATTCAACAAGTATGTCAGTGAAATACAGTACAATTGTCAGTTACGATGTTTTTCCTGAATAATTATTTTTTGCAAAAAACAGCAATGCCGACTTCACCCGTGTACAGAATTCGCGAATATTTCGCACGGATCGATGTAGCATTTTTCACACTATTGTTGATTAATCAAAATGGCTCAGCCGATTTCGATAAAATTTAAATGAGACAAATTTCAAAGTACACTCTATCCAATAAAAAAATAATTATTGAAATCGGACTACTACAAAAAAAGTTATGCGTGGTTATAAGTAATATATCTTAATATATATAAATCTCGTGTCACAATGTTTGTCCTCAATGGACTCCTAAACCACTTAACCGATTATAATAAAATTCGCACACCATGTGCAGTTCGATCCAACTTGAGAGATAGGATAGTTTAAATCTCAAATTATAGTCGCAATTTTAATTTATTTAGCCACAGCAACGCGTGGCCGGGTCAGCTAGTATATATATATATATATATACGCGTCGTATTGTATACCTTCTCCGGTGGTTCGTCGGTCAAAAAGACTCGATGTTCTCCTACATTTCATATATATATATATATATATATATATATATATATAAAGAGAGAGAGGGAGAAAGACGTCATGGTAGCCAAGCAGGAGAACGCTTACCTAACTAATAGTAGTGAGAGTTCAAATGAGATCTGTAGACATGTAGACATATATTTTTATCACGTGCTTTTCGATGAAGGAAAATACCGTTCGCAAACATGTACGTACATTCGTAAATTAAATTTGATGGGTTTTAAAAATTACCTACGTTTATCTAAACTGAGCCAACTTGGTAGATATGTCCCAATCGCACTAAGTGGGTTGGCCTATGCTAAGCAGTAGACTATTTAAAAAGCTGGTAAAGGTAAAGGCTCAGGAGTGTTTCAAGATTGATAGTGTCATTGTTAAAAATATTGTTTTGGAACTTATAAACGACTATCGTTCCCATATTTAAATCTCTGCGTGTTTCTTTGATCATAAAGAGTTTGTAATATTTTACTCGTAAAAGAAATAAATCAGCTGTTTCATTGTCTTTTACTGGTTGTAATCTTTCTAGGCATGACAGAGATTTTATGAAAAATACCCGTTGGTTAACGGACATCAAGGTTGGTCTCTAGCCATTCGTTAGTATTGTTTTGACTAGTATAATATTTCCCTTCCGATTGAGTGTATTAGTTTACAGTGTAGCCTTGCAGCATAATCAATAATTAATGAACTTTATAGGTGTAGGTATATATATAATAGTTATTTACTTTGCTGAGATACATATATGTTTGTATACGGTGGTTGGAAATGAGCATCTATATTTTTTTCTAAAATTGAACTACACACACTACAATTGAAATATTGCTAGACCCAGGAGAAAAAGGTGCATCTGACAGTCTAGGGATATAAATATGAATACATATATGATGGAGCATACGATTTAATGTCGAAAAGAAAAAACTAAATTCTTAAGTTTTCTTTATTAAACATCACAATGTGGTTAATTAACTACCCTGGTCATATGTCATACGCAATTAAAGACGTCTCATTAACCAGGGTAGTTAACCACATTATTATGACGTTTTTGGACACTATCTCGTTAATATCTATTAAACCAAAAAATCTTACAGCAAATGAATCAATTGAACATTGATAAGAGGTCTTTAACCCGCCCCAAAATTTGTTCAAAAGTGACGTCAACACGCTTTGTCAAATAAATATCGCTTACGAGTACGTAATGAAGGGATACAGAAATAACTGGGGCGTCCTAAATGAGTTACAGAAACGTGAGCTCGCAGAGAGCTTTGGTATTTTTTGACGAAATTACTTTTACAGCTCTCCTGGAGCTTTGTACGCGCGGCATTCGTTAAAATTATCGTTTATAAAGTGGTTTTTGTACAATTTTATTTGTTTATACGTAGGTACTTATTAATGTGGGATGTATTTTTACCGTAATGAAGAAAATTGGGATGATAATTGGAAGTTTTTCTTTTGACGGCAGGAAATATTTTCATAAATCTTTTAAATGGCTATCAGGTATTGTATGCATTTGCATTTGGAAAATAATTGCAATTATTTTTCAACAGTCGTTCCTGAGTAACCTCGGTAACACGTCTCGCAGAGCTTACACGTAATGTTGCTGAAAAAGCAAGTAAGTAATAGCTACTTTTTCCTTTTTGGCCAAACTTATTTCTCATTTAGCAAGCCTTTTAAGTATGCACCTACAGATTAGCGGGACAAACATTCAGAACGTGTCTTCGTCTTACAACAGCTACCTTAAATGGAGTCTTCATAAAAATACTCCAAAGTTATCTCTTTGAGCAATAAGCTCTGTTAATGTTTTCTACGTGACATATTTAGATATTTGTTGTACTGAATAAGGAATTATTTCTTAGCTATTCCTGATGCAAGTCGCAGCTCACATTTCATCAGCTCCTTGCGCAAGCTACGGCCGATCGAATAGATAGCTTATCGCTTTTGCACTTTAGGTAAGTGTGCTTTGTAATTCAGCGGTCATTCTTTACGTCTGTGCAATTAGTTGGTACTACTATATCTAGTATTGTAGATTGGGATATAGTTTTATTGCTATCAGATTGTATTACGTCTGCTGATATTATTAGAATTAGGCTATAGTAGAGTAAAAGTGGAGGATTAAGAGGATCGTGAATCGTCCAGTATTTTTGCGTTTTCTGTAGAAAATCGAGATTTACGTTCCGAGAACAAACTCTTTTCACCGCTTATGTTATTATAAGTTATATATGAGCTATATATGAGTTATATACTTATCTTATTATAGTTATATATAAGTTATATATAATATTTTTTAGTCAATCGCTTGAGTAAAAAATATTACATGCTTCTATGTCTTAAGTAGGTTCTTTTTGTCAGAAAAGTGTTTAGGTTTTGTATACTTTTTTGTATATTTTTTTTGCGTAAAAATAAGACTTTTTTGAGGCTTATAACTTACATGGCTTTAAAAAAACTGTAAAATCTAAGACGTACCTATAATCCTATAGCGACTGAATTGCTTATTACATAAAAAAAAAACACTATTATGAATATTTGACAATCACTAATTACTTAATCGCTAAGCATAGTAGCGTGCAAATGCTATTCCAACGACGAAAACATGGCGTTTAGACCTCAGAGCAAATAAAAAAATCAAGAGAAAACGTCGTCGAACAGTCAGGTGAGGCCGGTTTATTATACATGTGTGAGTGCGTCGCTGCTGCGCCGCCATAGTTCGACTGACAAGCCAAGGCGTCGTTTCCTTGTACGTGCATGTGTGTGTAATTGTCTGTACACGGCGAGGCGTAGTTTTGGTCGGCCTCACTTGTTGTTTGTTCACATCATTCTGTCTTTATTTTTTTATTTGGTCTGAGATTTAGATGCCAGCTGTTTGTCTTACAAACTAGCTTATGATGTCACTTTATTGCATAAAAGCTCATTTGAAGTACTTAACACCAACTTTTGTCTCAACTTGCAGCCTCTAGAATGAGGGGCGCTTTTTCAAGTGTAATTGTTACAGATTTCTTTTGAAATAAGCTTTAGTGCTTACAAAAAAGGCAAATTTTCAGGCCAGACCACTTCCACAAAAAGCTTTTAACCTCTATAAGACTACACAATTTGCTAGGTTCTGTTAGTAGAGTGGGCGCTCTTTATCCGTGTTTTACTTCCTGTCTATTACACCGCCCTATTTCATGGAAAGGGTCCTTGAAGGTTTTACGGTAAGACAAAGATTAAATTATAACATTTTTTTGCACCTGTACAACGATTTAGTTGGTACCTTATGACTGCTACTAGCTTTAGCTGTAGAAATGAATGTTTTTATTAGGCGGCTAAAAGTGTTTGAAGAGCGAGGAAATAAGGCTGTGAAGTCTGTTGAAGAAAAACTCTTTACGAACTAGATTAAGCTCCCAGAGTTTAGTATGAAAAGCTCAATACCTTGGATCTCACTATTTCAGAGTATTATAAGTATTTGTGCTCTAGTGAGATGCCTGCGGATATCTTGACAAAAGATCTTAGTTGTGAGAAGCATCAAAGATGTTTGAAAGAGATACAGCAATAAGGAGGAGTTTGGACTGGTTCTAGTAGTTCATTTAAGGAGGAGTGTTGAAAGAGGTCAAATGCACTGCTAGTTAGACTCTTTATTAGATAGATGTTGTTCTTATTTCAAATTATAAAATGTGTAGTCTTTTGTTATTTTTCACATAGCGCGTGTTGTCTGAATCCTATACTTACTATCTATATTTTCTACTTAAATTATTGCATTTTATTTATCCTCGTGTCTGCAAGATCCCCATATGGGCCCAACCTGGACGCTATTGCCAACATCTTAAGCTGATCAGGGCCATTCTAATCTCGTACAGGCTCGTTATTGAAGTCGGATGAAAATAAATCAAGTAGAGACAACTGACTCAACTAATCTACTTATTTCAGTTGTTGTTAAACCGATCTAATTCAAAAGGTCCGTTCTTACCACACGTCGCGGTGATTGCAATACTTCGTTCACTCCAATTCGATTTGAGATTTAATTACATACGTGTACCTACTAAGAAATCAATCAAGATAGCGTTGCATTTATCTTTTATTAAGATATCTACAATATTTATATAAAAAGCATTTTTAAAATATGTAGGTAAATGCCCTGATCAATTCTCTTGATTCATTTAAGGAAAATTAGCTTTAAAACTTATCTTGTATGGTTTTGTACTGTGACCGCGTCATAGTTATTTAAAGTTAAAATAATATTTCCACTCATATTATATCATCATGTTTTCCTGTGACGGGGATGACATGAAACACACATAGGCAATGACAATTTAACGAAACTAAGAACCAAATAGCTGCCGGACCAGGTTTTTTATTTCATACAGTTTTGTGTTTGATCACACACTGCCTGATGTTAAGCAGATATCTGGTCTAGGATGTAGCATGCTTACTTAGAAGATACCTATTTACTCGGGATTTGAAGACACCTACATTGTACTTTAGCGGGAAGACAGACTCAGGCAAAGCGTACGGGGGATAGACGGTTTCACATTCTGGCAGTTTGTATGAGGAATGTTGACTCGGACATTTCTTGTAGCTAATGCGCGGGATATCCACCATAAAAGGGTGGCGCTTTGGTCGTGTCTGTCTAGCGGCTAGACACTAGCCGTACGATAGAAGAAAGGGGCAGGTAGGACTTGAACCTGGGATACTCTTCTGCTTCGAAAGTAGGTATAGGTAAACGTTACCATCATATCCACGAGGGTGAAAAAAGTAAAAAAGAAGAAATCATAAACATCATAGGACATGTGCTTTTACTACCTAATATCTCTGTGAATATCATTTTTTATAGAGCTACCTACAAATAATTGAAACGTAGATTAATTAATTGGTATGTTTGAAGGATAAACTCTGGAAAACAAAACCAAATATCCAAGGCCATTTATCAGTGGTATCAGTCAGGACAATGTGAATATGTATGTGATGTATTATGATGATTTATCAGAGTTATAGTTATATATACTTTCTTTAACCAAAATATTGAGCTGTATATTGTATTGTATTGTATTGCCTTTTCAACAATGCACTAATGAACATAAACCTACTCATAAAGGGGTAGACCAATGTTCATGAGAAGGATATGACCTCCATGAAATAGATGGGATATGTCCTGACTGGCCGTATCTTTCTCTAACTATATACAATTTTCTACCGAAACTTTAGAGAATAGTCTCTTAGCGATATATTGAAATCAGAATATTATAAACGTCTCTTCTATGTGTCAGTTCTGTTTACACCCACCAACTAACGGCTGTCCTACGAGCAATGAAACAAGAGGCACAATAGCTCGACAATAGTTGAATGGCACGTCGCCGCGAAGTGGAGCGATCAGATAAACGACTGTTGAGTCGGCTCTACATTTCAACAATCACTTGGACAGGCAATGTTTGCATAGCGGTTGGCGCGGTGTTACACCATAGTGGAACGTGATGCTATGAAGAATGTTTGTTTTCCGTCTGAGAACTTTGTTACGTTATTATTTTAGGCTCTTGTACTCAATATCTGTCTAATTATACAGTTAATGATTAAACTAGTTAATTTAAATTATATCTGAAATATGGCTTCGATATGCTGCACAGAAGAGAGAGAAGGAATATTCTGGTTGTTTGACTGACTGACAGTTCTTATAACAACATATTTACATGCCAAGGTTCCATTTATAGAGATGGACCTAAAAATACTTTATTAGGTAAGAACTTTGTAATCGAATTTTACTGAATTGTAACTAAAACAAATGCGATCAATATTTTTCGGTAGAAATTAATACAATGCTCTAATTAATAAATAATCAGCGAAATAAAAACAAGAATAAGGATTTTGTAGAGCGGGTTATATTATACTATACCAGGCTAGACCAAACCTAACGAATGTAATAATTATAAAAATTTAAAATTATTTATTTTAGTAATATAAGTTTTAGTGTTTATTATTAGTTTTTATTTCAAGTAGGTTAATTTTAATAGTTATAGTTTATGAAATGTTTTTTAAGTTTTTTCTCATGGTAGTTTAATTTAACGTCGAATGTTCCTGCAAAAACATTACATCGTATAATTATTACATAAGTTATAAATATTTGAAACGGGATTCGCGATTATTTGTGAACTAAAAGTATGAAGCATTGATTTCTTTACTTATACCTAGTATTTTGTTGGATAAAATACCGGTTTTAACTCACGTATGATATACGGCCGGGCCGCTGTGAAACCCGACCGGTTTCGGAGTAAATTAGTACTCCTTCTTCTAGTAGTATTTTGTTCTAAGAATTTAACGAACAATTGTATTGATCAAACACGCTGTACAAAATAATCTAGTGACGAGTAACATGTGCAGGGAAATCAATAGATTTTGATATTTTTTTTCGAAATGGAACAATTTATAAAGATTGTTTGTGAATGTTGCTAGTTGAAGGCGTATTTTGTTGTGTAGCACTTCATTACGGTGTGATAGTCAGCCATCAAGTGACATAGGTACCTGGCTTCCTCAGGAAGCAAGTAGGTGTTATACGTAGTTGATAATACTATAATCTAACCTGTGGCGCAGCACCAAGATGACATGACGTGTGCTGACGTCATATACCCGTGCTTATTGGAGTGAAGTGCTGGGATCCTCATGAATAATTCCACTTATGATTGTGTCTAGCTTTACAGATGCTTTAGTGGGTTTTAAGGACAAGCCTATTCGTTGGTAGAAAAAAAATACCGCATCTTTATCAGGTCAGGATGAACATCATGTAGGCAGCAGAACATAAGTAGGCCAGGTGTAGGAGAGGCTATTTTTATACAATGAAATGCTAGATTGTGTGGAATAGGGTCATACAGTCTTAGCAATGCAGTGTAAGTACCTACCGATCGCAGCGCTTGGGTTTTGCCCTGAGTTATCTCCGAACTTTAGGTAGTGCAGAGATGTCATTTTGTGCAACGCAACGCACGAATGCATAACTCAATCATATAAGAAAAACTTCGATGAAGAAAATATTTGTTGCTTTAATATATATTTTCTTTATACGTTTTTCCATAAGTATCAAAAAATTACGATATATTTACATCTTCATATATCAGTCTTAGGACGTCTATATCAGGATATAGGCCTCGCCTATAGTCCAGGTTTATAACAGGACCGGTTAAAAGCTAGCGGCTGGCATTCAGCGCGCTTGCACCGATAGTTCCTGCGAACTCAATCTTATATATCCCCGTTGTCGGTGCATATCCTACGCTTCGCTGGTTGCTGCTGGTTTTCATTCAAAAACTTTACGACGCCATCGGCAAACGCAATGTGCGCTGCATATTGCCCCTGATACTTGCAAATCCTATATTGTACAATATTTACATACGAACGAGAAATTGTGCGTATGGAAATAAAAGCAGGTAGAGTTATAGCATTACATATGTACACTATAAAGGCGTTACTTATCAAGGTTGTGTTTGTAGAACAAGGAAACCAAAGTGGTAGATTTGAATGTAAGAATAGGCTCCAGTACAGGAATTCCTTATATGAAATGCTCTGGTAAAACTTAAATAATTGTTTTTACTTTCCTGGTTTCTCCGACAATGGACACGTGTACCTACTAAAGATTATGCCAACATCATCGACATCATTACGCAACCGCGTTTCTCTTATGGTGTCATCTGCTTCAGTCTATGATCGTTCTGAACGAAATATTCGAAATACTATTTTTAGATATTACAGGCATCTACTAGCAAAGTAACTGGGAAAGTTGACGAAAGTGGGAGGAACTGAACTTTATATTCGAAATAAGCTTCGAATAATGATACTTCACAAGCTCTATTTTAGATTTCAATACAGTACATGTAGCGCATAAAAATAGCACTTTTATTTAAATAAGTTCACGTTCTGCACAGGTTTATTACTTGACATTTTTACAGTCATAAGGCACTCAGTGGCTGGTTTTACTAGATCAAGGCAATCCACGGTTGAAACTATACCTACGGTACTGTAGGTACTCTCTGGGGCTGAGCACTGAGTTAGTTAAACCTGTAGGTGGTTTACTTAGACCATTTCAATTGTCCATGTACGTCGTTCAACCTTGGGGGTTTGATCTTTGTTTTGTTGTTATTGCAAGGCAGTCAGTTGACATTCGTCTGTTTGAAGTATTAACGGATTAATTTCTTTGGGGCTGTCTGGGAATTACAGATTGCAAGAGTCAAGGTCAGAGCGAAAAGATTTCTTGTCATCATGACTATTTCTTACCGCCAGGCGATTTTCGAGGAAGTATTTTACTTAAAACCTATTCTTATAGCCAATAAAACTGTTTATGGTTGTATTTAAAATGTATTGTAGTTTCAGTAAAATACTTAATTATAAAACTGCAATAGTATTGAAGTATAGAAGTCCTAGAAGTTAGAGACTGAAACGGTCATCATTTTTAAAGACTAGAAGTTTTAATTTAGATATCGGGATTTTCGCTGCTGTGTGTCATCTTTACTATAATATTAGATTAATAAATCCGTAAATTTTGTTGGTTTGTTTCTCTTTCACGCGAAGCAACGACTTGATTTTATTTTTGGCATGGACAAAGTTTGAAAGACGGAAAGTGGCCTAGGCTACTTTTTATCCCGGCAATAGGTTCCCTTGGGATACCACAAAAATCAAAATATTACGCGGACGGAGTTGCGAGCAAAAGCTAGTACGTTATAAGCTTTTTATTCGTTGCGTCTTGATGAAGTTCCATGATGCGTATGCATAATGGATTAAAACCCAACGCTAGCATACGATTTAAAGTGTCACCGGAGCCACGGTAGTGCTTAGTTGTAAATGCCACCCTCGTTCACCAAACGGAACCCTTATAGGATTACTTTGTTGTCCGTCTGTCCGTCTGTGTGTATGTCAAGACTCTTTATCTCGGGAATGCGAAAAGATATTGAGTTGAAATTTAAACTGTATACGTATATCTATATTTTCTTGCAGTTGTGTAAAAGAAAACTTTATCCGTTATCGTTTAAAAAAATTAGAGCCGGTTATGTTGTAAAAAACTGCATATTTCGTACATACACTCACAAAAATCAAAACCTACAGGGTACTTCCCGTTGACATAGAACTATGAAGTTTGGCGAGAAGCATTGTCTCAGAGTATACATATAGGAATAAATCTGAAAACTGTACATTTTTATTTAAATCAAAATTCACAAAATATGGGTTCAAAATTCAGTGAGTAAATCGTATCGTGTAAGGTATCAAATAAAGAACTTCATTTAGTACGTGCTTAAACAGGTTTTTAATTATTTTAACAAAATATAATTTTCGATGTAGGTATGACGAGAAAAGTGAAAAAAAAAACTTTTTTGTCAATGCTTAAAGTATAGAGATTTTTAACAACTTACTTCCCAATTTTGTGAAATTTTCTGGATTTGTACGTAACCCTCGATGTGCGAGCCTGACTCGCACTTGTTCGGTTTTTTTTAAAATAAATTCCAGCTATAATATTAGAAGAAAAAAGTGCCATACATAAGTTATTCTACCCAGTAGGTATTATTTCTTCACCTTAATATGGAAGGCGGTAACTTATCGGCAGCAATCGAACCTGCGGTATTTAATTTATGACCAGGAAGTTATTTTTTGCTCTTGTGTTATAAGTAAGTCATGTAGGTTATATTGTAACAAACAACGCGGCGCGACACGTTTGGTGAGATTATTTTTATAGCAGGAAGTAGTTGAGATTGTAATTCAAAGTATTTACTGATGTAAAAAGCCATGACAGTCTAATAGTAGTAACGTTTGCCTTATAATCACGAGGCCTAGGGTTCAAATCCTGGCCCCATTGCTATGTTATATTTATGACTTATGTAGGTACACATTCTCATACTTCATACTAGGTTTCAAGAGAAGGAAAACATTGTGAGGCAACCTGCATACGTCCTAGAATAAATACAAATAAATTATATGGCCTTTGTGAATTCACCAACCGGTACTGATCCAGTGTGTTGGATATGGCGCTATAGCTCTTCGTGGATCGGCCTATACAAATAATATAATTATATAATATTTTGGGACATCTTACACACGGCCTCTGACTCCAAACTAAGCAAAGCTTGTGATATGGTTGCCAGAGACAGATATACTACATATACTTATTTTTAAATACATACTTATATAGATAGTAACTAAATAACACCCAGACACAGAGCAAACACTTTTGTTCATCTTATAAATATTTTCCCTGGGTGGGGATCGAACCCACGCCTCTTGACCCAGAAGTAAGGGTCACTAACCACTAAGCCACCGAGGCAGTCAGCTATGTTCAGCAGTGCACTATTATAAAAACCGGTTCAGTATTGGTGTTTAAGGACTTCTACGACTAGGGCTTCTCTGTAAAAGTTTGTCTAAGCGAAATCGAATCAGAAACAAGGAGATCAGTAGATGAACCAAAGTTACCAACTTAGCCCAGCGAATGGGCAAGTTGAAATATCAGTAGGTAGGGCACATAACACAAAGGGCTGAGGCCCGATGGGTTCGCTTAGTGCTGAAGTATAGCCACATACCGGCAAGCGCAGCGTAGGACGTCCACCTACAAAGTGGATAGTTGACCTCATTAAGATCGTTGGATGCAAGGTTCCACCTGGTATTATTGGCGATCTATAACGAAGGCCTATCTATAGCTATGTCCAACAGTGGACGTCTTATGGCTGAGGAGAAGATAAGAAGGTATGAATAGATTCCAGATCATCATCATTGGTCGTATATCTTAACTGTTTAAATGACAAATGTGAAATCAAAATGTAACTAAGTCAAATCTTCCAATATTACCAAGGAGCCATTATTATCTTTATCGCAATTTAAAATATTGCTGTTTTTTTCACTGCATTTCAAAGAGAGAAAAATACATATTTTAAATTACTATTAAAACGATGATATTTTACTATGGAAATTAACGTGGTTTTCACACATTTTATACTATATATAACGGGAATGAACTCACGTGTGGGGATAGTCGTAACGACTATAGTTTCGGTCGCATTCGGCGACCTTTCTCAAGTTGGCGAGTGCTAGCACGCGGAGCCGTCTCGCAATGCACTGCGGGCTGCGGCGCGTAGCGCTCGCGATGACAGCGGTTGCGGTGGTGGGGCGGGGGCGGGTAGAGAGGATTGTTTTGTCGGCGCGCACTGAATATCCTCTTCGTCGGTATCCTGGTATACGTCGGGGATACTCCAGCACACTGAACTCACTATGTCTCCACCAGTTCCACGGTTAAGTCCTTTGGATCCCTGAAGACACGGTTTCCACGTCGGTGGCAGTATCCATCCCCCGTCTCTGTTGAAGTTAGGGCGTCTGCTAATCTCAATAGCCTCCCTAACTTTACGGGGCACGAAAAACTTCTCTCGCGCTAGCACCTTCGCTCTATCAAATCTGATGAAGTGCTGCGCATCGGAATCGAGAGTGTGTTCTACCACCGCGGAACCATTCCTATCCAAGTTTTTCATTGAACGTATATGCTCCGTGAGCCTGGTAGAAATATTTCTTCTTGTCTCTCCGACGTAGATGTCGACGTCCGATTGCGGGAAGTGTTACGTCGGAGAGACAAGAAGAAATATTTCTACCAGGCTCACGGAGCATATACGTTCAATGAAAAACTTGGATAGGAATGGTTCCGCGGTGGTAGAACACACTCTCGATTCCGATGCGCAGCACTTCATCAGATTTGATAGAGCGAAGGTGCTAGCGCGAGAGAAGTTTTTCGTGCCCCGTAAAGTTAGGGAGGCTATTGAGATTAGCAGACGCCCTAACTTCAACAGAGACGGGGGATGGATACTGCCACCGACGTGGAAACCGTGTCTTCAGGGATCCAAAGGACTTAACCGTGGAACTGGTGGAGACATAGTGAGTTCAGTGTGCTGGAGTATCCCCGACGTATACCAGGATACCGACGAAGAGGATATTCAGTGCGCGCCGACAAAACAATCCTCTCTACCCGCCCCCGCCCCACCACCGCAACCGCTGTCATCGCGAGCGCTACGCGCCGCAGCCCGCAGTGCATTGCGAGACGGCTCCGCGTGCTAGCACTCGCCAACTTGAGAAAGGTCGCCGAATGCGACCGAAACTATAGTCGTTACGACTATCCCCACACGTGAGTTCATTCCCGTTATATATAGTATAAAAAACGATGATACTTTTAAAATCAGCCACTATGTATATCGAAATAGATATTATTTACCTATTTCAAAATGTTAACAACAACATTATTTATTTATATAGTATACTAGTTTTTACCCGCGGTTTCGCCCGCATGATATTTTGATATTTGACGCAATATCATTATAATTTATAGCCTATGTGTTATTCTGATATATAAGCTAAATTATTGCAAAGTTTCATCTCAACCCGTTCAGTAGTTTTTGCGTGAAAGAGTAACAAACATCCATACATCCATCCATCCTCACAAACTTTCGCGTTTATAATATTAGTAGGATTAAACCTATGATATTGTTAATTACAATAATTATCATAGTTTTGACATGTAACTCAAGTCATAAATAAAAAATTGTATTGTATTGTATCTAATTCTTATCACGACCAAAACAATAAAATATGACGTGATCTGTTGTCATGCTTTACTGAGCAAAAGAAATGATAATGATATCAATACAAGCTTAAGGTACATTTTACACTTTCGAGTCTCCCACTCATGCACAAACTAGTTTTAAGCCGGGCAGGTTTAATTCGATTCTAGATACCAATAAACTTCCGGCTGAAAGACATAGCCTAGCATACAGTATGTAAACTCGTGTATAATATATTAAAAGGATTAATTAATTAATTATCTGTCATTTTGTTTTTCTCTTTATTGTACTGTATCTGTACTGTATCAGCCTTATAATAGTCCACTGCAGGACGTAGGCCTACCCACGAAGGGTGATTGGGCCATATCCACCACGCTGGCCCAGTGCGGGTTGATGGATTCACATACGCCATTGAAATTCTTCTCCGGACATATGCAGGTTGCCTCACGATGTTTTCCTTCACCGAAAAGCCAGTGGTGTGAAATTCCGTACATAAATCCCAAAGACTCATTGGTACGGGACCGCGATTTGAACCCGCGACCTCACGATTGTAAGGCGGGTGTCATTACGTCTAGACCACCACGGCTTTCGGCGGCTCTCTTTATTATGCTAGCAAAAAGAAAAAAATAATAAGGTAATTTTTTAATATATGTTTTTTTAATGAATAATATATCTTTATCTATCTTCTTGTAA
The DNA here is from genome assembly GCA_949316475.1 of Hypomecis punctinalis. Taxonomy (NCBI): domain Eukaryota; kingdom Metazoa; phylum Arthropoda; class Insecta; order Lepidoptera; family Geometridae; genus Hypomecis; species Hypomecis punctinalis. The sequence goes on from OX438810.1 coordinate 11,992,020, forward strand.
ATGACACGGATTAATTTTGTTCCAATAATTCGATGAATTAATGTGTTGAAAGCTTTGCAATGACATGCAAAATTATGGCGATATTAATAATTTTTTTTTTTTTTTTTTTTTTTTTATTAAATGTTCACAAAACTGGATATATGCTAAAACTTATGCTAAAATATAACTTAAAATTATAAACTTACACAAAGTATATATCCTTCTAGTTGTGAACACAACATGTATAAAAGAAAGTACATTACCTAATACATAACTGAAACTAAAATTAACAAAATAAAACCAAACTAAAAAAAAAACAAAAATTAATTTAAATTTAAGGCAGAAATTAAGTGTCTCTTAAAGGAAGAGACAGAATCATTAAACAAATCTATACTATTGCTAATACTATCATAAGAAGAGCACAAACGATATAACGATGAATGTTGACCATAGTTGGTCCGAGCATGTGGTAAAGTGAATGTTTTTCTATTCACGAGACGGCTGGATGGACGCGGAATAGATAAATTGATTTTATGAAGTAAGAGAGGACTGTCCATTAAACCATTAACTAATTTATGCAAAAATACCATATCGGCAATATTTCTTCTATCTACAAGTGAAAAGAGCTTAAAATGAGAAAGTCTGGACTCGTAAGACTCCAATTGTCGGCAAAGATTGCTTGCAAAAGAGAGCTGGTAGAGAAATCTCTTCTGTACCCTTTCGATGCGATCTATATGCACCTGGTAGGATGGGCTCCACACGGGACTGCAGTATTCTAAAAGACTGCGAACATAACAGTTAAATAGAATAATCGAAACTATGGGGTCTCTAAAGAACTTCGCTTGTCTGGATACGAACCCTCCGAGTCGTGATGCCTTCTTGACCACACAGTCAATGTGTTCTCTGAAATCCAGCTTAGCGTCAACAAGCACCCCTAGATCACGCATAACACATACCTCTGTGAGCGGAGAGTTTCCAATATGGTAGGAAGCTTGTATTTGAAGTATATCCGATATAAATTAAGAGTAGTACAATTTTTTTTGAACAAATTGGCTTTGGAAATCAGTAATGGGATAACAAATTAAGAAATATAGGATAATTTGAACGATATACTATATATACTTATAATCATTTTTCTTGGAAGATACATTCACCGACAGAATAGTTCCTACAAACGTATTTAAGTAATAAGTTAGTTCACTTTTATTTTGTTGTAAGAAATAAAAAGGCTTTTTATTTATATTATTTTAAAGTAAAGAAAACATTTAAAATACTATGCAATTCTAAGTGAAATGTTTTGTCATTATAATCGTCCTTTTTTTTTTTTTTAAATGAGTATGTATAATTGTATATACGAGTATGTAGGTATAGCATTAAGATCGCAGGAACGCGCCGAACTCCAACCCGTCAAATTGGAAATCTATAGGTATGCCTATGTTCAGCACGTGCACGTTCTAAAGCTGATGAATGGCAATTTAAGATTTTATTGTTATTTATTCAAGTTTAAGATTATATTTAAGATTAAGATAGACATTTGTACTACTGGATTTGTTACACTGTGTCATTGTTTAGGCATTCACTAGCAGCTAAAAGTGACCGCTGGACAGACAGAGCGACAAACTGAATTATAACCGCAGTATAATATTATATAGGTATTAATAGTTGGTTCAGAACCAAGTGGGTTAACATTATGCTAATTTACTAGATAGTTGTACAAGAATGCTATGTTAATTATGAACTGCGCGTAATATAATTTTCGACCTTGCAATGTAGTTAACTAACTAATAGAGCACTAACTAAATAAAAACTTTAAATCAAAGAGGAAAAGGCGTACGACATCATGTTAAATATATTAGCTTTTATATTATTTGGTTCTTATTATATTAACTAAATCAGATTTTATTATTGATTTAAAGTAAAACGTGAAAATCAGATTTCACGTTTTACTTTAAATCAAGTCACTTTTATTCACTTATCAAATGTTGTTTGGCTGGATCGCTGTATTCGCCCCTTGTTCCGCCTCTTGTTACACGCTATAGTTTTAAGATTTTGCTATCTGTAGTTTTTTTTTTTGTGTTCTTTGTGTTTTCAATAAATAATATCTATCTATCTATCTAATATCACAGGTTCCCGCGCTATAGGTACTCATCTCTTGATAAATACCGCCTAAAGTGGTAGAAACTCAATTCTTGCGCATCTTTTTCACTTATAACCATTTAACAAACGTACATACATAGTTACTTGCTGACTCCCTTGGCCATTGGGGTAGAATAATAATAATTTGTTCAGAACTGGAAAAAGATGGTCTTCCCTTAGCTACTGTTAACAAATAAAAGACCGGTAAGCTGAAAGTGGCTTGCTCGCAATGTGTTCGTGGCCTTTATCAGGTCACCTATTCACCTTGTCTACGTCATATGCTGTGTACGTTACGATATTTCCAGAAATTCAAGCCTGTTTTAGTAGTTAAGAGTTCTCGACAGTCTTCTTTATTTCTCTGCGAACTTTATGCGATTTCCATAACATCGTGACCCTTTGCGATGCTAGACGATAAAGTAGAGTATGTATATGGTACCTTAACTGGGCTAGATCTGTAATGGAGCTGAATGACATTAGATAATTGCCATATAATTAGTTTTGCGATTCAGATGTCCGATGCTTGCAGGTCCACACTCAAAAAATGCCACGGCACTAAGCACAATTTTACTCTGCAATGGGCTCTTGCAAGACGGCCCAAAAATATATAATTATGATCCAGTTCCGATTAGTTTTCATATTGATTTTTGTTATTTCCGAATGAATTAATTATACCGGATATAAAAATATCTAGAGTCATCATAAGCTTAATGCAGACGAGCTGAAATACAGCGAAGTCTTTACTATCAATGAGTTATTGAAAAAAAAAAATAGCCACGGTGCCATACATTCATTCTAATCTACGCAACTTCTATTTCTGTTTTTGGTCCATAAGGTGTTGTAATAAATTGGCAACTCGTGTATCGGTGTAATATGTAAACAAACAAGTAAAGCTTAAGAGCTACTTCCTAAATGATTGGTCAAGTAGTTAGTTTTAGTTACCATCTGACTCCATAATCCTGATTCTTGCATCAGAGGAATTTCCAAGGTCCAACGCGACGTCCTACAAATCTCTTACTAACCACAACAAACATGTAACCAAATATTTCACTTTCTAACTAGGTAATTAGGTACGTATTAGGCATTGTTTGTCATATTTCACAAACAATGTTGTTATGGAAAACATGAGGCAGGAAACGATTTGATTAAAAAAAGACAGGATAGACCGATAAAACTTTCTTTCTATCGTGTCAGCAGTTAAGTAATCTTACCTTAACACATATATAAATAAATAATTAGTTTATGTAACCTAGATTGATGTTCTCAGAGAAACACTAACGTTTTAAAAAAAAAGCTATTTCGGAAAAAGCTAGTGGTATGTGACATAAACGATAGGAAAAGACACTGCAAGAGTAGAAATAGTATCTCGGGGGATGTAAAGCAACCTTACCAGAGTAAGGTTACAGCACAGCTGACTTTGTAAGTAAGTAAGTTCGTATAAGCCGGGTGGCTAGCCCTGGTGTCAGAGTTTTTGGCCGTCTGAAGGCCTAAAAGCTGACTTTGTGATTTAGAGGTACGAGTATCTTAGTCCTTCTTCATGATAATTACAGAAATACAGAAAATTTTATTTGGGACAAAAAAATTTGGTACACAGAAATTACGTAATTAGTAATTAATTACATTCGTGTATATTAATTATTATTAATATACACGAATTAAGTATGTGTCATATATTCACTTCAACTCTTATCTATTAGGTTGGTAAAAGTTTATATCTAGGTAACTACGTAAATAGAATAGACAGTGCCTAGGCATTGCATCTATTTGATTTCACATGTTCGTGGCACGTTACGTGTTGAAAGGCTTAAGTGTTGTATAATACGATACGTCACGGTACAAATCTAGTCAAGAATAGCTATGTATGTTCTTGCTCGCACGTCATGCGTGACCGGTTCCGAGGCTTGCGAGGCGCTGGTAGCGTGCACATAACATAACTTTCAAGTTCATGTATCAAGTTTGGTACTTAATGCATTCAGGTGTCAACGAAGTTATTGAAGCCGATTGAACAAGTAAAACGATTAATAACTATTAGTTTCTTTCTAGGGTCGAATGTCAAAGATTTTTCTTTCCAATATAAGTACACGAATGAAATTATTTTTATCGTGCTTCACACACTAGGTGAATGTATAGAAACTTTCTTTTTTTCAAAAAGAAAGTTTCTATACATGCAGGTTCAAATCCTGCGAACGCGTCAATTTTTGAAATGTTTATCACAAAAAGAAAGTTTCTAAGTACACGAATCCTGTTAAAAGCACAATTTATCATTCCAAAGGTTTTCCTTTTGCTAACTTGGGAAAGTCAATCACTTAAATATTTTTCGGAAGTCATTTCAAAGACATAAACTCGTGTATCTGTTTAATTAAAAATCCGTTAAAAATATCTTTAGTGTATCGGAATGGGCGCATCGCCCCGAGCTGAAATTAAGAGGCGTCCATTAGCAGGCCTTTCATAAAATTCGTCGATCTTTCCCTGAAATTACAATGCGCCAGATGTCTGTTTTATGAATCGGAGACCGGTAATGTAATATAACTGTACCTATTGAAATCGGGATAATGGGGGCCGTTGACCGTCGAGCTACGAAATAGGTCGCTTTAATTAATTTTTGAGTCATTTTTCATTGCAAATAAACTTGGATACAATGTATAATGAAAAATAAGCCCTGTACCCGCCGATTACTCGGAATTAATTCACAGAGGGCTGGCTTACAATGAATTCATGATCTTCGTTACAGCGCAGATTTATTTATTCAGTGGATGGTTTTCATATGACTTTTACTTTTTAATGATGATGATGGTTGTGATAGGTGTTTCTTGTCTGACTATTTCGTTCGTCTATTGTTATGGCCCTTACAGAAGTGAACGGCCCTTTATCACAACGTTCAAGGCAAACCTGGGGATAAGAATCGATTCTGGAGCCTAGCTCGATCTGTTTAGAGTTTAATTCGTTCGATAAGGCGCACTGCAATTTGACTGCAGCCATTGGTGCCCGCGTAGCTGCCCCGTGGTGCTTTTCTTTCTATAAGCGAATGCCAACGCCCTGTCGCATATTTAGACGACGTCACAAAGGTATCTGGAATAGGCTCGCCCACAAAATTGACCAGTATAAAAGGTAAAGCTTACAGGGTAAATGTTACAGTCGTTTTCCGATTTGAAAACAACACAGACCACAATGTTCAAGTTGGTGGTGTTGTTCTCCGTGCTCGCCCTCGCGGCCTCCGCTCCCAGCGGCCTGGCCGGTCCCCTCGGCCTGGGCTGGGGTAGCGGGCTGGGCTGGGGTGGCGCTCTGGGGCTCGGCGGTCATCTGGGCCTGGGTGGCCACTGGGCGGGTGCAGGGTTAGCTGCGCCTCTGGTGGCGGCGCCCGCTGTTGCGCCCGTTGCTGTAGCGCACGGCGGCGTGGCGGCCGCTCCGGCGATCGCCGCCTACAACTACAGGGGCCCGCTGTCGCTGGCGCCGGGCCAGCCCGCCAACATCGTGGCTCACGACGGCAGGCCGCTCGACACCATCAGCGTGAACCTGGACCGCGCCGCGCACCTGACCGCCCGCGCCGTGGACCACGCCGCGGCTGCTCACCACCTCGGCAAACGCTCCGCTCCCTACCTGGGCACCGCGTGGTCGCACGCCGCCCGCATCGACGTGCCGGCCGCGAGGATCGTGGCGCCGCTCGCGCTGCCCGCCGCGCCCCTCGGCCTGCACGCCGGGTTCGGCCCCGTCGCTCCTCTGGGTGTCCATGGCGCTTGGGGACATGGCGCTTGGGGACATGGCGCCGGCCATTTGTGGTAAAAATTATCTAGATTGTAAATACAATATGCCTACCTACTATAGTTTATAAAGAGAGTTACCTATACAACTTATTTCTTATTATTATCCACCTTGCTCCCTCGATATACGCGAAATGAGAGAGACTACATGTAAGTTTCGTAAGTTTCAGTACCTTAGTATTGAATATTTCTCTAGGCGATGTAGGTTACGTCATGTGTGTATTTCTCCGTAATGCTGCCAGAAGATCTCAAACCGTGTAGCGCTACATACTGAATGTGATTATCCATTTTGTAAAAACTTAATTGCTCAAAATATTCATAATTTGTATCTATAAATAAAAAGCGAACTTTAGCAAAACTCTTTTTTTATTATTTTGAACCATATTGAAACTTTTGAATATAAGTTTTGAATTAGATAATTCAATACTGATATGACAATGAAAATTGCTTGAAACTTGCTGATGTAAAGGTTAAATGTTATCCTATCATATAAAAGTTGTCCAGTAACAAAAGTAGTCCTTTCAATGTCAACGATATATTCCGGCGTCGCCCAACGAATAATCTGATGATGTAAGTATAAAAGCTCATTGCAAGTAGCAAAGTGCATCAGTTGTCGTTGAGTAGCAACACAGACCACTACACAATGTTGAAGCTGGTGGTGTTGTCCTGCGTGGTGGCCGCGGCCTGCGCCAGTGTTGTGGCGCCCCTCGCCTACTCCGCGCCCCTGGCGTATTCCACGCCCCTGGCGTACTCGACACCCCTCGCTTACGCTGCGCCTTGGGGCTTAGCGGCTAACAACTACAGAGGACCCGTGTCTCTCGCTCCTGGCCAGCCCGCCAACGTACTCGGCGCTGACGGCAGGCCTCTTGACACCCTGGACGTCAATTTGGACCGCTCTGCCCACCTCGTCGCTAAGGCGTTAGACAGTGGAGTCCATCTGTTGAAGAAGCGGTCCGTCGTCGCGCCTCTTGCCTACAGCTCTCTAGCGTACAGCGCGGGTATCGTCCCCATTGCTTCCATCGCACCTCTTGCCTACAGCTCGGCCCTGTTGGCGCCTTCCAACTACAGAGGCCCCCTGTCTCTGGCTCCCGGTCAGCCCGCCAACATCATCGCCGCTGACGGCAGGCCTTTGGACACCCTGGACGTGAACCTGGACCGTTCTGCGCACCTCGTCGCCAAGGCTTTGGACAGTGGAGTTCACCTTTTGAAGAAGCGCTCTGTCGTCGCGCCTCTCGCCTACAGCTCTCTGGCGTACAGCGCAGGTATCGCCCCCATCGCACCCATCGCTCCTCTCGCCTACAGCGCGTCCCTGCTGGCGCCTTCCAACTACAGAGGCCCTCTGTCTCTGGCTCCCGGACAGCCCGCCAACATCATTGCTGCCGACGGCAGGCCCCTGGACACCTTGGACGTCAACTTGGACCGTTCCGCCCACATTGTCGCCAAGGCCTTGAACAACGGAGTTCACCTGCTGAAGAAGCGCTCCGCCGCCCTGATCGCCCCCGTGGCCCCCCTCGCGGTCGCTCACACGCCACTGATCACCCCCGCTTCCCCCATCCTGAGCCGTGTCGCTCCCATCGCGCACGTCGCTCCCTACTCTGCCTTCCCTACGACTTACGCTTCCTACTGGTAAACGATAAAACACCGAACGACCTGTACAAAATGTAAATAAAAGAGAGTTACACTATGGAATTTGATGACTATCAATTGATAATCCATAAATCGAATTAGATGATAATGAAAAATATGTATCGGACTTCGAATATTATTATACCTAAATGTTGCTGTACAACCGTTTTTCAAGATTTAGGAATTTCTTCTTGAAAACAATATATTATGAAAATTAGTGCACCAGCACCAACAATAACAGTTGTACAACATATAACGTGTGCACAGAAGTACAACAAAATTGAGTCGATGAAAATATCCTTTTACGGAAGTAGGTTGATTGTGCACGAATGGCTTGAAGTAGGTTCTAAAATGAAGTCATAAAAGCTCTACTAAATATTATAAGCTTCTAGTTAGCCAGTTTTGATTGATATACAGGGTTACCCAGAACTGGTGTACTAAGCCGAAAGGGAGTGATTAAGACCATCATCACGAAAAACTTTTACGACTTTTACTTTTATAGTGCCAACTCAAATGTCCAGAAAAAAAATCAGCTGATTTTGTAGATTCCGAGTTACAATTTTGTATGGAACAGCTAAGCATATAGCACTGTATATAGATGGATATTTTCCACAAATGACTTATGATAGATAGGTGATGATAATAATATAACAATAAAATTAAATTTTAGCACCACAATCCGTAAAACTACTTGCTTATATCACCCATAGAACAGAAGAGACGATCTATCCAAACCGTCCGTGTATATTTGTTTATGTTCACCGATATTGTCGTCAATGGATCAATATTTTTTTTATTAAAATTGTTATTCATTTTAACAATTGTTTTTAGATTTATTCGTGAGCTTACAAAGACTACGATCTCAATTGATCGACAATAATTATAAAAATGTAGTAGATGCACCGGTTGTTGCCATTTGATGTCAGAATTATTGTCTAAATAGATTATGAACATTATAAATAAAATAGCCTTTATTTCCCAAAGAGTACCATAAATTTCGATTTGCACCAGCCTTTTTTATTAGTCTACTACAGGACGTAGGCCTACCCACGAAGGGTGATTGGGCCATATCTACCACGCTGGCCCAGTGCGGGTTGGTGGATTCTCATACGCCATCGATTTTCTTCTACGGACATTATGCAGGTTGCCTCACGATATTTTCCTTCACCGAAAAGCCAGTGGTGTGAAATTCTGTACATAAATTCCAAAGAATTAATTGGTACGGGAGCGGGATTTGAACCCACGAACTCACGATTGTAAGGCTATTGTATAATTCACTAACTCTTGAACAATACGGCTTAAATTTCGATTTAGGGCATGTCTAGTCCAGGTCGGACCCGCTACTTCCACCACGTCATCGGACCATTTTCTTCTGGGGCGTTCGACTGGCCGCGCTCTCTCTCTAGGCCACCAGTGGATGATACGTTCGCTCTATCTGTTGTCCGTAGTTCGTGCAACGTGTCCTGCCCATTTCCATTTTAACTTAAAGAGTATTTTTGTTGCATCCATGATGTTGGTCCCTGTCTTATCTCTACATTTTTGACCGACGAAACGAAGGAGGTACTCAATTCAAATATATATATATATATTTTTTTTTTATGTAAAAACAAGCATAACTTTTTACATAGTAGTCTGATTTCGCTACTTCTTTTTTTATTGGAAAGTAGTAAGTACTTTCGAAATTTGTCCAATTTAAATTTTATCGAAATCGACTGAGCCATTTTAGATACATAAACAATAATGTGAAAAATGCTACATCGAACCGTGCGAAATCTTCGCGAATTATGTACACGGTTAAAATCGGTCATGCCCTCATGCCTTTTTTTGCAATAAATAATTATTTACTCTATATTTTAACTTGAATCCTATGATGGAACACCATAAATATTTTTTGTGTAAAAGTTAAAGTTTCAGATTGTATACATCCTTCCTACTAATATTATAAACGTGAAAGTTTGTGAGGATGGATGGATGGATGGATGGATGTATGGATGTTTGTTACTCTTTCACGCAAAAACTACTGAACGGATTGAGATGAAACTTTGCAATAATATAGCTTATATATCAGAATAACACATAGGCTATAAATTATAATGATATATTGCGTCCCTATGCGGGCGAAGCCGCGGGTAAAAACTAGTAATAAATAATACACTAGACTAAGATGGCCAATCTACCCTAATACCTAACGGAGAACATTCGCCTTACAAGCGCTAGGGTTGGTTAACCGTATAGGCCGAATCAAACTTCTTGGCGTCTGTGAAGTTAGCTAAAAACTGCGCACATCCCCGCTTCTGACAAAAATTTGCTACTGCGCAATGACTCTCCTCGTATTCACATTCACAGACGCCAAGAAGTGATTCCGCCTATACCAACGAGTTCTATGGAGTTTTACAAGTTTCGATGGCGTATGTGAAACAGTGTGGTTAATGTGGCCAAATCGCTTCTTGTGGACCTAGGTTCAGCAGTAGACTATTAAAACTAAAAAAGGCCAGTAAAGTAGATTCATGCTCTCAGTGTCCATATGCGTGCACAATGCAAGTCCTCTACCAGGCTACCCCCGCAGGACGAGTGCAGTATGTGTATAGCAGATGCCCCGGTTGTAGCCACTGACCCGGTTGCGGCCATTTTGGTGTCAAAATTATTGCATAATTGGTAATTATAAAAAATGTAACAACATAAATATCGTTTGTGTGAATCTCAAATTATAATTATTTTTTTAATTATTATTTGATCATTAAATTGTCTAATTATTCGTTAAAATTCAAAGTGACCTCAAATGATACTAAAATGGCCACAACTGGGGCACCTGCCCTGTACTGGGAGAAAGTCATATAATGTTAAGGAACATCGACACGACGAAGAAGAAATAAAGTCAAAAAATAATTGAGTGGTAACAAAATCAATAATGGAGAAAGTAAGCCAGTTCGTATAGGCCGGGTGGCTAGCCCTGGTGTCAGAGTTTTAGGCCGCCTGAAGGCCTCTGACATGGCTAAACTTAACGGGTAAAACAACTGCAACCTACAATTTAACGTGTCACCCTAGCCACGGTAGCGCTCAGTTGGAAAGTGCCACCCGCGGTCACCCATCCAGATACTGACCGTGCAGAACGTTGCTTGATTTCGGTGATCGCTGAGACACACCTAGTCAAAGTATGCTACGATCGCTATATAGAGATGCATGTCTAAGTTACAGATGCAATTTTACGTACCCATAGCAAATATTGTTTGTGAAAAATCTAATAGACGACGCATAAATTTACTATGTCTAGCAGTGGCGATCGTAACGTCCATTGCTGGACATATGTCACACACCTACCTGATTTATCTGGCATACTAGTTTTTACCCGCGGCTTCGCCCGCATACGCGATATATCATTATAATTTATAGCCTATGTGTTATTCTGATATATAAGCTATATTATTGCAAAGTTTCATTTCGATCCGTTCAGTAGTTTTTGCGTGAAAGAGTAACAAACATCCATACATACATCCATCCATCCATCCATCCATCCATCCTCACAAACTTTCTCGTTCATAATATTAGTAGGAAGTAGAATGTCCATGTGGCTGCAATGGTGCGAAGTTAGGTTATTAACAAGGAGCATATACCATGATTATGAAAGTCCAATTTCACTTCGCTCACGATTCTGTTATGTTTGTCCTACGCTTATATGGACTCCTGCCGGGCTAGGAAGCGCGCCACGAATTATTTCTTTCGACGTATCAAACGAGACAGAAGTATATATCTATCACTTTTTCCACGTCGAAAGAGTTATTTTCCTGGCTTTTCGTGGTCGCATGCTAAGCTAGATGGACAACGATGCTCTGCCCTGTGAAGGCCCACGTAACTTTGCTTCGTTCTATTTTCAGTGGAGCACCTTAGGGTGAAACTACAGATAAATTCATTCACTGCTAGTTACATAAATATTGATAACACTTTCTTTTCATTCTTCGGTATGTACTTTATATTTATAATCAGACAGGATCACACTGGATGCTAGCCGCTACCAACTGGTCTTATTGGAGATATGGAGGAGGCCTATGTCCAGCAGTGGACATCTTATGTCTGATGGATGGATGATGATATACAATCAGACACAAAAAGCTTATTTATATATTATCCAAACATGAAATCGGTAGTCAAAACAGAAATTATTTTCTCATAGGATATTATTTCAGGTGAAATTACGAAACCAAAATGGATTATCTCAAAATATGCGTGTTCAGACTGCGTAAACTTAAATAGTTTATGATTTTTTGTGTTTTTAAGGTTCCGTACTTCAAACGGTAAAAACGGAACCCTTATAGGATCACTTTGTTGTCCGTCTGTCCGTCTGTGTGTATGTCAAGAATCTTTATCTCGAGAACACGTAAAGATATCGAGTTGAAATTTAAACTGTATACGTATATCTATGGTCTCTTGCAGTTGTGTAAAAGAAAAACTTCTCAGTTATCATTTAAAAAAGTTAGAGCCGTTTATGTTGTAAAAAAACGCATATTTCGACACTCACAAAAATCAAAACCTACAGGGTACTTCCCGTTGACATAGAACTATGAAATTTGGCGAGAAGCATTGTCTCAGAGTACACATATAGGAATAAATCTGAAAACTGTACATTTTTATTTAAATGACATAGCTCATCAATAGGGACTCAAAATTCACAAAATATGGGTTCGAAATTCAAAGTGAGTAAATCGTATCATGTAAGGAATCATATACTTGAAATAACTTCATTAGCACATGCTAACAAGTTTTTAATTATTTTAACAATATGTTTCTATGGAACCCTCGATGTGCGAGCCTGACTCGCACTTGTCTGGTTTTTATATTTTATGTTTATCAATCTATAACTAGGAATCTTATTGATAATATCTTATTTATTTGACTTTAACTACACATATACTTACTATGTAGAGTGAACTCGTTGTGTGCTTTGATACTGCGATATCAACCCTGAATCTAGTTACCATAATCGACCAGCAACTTAGTTTTCTTTATGAATTATTATTAATGTAGGCTCTCAGGGCTAACTAGGATGCATTCCGGTGACACACACCTATTCATGATACTAGTATAAAAGCTGCTCGCAGTAATGCAAGTGCATCAGTTGTCGTCGAGAACACAGACCACTACACAATGTTGAAGCTGGTGGTGTTGTCCTGCTTGGTGGCCGTAGCCTGCGCTGGCGTGGTGGCGCCACTAGCGTATACTGCACCCCTGGCGTACACTGCACCCCTCGCTTACACTGCGCCTTGGGGATGGGCGGGTGCCAACTACAGAGGGCCCTTGTCTTTGGCCCCTGGCCAGCCCGCCAACGTTATCGCCGCTGACGGCAGGCCCCTGGACACCTTGGACGTGAACCTGGACCGCTCTGCCCATATCGTCGCCAAGGCATTCAACGGTGCTCACCTGCTCAAGAAGCGCTCAGTGGTAGCCCCCATCACGACTCTCGCTCACGCCCCCCTGATCGCCCCTGCCCCCCTGATCGCCCCCGCCCATGTTGGAATCAGCCGTATCGCCCCCCTCGCTCATCTCGCCCCCTACTCGGCCTACCCTTACACTACCTACTGGTGAATATTTTGATAAATACAATGTCCAGTACAAAATGTAAATAAATTAAAAAGAGAGTTACAAACACAATCTTCTGTCTATTATTTCTACTAGCATATTTTAATGTGATGATTATTGTGTATGGTTAAATTTTGCGACTTAATTGAATGTGATTATGCATTTTTTTACGCCTTCACGACAAACTGTAGTTATTGTTCTTTGTGTTGCAGTGAACGAAGTAATTAGTGCTTTTTGTGGAATAGGTATATGTCAACCTTTGAAATGATGGTGTCTCAATAGGGGATCTCTTTTTTAGCTTTTAAGGAAAAAAATCACTTATTCTTCTATCGTACGGCTAGACAGACGCGACCAAAGCGCCACCCTTTTATGGTGAACATTCCGCGCGTTAGAACTAAGCGTTTCGAATCCTCATTCCTCATACGAACAGCCAGAATGTGGAACGCTTTGCCTGGGTCTGTCTTCCCGCTTAAGTACATCGTGGGTGTCTGCAAATCCCGAGTAAATCGGTATCTTCTAGGTAAGCGTGCTACACCCTAGACCGCATATCTGCTCAACATCAGGCAGTATGTAGTCAAACGCAAACCTATACGAAATAAAGAAAAAACTCAAATGCACAAGTGCTATGACTATGGTCATGTCAGATGCCTTTAGGTGGCTTAAAATTATTAAGAAAAAATGCCAAGTCGATTCTTATAATATCTGACACCAGGGCTAAATGATACATATGTATTTAAGACAATATTTGAATTCTTTAGTTATTGCAGATATTTACACAAATGTTAGAGTAATAAGTATGTATTATTGTAGCAAAACATTTATCTTTAAATTTAAAGCAATCATATTTACCTAGATACGAATTGGAAAAATAACGGGTACTGCAATTGAGCCCATTGAAAATGTTGAAATGAAGTGGATGACAAACTTGCGGAAAAGCACCCGTGCTACATGTAGATACTAGCTTTCGCCCGCGGCTCCGCCCGCGTGGAATTTGACTTTTGTGCTATCCCACAGGAACCTCTTATTTTTACGGGATAAAAAGTAGCCTATGTCACTTGTCGGCCCTTGAACTATATTCATGCCAAAATATAGTCAATCCGTTGCTCCGTTGCTGCGTGAAAGAGGAACAAACCAATAAACTTTTTGGATTTATAATATTAGTAAATTTCTATTACATTTGATATCCAAGGGCTGATCACAGACTACTATAGATGGGGCTGATCATCGATTGATTTGACAGTTATTTGATCGACAGTTTATTTTGACCACAGATTTCTGTAAAAAAAATTTGACATTCTTGCAGCGCACGCTAGAATAGCTCGCAGATTGCAGATTTTTTCTACTTTCTTAATACGTATCGTTATATTTTGAACAATTCACACAATATCTTTAAAAACTTTAGCCTATGTGTTATTCTGATGTATAAATTATATTATTGTAAAGTTTCATTAAAATCTATTCAATAGTTTTTACGTGAAAGAGTAACAAACATCCATCCATACATTCTTACAAACTTTCGCGTTTATAATATTAGGTACTAGTTTTTAGCCGCGGCTTCGCCTGTATGATATTTTGATTATTGTGCTATCCCATGGGAACTCTTTATTTATCTGGGATAAAAAGTAGACTATGTCACCTTCCGTCTTTCAAACCCAAGACCCTACTGGTAAGGTAGGGTCTTGGGGGTTGTAGGGTCCCTTGATAAAGGAGGTGGAAAATCCAAAAAATTAAACAAAAAACGATTTGACGGTTGTTCGATTCCACAATTGATTTTTTTTTACATTTCTTGAAGCGAACTCTAGAATAGCTTCTCAGAGTTCTCAGATCTAACTTAACACTTATCGTTATATTATGAAGAATTTACGCAATATCATCATAATTTATAGCCTATGTGTTATTCTGATATATAAGTAGATATTATTGCAAAGTTTCATCTCAAGTTCGCGTTCAGTAGTTTTTGCGTGAAAGAGTAACAAACATCCATCCATCCATCCTCACAAACTCACAAACTTTCGCGTTTATAATAGATATTAGTAGGATAAATGTAGCACAAAGATTAATTATACCTACTATGATAACGTACATAACATCACATTACAATAAGTTTATTACAACTCAGCAATTTTTCAAGATAAAAGCTTGTGTTATACAGAGGTAAGGTCCTCTTTCTCATAAAAAAATCATTATCATGCTATTTTTCAATATTCTCATAAATTATGAACACAATAAATTACGATAGGAATATTTAGGCCCAAACGCCATCAAAGCGGACCGGATATACGTCGAGAGTCGATATAGGCAGAGCGTGAGACCACTGCATATTGAATGCTATATTTACTTATATCTATAAAAATACGAAACGAATTTTGATGCGGTTTTTAATAGATGGAGTAATTGTTTATGTATGTATAATATACTTGTGCAAAGCCGAGGTGGGTCGCTAGTCTATAATAATAATGAATATGGCTATGTTAACTACTATTCAGAGCTTTCAAGTGCTATAAATTAATAAACAAGTATTTAGTACCATCATGCTTTTATTGACATCGGATCACAAAATGTAACGAGCTCGTCCAGATCTCACGATCTTCACCAGTAGCTAGTAATAGGTGCGCCGTAGGTCGTGTAGGGGGCGATGTTGCCGACGGTGGCGAAACGGTTCAGGATCGGAGAGGCTGGAGTGATAAAGGACGTGGGAGACACGCCAATGGAGGCAATAGGGGCAATCACTGAGCGCTTCTTCAACAGGTGAACGCCATTGTTCAGCGCCTTGCTCACTTTGTCCAGGTTGACTTCAAGAGTGTCCAGGGGCCTGCCGTCAGATCCGAGGATGTTGGCGGGCTGGCCGGGAGCCAGCGACAGCGGGCCTCTGTAGTTGTAAGGAGACAGGCTCCAAGGCGCGGCGTACGCTAGGGGCGCCGAGTACGCTGAGTACGCCCAGGGTGCGGAGTACGCCCACGGTGCGGCGTACGTAAGGGGCGCCACCGCGCTAGCGCAGGCCGCAGCCACCATGCAGGACAACACCACCAGTTTCATCATTGTGGAATGGTCTGTGTTGGTATCTCGACTCGAAGACGACTGATACATTTGCAAATATGCAGCGAGTTTATATACTTGCATCTTGAGATTACTTGATGGGTGCCGGAATTCATCGTTGGCATTGAAAGGACTACTTTTTTTTTTTCTTTTCAAGTTCACTGCAACGAACGCCTCATTTTCTTTACGGAATATTAATTGGGTAATGCGGTTATCAGAAACTGCTTCGACTTGTTCTACGAATCAGGTTGTGCTAAATAGGTTCGAGTTGGTAGGTATTTTTAACTCTGGGTTAAAAATGCATGATACACGCGTACCACTTTAATTATTTATTAGAGTATCTAATCTCAAACTCTATGTTTAAGTTAGTCTTTCAAGTATGGTACAGCGTAGATGTCTGCAAATCTCGACTAAATAAGTATATTTTAAGTAAGCGTCGTACATTTTAGACCACATATCTGCTTAACATCAGGCAGGATGTAGTCAAACGCAAATCCACATACATCTATGAAGTATAAAAAATACAAATAAAGCATTGTTTCTTTTAGAATTATGATGTACACTACTTCCGAATACGTCTTGTCATCTCGTTTTTGTTTGTTGTATTTATTTATAACCGACTTCCAAACAAGAGGCGGTTCAATTTTCGTCTGTACGTATAATTTTTGTGTATGTTTATCGTCATTTTCGCCAATGCTGAACCGAATCGAAAAATAAAATCGGTTTTTGTTCGAAAGGGTATAGGTACTTACTTATACTTTTATCGAAATCGGCTGAGCCGTTTTTGAAAAATCACCTACATATAATATACCTACACCAATTTGAGCGAACTATTCAAATTTTGTACACGATGGAAGTAGGTTTTGCCATTTTTTCGAAAAATAGTAATCAGCGTCATTTAATCTATCAAGATTAAAGCAATAGGTACATAGGTGATGGTTTTAAAAATACAAATCGACATGCCAATAACGAATTTCTCACAATTTTTGTAATACATTTACAAATATGCAGCGACAACTTAATTTATTAAGTTACACCTTTGTGGCTTCATTAGCGCACTCAACGACAATTAAAACCACTTATAAGTGGCTTTATTAACATTTGCATTTAGATATCTGTATCTGCCTTAGATTTGTTTAATTAACGGTTTACCATTATGGAAATAAATTCTTTCCTCGATACTTGTCAAGGATGTTGCAAATGCCTATTTAATGTAGGTAACGATGAATTATTTATTTTAATTATTTATTATGTTATTACCATGAAACAAAGTTGGTTGGTTATGATAACTGCCTTGCAAATTAATATGTAAGTATTTGTCTTTATGGGTATTTATGACGATAGGTTGCTTTTATAAAGGTGTGTACTCGTGTGAATATTTTGACTTATGTTTTTCATTGGATAGTTATAATTAAGTAGCGTGTAGAGTATGTGCAAAAAGAGAACCGTCGCGGCGTTACGGTGAACTAACATCAACATTTTAATCAGCAGCTAAAGTGGTCTTGGTACACGCGAGTACCGATGAAAACCGAATTGGTGTCTAGAGTCTGGCTAACGAAAGTTGATACTGACAAAGCGCGGCAAATTTTAAAAATATTTGTATGGCAGCCCTAAACTGAGAGGAAAACACTTTCTGTCACTCACACGATGTAGCATTGTTACCATACTGCGATTTTGATTCTTCCAAATCTATGGAGGAATCGCAAAAAAAAAACTTTTTTTTTGCGATTGCTCCATGTTTTAACTTGTCGTGTAGTAGTTTTATGTTAATTACGTTAATTTTATTCTGTTTTTTGACGTTATTATTATGGCAAAATGAGGCTTTGCATTGCTCTCCAAATGATCCAAATGATTTCAACGCGTACCTATCTACTTCATTACAATGAAGACTATAATAATATAATGAATCATTTTGTTCAGTTTAGTACTTGACGTAGGTTTAAAAAATGTTTTTAATACAAGATAAAATACCCCAATACAATGGAAATCTGTGATGCTGCGATGATGTGTTGTCATTTAAAAAGTTTGCGAACAATTCCAGTATCAACTTTTGTTAGCCAGATTCTACCAAGTATCAAACACTTTTAGTTGTACTGGCAATGACAGAGCAGTGTTGTCAACGTAACAAAATTAGTACCTAAAATGGCACTCGTGCGACCTCACCTACGACATTTCTCTTTTTGCAGAAAATCTAGTCATGTATACTAGACTAGTCATGTATGAAGCCGTGGTGGTCTAGTGGTAGTAACACCCGACCTGCAATCGTGAGGTCGTGGGTTCAAATCCCGATCTCGAACCAATGAGTTTCTTTGGAACTTATGTACGGAATTTCACATCATTGGCTTTTCGGTGAAAGAAAACGTCGTGAGGCAACCTGCATACGTCCGTAGAAGAAATTCGATGGCGTGTGTCCAATGTGGCCCAATCACCCTTCGTGGGTACGTCCCCTATGTACGTCCTACGTCCTGCAGTGGACTATTAAAAAGGCTGGTACAGTACAGAAGTCATGTATTGTCACACAGATGAGCGTGGTGTGGTCCTTGTATTAACTGCTTTGTCCATGTTAGAGTCCATCGGAGGCATTACAATTTTGACACCAGGGCAGATGACTTGGACTCTACAAATTGTTAACATGTTATAATGTACCGCATTTTCCAAACGCTGCCGGTCTTAGAAATACTATGAAAAACACTTCGCAGATTTTTCAAATGCATCCTTATACTCGTAGGTATGTATATTTCATTACACAAACTACTTTTATTCTACGACACAAATAACATATTTTTCACAGTACCATATTTAAGCGGTTAGAAACGATAAAATTACGTTCCCATTCCCAAAATATCCTTCTTACGGACTATGAGAGCTTTATTTTTGGATTGCATTGTTCTCTTGAACTAAGTAGTCTTTATCCATCCATCCATCCATCAGTCAAAGGACGTCCACTGCTGGACATAAGCCTCCCCTATGGTTCTCCAATAAGACCGGTTGGAAGCGGCTTGCATCCAGCGCGATCCTGCGGTCTTAATGAGGTCATCCGTCCACTTTGTAGGTGGACGTCCTACGCTGCGCTTGCCGGTACGTGGTCTCCACTCGAGAACTTTTCGACTCCACCGGTCATCAGTCCTCCGCGCTATGTGCCCTGCCCATTGCCATTTCAACTTGCTAATCCGTTGGGCTATGTCGGTAACTTTGGTTCTTCTACGGATCTCCTCATTCCTGATTCGATCCCGCAGAGAGACTCCGAGTATAGCCCTATCCATATCTCGTTGGGCTACTTGGAGCTTACTAATAAGGCCCATAGTGAGAGACCACGTTTCTGTGCCATAAGTCATCACTGGCAACACACAGTTGTCGAAAACTTTGGACTTGAGGCACTGAGGAAACTCGGTTTTTGAAGTCGTTGACTCGTACGTCTACTCGTATCTAGGACAAGTAGTCCAGTTAGGTAGGTCCGACTTCAATAAAGAGGCCAATAGCCGAATCCAACTTGGCTGGGCAGCGTTCGGAAAATTGCGTAGCGTCTTCTCGTCCGACATACCACAGTAGTCTCTATACCCATAAGCAAATTAAATTCTAAAATTGTGTAGTCTGTAAATATAATGTTGCAACGTCTAGTAGGTAAGGTATATATGTATCCTGAAAGCTTTATGAAAATATCGTGAAATTCCCAGAACAAACAAAATACAAATATTTTACATATGAATTCTGTATTGGTCTGGTAGCAACCAGATAAATGAGGACGGTATTAAAAGGTTGATACGATTTCGAGTTCGTACACAATTGAATAAATTCGGTCTACTGGAAATCATGTAAAGCTTTTGTTGATTTTGGGAGAATATTACTTGTAAAGTTTCCCAATATGAATTTCGGAGAGGTATCAGTATTTCAGTGTTATTTCTAGATATATTGTCGTCTGTCGTCAAGTTCTTATTTTAGTTTCTGGGCGCCTGTGACGTAAGGTTTTCATAACAATCAAAATACTTCTGTTGTTATATGCGTGAAGATTATTTTAACTACCAATTTTCAAACAATCCAATTAACTTTATGAGATGTACCTACGAGTAAGCCTTAATTTCGAATAAGTTTGAAGAGTGTTGCCCCAAGAAATTATAGTAAGATGTATACAACAATGTGCATAAATATTCCTACATGAAAAAAACAATCGTCTTTTTGACCGACGAACCACCGGAGGAGGTATACAATTCGACGCGTAAATATATAAATTTTTATTTATGTATAACCACGCATAACTTTTTTCATAGTAGTCCGATTTCAATAATTATTTTCTTATTGAAAAGAGTATACTTTGAAATTGGTTCCATTTAAATTTTATCGAAATCGGCTGAGCCATTTTTGATAAATCAACAATAATGTGAAAAATGCTACATCGTTCTGTGCGTAATATTGGCGATCTAGCGATGCGCCCCGGCTTCGCACAGGTGTAGTATACATATAAACATTTCTCTTGAATTACTCTATCTATTAAAAAAACTGCATCAAAATCCGTTGAGTAGTTTAAAGATATAAGCATAGACAGACAGTGGGAAGCGACTTTGTTTTATACTATGTAATGATTCTGTACACGGGTGAAGTCGGTCATGCTATTTTTGCTACAAAATTTTATTAAGTTGTGGGTCGAGTCGGATTTTATACCACGAAAAGTATTCAATCCAGATACTTAAGATCAGAACTACGATTACTATTTTAATGAACTTTACTTCTCAAGACGAGCTACAATAAATAATTTGCCCTTATTTATTTGAATGATATGTCACTGCAACAAAGGGAGCCGGGGTGGTGATGGACTGACTCGGCAAACCCGGTTGGCCTCGATCTTTGTAAATATCAGCTTCCTGGTCAACCTTGCACCGGTTCGCAAAACGAGATCGCCCTTAGCTACTGATTACTTTCTATAAATACTGTACTGCACAATAGCAAAGCATCAGTCGTTCATCCGAACAACACAGACCACAATGTTCAAGCTGGTGGTGTTGTCTGCTGTCCTCGCCGCGGTGGCCGCCGAGCCCGGCGTGTTGCTGGCTGCTCCCTATACTACTTACTCATCAGTAGTGGCCCCAGCGACGACGACCATCACGAAATCGGCCAGCAGTGTCGTACATCCGTCGCCTCTCATCTACTCTACTCCTTTGGCGTACACGCACTTCATTAAGAAGCGATCTCCACAAGTCCTGGCTTACAACTACGCGCCTACGACCTACGTCGGAAGCTATCCGTGGGCTTCTCCCTTGCTGTCTTCTTCGGTGGTGTCTACTCCTCTAGTGCAGAGTTATTCTACTCCCCTGGCCTACACCACTGCGCATCTGATCAAGAAACGCTCTGCTCCTCTGCTCGTCGCTCCGACCACTTACGCCGCCGCCTCTCCTCTGTACGCTTCTACATACGCTGCTGCACCCTGGATCTCTTCTTACTCTACTCCTCTGATCTCCTCTCCTTTTGCTTACTCTCACTTCATCAAGAAGTGATCTGCTCCTCTTTTAACCACCTAAGTCGCGCCTGCTTGTTTCTCCCACCAGTCCTGAGAAGACATCACTCATGATGCTCCCACTCCGAAGCTTGCGTCCTACCCCACCACCTTCATCTCTCAACCCTACTTCTAATTAATACAATTATTCAATGTATAGTAGCAATGTATAAAACAACCGAAATTACTACACTGTAAATAGATTTTCCACAAAAAATATTTGACGACTGATAAACACACCTTACAAAGGAAATATTTGTATCATTTTCTTTCCCCGTTTTATAAATACAGAAATAATTATATGAAACAGTTTAAATTTACACTAAGTAAGTAAGTTCGTATAAGCTGGTTGGCTAACCCTGGTGTCAGAGTTGGTAAGTCGCCATTATTTCAATTAATTTTGTATTGCATCACTTCATAGTATAAAACAAAGTCACTTCCCGTTATCTGCCTGTCCCTATGTATGCTTACTTATATCTTTAAAACTACGCAACGGATTTTGATGCATTTCTTTTAAATAGAATAATTCAAGAGTAAGGTTTATATGTATAATAATTCACTTATGTGAAGCCAAGGCGGGTCGCTTGTATATTTAAAAGCTAAAGAAATACAGCAGGTATAGGTAAATGATTTATTTCATAATTTGGGTCCGATAATAATTAATCTTGTCTTAAACGTTCTTTGTCGTATAAAATAATTCACCTGTTTAAAAAATAGTTTACGACTTCTCCAAATCTACCAAATATTATTCTTATACCACTGGAATTATCGCGAAATAAAACATGAGCAAATTAATTATCCCTTTTTCCCGACGTTTCAACTAAGCTGTATCAGTCGTGGTTACGAGCCACAGAGCTATTACAACCAGAGGGATAATGTCGATCGAGAAAACCTGAAGGAGATGCATTGATTTAATATGGGATGAGTTAGAAAGAGATATGTAAAATATTTTGATTCAGTGGCTGTTGCCGTGTTATTCTCCCGATAGTGTCAAATTCCAATTCATATTTATTTTGTGAATAGCTCTAAGCGACAACATCGCTATGTCTATGGTTGTATTAGCTCTTCATCACGGGCAGACTTCTTGCGAAGCCGCTCAAATTAAAAATTAAATTATCACCACGGCACACCACACTGACTGTATATGTTAAGGTCTTCTTACCTACACCACGCAGTTTCCACTTGTTGACTACTGGATATTCACAAAAAAATCATAAAAATCGGTCAAGCTATTTCGGAGGAGTTGGTTACAAACTCTGTGACGCAAGAATTACGTATACGTATGGATGTTTGTTACTCTTTCACGCAAAAAACTACTAAACGGATTGGGATGAAACTTTGCAATAATTATGCTTATACATACATCAGAATAACACATACTTAGGTTATAATTTGTGAAGATATTGCATGAAACGAAGTTCGCCGGTTCAGCTAGTACATAATAATCAATTACGTCTTTTCCTATGAATATAATACGTGCATTTTATACTCTCACAGATACCTACTTTGGAAAAAATCGATCGGACAAATATAAGTCAGGGTGCTATTCTAAATCTGGTAACGATATTTCTAGTCGCTTGATATTTTTAGACCCTGTTTACACCTTCGCAATGAAAAAGCTGTTTCAGTTGAATGGTCAAGTCCTTTTCAAGGATTGGTCGGCGACGGCCGCTGACCGTGGGTTTAATTCGATAGCTATAGTTAATGTTCAGTGGTTCAGTGACAGCTGTTCATCTGACACAAATCAACTAACTTGATACTTTTTCTAAGACATTTCAAGAACTTTCAAAGATTTGTTTTTTAGGGTTCCGTACCCAAAGGATAAAAACGGGACCCTATTACTACGACTCCGCAGTCCGTCTGTCTGTCAGTCTGTCATCAGGCTGTATCTCATGAACCATGATAGCTAGAATGTTGAAATTTTCACAAATGATCTATTTCTGTTGCCGCTATAACAGCAAATACTAAAATCACAAAAAAAAGTTAACGGGAGCTCCCATACAGCAAACGGAAGTATTTGCTGTTTTTTTTAAAAATACGCTTGTTATTGTTGTTATTAATACAGAGATCAACAGGTAGATGCTTGAAATGGGGCTAAGGGGATTCGCCCTTAGGGTACGGAACCTATCGCGGGTGGGCCCAACTCGCACTTGGCCAAGTATTCTAAAACATTTCAAGAACTTTTAAAGATGTTTGATTTATAGCGACAGAATGTTTTGTTACCGTAACATAGGACACTTTATTAAACATCATTCGGACACTTATTGTACTAAGATAAACACATTTAAAATAGTTGAGGAAATTATTATAAAGAAACTTACACAATATTCTCAAAGATACGTGAAGACTACCAACTTACTGGCTAGCGTAGGCTTACGGTGCCTTCAGTCCAGTTCCCAGTATAAAACATGTAGATACATGTCAATATAATAAAAATAAGTTTTGAATACGGACTAGACGAATCGATACAGGATTGGATCTCGAAAACAATAACAGAATCAATTTGATAACAGTTAAGTTTTTAATAATCTTATTTCCTAATTTCTAAAGTTAGCATCATTTTATATTCTTATTAACTTAGATGGATATCATCAGTCTTACACAAAGGTAAACTGAAGAAAATTAATAGTTAAAATCTTTGTGATTCATACGCGGGTTCTCTCTGCTATGTATTTTTGTCAATAACCTGTTTAAACCGCTCCAGTATACTTTTACTTTCCTCTTGAATGAGTACAGTGTCGTAGTTTCGTCCTGTTTCTTCTTCGCCTTCTGACGTCATTGCTACTTCCGAATTTGCTTCATCATCACCTTTACCATCTTCAACTTCGTTCACATTCGGCACTTCCTTGACTTCATCTCGAATGTTATTTATCGAAATAGGGCGTTCCAAAGCTCTTGCGAGAGGCAGGTTGTGGAAAAATGTGAAAGCAACGGGAGTAAGCAACTGATCCGCCTTGACTACCGGCGTGAGAATAGAATCGCTTGCTGCTTCTGCTGCAGACGGGTAAATCGCCAGAGGGCTGTATATTAGGGGCGCCGACACAAATCCAGGAGTATGCCGTATATCAATCCGCGATTGATGAGACACTGCACTCGGTGCCGCAAATATCAATGGAGCGTATTGACCTTGCGCTTTGTATACAAATACACACACGAGCAAAAATAGTCTAATCATTTTGTCTGAGCGAGTCGTGACGTATGAAGGTGAGGCAGATGCGACGTAGAGCTTATAAAGTCGTGTAACGGTTGTTGGCGGTCGGGTCAAGTTCTCGGCCGCCGGACTGGTCGTTGCGTCACTGGCCCAGGGGCACTGGCCGGATCAAGATGCACGCATGCATTATAAAACGTCATTATACAATCATTTTTTATGGTCGATGCACATGGTAATACGCTATTACGGCATAGCTTAGCGGTGTTTATTTTGTAGTATGATGATTTCATTCGATATGCGAATGGAGAATTATGTTTACTTGTTAAAATCAATAGTTTTGTACCGGCAGTTGGTGTAATTTGTCATTTATTTATTTTTAGTTTTAGCCTAATAGATATTAGGACTTGAAGCATTAAAAGTGAACTTTAATTTTTTTTCATGCTTTTTCTTAGACGACCAACTTTACTCATATGTAACTCTTTCTACTCGTATATCTTCAAATTCTTCAGCTTGTGAGTATGAATTGACAATTGCTATCTAAAAACAGTGCGTAAACGCACTGCGTGACGATTTTTACTTCCTTATCTATTTCCAACTATAGCCGAGTAAATTCATTGTCACCGTGTACCTGATCTATTATGTCCGCCGATTCCAATCTAATTTGTAACCATTCAACAAAAAGGTAAATTCCGTTCTTTTTTGTTACAATCGACGTTCAATACCAATTTTTTATTAGATTTTGATCCTGTCACTCTGAATCGGGTAAGTATAAGAAGGTGGGCGGCGAGGGTGTAAGTATCAGTTAATTCCAATAGTTCAAGCGTTTAGTAACAGATTGAGTGAAAAGTAAAATTGAAATGTTTAGATTTGTGTTATTGTTCGCGACTATCGCAGGGTGCTCCGCTCATGCGGTTCTGCCTCTGGCGCACGCGGCAGTAGTTGCGCCTGTTGTTCCTGCTGTTCATGGGCTCGGTGGTCATGGGCTGGCCGGCGGCTTTGGTGGACATGGTCTAGCCGGTGGTTTCGGAGGACACGGCTTGGCTGGCTACGGCGGACACGGCCTAGCTGGTTACGGAGGACACGGTCTCGCTGGCTACGGAGGACATGGCTTGGCTGGATATGGAGGACATGGCTTGGGCGGATATGGAGAACACGGTTTGGCTGGTTACGGTGGACTTGGCTTAGCTGGCGGCTATGGCAGTCACGGCTTGTCGGAACATGGCCACAGTCATCACATCTTGAAGCGGTCTCCTCACTTCGTCGCTCCCGTTGGACATTTGGGGGCAGTAGGCCACTTAGGCGGTATTGGTCACTTGGGTGGACTGGACCATTTGGGTGGTCATGTGGCTGTAGCCCCAGTAGCCGTGGTCGCTCCTGCTGCTGCAGTCTCTCACCAGTCTCGCGTGGACATCCGCCATACGCCAGCGGTGGTAGCAGCGCCCGTGGTCCCGGTAGTGAAGACTGTTGTAGCTGCCCCGGTGCTGGCAGCCCCTCTGGCTCACGGAGGACTCTACGGCGCGGGACACTACGGAGCTGGCCATTACGGAGTTGGTCACTACGGATCTGGCCATTTTGGACATTACTAGTCAATTGAAATAATACAAAGGATCTTCATGTCGATTTAAGCGCGAGCCTGATAGTGATGTAGTGAAATTATTGATGTACCTAATTTAATCATTGCAATTAAATGTTTTGACACACTATTGTATTTACTGTTTCTGTCAATTTGGTAATACATGCACGATAAGTTTCTTAATAGAATTAGAATTACCACCGCTAGTGACTTGATTCGACCAATACCGATAGGTCAGCAATTGAGAAAGTATGACACTATGCAGATTGCAAGGTAACATCATTTCTAATAGTCACCAAATAATCGATCAACGACCACGTACCTCTAGCTCTACGGGTGAAGCTCCTTGTCTCCTCCCGCAGGAGGTTAACTGATTTATTAAGTCCAAAAGAACATGAGCACATTAATTCTAAACTGGTTTATTTTTAACTAGATCGGGCATTTATCCAGCAGTAAATCAATCAATCAAGCAAAATTGACATAAAAAATTACACAAAACGTTAGTAAACCCTTTGGTTCTGAACTGGCTATGTAGCTTTGATGAGATGCCTTATTTATTTTTTCATTAGTTGAATTCATATAATGAGACTAAGTGCTATGAGAATCACAGAAAATTATAAAGATAGAAAATATTTTTTTATACTTACGCACAATATCAAGTAGATATAAATGTAGCGTAAAATACGAATACAATTAATTTTTTAAAATATCATCTTGTAATCTTGTGAGTGTAAGTCATTATACTTTTCTATTTCCTAAATGTATTATTCAATTAAAGGTCACCCGCATAGCGACTATCAGTGTACCGCATGTAAAAATAAATACAAAATGTAATATCAGTCTAATTGGGGCTTGGTCTATTCTATACAGGAACCAGATTTTGAAGGATTTTTATTAGCATTGGTTCTATTACGAGCCATTTAGTGTTACGCTGATACGAGTATATAAACAATCGACGATGAGTGCTAGGCATCAGTTGATCTGAGCGAGTAAACCAACACAGACCACAATGTTCAAGCTGGTGGTGTTGTTGTCCGTAGCGTGCCTGGCGGCGGCCAAGCCCGGCGTGGGCGTGGTGCCGCTGGCGTACAGCAGCGTGGTGCCCGCGGTCAGCTCGCTGTCACAGTACAGCACGAACGTGGTGCACGGCTCCCCGCTCGCGTACAGCGCGCCCCTCGCCTACAGCTCGGTGTACTCGCCCGCGTACGCCGCGCTGGCGCAGCCGCCGCACGCGCCCGCCGTGGTGCTCGACGCCGTCAACGGCGTGCCGCTCGACACTCCCGAGGTGGTCGCCGCGCGCGCCGCCCACTTCCAAGCCAAGGCTCTCTCCGGCCTGCACCACCTGAAGAAGCGCTCCGTCGTGGCTCCCGTCACCTACAGCTCCGTCGTGGCTCCCTACGCCGCGTACTCCGCGTACTCCGCGCCCGTAGTGTCAGCCTACTCCGGCGCCGTGGTGTCTCCCTACGCCGCCGCCTACTCCGCGCCCCTCGTCGCCTCGCCGCTCGCCTACCACGGCGTCGTACCTAAAGCCCTGAGCGTCCACCCCTGGTGATAGATCAACTGATCATTGTAACGAAATAATAATTAATGAATCGATAATATTTTTCTTTAAATAAATATTACACAAAAATCATGCCTGATTTTTCTTTCGCTTTGTTTTTTTTTCTTTAGCCACTGTGATATTATCAATATTGATAGGATCACGGGTGGAATAAGATACTTAAATTTTTAATAATAGCTGTAGGGCACTGTTAAAAATAGACATCATCTTTGGTAGCAGCTTTTATCTAAAGCGTTCTGCATGGATGCCTTGGATAAAAATCATCAAAGGTCACTGTTAATTGTAAAATTAATTTATATTTTAAGTGTAATTGGTGTTATTAGCCGTGCTTGTTAGAAATTAAATTATTTGTTTACCTTGTCAATGCACGTCTGATTTGTAGATAGGGCTGGGCTTGCCGGTACTTACGTGGACTCTATTCGAGAAACTTGCAGTTTCATGAGTTATATATGCCCTCCTAAACAGGAGGGCCTCTTCATTTTGCTAAACGAAAACGATATAAGTTTTCGTTTACCATGAAAACTCATACTAGGGCATTGTATTTTGGATTGTGCATAACTGGAATTGCATTTCGATATTTTAATGCTAAATGATACACGTGATGTTTTAATGATTAAGCTTCGTTATTAAAATAAAAAAAAAGTATAGTAGTCGCAGGCTCTAAGTAAACGGACTGTTTCCTTTCACGTTTCATCCATTAGCCGTAGAACGTCCATTGCTGGACATAGGTGTCCCCTATTCCCAAAATGGCTGGTCGGAAGCAGCCTGCATCCTGTGTGTTCATGCGATCTTTATTATATCGTCAGTCTACCTAGTCGTTGGAAGTCTTGCACTACGCTTGCTGGTACCTGGTCTCCGTTTGAGAACTTTACGGCCCCATTGGCCATTCGTTCTTCGAACTATATGCCCTGCCCACTGCTATTTTAACTTGCTAATCCGCTGGGCTATGTCGGAAACTATGGTTCGTCTGCGGATCTCCTCCATCATTTCTGATTCGATCTTGCAGAGACTCCAAGCGTAGCTCTCTCCATAACACGTTAGGCTATCTTGCGTTTAATCATAAGGCCCTCGGTAAAAGATCACGTTATGATTTCAAGTAAATGTAGTCTTGTAAAAAACTAAATTGTAGGGTTATCATTAGGTAAAATCATAAAAATTAACATTAAACTTTATTTCCTAGGCATATACAGAGTGGTAAATAATTAGCATCCTCTTAGGGGCTTATTCTGTACATCAAAACTAACAACTTCTGTTCTGCTACTTTTGTTAAAACTCAAAAAATTAAATCAGCTGTTCCTTACATATTGTCAAGTGTGAATGATATTTTTCTATGGAACAACAGTTTTGTTTTGAGATTTGATAAAAGTCGTTGAACAAAAGTTGTTAGTCTTGATGTACAGAATAAGCCCCTAAAATGATGCTAATTGTTTACTAATCACCGTGTATACATGCAAACTAAAATTTCTTCTATGGACTTATTGCACTGATCTTCTTTGTTCTAATCTTTGAGACCTTCTCTAGGTACGTTTTTAAATTAAAAGCAAATTATGTTTAGGTCAATTAACAATCCGGATGAAGTTTCATCATATTAAATTTAGTTTTTCGATATTACATATCAATTATCTAAGTGACAAAAGAGACATTGCAAAAATATACGGACTTTGGCCCATGACCTTGTCTGATCTGTGAATATTTGATTATTTCGTTTATTTGTTTTATAAAATAATTTTGCTATTATTATATTTAAGAACAGTCTACAATTTAGGTAGAATAATATTTTCGTGCCTACCTTTTTTAATGAAGTCATTGCTCGAAAAATAGGATGTGGCCATATAATCAAATTAATTATGGAGTTTTTTAAGTAAACATTTTCGCGGTGTTTTGGTGCTAGGTCTCGCCAGGTCTGGACCGACACTGAATTATATGTCTCATATAACTTTTATTCAAAGTAAGTAGCTATAATACCCAAATTAATGACAGTGTGTTCTAATTTATTCTTAGATATCATCGTACTCAATAATGAACAACATTTACTATAGCGATATCAACCCATCGGGGTTGATATCGCTATAGTATAGATATTATCGCAGAAATTATAATGAACGTATTCTGTAAAGATATTGTATTTTTTGTGATTTAAGCGTGATCCCATGGTAAAAATGGCTATTATGATGAGATACCGTTATATTCTTACTAAATTTAATGTATCTATTACCTATTTGTGTTAGCCAATATTGAAATAAGTAAAAATTAATGATCCACCTTTTAAAACTATAGTTGCTCCTCATTTGGTGCTTAATTTTCAAGAATTATAAATTATTATGAAATAATATTGATGATCATGATCATACAACTTTAAATCCTTTTTTAACTTCTCTAAAACAAGGTGTAAACAGTGGGTTTAAGTAAAATAATTAAATGTGTTCACGTATTTACAATTTAATTAACATTGGCAGTGTTTTTTTTCATAAATTGGGTTCGTGCATGGTCGTTAAAATGATCAGTCAATCATTCACCAGGGGTGGACGCTGAGGGCCTTGGGGACGACGCCGTGGTAGGCCAGGGGCGAGGCGACGAGGGGCGCGGAGTAGGCGGCGGCGTAGGGAGACACCACGGCGCCGGAGTAGGCCGACACCACGGGCGCGGAGTACGCGGAGTACGCGGCGTAGGGAGCCACGACGGAGCTGTAGGCGACGGGAGCCACGACGGAGCGCTTCTTCAGGTGGTGCAGGCCGGAGAGAGCCTTGGCCTGGAAGTGGGCGGCGCGCGCGGCGACCACCTCGGGCGTGTCGAGCGGCACGCCGTTGACGGCGTCGAGCACCACAGCGGGCGTGTGCGGCGGCTGCGCCAGCGCGGCATACGCGGGCGAGTACACCGAGCTGTAGGCGAGGGGCGCGCTGTAGGCAAGGGGCGCGCTGTAGGCGAGCGGGGAGCCATGCACCACGCTCGTGCTGTACTGCGACAGCGAGCTGACCGCGGGCACCACGCTGCTGTACGCCAGCGGCACCACACCCACGCCGGGCTTGGCCGCCGCCAGGCACGCTACAGACAACAACACCACCAGCTTGAACATTGTGGTCTGTGTTGGGTTACTCGCTCAGATCAACTGATGCCTGACGAACAATGACGGATCCTTATATAGGACTGCTCATTGTCAAAACAAATGCTAACGAACAACCTTCATAGCGTAAATCGCTATTACAATCTGATATTAAAGTTTTGACCGCTACAAAAACCTACTACTTGTCACGTAAGCTTCCGCAACTTTTTGCTTATCCTTCTATCTATTTACACATAAGTCAACTGAAACAGGTATTGTCGTGTACTCATTCAATTTTATCAATACGTAAACCTATGAGATAATGTCAAAGCCGTCGCTAACGGTCACATTACATTTCGACAACATATAAGACATACTCGTATTTCAAACACTTTCTGCTCAATTTTTGGGCAGGATAATTTTCTGGGATAGAAAGTATAATAATCTTAATATATATAAATCTCGTGTCACAATGTTTGTCCTCAATGGATTCCTAAACCACATAACCGATTATAATAAAATTCGCACACCATGTGCAGTTCGATCCAACTTGAGAGATAGGATAGTTTAAATCTCAAATTATAGTTTAAATCTCAAATTATTATTTCAAATCTCAAATTATCACAGCAACGCGTGGCCGGGTCAGCTAGTTATACTCTAGAAAAAGATTAACTTAAATTTTGCTTAGTTAACTTCGTAATAGGTTATGATGATTAGATTGGTTTGGAAATGGGTATGTGTACCTACAATTTTTATAGTTTTGATTTTTATGTTTTGTTTTGTAAGAAACTTAAATTTTATTTTAGCTACTCAAAGTATTACTCTAAGTGTATGAGTACTTCTTAGTAATTCTATGATGTTTATAAAATTTTAATATACAACTCAATATAATATAACTTAATTTAAATTAATATCTTTACTTCAGACAAAGTCCATATTAGGTACTTAATTAATTTGTGGTTATAAACATTTACGCAACTTGTTGATTAAAGGTCTATTTATAATGCAACCACACATCAAGTACATCGTTGCACATATTGCACTATGGATTCAACTCTGAAAAATAACAACAGATTGTACTCCAGGAGTGTCGGCTGAAGTGAAAATTGAACATATAAAGTACTATCATTTATGTGGTAAAATACAATATCATACACGCACACTCGCGGAAGCGCCCTGCGCTGCTTAAACGAACATTGATGAAGATTAAAAACTATATACAAAGGTTTGTCTACCGGTGTCGGAGCCTTAAGCGGTGACATACAGGGCAAATTTTGAATAACTTTTACTGTGGGGTCAACTCAAAAAAACCGGACAAGTGCGAGTCAGGCTCGTACACCGAGGGTTCCGTACAAATCCAGAAAATTTCACAAAATGGGGAAGTACATACATAAGTTGTTAAAATCTCTATACTATAACCATCGAAAAAAAAATTTTTCTTCACTTTTCTCGGCATACATCGAAAATTACACATTGTTAAAATAATTAAAAACCTGTTTTAGCATGTGCTAATGAAGTTCTCTTATATGATACCTTACATGATACAATTTACTCACTTTGAATTTTGAACACATATTTTGTGAATTTTGAGGCATTATTTTTTTTGTGATTTAAATAAAAATGTACAGCTTTCAGATTTATTCCTATATGTGTACTCTAAGACAATGTTTCTCGCCAAATTTCATAGTTCTATATCAATGGGAAGTACCCTGTAGGTTTTGATTTTTGTGAGTGTCGAAATATGCGGTTTTTTACGACATAAACGGCTCTAACTTTTTTATACGATAACTGAGAAGTTTTTTTACAGAACTGCAAGAGACCATAGATTTACGTATACAGTTTAAATTACAACTCGATATCTTTACGCGTTCACGAGATAAATAGTCTTGACATACACACAGATGAAGTACGGAACCCTAAAAACAACTATTCCATACTTTTTATCGAAAGTCTTATAAAAATCGTATAGAACAGCTGTTTTTTTCAAAGTTGTTCAAAATTTGCCATAGATGTCACTGCTTTAGGCTCCGACACCGGTAGATAAACACATATCTATCTATCAGTATTACCCACAGAACTGTTTTCTTCTCTCTTCTGTGGTATAACCTAAGTTCCACTTATCTCGTAGAAGTGACGACACGAGCCCGAACTTTGTCAGGGCTTATCTTTTTCATTTATTGTTTGATTGACAATAAAAAATACGTGTCCAATCTATTTGATAAATAAATTAAAAAAAATTGAAAATTTAATTCTGTTTCGGACCGTCTTCAAAAAATTTACATATGGCCTATTTTATTATTCGTTACTGCCTTTTTGTTCCAAAATTTATGAATTCTCTTAGATGTTGTCAGCTTTGGAACCACCCTTTATCTTTACAATTACAACAGCTTCACAACATACAGTCAGGGCTTTGGTTACATGCCCTACCTTCCAATAACGTAGGTAATCTGTTGGAAGATAATTCCTTCCGGATAGGCGTATCTCTTCGGATAGGAGCCCCATGTCTGGTCCCGCACCGCTGCCAATGCGGCGATGTGGTCGACTAATTCGGACACTCATTATCTTGCACAAAAAGTGCAGGACGCTTTTCGCGGCACGCCAGCCTGAACGATGTTATCCGTTGGCCCTTTGTCAGTGCCGGCGTCCCATCATTGGTGCCTTGGAAGATGGGACGACCTTTAGTGTGGGACGTGACATGTGTTGACACACTGGCGTCGTCTCATCTTCCTTGCACAACAGAGAAGGCTGGCGCTGCTGCAGCTAAAGCTGAAAACCTTAAACGGCACAAATATGAGTCGTTAGACAGAATGTACCATTTTGTGTCGTTTGGGGTTGAGACTTTGTGTCCGTGAGGGCCGGACGCTCACTTGTTGCATAAGGACCTGGCTAGGCGTCTGGTAGAGATGACACGTGACCAGAATGCTGGCATCTACTTTGGCCAAAAAATTAGTATTGCTATTGAGAGAGGCAACGCCGCCAGCATTCTGGCCACGTTACCCTCTGCCACGGGTCTTTTAGATTAGTTTTATTTTTATTTTAGTAAAAGTTTTTTTAGTATGAGTTTTTAATTTAAGTAGGTTTAATTTTAATAGTTATAGTTTTTGAAATGTTTCTTAAGTTTTGTTGGAATTAAATCCATTTCTTATCCATTATAATTATATCTAATGGACGAATTATAGTAATGTTTTTTTACCCAGACATCGTATCTATTCCTAAGCAATAGGTATTTCGACGCTACAGAATTTAGCTGTGTATTGTATTTCGCTTAGACTAAGTACAAGTATTTTAGTAAAATTGTCATTTTAAATTGTTTTGTTTATTTTTTTAAATTTCGTGTAAAGCTGGAAACATACTATCGGATGCGGCTGACGGTCGCGACTTAGCAGTGTGCACGTTTTAAAACATCTGGCACGCCAGATCGCTCTCGGACGTCCGGACGCTCAAGGTCAACCCAAGGTGACGTCCGCGACTTATGTCCGATAGTGTGCACGGCTCAGCGGACATTCATTACGCCGCAATACTCATCTAGACTAGATACCTATCAGTCGCGGCTGTCAGTCGCGTCCGTAAGCCGCGTCCGATAGTATGTTTCCTGCTTAACAATTACATTTTTTAAATTCAGTTTAAATTCGTTCTAGTTAGCATCATAAAGTATATTTATGAACTTGATATTTTCACCTAGAACAAAAAACATTGTTTTCTTATTCAAGCTATATATTTACTCTACATACTTTATTGATAACAGTGTATGAACAAAAGTGAAACTTACAGCAAATATAATAATATAATATATTCTCGAGTGGAGATCACGTACCGGCAAGCGCAGCGTAGGACGTCCACCCATAAGGTCAACGGATAACTTCATTAGGACCGCAGGATCGCGCTGGATGCAAGCCGCTACCAACGGGTCTTATTGGAAATAATTAGGGGAGGCCTATATCCAGCAGTGGATTTCCTATAGCTGAAATGATGATGATGACAGCAAATATTACGCCGATTGGTTTAATCGTTTAGCCATTGTAGCGGCCTTCAGGAACACAGAACAGCAGATTTCTTCTGTGTTCAGGAGGCTTCAAATGTTAACATCTGCTAGCCGACTATCT
Source organism: Hypomecis punctinalis (assembly GCA_949316475.1). Classification (NCBI taxonomy): domain Eukaryota; kingdom Metazoa; phylum Arthropoda; class Insecta; order Lepidoptera; family Geometridae; genus Hypomecis; species Hypomecis punctinalis. The sequence continues at coordinate 12,027,036 of OX438810.1, forward strand.
TATTGCTCTGTGATCTTATTCGATTTTACCATTGAAAAGGATTTTTGACCGACGAACCACCGGAGGAGGTATACAATTCGACGCGTATATATATATTTTTGATGTATAACCACGCATAACTTATTTCATAGTAGTCCGATTTCAATAATTCTTTTTTTATTGCAAAGAGTATACTTTGAAATTGGTCCCATTTAAATGTTATCGAAATTGGCTGAGCCATTTTTGATAAATCAACAATAATGTGAAAAATGTTACATCGATCCGTGCATAATATTTGCGTTCTAGCGATGGGCCCCAGCTTCGCACAAGTGTATTATACATATAAACATTTCTCTTGAATTATTCTATCTATTATGTATTTAAAACAAACTGCATCAAAATCCGTAGCGTAGTTTTAAAGATATAAGCATACATGGGGACAGACAGCGGAAAGCGACTTTGTTTTATACTATGTAATGATTCTGTACACGGGTGAAGTCGGTCATGCTGTTTTTTGCGAAAAATACTTATACGTTGTCAAATAATGACATCTATTTGCTGTGAGTTTCAGCCACACGAGCCACGGTATTAGTCAGTTGTAAGTACTACATGCACTGAGAAAAATAGTTGTAAGTTATTTACCGAATTTCACCTAAAATTTTACACAATTGTTTAGCTACCGAAGGACTGCTAAATGCTTGGTTAATATTAGCTAAATTAAAAGTTATGTAACAAAGTAATGAACCTGTTTAGTAAAATAAATAACTAAATGTTTGATAACAATTTGATAACAATCAGTCTTCGGATGGGTGACCATGGTCACCCTGGAAGACTGATAGTGCCGTTTTATTTACATTATTTATTTATTAATCCATTGTTCGCCGCACTTACAGCGTACGCCAAGGCATGCGACAAGCTAGCTATTACTTACTTACTAACATTGTTTAACTTTGTGGATCTCTTAAGAACACCTAGAAATATTATGTACTTTTACTTTTTTTAAAGCATATAAGTATTATGTTAAATTGGTAGAACTGTTAATTTAGTTTTGGTCAATAAAGATTTTATTTATTTATTTATTATTAATATTTATTTGGTCAAGAGGTAGTGACACCCGCCTTACAATCATGAGGTCGTGGGTTCGAATCCCCGGTCCCGTACCAATGAGTTCTTTGGAATTTATGTACGGAATTTCACACCACAGGCTTTTCGGTGAAGGAAAACATCGTGAGGCAATCTGCATACGTCCGTAGAAGAAATTCGATGGCGTATATGAATCCACCAACCCGCACTGGGCCCGCGTGGTGGATATGGTCCAATCACCCTTCGTGGGTAGGCCTACGTCCTGCAGTGGACTACTAAAAAGGCTGGTACAGTACAGTACAGTACATTTATTGTTATTTAAACTACTTGGTAGCGTGAAGTTAACAACAAGATCCTTTTTCGTCGCACAGCTAACATATGAATTTGCTATCGCGCATCTACTCGGCTCGTGTTCACAAATATCAAGAAGTTTGATTCGCCCTATAATTAAGTTATGCTATGACGACCACATGACATCACCAGCAAGTAAGTAAGTTCGTATAGGCCGGGTGACTAGTCCTGCGGCCTTATTTTGTAAGCGCTCTGACGTTCGGCTTCGCTTTTTCTCCTGCTCGCGCCAGTTACTCACGCCGCGAGAGCGAGCGGGAGGAAAAGCGAAGCCGAACGCCAGAGCGCTTACAAAATAAGGCCCCTGGTGTCAGAGTTTTTAAGGCTCCTGAAGGCTTCTGACGTGGCTAAACTGTTAAAATAATCGGGGCCTACAATGTAATGTATCATCCGAGCATCGATAGCGCTCAGTTGTAAATGTCACTCGCGGTGACCCATCCAAAGACACCATGATTAACTTCGATGATCGCCAACGAACATCTCGTGAAACTACGCTTTGAGCTCTACCAGGCACCAGTGAGTCAAGTTCATACCATGATAGGTCTGTGCAGTCTTCATGAGTCACTAGCATAAGTGTGTATAACAACCAAACACATTTATTGTTTTCGTGGTCAATCTGGAAGTCCCTTAATCGCCTACGTGTCGGGGTTGGCCGCTGCAACGAAAACATGGTGAGATGGGGCATATCGGATGAAAAACAGTGCGATTGCGGTGCTGTTACCCAAACTATGGCACATCTCTTACTTTGCCCCCTTTCCCCGAAAAACTGCAGCCAAATTGATCTTAACTTGGCTACCGAGGACGCGATAGGTTGCCAGATTTTGGTCCCAAAAGATTTGATCTGATCTTTTGTAAATATTGTAAATACCTAAATGAAAAAAAAAAAAAAAAAAAAATAAACAAAAACTACCACTAGCCACTACTAGCCATTACCACGAAATGATGATGATGATTGTTTTCGTGTGGCTTCATACAATTTTGTTAGTTCTTCTATGTTTCTACCAACGGCGTTCTACGAAAATGTATGATGCCATGTTCCACAAAGGAATTATTCTCATACTATGTCAAGGACTCTTTGGTGCGTTGAATTATGGGTGTTTATGGCGTATTCTCTAATATTAATTAGAAATCAATAAACTCATTTTGATTTATTAATCGTAATGTTTATAGTTATATGTTTATAGTAGTAACAAAAATGTATCAAAAGAAATTTTGTTTTTCTTTTACACTAGGTTAATGGTAATTTATGCATAATCTCTTAGGGGTACATCGAGATAACATTTTTTACTGTAAAGCCACCATTGAAAACGCAACAACTGCAGTTTTATACATTCTGCCGAAAACTAGGTAATCAGATTATTTTTTAAGTTGAAGAAATAGTGCATAAGTTACCGGATCCTATATAATTTACATTATATGGCTCACAATTCAAACGACATTTTTAATTAGAATCTAGCCAAGGTATTACAAGTAAAACGACGAAGAAATGAAAGATGTTGAACGTTGGAAGACGCAGGTCACCAATATACCTCTGGGGCGGCATACGCAGCAGGCGCTGAGAATCCTGAGCCGGCGAAATAGGGTTGTTCTGCGAAAACTGCGCTGCTGAGAGGCTGGTACTCAGACGAGTACACAGCCGGGGAAGCCGAGTACCCCACGACTTTGTACAGTCCCGCAGGTTTGGCCGCCGTCAACGCCATCACAGATAACAATACCACCAGCAGCTTCATTGTGGTCTGTGTTAAGTGAACTAAACGATGAACAGAAGATTCCTAGTCACCTAGTGATGCTTTCTGCAGATCAGCGTGTGTATTTATACTCGTTGTCTTCTTCCTGATTTGAATGTCAAATTCATCGAGTCCATGTTTTTTGTTGTTTTTTTTTCATTCATTGTTATATGAAGTCGTCGAATGAGTGAGTGGGTATTGATCTGAAAATGTTTAACTGAGCACAATGGGCTGTAGCAGGACATCAGTTGATTTATTATAACTAGTTGTATTTATTGGTCACACAGAAAACTAAAATATTCTACATACACAGAATTTAAAACTCGTAGGTAAAATGCTCGTAACCAAAAATGACATACGAGTAACAATATGCCGGTTAATTACTTATTTATTTATGATTTCAAATTTTATGCAATTTGGTTTTTGGTTTAAAATCTACCTAGATCTATCTATCTATTAAATCTATCTTATCTATAAGGCATTGCAATATTTGGACGGACGGACGGACGGATACAACGAATTTATAAAGGTTCGTCGTTTTACTACATAACCTTAAAAAGATAAATTTCCAATGGAAATTTATGTTTAGACATAACAAATATTACTACGGAGGCCAGAAACCTTAAGTAGATTGTAGAGACAGTTTTTTGTTAGCGTATTAGTTGAATACTTTTGGTCCTATAACTTAGGAATAACAGAGAAACACTGAATTAAAATACGATTTTATAAGTACTACGAGAAATACGAGGTATTTTTATCCTGGCAATAGTAACCTAATCTAAATAAGTTAGGGAATTTAATTTGTAAAATGGGTTAGAAATGCTTTATGCAACAACAAACCGTAGGTACATGAAATGCAATTTGCTAATCCTTTTCATGTAATTACATACTTGTATTTTCCTTATAGCTGTAAAGTTATGCGCATTATTTGAAAAATGACAAATAATAATTATCGGAACCGCATTTTGCGTAAGCGTTTCAATTAGCTAATTTTGATATAATAACAGAAGGGATCGTCCACTAATCACATGTATATACTGAATGTAATAAAATTATGAAACTCTTTCACTCTACGCTATTTCATCATCATCAGTGGCATAGCGTGGCCCGTAGCAAACGTAGGGGGCCCCTAAATAAAGGATAAAGATTTCTCACAATTCGTGCTTTGTTATTCATTGTACATAATGCACATCATCCAACTAGCAAAAAGTATCACAGTCGCGGCCACGTTCTGGTTTCACTGATTAGTTCTATAAAAGTCTTCTGACTAGTCATATAAACGTAAAGTAAACGTATACACAACGCGAAAAAGGCGCAGATCATACTCGTAGCACTAAAATGCTGTGGAAGTAAAGCAACTGTGACAATAGGACGCACGATTTGTAGAATAAACATCGACTAAAAGCAAAACGATCCCAATTTAGTGCAGTAAAAGCAATATCGATGCAATGGCTCTCTTACTGATAGAGTTGAAGTGGTGATATTCATTTATTTACAATTTAACATTTTTGTTCGTTAAATGCTAAATTAAAAAATCGGACAAGTGCGAGTCAGGCTCGTACACAGAGGGTTCCGTACAAATCCAGATAATATCACAAAATTGGGAAGTAAGTTGTTAAAATCTCTATACTAATAATCATCGCCAAAAAAGTTTTTTTTTTCATTTTTCTTGTGATTCATCGAATATTACACATTGTTAAAATAATTAAAAACCTGTTTTAGCATGTTCTAATGAAGTTCTTTTATTTGATGCCTTACTTGATATGATTTACTTTGAATTTTGAATCCATATTTTGTGAAAGTATTTAGTATATTGTGTCCTATTTTTTGTGATTTAAATAAATATGTACAGTTTTCAGATTTATTCCTATATGCATAGTATAAGACAATGCTTCTCACCAAATTTCATGGTTCTATGTCAACAGGAAGTACCCTGTAGGTTTTGATTTTTGTGAGTGTCAAAATATGCGATTTTTACGACATTAACGGCTCTAACTTGAGTCTGGAGGCGGTATCTGACTGGGGTGATGCTAACCTGGTCAAGTTTAATACCACAAAAACTCAAAGCTGTTTGTTTTCGGCCAAAAAGAGGCGTTACGCTATCATCGACTCTCAACTTTTGGTTTTATATAGAGTCAAAAGCCCAATTAGCCTCAAAAAAATCTTGGTGTTCTCTCTAAGGTGAGACGGTATTTCACGCCTGAGCAACTGCTTAGTCTTTATAAAGCGCAAGTCAGGTCTTGCATGGAATACTGCTCTCACCTTTTGGATGGCTCTGCCAAATACCAGTTGGAGGCTTTGGAGTCCATTGAAAGGCGAGCCAGGAGGCTGATAGGCAACGAGACCTTGACTGAGTTGAAGCTGCAAAGTCTCGAGCATCGACGTAGGGTGGCGTGTCTGTCTGCCTACTATCGGATACACTTCGGTGAGTGCGCCCAAGAGTTGCACAATCTGGTCCCACCTGCCCCTTTCTTCTATCGTACGGCTAGACAGACGCGACCAAAGCGCCACCCTTTTATGGTGGACATCCCACGCATTAGAACCAAGCGTTTTGAGTCCACATTCCTCATACGAACTGCCAGAATGTGGAACGCTTTGCCTAAGTCTGTCTTTCCGTTAAAGTACAATGTAGGTGTCTTCAAATCTCGAGTAAATAGGTATCTTCTAGGTAAGCGTGCTACATCCTAGACCGCATATCTGCTTAACATCAGGCAGTGTGTAGTCAAACGCAAACCTATTTGAAATAAAATAAAGAAAAAAACTTTTTTAAACGATAACTGAGAAATATTTCTTTTACACAACTGCAAGAGACCATAGATATACGTACATAGTTTAAAATTCAACTCGATATCTTTACGCGTTCCCGAGATAAAGAGTCTGGACATACACACAGACATACAAAGTTATCCTATACGGGTTCCGTTTTTTCCTTTTGAGGTCCAAAAAAAGAGATTTTTTTACTTTTTCATTTCTGAAGTGAAAACTCTATACGCACGTATGACAGTTTTATGATGTTTTTTTTTTTTCGGGAAGCAGTGGATTACGTGATATTTTGGATAAAAATTTTTTTAGCTTACACAAAAGTTAGGGGGCTCCTGTAGCCCAGGGGCTCCGTAAAATTGATACAGCGGTATTTACGCCCCTTGATCATCTTCATTAGCCTGTGTCAACCCACTGTTGGGTATAGGCCTCCCCTATTATGTGTATTCCCTATGTATTCCCTATCTTCCTATTTTATCTGACCAGTGATGAGTCTGATGATTTTCAAGCTCATGTATAATAATAGATATATTATAATATAATCGCAGGGGCGGCTTCTTTGCTTGCTCGATGGTAAATGATACTTAAGTATCTTGGCAAATATCTAGTAAGAAAGTATAATGAGGATTGAGTTTGTAGGTAGCTACAAATGGCTACAAATCCATACTAATAGTAGAGCGGCCGCCTAGCCTTTTCATCATAAGTCGTAGCTATCTCTTCTATTTACCTAGAATTACTATCATATGTTCGTTATTGCTTCTGGACCAAGGACCCTGCGGTCGTCAAGCGATATAGGAATTTGCTTATATCTCGGGTTCTATTTCATGAAATAACTCGTGATGGATGTCGTTTGATAGGTCTTTTAATGACCCATTATTGTTTTTAGACATATATTACATAAGTTTAGTCATTCAGAAAATATTTTCAAAATAACTATTTTTTATACTCACACTCTTGTCTATTTTCCATCATAACATAAAAATGAAAAGATTCATTAAATCAAACATCGGAATTAAAAACGTTAAATGTTTTTCTAGCTTTCTATTGAGGTTAACAACGACAAAAAAAACTGGACCGTACAGTTTTCAGATTTATTCCTATATGTGTACTCTGAGAAAATTCTTCTCGCCATTCGCCGGTTTTGATTTTTGTGAGTGTCGAAATATGCGGTTTTTTACGACATAAACGGCTCTAACTTTTTTGGTTGATAACTAAAAAGTTTTTCCTTTACACAACTGTAAGAGATCATAGATATACGTATACAGTTTAAATTTCAGTTCGATATCTTTACGCGTTCCTGAGATAAAGAGTTTTGACATACACACAGACGGACAGACGTCGTCGTTATCTTTCCATGGTCACTTATTGCATGTCTCATACATATTTTTTACCATTGTTACGGTTTCAAAGCCAGGTTTTTCCTTTAAAAAATATATTTTCTTACATTTTAGGTGTCATCAACACCATCATCATCATCACTTCAGCTATGTGATCTATACTTACTATACATAAAATCAATTACAACAGAGTATTAATCAAGGTCGGCACTCCAATCCATCTCATACTACATCTAGCTAGGCTTTGATCTCCGAGAACTTTTATTTATTTTATTTAGTTTCACCTGTCCCGTTGCCGCGTTGTTTGTCTGTCGGTCTGTAATAAAATCTTGCAAGTTAAATTTGATCCACTTCCTTGATTCCGACTGAGCTGATATTTTGCTTACATGTGCAAATTGTGTGACAATTCAATATTATGATGATTTGCTGATGGAGCTGGAAGGTGGCCAAAGCATCTTTGTAACGAAGCAACACAACTTCATCAAGAGTTTGGGATCAGTTGAATTGTCTTCACGAATAGTTTGTCTTTCAATGGCAACCAGGGTCTGATGATGTAGCTAGAAGGTGGTCCTAGGAACTCTGTAACGATACGACGCAAACCCATAGAGTTTCGGCTCGTTTGAGTCGTCTTGGCGAATATACTTGCTCAGTAAAAGTTTGTTTTAAAAAAGGTTTTAAATTTTTATTTATATATTCTTGTTTTTGTCATTTTTTAGGGTTCCGTACCTCAAACAGAAAAAACGGAACCCTTATAGGATCACTCTGTTGTCCGTCTGTCCGTCTGTGTGTATGTCAAGACTCTTTATCTCCGGAACGCTTAAAGATATCGAGTTGAAATTTAAACTGTATACGTATATTTACAGTTTCTTGCAGTTGTGTAAAAGAAAGAAGTTAGAGCTGTTTATATATCGTAAAAACCGCATATTTTGCACTCATAAAAATCAAAACCTACAGGGTACTTCCCGTTGTCATAGAACTATGAAATTTGGCGAGAAGCATTATCTCAGAGTACACATATTGGAATAAATCTGAAAATTGTATATTTTTATTTAAATCACAAAAAAATAGGGCCTAAAAATTCACAAAATATGGGTTCAAAATTCAAACTGAGTAAATCGTATCATGTAAGGTATCATATAAAAGAACATCATTAGCACATGCTAAAAAAGGTTTTTAATTATTTTAACATCGTGTTTGTTCGGAACCCTCGATGTGCAAGCCTGACTCGCACTTGTCCGGTTTTTTTTCTACGTAAAAAGTGTAACTGCGCTCCTTCGGCGGCTATAGTATGTTCATCATTTTTAGTTTTTTTTTCATGGTAATTCTTTCGGAGGGGCAGCGGTGTCCAAAACCTCACCTTTTATCGCCATAATATACCCAGAGGCCAAATTATGGTAAAAATATATTAAACTATTTGTATTTTTTTTTAAGTTCTTAAGTTGATATAGTCTGTTAGTTCATAAGATAACAAAAAAACATCATGTGATTAATGGACGACCCGTAACTGAAATACATAATTAGCTATAAAAGGCTCAACAACATGATTTCATCAAATTATTCACACAGTACAACTGAATACAATAATGTATAATTATAAAATTATGATAATATTTTATTGACAAAAGATATCGAACTAAATGTAATTAAATCAAATTACACTCCATTAAGTTACAAGTCGGCTTCCATAACAACGCGTAAGGTAAGTTTGAAAAAAACATTTTTATTTTGCGACAAAACATAAGTAGTTAAAGTTTCGATCAATTAATTAAACGTTTTATTATTTACCTATGAACTAAACCTAACATGATATGTAACCTAGCAATTATACAAAACAAGTTAAACAACTTTTAATTATTTAATGTGAATAAGGCTTTCTATTTCATTACGTGAAAATCATATGAATTAGAATTAGATTATTAATGTATAGTGTCCATTTTGTACAGTACCTAGCTGAGTAATATCAAAAATCCCAGAAATTGTGTTGCTAAAATATTATTGTAAGTGTTGTTAAAGTACATTGGTAAAATACTAAAACTAAAATGCCTAATATCTCAAAAATCAGCTAGGGGAACTCACTATCACAACGGAAAATGGTTTCTAGCGGTGTCGCTCAGGGTTCTGTGTCCGTCTCTCAGCTGTTTGGAATCTTCATAACTAATGTGATTAGAGCTCATAGAATGTCAGTCAGCTTTTTTCGCAGATGATGGGAAGTTTTATGCTAATGCATTGATCTGAAGTCTGGAGAACTTCAATAATATCTAGACCGCATTCACAATTGGACTAGGGTCTGGATTATAAAGTTAATCACAACCAAAATAGTTGTGTTTTACATCTTAAGTAGAACCAACCCTAGAGAGACATACATATTTGATATTCATATCGATCAAAATACTCAAGCAAACTAAAATTAATTTATCGTTGTGAATATTCAATCAAAACACCATTGCAGTTAACCCAAGACTGATATATTTAGCATCAACAGATAATGGGTACATCCAACATTTCTATCTACCCCACACTACATACATCACAATCGTGAGTATCGAGTACCGAGTCGTATGGTTACATTACTAGTTACGTCGCGAAGACAAATGTCAAAACGGGCCTATTTTGTGATGACTTTAGAATATTTGACGCTATTATGTTAACAAAGTAAATAAAACGAAAGTTCCCGAACGTTGTTGTTATTCTATTCAAAAACACCATAAAAAATAAACAATTTGCCGTAGTTTATGTCGTAGTTATTACGCCTACTCGTAAACAACACTGCTCGCGCCTACCTAGAGCTACTTACCTAATACCAAGCGAGGGGTTGTCAAATTTAAATAATAGGTTTGGGCCCGATTTCATCATACCATGTGTTGGCAATAAAGAGTTATTGTATTTTAATGTAAATACTTTTCCGTAAACTTTGGGTTTTTTTATTATAAGTATTTTTAAAATAAGTAGAATGTTTTAGTTTCTTTTGTTCTTCCTATCTCCACTTCTGCTTTACATTCAATACAGTGATGTTGTTTTTTGTGCTCGTTTTATTATAATTTTACTAGCTGCAGTTATTTTCCTCTATACCATATTTGTCAGTTCTTAATGAGGCATTAGCTAATGAGTCTTTAAAAGTAACAGGACTGTTAGATCAATTAATAAATATCCTGTGAAGAAAATAAAACAAACCATTAGTAAACGTGGGGACGTTAAGCTAATTTTTTACCCTATGTTTATTCTCATTGTAATACGACCTAATCGAAACGTTTGTATTTGACATGTCATTGCATGTTCATGTGCACAACTTTCTTCTTAGTGCTATGCAACCAATTTTAAATAACGATAACTTTGTAGGATTAAAATGCAACCGGCGTAGACAGAGAAGACAATAGACATGTTGATAGCTTAATTTGTTACAAAATACAAACAAATACAAAATAATTTACTACCACAACAAATATGTTTACATTAGTTACCAGGGAGCCTCAAACTCAACTAAACCTGGATCTTGAGGTCCGGTGTAGAATTGAGCAAATGGACTTTGTTGCGCGCGTCGATCAAGAAATAGTTTGAAATGAATTATAGAAAGACTAATCATACTATATTATAAATACTAATAAATAAAGTGTGTGTGTGCGGGTGTGTGTGTGCGGGTGTGTGTGTGCGTACGTGTGTGTGTTTGAGTACAGATTTGTATGTGAAGTACTAAATAAATGGAGGGTGGCGTCGAGCGAAAACAGTTTTGACTCTTGGCATTGGGACTGATTAGACTCGTACTCTTCTAGCGGGCTGTGCCTCATGTGTATGCACTTTTTACTTTTTTAATAGCTCGGGTGATGAACAGCTGTCTGACCGTGAGAAATTTTGCTTCCCGATATAGTTTATCGGTGTGGAGAATTTGAGATTTCCCCAATGATCTTTATAACGGCTCGTTGCGTTCTTTTTAGGGCGATCGTGTAGGACTTGGCAGTTACCCCTATACATTGAACAGTATTGTAGCAGAGCTTAGCAGAAGTGTATCTATACTAAGCGGACAACTTCTTGGTCAGCGACGGGTCTAAGATTTTTCATGACATAAATTACCTTACGCACTCTTTTTGAGAGAAGCGAGATATGCTGTTCGAAGGAGATGTTCCATTAACACAAAAAGAGAGATAGATATACGCCTACTACGTGCAAAAAATTAAGAATAAACTAGACAAAATGAGGCCATTTTCTGTCTCTCATTGCGTGCCGGTTTTTTAATGTCATGCACTTATATGTCAGTGATGTGTAAAATCACAGAAAAGGTTCTGCTGTTTTGTGTGTAAAACAATTTCGACAAGTTACAGCTTCTCTGTCTATGGGTCACAGTCTCTTATTTAGTTATTCGCGTGTATTGTGGTCAAATTGTTAATAAAAGTGCAAATTATACGGCAATATCGTACGGGATCATTTAATGAACTGGTACAGGCCGCGCCACACAAGTTAGCAGATGTGATGTCAGCTAATAGCTAATGCTGAGCTGATGAGCGTGGCCGTGTTTGCCCTGTTTTCCCCTTAGATATGTCATCTAACAGCCCGTTTAGTTTTTAAAAGTACTTAAAAGCAGTGGTTCGATTTAACATCTTGTCAAAAGAATAAACAGACCATTAGCGCATGGTGGGATACTCGGTAACTTTAAGTCTATTAATAGTTCTAACTAGGCATTAAATATTTGACATAGCTTGGTGAAATTAGGCCTTAAGGTTTTGGGCAAGAATTACGCAGCGATCACACCGACTAACTAAACACTCCTAAATATTCAACAAATATGTTTTTGTTCCAGAAAGTTTAAGCCATGACGAATCCAAGCCCTGGTGATCCGCCGTCATGTTTCAAAGCTAGAGTTGACAAAATTCAAAGTTTGGACATTATTTCAACATTTGTAAATAAATATAAGTCTGGGAGATCTGAAATTCAAATTTGGAAAAATTATGATCCGAAGCAAGACGAGACTATTGATCAAGATTATCAAAACTCAGCAGATAAGGCGATTGTATTTCTAAGAAAAATGCAGGTTTTTTTTGATAAGCACCCTGTACAGATACCAGCAACTTGGTCGCCGAGTATCTGCAATAAGAATTTAGATGATCAGGAAGCAACAACCGCACCAGCTAAGAAACAAATTTACGAAAAAGTTAGATTAAATTTTAGTCTTTATGACTTAAGTTACCAAGGACCGCCAACATCTACATATAATAAAACAAATGATTGGAATGCTTCAACGTCATCTTCGAGTGGAGTTAATGGCCAGGGACCATCGACTTTGTCAGCGGCTAACAACCTTGGCTTTAAAACAGCACGTCACCATGTTATTCCTGGTGACACACTGCGAGACGTTTTTATACACATGATGTCGCACCAAGAAACTTGGCCATATTTGGTTGAGATGTTGAACGCAGCACTCGATAATCTTCGCTATCAGAAACAGAGATGTATAATTAATGATCAATTCATTGAAGACGCTCAAGAAGTTCTTAACATGTTGGATGAAAGGATTCCGCACTGTAATTTTGACTTCGAATCGAAATCTTTCGGAAATGCTCTAGAGTATCTGTTTGCTGTATTCTATTGGTCACCTTTTAACATTTATTTTGGACCACTACCAAATATGAGAGCCCCGGCAGATGTAGGGAATCAATTAGACAAAGATCTTTTTCCTGGCATACCCATAACCCAAACCGAACCGCTAAAGTTATTAGAGATTACTTTTAAAAAAAAATGTATTGAACGATACACAGTCATCTTCTATATAGACATGTTGTGTAAAAATTCAGTACCTGTTATGGTTAAATCTTACAAAAACGTAACGCTCTCCCTCGAACAGTTAATTAAAGATTGTGTAATATATGACTTTAAGATATTAGATCCTGATGACTGCAACAAACTTGTTGGTGATATCATAAAATATGAATTTGGTGAAAACGTATATTTAGCGTTTAAGTGGAAATGGATTTCTGAATTGGAAAATGCTGGGGCATGCAATAGATGTTTATCCTACGCGGGAAATTCAGGAGCATTTGAAAATTATAAGTGCAGAACAAAAAAATGTCCATTATATTCTCAACATTCAAAATATGCCTTGGACTCTTCACGTAATTATGTCTCTAGTAATGTAGGAGCAAACTTATTACGAAATTATCAGCGAATTTTTGATCCTGTAGTTGAAGAATTAAAAAGTACTCAAATGACGGCAACAAGTAACCCATCTAAGCTACAAAGAACCATGTCCATCCCTGAATACTGGGTAGACCTTTATGAATCCAATCTTCAGCCAGCTCAAGCCGCTTCCATACCAAAAAGTGTCTTTTCCCAATCGATCATACCGGTTTCAACTCCATTTAAGACATCCGATCTTAATAGGTTATACAATACCTTGAATGCTAATAACTTTGTTGAAGATAACATCATAGAATATGATCACGCGCTAAGTATAAACTTAGGATTATTAGTTAATAATCTCGACTATGAATATAAAAGAATTATGAAAATGAAGATGAGTGCTGAACCCCCAACAATTGAGAAGCTTTATATAATTCCGGGATTAGCACACCATGTAAGGCATGTTTGGATCGCTATGAATTACGGAGCACTTTGTTTGCTTACTAGTAAAGCAACGGATATTAGAGATAACTTTGATATCGATGTATACAACACCATAGTAAATTGTTTTCAAAAATTTCAGAAATAGAATTAGGCCTTCTATTAGGGGGCGCCTAATGCCAAAATCAACTTTTTAAAGACGTGGTGTAAAGATAACGAACATAAGTATCCATATTAAAAAAATCTATAGGAAAGGAAAGAACCTATAGTAGCAGAGTAATTGTGTAGAATTTTGGAAAATAATATGGTTACCTTAGAAAAATATTAAAACTTTATCATAAAAAAAAACTTTTATTTCAATTGCTCGAAATTATCAGCGACAACACCACATTATTTTTGACAAATTACGTAGCCAGACTAATGTTCTAGTAGAGTGATCGATTAGTTTTTTTAATATATGCTTAAATTTTGAATAAATAAATAAAATATCACCTAAAAATGTAAGCTAGCACTCGAAGCCAAAATCATCGTGAACTGTGTCATGCGATTTTCGACTCTAAACAAAGCATCATAGATGATAGTGGGCGATGCAAGAAGTGCGGGTGAAATCTGTTTTTTTCATGGCATTACGCGCACTCTCAACGGCTCAAAACATATTCAAACAGTCATGAAAGTGATCCAATCATTTGAACTATCTTAGACACAAGTAAAAAAAAAATGACTGAGCTAGCGAAGAGAGTGAAGCGTATGTGCTTCAGGTTGGCAAATTTTTCATTAATCCATCCGGATATTTGTTAGTTTGGTAGTTTCTTCTCGTGTATAGGTCGCATATTTCAACAAATCTTGACAAATCTTTGTACACAGATTCTATATAGGTTTATTATATTATTTAATAATATTTCAGTCGTGGGAAATTCTTGTTTTGTCTGTTATTTCTCTCAATAATTATCTTTCACAAAAATTGCACCACCGTATTCCACCGTGCACTAAATTCAAATAGTTTTTTAGTGACGTATGTACGTTATGGTTGATTTATCAAAAACGACATAGCCGATTTCAATTAATTAAAAATAGAACCATCTCGGTAGTATATTCTAATAAAATAAAATAAATATTTCTAATAAATATATTTCAAATCGTTTCACAATTGGCGGAAATACCGATGAACATATACAATAAAAATACATACAGGCGAACATAGTACCTCCTCCTTTTTGAAAGTCGGTAAAAACGAATTGCCAAGAGCAAGAAAATACATGATAAAGATTCACTTAATGGAATAAGAGCCCACGACGGCTAAACCTTCGTTATTTTATAAAAGCTGAAAGTTTCTCTAAGTATGTCTCCAACACAATTAAGAACGACACGCGACTGTAGAGCCCCGATTGTGGTTACTTGGGCACGTAACAAGTAGTAAAGTATAAAAATATGTATAAAATAGTATCATAAATTCTTTAAAGTATGAAGTTCAAATTTTTACATTTTCTTCAGAATATATTTAGAAATCACGTGATCCATTGCCGGACACTTTTTATAAGGAGCTTTACCGCAACATTAAAAATTTAAGACTACTGTAATTGAAAATATGCATGAGAAAATTTTGCGTTTCTTGACAACAGATTGATTCAAGAAAGGTGCTGATTAATAGTCTAAGTAGTAAACGTCTACTGTTCGAATAATTACTAGTATTATTAGGCTTTGTATCCATTGAGTACGACACACATGTGTTTTTGTAAAGTGATAGTTTAATTACTTATATATTTTTACTTTAGTAAAGCACTTGCTAAAAAACTTATACCTAGTATCACTAGCTTTTGTCCGCGGCTTCATCCGCGTATTATTTTGATTTGTGCCATCCGAAAGGAACCTTTTATTTTTCGGGATAACATAGTCCATGTTACTTTACGTCTTTCAAACTATGTCCATGCCAAAAATCAAGTTAATCGGATGCTCCTTTGCTGCGTGAAAGAAGAACAAACTTTGAGATTTATAGTATTAGTAAGGATTATATGATACGTTAATTATATTGTTATTAGTTGTATTATTAATCTAGTTTATTTTATTTGTACTTTTTGTCAAAATGTAAGGGAATAATATATATATTGGCTAATAAATATAATCTAAACTATGTTATCCGTTATTATTAAGTGTACTCGTATACCTGCTAACAAAAATTGTCAACATTATGTTTCCTGAGAACCATAAATAATTATTTTAAAAATTAAAAAGGCTTAACCTAGAGTGCCGCTGGTAGCGGCAGTGGGGAAGGGCAGGTGGTTACCAGTGAGACTTCCTAACAATGGATGCCGTAGATCACGTTCATTCGTAAGGTCTGTGGCATTTAAAATCTTTAGACATCCATCCTATGCAATGTGAATAATTGGTGGACCCTCTGTTCTGGTCTCCAGCTCAGTCCATCTCAGTATGTCAAAGAAATACATAAGCGGTATCACACATAAGAAAGAGATGGAAATGTTTATAATATGCACTAGATACATAATTATTTTAATTACCATATTGGTAACTTGCTGACTGAGATTAAATTTCGAATCGATTATTACTGTTTTTTTATGCAATTTAAAATTTTCTTTCACTTTACGATGACTTGGGAAATATTTGCTACATGGATACTATATGTATCTACATAATATATCTGTGATTCTAGGCTTTAAATAATTGTGCTCTTTTAGTTTACAATTTGCTTAATACTCTGCCTTTAATGTATTTATTTATCCGTTCTTTTGGTGAGGCGATTTTTCACTTCATTGCATTTAGTTTAAAATCGCGCATCACCCCTGGTGGGACATATTCCACCGGTTTAAATAGTAGGTGAAATTTGTCCCACCAAGATAAGACAAGTGGGACAGATTTCATTCCAAAAATGAAGTAGTGGAATCTGCCCCACCAGTGGGGCGGCTTGGTGAGGCAGAGTGGAAGTCGCCAGATTTCCGCCCTGGAATATCAGAAAAGCCATCTTCACCACCTGGTAGATGAAGGACATGGCACTAAAAATGATTTTACAATTGTAATTTTCAATTCTATGCAACTCTAAAATACTCTCGAGCTTGGAATAGGTAAGGCACTGAGTTATAGCAGGCTTGTGTTATAGCGCATGACTCCGGGGCGATTATTTCCTTGGCTGAAACAGATTAGTTTTGCTGTGAAAGCCCTGAACCAGTCAATAAGCTAACTACTGTATCCGTACTTGTCGGGACACATCCTCGACGGGTCGCGGTGCCCGGTTAGTATCCGAAAACTTAAGACGGCAACGAGATACGCCGCGATTGCGCCGCAGCACTAGATCGAGTGGTTATTATCAAGGCAATGCTATAGCAAATTGTTTATTTTATTTATGACTAGTTGACCCGGTGAACTTCATCTCATCACCTGTCAACTGTCAATGACAACTTTTACATGCAGAAACAGTGCATGGGATTTTTTTTGCATTTTTAAAAATTTTTCACTGTTTAAACTTTGTCTTAACTTTCACAAACATTTCAAGATCAAAATTATTGCCAAATCGGTTCAGCCGTTCTCGAGTTTTAGCGCAACCAAGATTAATTTTTAAAAATAAGTTATAGATGATTTGTTTCAGTTTGTTGTGTATCCTTATTAATATGGTTTCAAATTGCTTTGGAGTTAACAAGGAAGTTTTATACCACATAATAAAAGAGCAGAAAATAGGAAAAGTTTAAATTTTTTGTAATTTATTTACAAGCCATTTTATTCAGTCGTTTGTCAGTTCTGAACCGAAGATTTAAAATCTTCGTTACCGTGGTGAAGTTTACCAGGGGTGGATACCGTAGGCCTTGGTTACAATAGGGGTGGCGATCGCGGCGGAGTAGCTCAGGGGGGCAGAGAAGATGGGAGCGGAGTAAGTGGAGACCACGGGGGCGGCGGAGTAGGTCGAGATCACGGGGGTGGCGATGCGGGCGCTTAAGATAGGAGCGGCGACCACGGAACGCTTCTTGATCCAGTGGCCTTCGGCAAGAGCTTTAGCTTCGAAGTGAGCGGCGCGGGCTGCGACTACCTCAGGGGTGTCAAGGGGCACCGCGGGGGCTTCGATCGCGGCGGGCACAAATGCTGCTGATTTAACGAAGGCGGTAGAGGCGAAGGCGGGTGCAGCGAATGCGGTCTTGAGTACAGCGGGCGCAGCGTATGCGGTCTTGAGTACAGCGGGCGCAGCGTACGCGGTGTTGAGTACAGCGGGCGCAGCGAATGCGGTCTTAACAACAGCGGGCGCGCTGTAGGCTACAGGGGCTGACACTACCGTGCTGGTGACAGCCGGGGATGACTTGATGTCTAGGCGAGACTGGTGAGAGACGGCCGAACCGGAGTACGCAACGGGAGCTGAGTACGCCACCGGAGCAGCAGCATAACTAGTAGCGATGGGCGCGCTGTAGGCGACGGGAGCGGACACCACTGAGCTAGTCACAGCGGGAGTGGTCTTGATGTCCAGGCGGGACTGGTGAGAAACGGCGGCCGAACCGGAGTACGCAATGGGAGCGGAGTACGCCACGGGAGCAGCAGCATAACTAGTAGCGATGGGTGCGCTGTAGGCGACGGGAGCGGACACTACTGAGCTAGTCACAGCGGGAGTGGTCTTGATGTCCAGGCGGGACTGGTGAGAGACGGCCGATCCGGAGTACGCAACGGGAGCAGCGGCATAACTAGTAGCGATGGGGGCGGCAGCAATGGGTGCGGCAGCAATAGGCGCGCTGTAGGCGACGGGAGCGGAAACTACTGTGCTAGTCACAGCGGGAGTGGTCTTGATGTCGAGGCGGGACTGGTGCGACACGGCGGCCGGGGCAGCGACGGCTACGGATGCAGGGGCAGCGTACGCCACGGGAGCGGCGATGGCCGGAGCGGCATACGTGGCAGCAACAGCTGGGGCGGCGATGGCCGGAGCGGCATACGTGGCGGCAACAGCTGGGGCGGCGATGAAGGATTGCTCAGAGATCACAGCCGGAGAGGACTTGATGTCCAGCCTGGACTGCGAGGACACGGCGCTGGCACCGGTCGCGATGATCGGAGACGAGTAAGCCGAGTATAGTCCGGCATCGAAACCTCCCGAAGGCTTGGCCGCGGCAAACGCCACCACAGATAACAACACCACCAGCGAGTTCATCGTGGTCTGTGTTAGTTCAGTAAACGACGAGCGGCGGAGATTAAGTGATGCTTTCTTCAGATCAACGTGTATATTTATACTGGTCGAGATCTGCCTGAAATGAAAGTCAAGTTCAACGAGTCCTTTTTCATCGTGATACGAAATCACCGAATAAGTGATATTCGAGACGTGTATGTTTAAAAGTCAGCAAGTACTTGAACTTATTACAATTGAGTGTGGAGTAATCTTATTACATTTTATTTTAGTAGGCACTTAAAGAACTTATCACAATAGTATCTAGTGATTGACTAAATAAAGATTATTAATAAAAACCTAATAGGTATGAGTAGGTTAATCTAAGTCTATTTTTTGTTGCTTGAAATGACTCAGTGCACTAGCGTTTTATAAGCACAAGTTCCGAGTCCCCGGGTAATATCAGGAAAGCGTTTCACCCATACCTATTTTTTTTTTATTTGAAAGATACATAATTTCGTAGAGTGTATACATCCTCAACTTGAGCAAAATCCGAGCAATATGCTAATACTTACTTATACTTTACTTAAATGAATACATAATAATTACATAACCTGTGCTCTATCTACTCTAAAATTATGCAGCTCAGTCCAAGTGAATTATTTATTGAGATCTGAGTAAATTGTATTTATCACAAGTATTTTGATTTGTTTTACAATTATTGTAACAATTTGTAAACGTGGGACTCTACAAGCTAACAACAACACATTTTGTAAAGCTAGTATAATCTTTAGATATTATACTCACAGTTTAACTATGGCGAGTGGTAAAGTGTATTTTTCAAGAAGTTGATGTGATTGAAAATGTTTGTATTGCGTAACTCAATAATATATTGTCCAAAGGGTCGAATCAAACTCAAGTTCGAAGTTCAATGTTTAATTTTACCATTCATTTAGTTGTTGGTTTTTCTTGCTGAAAGACAATGGATTAAACAACCAAGTATTATGATTTTATTATTATCTGCTGTAATTTTTTTGACGTGTGCAATTTTGTATTAATAAATGAGTATGAGTATCAAGTTTTGGAATTAGCGGTAGAAAAGATATTGACAGAATGTAGTTATTCTCGATTCTGCTGCAACAGCACCCTAGATATTGCATCAGCTATGGTCCACCCTCGCTATTGTAGCCAATTAAAATTTCAAGACTTAGGTCATGTCCGCCAAAAGTGTTTGTTGATATATATTTTTTAATACTCTCACCTTCCTCGAACATCTCAGTAAGCGAAATCTTAACATGGTTATTAAGAATACTTTTTATTCGCCCGCTTAAAGTGTGATGGTACAGATATGCGCTTCCGCATAGGGATCACCCTCAGAAGAATGACATTTAGTTCTTATTCTATAAACTCACCTCAAACTTGTAACACACCTATGTACAAATGAGAAAGAGGCTGTTACTTTTTTATTTATTTCGGAAAAAGTTCGAAATCTTCGAAATGGAATAACGGAAGTAACGCTTATTATACAAACGTGGATTCAAATCATGCTTCGTGTCAATGAGTTCTTTGGAACTTATGTATATTTACACCACTTACTTTTAAACAAAACCATCGTGAAAAAAAATTAAAAAGTCCATAAAATGTATACGACGTATACGTGAATCTACCGACCACTGTCCAGCACTAGGCCAGCGTGGCGTTTCTGGCAAAATACCATCTTCATCAAGCCGTGGTGGTCTAGAGTTAGCGAGGTTTACAATCGTGAGGTCGTGGGTTCAAATACCAGTCCCGTACCAATGAGTTCTTTGGAATTTTTGTACGGAATTTCACACCACTGGCTTTTTGGTGAAGGAAAACATCGTGTGGTAATCTGTATACGTCCGCGGAAGAAATTCGATGACGTATGTGAATCCACCAACCCGCACTGGGTCAACCCACAACATCACTCTTCGTGGGTAGGCCTACGTCCTGTAGTGGACTATAAAAAAAGGCTGGTACAGTACAGTACCATCTTCATGCATATTATCTTTGTCTAAGGTTCAGCAGCATTATATAGGTATTACAAGAGTGATATAATAGGGTACGAAATTTTCAGAACTATTATACTCTTAAATATCTTACTATTTATTATACTTCTTACTATCTTGCATAATTCTTAATCTTATGAAATGTCTTTTTACTTGACATGCATATCATCGCAAAGCCAATTTATTTTATGCACATGATTGTACTCAACATAAAGCAAATATGAAGATTGGATCTTAATAAGAAATCTCATAAAATCTCTTGAAAAAGATACGCTTTAATACGATCCATAAATGTTATGAATAAAATCATTTTCAACCAACTTCCAAAGGCCAGCGATTTTTAACCCGACTGTAAGATTTTTTTATGTGTACAATATTACTTACCAGATATATTTACTAATCTAAGAACATGCTTATTTCTATTATGGGTAAGATGAACCCAATGGAATAAAATAATAATTGAATCGTGGTTCACAGAGTTTTCATACTCAACCTGTGTAGACACACAGATGGAAGACCTTTTCCATCTGGTACTTAGGTAATTTTTTTGTCATTTTTTGTGCAAAATTGAAGTTATAAGTAGATTTAAAAAGTTAAAATCCTCATATGTAAATACGCCACATATTGAATATTTTCCGTGGTGGTCTAGCGGCAACTACACTCGCCTTACAATCGTGAGGTCATAGGTTCCAATTCCGGTCCCGTACCAATGAATTCCTGGGAAAATTAATGTACGGGATTTTACATCGCTGGCTTTTCGGTGAAGGAAAATATCGCGAAGCAACCTGCGTACGTCCGGAGAAGAAGATGGCGTATGTGAATCCACCAACCCGCACCCTACGTGGGTAGGCCTACGTCCTGCAGTGGACTATTAAAAGGGCTGGTTCAGTATACAGTATTGAGTCTTTAAGTAAAAATATGAACAGCATATTAGGTTTTTCAGATCATGTGAATACGAATTATAATCTCTTTAGTATTTAGGTTGCTATTAAATTAATGTAGGTAGGTACTTAATATGATATCGACATTTATAAAACAAAACCCACATTATTCCGAACTAATATCAAAGTACCTATGTAAGTCTAAATATCCGTAAGCCGGTATGATATCAGCATGTCGTCTAGAAGTCCTGTTTTCCGTGTTCTGATGTAAGTACAGGTTGGAGTGAAGAGAGAAGCAAATGTTAAGGTTTGATCGACCTTGAATTCGCTTTTATAAAGTCATACTGAGCGAATGGGCGTAGGCATCGTTATTTTGCGTTTATTAAGTATCTACAGAGATGATACAACTATTGTAATTTTAAGTAAGTAAGTTCGTATAGGCCGGGTGGCTAGCCCTGGTGTCAGAGTTTTTAGGCCGCCTGAAGGCCTCTGACATGGCTAAACGGTTAAAACAACCGGAACCTACAATTTAACGTGTCATCCGAGCCACGGCGCTCAGTTGGAAAATGCCACCCGCGGTCACCCATCCAAATACTGACCGTGCGGAACGTTGCTTAATTTCGGTGATCGCTGACAATCACCTAATCAAACTACGCTACGAGCGCTATTGTAATTTTAATATACTGCGTTGAATTAATCATAATATAAGTATCGGGATAATTTGAGACGCTAAAAGTGTTAAAGTGTCAGGTGATTTTTGTTGCCTTCAGGATGCAGTGTGGCTATCTCGCTGGCTACAATTATATTGTCTACCTGTTACATAAGCAATTGTATTATTTTATTATTTATAACCAGTAAAAGTACCTATAACGAGTTTTGTTGTTTTTAAACTTTCGCGATTTGAACACATTATTATTATATACTACGGGACTAATCGCGCACTAAAATTACGAGATAAATAAATACCTCATCATCCAGACGTTTCGGCCGAGTTGCATCGACCGTGGTCAGGGGTAGACAGTCTACCCGAGTTGCATCGACCGTGGTCACGGGTAGACTGTCTACCCGTGACCACGGTATATAATATATAATAATAGTATATAATAACTATAACGAGTTGTTTTCCGTGAAATTAAGGAGCTGACAAATGCAAAAAAAAGTTGAAAACATTTTAACTCGTAACCTGTGTACGGTTGGTGGAATTTAGTAGGTATATAACTATCTACCTACTTAGTTATTTTAGATAAGTAATCCTATTTAGGTACATTGAATGTAATAGAACAAACCTACATTTATTTACAAATTGTAGAAGCAGAAGTGAAATTGTAATTTCTTTTGAGAATAAAAATTCTTTAACCCGAACTCATTGCAATCCAAAATCAAGAACCTACAAGTTTTCGCACCACTGATTTTTGCGGAGAAACAAAATTTGGCACAACTGCCCTTCATCATTTATTTTCAGTAAGAATAATTAAATACATTGGTATACAAAGATGTACTATGAGCAACGCCCTACAAATCGTCAAAATAACAATTATTAATTATGTACTGAATTGAATTGAATTATTAGGCATGATTTTTTATTAATTATTAATTACAATAAATTAATTAAAATTAAAATACAATATTACAAAAAAAAATCAGATATACTATAATAGACCTCTACTGAATAGCTTACCCGCGAAGGGGGATTGGGCCATATCCTCCACGCTGGCCCAGTGCGGGTTGGTGCAACTCTGTAAATATATGTAACAACTGGTTGACATTACGAGGCGGCATGCGGAATCCGCTCCTTATAGGGGCCGCCCTATCTGCCACCGAACTGTTTATTTGCCGAGTAATCACCTGTCAGAATAAATACACTTAATTATCATCTAATTGACTATAGCATATTTTTATCATAGAAAAAACTTATTAGTATTAACCCATTCAATAATAGCAAAATATTTGGTGTAGGCAATGAATTCCTATTGCACAGTTTTTGCAATAAAAAAAATAAAGATCCATTTATCTTTATTTTTTTATTGGAAAAAACTGTGTGTAATAAAATAATACATTTGTAGATGACTAAAATTATTTTTTTTAATTTTTCAGGAACTAAAAGTAGCTTAATGACAGTTATGACTTATGAGACTCGATTTTTTTATACTATGCTCATGCTAAAAACCAAGTCAATCCGTTGTTGCGTCATCACGACCAACTTTTTGACGGGACAAAACCTGTGTTATGAAAAAAGTCATCTGTTCCTTACATTAAGTCAAGGTGTTGGTGCTGCTAATTTGATTCATCTATATAGAGACATCCGCTTATATATACCTAAGATGGTTGCATAAAAAATGAATTCTCATTATTCCAGTTGTTTTAAACCAATTCCAGATAGCAGACAAATCGTCTACAAAAATTAAATAGCGAAGTTGCTATGTTTTCGCTTTTCGGCTAGGTATAGTTTGATTTTTCGTTTGTTAGATATGTTTTCTTTAGTTATGAAATAAAATAGTTGATATATCATTCGTCCAGTTGTTATAAACAGCTCTAATAATAATAAAGAACGGGAACGCATATTTAGTAAAAAAAAATGTTATTTAATGGATTAAATTTGAATAGACATTTTAGTGAAGTGTATTCACTAGCTGCCCTTGGCACACGCGGTTAGTTCGAAAACCAATAGATATAAATATATATCTAATAGTAAAATAAAATAAATAAATAAATTTTGTCACAACTACGCGTTGGCTAATTAATTTATGTTCCATGTAGATACGGATCAGTAATTTGCTACCTATAGCACCAACCGGGTTTTCCTAGTAATGAGACCCAATCGAAGTTCAGGAGAATTCCATAAGTTTTTATGGCATCTTGGTTGGTACAACGAGTGGAACTAGTTATTTTTAAGTAGTAATTAAATAAATACCATGTAGTGTCAAGTATTTCATTCCAGCTAAATTATATGGTTCAGCGATAGCTGATGTACTTAATCGTGAATTTATTATAATATGTAGCTGTGGGTGGTTTTACAAATTATAAAGGAATTATTTTCTTGAATGGTTTCATTTAACAGATTTAGTTACCTACGCTTTTGATACCTTTTAAGATCATTATTTAAATATTAAAGTAAGTTAATAGTTCGAATTGTGAAAAACAGCGCACGTCTAAAAATAAATAAGTAAAGATAAAGATTTTGTTTTATTTTTGTTGTATCAAAATAAGAGCATAGTTGGTTAAATTAGTAAAATTACTTCAAATTTCGAAATATTCTAAAATAAATATTAGGAGTCTAGCTAAACTATTTAAAACAACACTTTGTCTGATTGCGTTACTTTGAATTGCTTAGTATAAGGCGTTATCTTAGATGTTCACAATTGATATTAGAATAAGTAATGTTCGAGATGTTTCAAAAATGATTGTAGGTGCTATAAAAAATAAAATGAAATAACAAACTTATTTTATTGCATTTATTAAACAATTCCAAACTCAATGGCACAACGTTCCAACTTGCTCGAGCCAGATGGTTTGCTCTTGGGACACTCCTAATTTACTTATTACTATTTAATAAATACGGGTTGACTGTTGCTCTAGGCCAGGTGTTGGGGCCGGTTGGGAGCCGGTTGGGGCTAGTTGGGCCACGGCTGGGCTGGCGCTCACCAGGCGTGGGCGTAGGCGGGGGCAGCTACGAACGGGGCGTGGGCGGCTACGACTGGAGCGTGCGCTACGGCCACGGCGGGAGAAGCAATCTGCATGAGAACATAATATTTTATCAGTACTTAATTTAAGACTTCGCTGGGTGTGCCATCTGCTGAGGACGGGGGAAGATCGCAGTGTCGAGAAGGGGAATGGGAGTAGCAAGCGGCAGTAGACCCGTCGGCCAGCCTAGATACCGCAGGACTGACGCCGTGCGGTCCGACCTGCGCGAGCTGCAGGTGGACGAGTGCGAAAAGACTGCGCAAGATCGAGGCCAATGGCTTTCTGTGGTGTAGGAGGCCAAGACTCATTTTAGGTCGTTGCGCCAGAGGAGTAAGTAAGTAATTCATTTCGATATTTTTTTTTCATTTAACAAAACAAAAGCTGTTGAGTCTTTTACAGTACTATGGACATGGTATTTTTAAGGAGCTCGATGGGATTAATGTAACTGTGTACCCAAGCGGATATTCTATGACTACTCTCTGAGAATAAAAAATAAGCAGCAGATTTTAGTAAAAATACAGCTTTTACGTAAATAATTTATGTACTTACAAGTTTTATCAAAGTTTTCTGAAAAAACTGTAAACAAAATGTTCACCAATGTGTTATTATGTTTCGATTCAATCTGCCTCATGTTATGCCTTGTAAATTAATGAAAAGCACAATGAAAAACCGAATTGAATAGTTGAATAATTGTTTGATTATAAGTTTAAAAAACTCAACATTTTCTAAGTATTGTTACTCGTAATATGAATTTATGTATATTTACTATTGTGACCGATACTTAAGAACTAATTCAAGTTTTGTCGTTGGTATAAATAAAATTAAAAACTTTGGAACGTATAATTTGAACAAACAAAACAAGTGTACTTAATTGAAAATTAACTGGTCTGGTTATTAATTTCCTTTAAATACTTGTCTAAAAATATATTGTCTAGAGACACGAACAAAAGACATCAACGTGCTCAAGGACTCGCGCCATTGTTAATTTAATATAGTATAGCTCACCGGAGCAAAGGTATTGTTGCATGTCTTTCAAACGCTTATTAAATTTGTAATATGTATTCTTTGAAATTGGTACAAATATTTGAAACAATTAAACGAAAGTGTTTATATAATTTTCATTATTCGGATAACTATTTTGAGATGGAATGTTGTGGTAGTCTGTTTTTTTACTGTACATATAGATAATTGTTTAAGCTTTGCTTGTAGTACTATTTCCAAAGTATGCTATATTTTTGAATTTTGGTCATAAACTTGTTATATGTTTTCCTTATAGGAAATAACAAAGTATGATATTGAAAAAAATAACATATGTTTTGTTTTGAGCATACCCGAAAGCGCGTTGTTAGCTAATTAAAACGCACAGTACAGTAAAAAATACGTCAACAAATGGTATATTATTCATAGAAAAATGTAATCAAGCATCATGCTTCTATATACATCATATAGAAGCTTGTTTTATGGGCTTTCATTAAATTGTATTTTGTGTCCCTCTTTTTTTAAATGGTAAAAATAAATTGTATGAAAAAGGGAAATCAATTATTTTTCTGTTTTAGCTATAAAAATTAAAAAAAAAAAAACTATTATTATAATATATATTATAATTCATAAGAAACTATTGCGCCCAGTCAGAACAATATTTCAAGATAATCATTAAGAATTGGGTCTTATTGTTAAAAATGATTTTATTTGAACTTTTGAAGATTGCTTAGAGATGTTACGAAAGCTGTGCTGTGGAAATAATAAGAAAAAATAAAAAAATAATATTAGTTTAGAAAATTTGAACCAACCACTCAAGTATCACCTATTGAATTAAATTAAAAACAGTCAACGCCATATTTGACTAGTTGTCACCTACGAGTACATACATGACAAAACTATTGAATGAAATTAATTGATTTAATTAATTTAATTTAGTCAGTGGTAACTTTTGCCGGTTAGTTCGGCCCAGTCGGAGCTCTTCGGCACAAGAGGTACGTACGAGTTACGTATGTACCTAATAGAGTTTCAATATATGTTCTGAGTCTGATGTTAGTAAAGTGGGCCCTGATTTTGTATGACTTAGGTGGCACAACTGACCAAAAAATTATAGTGGAGCGCTGTTAGAGTAAAATGTTACCCATTTATTGTAATAAAAACAATCTTACCCTGACAGAGTTGGCGTAAGAAGTAGCAACGGGCACGGCGGCTTTAACGATGGGGGCGCTGACTACGGGGGCGCCGACGTAGCCGTGGGCGAGTCCGCCCCAGGGCGCGATGGGGGCGGCATACCCGGCACCGTAGAGGCCAGGGGCGGCGGCAGCGCAGGCCAGGATGGTAGCGAGGACGACCTGGAATCATAGGAGAAAACCACTTCAGGAATAATTATTTTTAGCCAAATAACACAACCGACTTCAATCATTGCTTACCTACAAAATTCGAATAGCTTGCTCAAACCAATGTATGCAATGTTTAGATTATTGTCGATACCACTCGACTAATTTCGATAAAATTTAAACTAGATCCCTTCTAAAGTATGGCCTACCAAATGAAAAAATAAATAATCATCAAAATCGGTGAAGTAATACACGAAAAAAACATACAGTCGAATTGAGAAGTTTCGACTTCTCAACGGCATAACATAACGTAAATACACGAAAGTAGACGAAGAAATTTTCGCATAACTTGTAAGTAAGTAAATCTTGTAATAAATAAGTAATAACAAATTTAGCTCTATGCATTCGAATCCTAGCCAAGATAAATAAATAAATATTAAGGGTAATCTTACACACGGTCTCTGAGCACAAACTAAGCAAAACTTGTGATATGGCTGCCAAAGACTGATATACTACATGCACAACACATATTTTTAAATACATACTTATTTAGACAGTACCTAAATAACACCCAGACACAGAGCAAACACCTATGTTCATCACATAAATGTTTGCTCTGGGTGGGGATCGAACCCACGCCTCTTTGACCCAGGAGTCAGGGTCACTAACCACTGAGCCATCGAGGCGGTCAAATGAAGTCAGATGAATAATATATTTATGTGAAATTTACTAAAAAATATTATTGCGCATAAATACACATCCATCAAATAAATAGTATGTGAATGAAGTATAGCTCTCAAAAACCCTTTTTTAAATGTTAAAGCGCGAATTTCGTTACAATAACTCCACTTGTAAGGGCTCCCAAGAGACCGGCCTAGCTGAGTTTGGGATCCACTGTTAATTTCACTATGTTTAGAACTAACTACAATACTGGTATTAGGGAAATTATATTGAAATTATTAACTTAATCACGTTTTGGTAAATAAAAATTTTCTTTTTTTCTTTCTTTCTTTCTTTCTTATTGCGCAGATAACGTTTAAATTTTTAAAGTTTCACGAGGGCAACATAATGCCATGAGACTTGAAAATTATCGTGTTTTGTACAGTGTATTGATGGATATAATGTTTATTGAAAATGACGTTACTTGCAATCTGGTTTGTTGTGTGGAAAAATACCACTACTGGACATAAAACAGTTTCGTAGAGCTAATGAGTTCCGATACAATGATTTTATTAGTCTGTGAAACTAGGTAATAAGTGTACATACACAGGTGTTATTAAAAAAATATTGTAGTTTGTAGTGCACTAGCCTCAACCTTCATTGGTATACAGACATTTTGAATTCTATTGGAATTGAAGCTATACAATTATTATAACAAGGAAGAATACTCGTATTAATACAAAAGCTCATTATTTTCAAAAGCTCACCAACTGAATAAAAAGAAAGGTATTTTTGATGTTATACGAAATCAAATAATCACAAAAAATTAAAATGTCAATTCAATCAATTCAATTGATGAATGCAATCAAAATTAATCAATTGGGCGTTCCTCCCATTGTTATTACCATGAGAGTGAAAAGTGAGAGTTAAAATTATTTTATTAAAATTACCTACAATTAAAAGGATGTGAAAATAATTAATTTTATAGAGACCAACGTGTAAATCTTATTACCTACGTATGCTTTTCAATAGAATTTAAGACATAAAAACTAAACAGGTACAAATTAAACGCAAAAACTTTAATAATATAAGTTTCTTTTGAACTATAATTTAGAAGCCATAACTTACAAAATAATAGAGCTTAATCGTATTACAAGTTCCAAAAAACTAGCTCAGTCGATTGAATGATGACTTGATAACTGATTTCATGGAAACCTATTCTAGTCGGTTTGCCAGACTTTTTAATATCACTAAGTTATCTAGGTCGTCTCGGTGCCCTTGAGGGCATTAGCGCTTTGAGATGGGGCGTCTTGAATAGTGCTACTTTTTTCAATAAGTTCATAATCTCTAGCATTTATTGTAAGTAAAGAAATGGAGTGCCTTGAAGATATCTCTTAGCGAAGACGAAGCATGATGTGAAACTAATTTGTTAGTATTTAGAGAACCGATCTAGTTTGGAAAATAGAGTTCTTAAATAAGAGTTTTTTGGAACAAAACTGCAAATATGGCTATGATAGGTTTTTGATTATCGAAATAAAGAAGCAGGAAAAGATTACGTGTGTAAGTATCTATTTTTATGTGCCGCTAAAGTTTAGGTACTTCCTGTTCCGAAGTACATAGGTACTACTGGAAGCTACAACAACATTAAGCCCGATTAAACAGGCACCATCGTAATTATAATAGCTAAATAGCATAGTTAGCATAGCTGTTCCTTTTTCACTTTAGGCATTTGATAGAGAGAACACTTTTTACGTTGCTATTAAATCTATGCTGGCGCCTCTGTAGTCGGACTTAATGTCTATTATATCCTTCTCTAATAGACTTTTTCTTAATTAGGTACCTACGAGTATATTGGAATATTTTTTTAGTAAATATATTAAGCAACTTTTACACTCTGTATACCTAATATGTATTGTAATTAAACATCATAATTTAATTGTTATTATAATTCTGTTTTACCTTTTTAGAAAAATGAGTAATGTCATATCTATCACAAAAACTCTAATTCTTGTTTACAAATATACATATAAATCCAATCTAAATTCTTAGATCGTATTATTTTAATCGACATAGGTACTGTAATTTGCTAAATCGTTATCAAGTTGTAGAACTAATAATGTGGTCCGTGTAGTATTTTATAAATTATATATGTAAATGAATGAACTGACCAATAAACAAATTTGATTTGTTGGTTTTAAGTTGATTTATTATAATGAAACGGCGGAAACATTAATTACTTACATTGATAAAATGTAAAATGTACAGTGTAGTAGCAACGAATTAGTAGTGCAATTTTAAGTAAGTAGGCCAGAGTAGAAAAATAATAAAGAGTGAAAAAAAATAATAGTAGGATGAAACCCATTAGAAAAGGAGGGGAATATTATAAAAATAAAAGGAAAAATAATTTAGGGGCGATCTGAGGTCGGGAAGAGGATGAGGGGGGGGTTTGAAGGGGAAAAAAAACGGTATTTCTCGATTTCCGGCAAAACTAAAAGTCCTATCGAAAAAAGTCAAATGGCAAAGTTGTAGGTAATAAAAAGATCTAAAACTTTTGTATTGACACTTTTTTCACATAACCTCAAAATGTATGTGAAAAATCCAAAAAACCAAGATTTTGGTTTTTTATTTTTATCTTTTACAAAAATATTTTTTTTTTAACAAAATTTGGTGAAAACTTACCTTTTTATGTCCCAAATACGCTGTAATTTATTTGATTAAAAATATTAATTTTTTTCACCTTATTTTGAATTAATATCGAAAAAACACCCTAATTTTCAATCGAAAATTCAACCATCAAAATATCTGTTTTTTTCAAAAAGTTGGTATGTTTTCTGTTTGTTGAAATATCCTTTTCTAATGGGTTTCATCCTACTATTATTTTTTTTGGTTGTATAAATTATCGAGACTGGTGTAAAGGTAAAATAAGTACTTACAGATTTATTTACATAAGCGTTTAAAATTGTACTTACTTACTATTAAAAAAATCCGATTTCCTTACTATTGCTAGTAGAACGTTTTCTGAATAGTATGTGGTATTCATAAATAAGTATGAGTTCTAGAGTGTCATTCGTTTAGTCAGTATTTGGATGGGTGACCGCGGGTGGCATTTACAACTGAGCGCTACCGTGGCTCGGATGACACGTTAAATTGTAGGTTCCGGTTGTTTTAACCGTTTAGCCATGCCAAAGTACTTTAAGGCGGCCTAATAACTGACACCAGGGCAAGCCACCCGGCCTATACGCTCTTACTTATTCTAGAGTATAAATAGCAATTTGTCAACATTTTATATTCTTACTTATTCTA
This sequence comes from Hypomecis punctinalis, assembly GCA_949316475.1. Taxonomy (NCBI): domain Eukaryota; kingdom Metazoa; phylum Arthropoda; class Insecta; order Lepidoptera; family Geometridae; genus Hypomecis; species Hypomecis punctinalis. The sequence continues at coordinate 12,058,763 of OX438810.1, forward strand.
GAGTAAAAATAGCAATTTGTCAACATTTTATATTCTTACTTATTCTAGAGTATAAATAGCAATTTGTCAACATTTTATATTCTTACTTATTCTAGAGTAAAAATAGCAATTTGTCAACATTTTATATTCTGTCTTGCAAATTAGTTTTTAATATAGGTGTTTGTTATTAAATTATGTTAAATTAGTTTTAACGACCGATAATAATGTTTGTCATTCTTATATTGAAGTTATAGTGTATTATTTAAATACCTATTTTTGCATGTACTCGTATTTAGTAACGATTTGTGTTCGTTTGTATTCATTTATTCGGTAGCAATAATAAAACTTGATACAATTACATAGCATGACGTCAATTTAAAGTTTTTGTCGATAAGCTATTTCAATTAATCAGAGCTGTACCTAAGGGATGACCGGGTAAAACGAAAGTATAATACATACAATTATGTTTTACCTAATATATTAAATTCGCCAAAATTTTACTCAATTATTAAAAACGATAAAATCGACAAATAGAAACGTCACTTTTCAAAATACCGGCAACATAAAAAACCAAATAAAATGACAATTGTGTTTTTACGAAGTAGGTAACTTATAAATTACGCGCACTTAAAAATAAAAGTCAAATAAAATTAAAAACATGAGAAATGTTATGAACTTAGTTGTATATAAATAAATTAAATACTAAGCCATGTACAGATATGCATTGTTTTTATTTTACAAATATCACTATTAGCAGTAAGCGCCTGTACAATTTACCAACCCGCACTGCCCGCCTTTGTCAGTAGAACTACGTATAACAGTGGACTATTTCAAAGGCCGGTTTGTACAGTAATCTATGTAAAATTCAATAAAACTAATGTTAAACCTATTTAAAGAAGATTAAGCTGTGAGTTTTCAGCTTTTTTGCCTGCTCTATCGGTCTTGCCCGTCGTTCCCCTAGCATTGTAAAACTTTATGAGGTTGCAGTAAAAGTCAACTGGTTCAGTACCAGTCGGTGTACATGAGTCGGATATTAATCGACATTATCAAGTCGTAGATAAAGCGATTATTTCTCGATGGAAGTGTTTATGCTGTAGGTTTTAGTACCTATCAAATTGTTTCGGCGTGTTAGATATTAAGTAAGCACATAAAATGTACCTATAACTTTTTTAATATAGCCATTAATTTGTAGTTTCTTGAGTTTATTCTTATAATAACATAATCAATGTGGGTACTTGGAGAAAACCGCGTGTACTCCCTATAAAATTATGGTACCTGAATATAAATAAATAAAAAAATATTAGAGAACATCTTACACACGGTCTCTGACCCCAAAATAAACAAAGCTTGTGATATGGCTGCCAGAGACTGATATACGAGTACTACATATACATATTTTCAAATACATACTCATATAAATAATGCCTAATGATTTATAATTTATTTTCACTGTATAAAGACTTGGCCAGGCGGTTAGTAGAAGTGACGCGTGACCAGGAATGCTAGCCTCTACTTTGGTCAAAAGCTCAGCATTGCCATTCAGCGAGGCATGCTGCCAGCATTCTGGCAGTACTCGCTGTTCGCGTTTCCTTCTACAAAGGGGCTTTTAGATTAAGTTTTGTATGTTATAAATTTAGTTTTGTGTATAAATTCATTTTAGTGAATTTAGTATAAGTTTATTTTTAATTATGTAGATAGCTGGAAATAATATATTTTCCAATGCTATTTAAGTTTGTTGCAATAAAGTCCAGTGCCTAATGATATGTTCAAACACCATTTTTTTATATTTTACGATTATAAATAATATCATGGATAGCCAAAATCATACTTAACTACCGCTAATGAATGATCTAGCTAGCTAAATAAAGAAATTGAGCCGATTAAATTGTAAGGACTTCATTTTTCTAGAGAATTATTTTTTCGTGTCGGTTTTAATATAATAGACCTAAGATTTCAAATAGATTTAAGCATGTTTCCAAAAAGGTTTGTTAATTTTACATAAAATATTCATACAAGCGTGAAGACATAAATACTTCAGCAGTATTTAAACGCAATTGATTCAACGTGGTTTTTATGCTGCCAGCATGCTGGGCACGCTTCCAACTGTGTGTAAGATGTCCTAAAATATTTATTTATTTATTTTATTTTTATTTAACTGGCAGTGGACTTTTAGCATTTGAATTATCTCTAGACTTTCTGTGGTCTATGAATAATCTAATAGCTTTTTGTGTTTTAGTAGCTGCAGATATACTGTATTTTGTTGTAAAATAGGTTTTAATTGAAATATTTTACTAATTCAATTCAATGTCTATACAAATATGGTCAAATAATTATATATATAACTAACCAAAACACTATTACATGTATTCAAGGGAGTTATCGACCTGAGTCAAAAACTCCCTAGTCAAAATTGAAATACCTTCTTGTAATAATTATATAGTGGTATAAAGGTAAAAAGGAAGAAAACTAGAACCTACTCTACAAAGAATGGCGATCGAGTTATCGACTACCGGATGGTAACCAGCGACCTCGCCGGGTCGTTGCCGTCGGAGAATGTCAAACGAATAAAAACTGAAACTAAAGTAAAGCTACTTATGGAACTGATTCATTTGTAAATAAAAATAGAACAATTTTTCTAATTATTTGCTGAACAATAGGTTGATCTAATTATGGACTAATTTGGTCTAATTTGCTTATAATAGGTGTTCATTGATTTGAGTTTTGGGTTTAGTTTTAGCGTGACTCCGCATTAATACGAGTATCTATGCCACAGTTGTTGCAGTCAAAATAGCTTTTTAACTTCGAAATATTATCACATTTAAAGTATTTACTAAGTTTGTTACGTTATGAACGTCGAATATATAAAACATTATAAATAAATGAAATAAATATTGGGGGACATCTTACATTATTTTAATTGCGTATGTAAACATTCACAAAATAAACAATGCATCATAATTTTTTTAGACATGGTAAAGGCGTACCAAGTGAATATAATTTACTAGATTATTATGTTAATATCATAAAAACCTCAAAGCAATTAACGCTGTAATTTTACTGTATAGTTAATATTCTAGTACAATATGACCTTTAGTTGTTTAATAACGTTTTGGTTTAGTTATTCATGAACATTTCTGTAATTATGGTTATAAGTAATATTAAAATAATATATTAGGTACACAATTCATCTGTTAAAATAATTGTAGTATAAATATATAGTAAATGTTTTATAGTCAATCAGAGAGCTCTGATTGTTAAACATTTATGGAAGATTGGGTCAGCTGAAATGACGGTCAGAAAAAAATATTTTTAAAAATGAAAAGGTTGCATTTAGGTTTTAGTGCCTTTCTTTTTGGGTTTTCCATTTTATGCGTAAGTATTAGGGAATTCCGATAATTTGAACAACGTATTTCAGTCGCTTTATAAATGCTAATCTATTTTTTTTCGGATAATATGTATATTAAATTTATTAATTAATTAAATGAGAGGCAAAATTATATTTAATGATAAAGTTTGTATAAGGTAAAAAAAATCTTACCAGCTTGTACATTTTGAAGGGGTGGGGAGGGGTGGCTTGTAGAATTGAATGAAGGATGTGTGAGCGAATGTACTAAGGGCCTGTTAGGCAGGCCTTTTATAGTGCTTAGACACATGGCTGGGCCAAATCCGTCTACCCTACCTCCGGCCTTAGCCTAGGACACCTAGCCTTCAATAATAACTAAAGTACCGTTAGAAAATAAATCACTTTGTATTAAAAGTTGTTAATCACTTTGTGTAAAAATGTTTTTGGCTGAGTTTCTTCATTTTAATTTATACTATTTAAAAGTAATTGATTTTTTTTGTAGTAGGTAATAGAAGATGATTTAAATAGAATATCAGTCTAGTCATCATTGTGACCAATTTTGATGGACGCCAATTCGGAATCGTAAAAAAATCAGCTGGTCTAAACAAAAAGCTTATTTTTATATTAAGCTACAGTGAAAGATAGTCATAATGAAATCTTAAAATATGTTCATCATCTAGAGACATATCCTGTATTTAATGTAAATACCTAATAGTAAGATTATGAAATATAAAAACTTTCTTTTTTTATGATAAACATTACAAAAATTGACGCGTTCGCAGGATTTGAACCTGCATCCTTCTGGGATTCCGGCCCAGATGCTTTGTCCAAATTAAGCTAAAAACGCTTGTGTGCGAAGACGTCGAATTAGAGAATGTCTATCATGTTTACCAACTAGACTACGTTGTTGGAAGCGCCATCTGTGAGAACTGCTTTAAACCAGTCAGTCACTTAATGTGAAATTATTAGAACTTCTTACCATTAACGAGAAATGGCGCATTGCTTAATCAATGAAAATGATTTTTATCGTGCTTCACACACTAGGTGTATAGAAACTTTCTTTTTTTATGATAAACATTACAAAAATTGACGCGTTCGCAGTTCGCGTTCGTTTTGTAATGTTTATCATAAAAAAGAAAGTTTCTATACACCTAGTGTGTGAAGCACGATAAAAATCATTTTTATGAAATATAAGTTCAATAATAATGAGTTACAATTTTACGCAATGAAATAAAATAAAAATCTAAACATTGGCACTAAATTAACAGCCGTTTTAATTAATTGAAATAAGTTATCTGATGTACCTTATAGGAATCAATACACAATTGTATTATCAATGTGCACACATTGATAAGGAGTGAAATTTCAAAAATATGTATAGCAAAGAAAAAACGCAGATTAGAAATAGTTACCTAATTCGTAATCGCTCATCCCAATCTACCCATAAAATGTTTTGAATACTTACCACTTATTCTTCGTTTGATAATTATACGCATGATTGTTATATTATACCTAATTAAAAAAAAACTTTTTTTTATTTATGGTTTATTCAAGACGATATGATCCGTCAAATAAAATAAAAAAAATTGTTGTACTCAATTATTCAATTAAGCAAAATTTATGACAGTATTTATGGATTAGGATGCAACTAATTAATTAATTTGTATGCTTATTTATTCAAAACACTGATTAAAATTGAATTATGTGGTCGCATCTTGTATAATCGTCTGAATTCTAATCTTTGGCATTTATGTTCATAATAATTATGACTAATCGCTATTTGTACATCAAATAAAAAATACATTTTGTAATTAATACAATCAATCATATAATGAATCAGGACTAGTCTAACTCTATATACATAAATAAAAATCTTATGTCACAGTGTTTGTTAAGATTTTTTTAATTTCAAATAGGTTTGCGTTTGACTACACACTGCCTGATGTTAAGCAGATATGTGGTCCAGGGTATACCTATAAAAGAGAAGAAAATACGCTTACCTAGAAAATACCTATTTACTCGGGATTTTAAGACACCTACATTGTACTGTTGTTTTTTTGTGTTTTTGGTAGGTCGCAGGCTATTATTTGTATCTTTAGTAAAAAAACATCACTTAACAGATTTAAAAAAATATCCGCAAAGTAACGTTTGTTATGTATCAATTCTTATGTACTCAACACTCTGGCAGTAAAATTCCTAGATATTCAAGAATATGTAAAAATGTTTCATTAAAGGTTGTACACATGCAAATTATTCTATATTCACTGCAATTATTTATTACTGCTATTTTGTAAACTAGCTGTACTTGTCATATACAAATATACTATTATTTGTACACTTGATTGCTATACTTTTAATGTCTACATACTCGTAAAGCTCGTATACTACAAAATAATCTTGATCATTTAAAACAAATATAAAAAAATTGCTAAGAAAATGCCTTCATAAGATTTGTGTTTTGGATCATAATAGGTATGATAACTGAGTAAAAAATCATTATTATATAATTAGTCCGTTAGTTAGATATAAAAAAAAGACACGTATTTTTCTTTTGTCAATCAAACAATAAATGTCAAAGATAAACCTTGTCAAAGTTCGGGAACGACGCCACTTCTTTGATAAACTATCTATAGGTACTTTTCACGGAACGTAGAACTTTAACGGACTATATCTTCATCAATTTTTATTTAATTGACTAAAAAATAGATGTCTAATATTTTTTGATGAAATCTATCTGATTAATCATAGTTTTTTAGTCATTAAGCTTATTGTCGTATTTTTAAATTTTTTTTTTCTCAACCTATGTTGTCCCACTTCTGGGCAAAGGTCTCTCCCATTTCCTTCCATTCATCGCGTTCTGTGGCCAAATCCCGCCAACCTTCCCGGAAAGTGTCAAGGTCGTCACACCAACGTTTTCTAGGCCTTCCCTGCCTTCGTCTGCCTTTCGGTACCCATTGTGTGACGATCCTAGCCCATCTCTCTGGGTGCATACGAACCACATGACCCGCCCAATCCCATTTTAGTTTAGCAGCTTTTTGGCCTACGTCAACTACACCTGTAATAGAACGCAGCAATTTTTAATTTAAAACCTATTTTAATTTCTCCGTTTGCACATAAAGTTTTTTTCTGTCAGTCGTACAAGCAAATTAATAAGTACGCTATAGAAAAATGCAGGTATTTAATTACTGCTCAAATAAATTTTTAGCAAAGTTTAGGTTCAATACTATGGTGTGTTATTTACAACATTGTAAAGTGGTATACAACGTTGCTTATGGTATAAAAATGTAGAGCAAAATGTGAATACGTAAAATATTAGGTAGAAAATATTAGACGTAACTTTAATTCAATATTTTTTAACTTTAAAAAAAAAAATATTCTACATTTTATTTATCTTCTAAAATAAAATCTGTTTTTCCACTAGAGCTATGTAAATTACATTTTAAAATGATGTCATAAATAGCTCGTTGTATAAAATGTTCTTATTAGTCATCCTGCTATAAAATATTATTTTATGAGGATGTTGTACATTATTGTATAATTTTTTGAGTCAATTTTTAAAAATAAAAATGTGGGGAAGCGTTCTTCTGAAGTTTTTCCTTTAATAGTCGTCTTTTACCCATCGGATCAAGATAAGTCAGTTACGCTATCATAGTAACTAGAGGTTGGCTAAAATTTATTTGTCCATACATGAAAATTACCCAGTTGCAGCGCGGTTACAAGTACAAAGGAGGGCAGGGCGTTTTCAATGACACTATCATGATACGTATCAGAAACAGTAAGAGCAGTAAGGACTCTGATCTCTAAGAGATATGTATACTTAGGTATAACATATGTACAGAGGGCTAAGTGCGAGATTTTGGCTCGAGCTCGATCGCGTTATCGTTTGATGTGATTTCTATGGAAATGGCACAGCGCCATCTTGTGTCACGTACAGAAAACTGAATAGCTAAGTGTGAGTATTTTTACGGTAATGTAACGAGCGCCAAAGCGATCGAACACGAGCACGGCAACGTCTGTGATTGGCTAATTCAAGCGTTTGTGTCAATGTGCTCGCGTGTGTGTAGTGCAGTGGAATTTCTTTCTAGGTACGAATATGTTTAACAATGTCTGTTTTGCATTCGGTTGCAAGCTAAAATGTATTATTTTTTGTTAAATCATTTTCCAACTATTATTGTCAACTATTGCAGCGTTCGTAGCGTATTTGACTAGCTGCTTGTCAACGATCACCGAAATTAAGCAACATTCCTCACGGTCAGTATTTAAATGGGTGACCCCGGGTGGCATTTTCCAACTGAGCGCTACCGTGGCTCGGATGACACGTTAAATAGTAGGTCCCGGTTGTATTAACTGCTTAGCTATGTCAGAGGCCTTCAGGCAGCCTAAAAACTCTGACACCAGGGCTAGCCACCCGGCCTATACGAACTTACTTTATTCTCAATTTATTTTATACAGTATATTATCATCATTTACAGTATATTATACTCATTTATATACAGTATATGTCAAAAATGTCCATCCACCCATGAGCCATAGGACGTCCACAGCTGGACATAGACCTCCCCTATAAATCTCCAATAAGACCGGTTGGTAGCGGTCAAAAATGTACCATAGAAAATTATATAAATTATTGTTTACCTACCTAATTACATGAGTGCTCACATTGAAGTGATCTTCTTCTTCGTCGTGTCGATGATCCTCAGTTTTTAAATTATTTTAAAGTGATTGAAGTGATAAAAATACATTAAATAAATAAATATATACAATACAATGGTGAATTTAACGATTCGATTATCTTTAGTTCTTCAGAGGTCTGTGCATAACACGATCGCATTAAATGTAGTGTAGTTTTAGCAGTCTTACTATAATATTGTACTTATTATAGTTAGTAAAAATGGTTCATAATTTACAAGGTGTTTTTTTTTCAGTGCACATACTTTGCAAGTGAAATAAACAAACAATTAAACCCTTACATTGGTTTTACTTACTTTGGTACAACAATATTGAAATAACTTCAAGAGAAAGTATACAGATAAACGGAGTAATCAATGTCACCCTACGTCTGAGTACCTACGCCCGAGACGTTTTAGTAGGTGGTTATTGTCAGGAGTGTAAGGTGCATGCAATATAATTTTCTTTGGAATAGTTTGACAAAAAATTGATGAAAAAAAAACGATCTTCTTATGAGATAAAAAATTGTGCACTAAATAAAAAGTAATGCTGTATACTTATGGAACGGATTCACCTTTTCTCTAAGGCGTGGCAGACCTACTAGGATTAGACATCAACGCGTCTACGACATCGTCGTGTGCAAGTTCTATTACAGAACAGTTCGGCTCTATGAGAACGAGCTCTATAATTAATAGACCGTTGAGGCAAGATGTTATTAATGCAATGTCTATAAAATAGGTTGATAAAAATAAATGTTTTAACTAATAACAATCAATTCAGCTTTATGTATCCTATCTAATGTACTAATAGTATTAGTGTGTGTGTGTATTGACTTTTTTACTACATGGTTATCACAGTTAGACATGATTGAACTAAAGAAATCTGTATATTTCCTACTGATGTCGCCTTCCACGGCACTATTTTGCAGCCATGAGTGCCACACGGTCAGCTGACTCGTTATGATTTTGTGTCAAACGCATAGTTATAAGATGTATGTTCAGATAACAAGGTGTCTGTGCAGCCACTAATATATATTGTAAACTGAATATTTGAACCAAATACGTATACACTAGCTTAAGCTATAAGATTAGAAACATAGAAAACTTTGTTTATGAATTATGCCAAAGTAAATTTTGTGCGTAAGTTGTAATTAAGGTAGATACAATAAGTAATCCCCCCGAGTGGGTTCCCGCCTTGTCAAGTCGGGGAGAGCTTAGTAGCCAGGGGCCTTATTTTGTAAGCGCTCTGGCGTTCGGCTTCGCTTTTCCTCCCGCTCGCTCTCGCGGCGTGAGTAACTGGCGCGAGCAGGAGAAAAAGCGAAGCCGAACGTCAGAGCGCATACAAAATAAGGCCGCAGGTCTGCCCAACCTGGTGAAGCTAAGAGGAACTCGTGGTGTGGCCGCTTCTCCAGGCTTTTGCCTCCAAGTCCGAATAGAAGCTGGCCAAAGTAGGTTGGGTGCCTTATGGGGGGCACCGCAACTGAGGCGGGCTGCAGTGTCGTATAGGAGGTGAGGGTTGGAGACCGCGGCGGGAGAGGACTTCTGGTGTGTCGCTGTCACTTTCCCTGCCTTCCGCGGCCTCGACGGGTTCGCCACCATCTTTGATGGCAGACGCGGTAGGGCTGCAGAAGGAGAGGAGTGTCGGTATGTCGTCGGCCGCTCTCCCTGTCCACTGCAGCCGTAGTGGCAGGTGCGGGGCTACTTTAATTGACCCGTTGCATCGGGACCAGGGCTGTCGGATACAAGTGCTGACCAACGCCGAGCTGGTTGGTCCCAGGTGGTGGATGGCGATGTGTCTGGTGTTCGGCACATCGTCATTCTGGCGGGAGCGCAAGCTACGAAGTGGGACCCGAGTTGGGCCAGCGCTGTCGGGTGCCGCGTAGGAGTGCGAAAGCGTGCCCGTAGCCCCGACACCAGGCGCAGTGGTGGAACACTCAGGGTTTTTGGTGGGTATGCCACCGATCGCTAGTCAGTGGAGACTCGAACATAACCACCCGCCTGCCCCGAGGTGCGGTGGTATCCATAAAGGGTTTTTGCTGGTAAAAAAAGTTATAATAAGTAATGCAAATACAACAATCAATCAATTTACGGGATGTTACTTTACACGACGGTTATATAACAAAGGGTAGTACCTAACTACCTACTCAGCATGATGACCAGCTTTTACAATATTAAATATGAAATTGCTTAAGGAAATCATCATCTGTTCCATACATTTTTTCTGGGTCAGTAAAATTGTTCCATAAAACTCAGTAACCATAGACGGCTTGATTTCTTTCAGGTTTGTTTCCATAGTACAAGTTTATCATAAAGATGATAACAATAGTGTTCCAGTCGTTAAAATAAATTGGTAAAACTCTGGTATTTATAATAATACAGGTAATCTTTATTATAATTTTATAAATTGAAAATGTGTTGGTTTGGTACTGTTTCAGAGAGCAACGGATTGACTTGATTTCTTTTCTGACGGCCAAAGGTTCGTTCAAAGTGACAAGCTACTTTTTATCCCAGAAAAATAAGGGAAAAAGGGATGTTACAAAAGTCAAAATACTCGTAGCTCAAGTTGTCAAATGCTTAGTCTCAAGCATTTGGCAACGGTCAGTCAAATTCTCAGGTCAATGTACAATTGTACTATTAAAATTAATTGTTTTGATGGAATTTGTTTAAAAAAGTATTTATTATCGTTTGATTTTTCTTGGTTACTATCATTAGCTTTCATGACGCTTAAATATATGTATTTAATTAATCTTACCAAATGAACGCAAGTTTTACCACCGTATACCGTTGCATAAAGTAAACACTTAAATAAATATTGCAAGAATGTTCATAGTTGACATGTTACATAGTTTCATAGGTATTTGTTCCACTTCAACCATAGCTAAATATTTTCTACAAATAGCGTGTCGGCCTATTTTATACAATTTAAGTGATTGCCACCATACCAATATCGTTTCATTATTCAATAGTTTAATTACATACCTAGTATACTATTATAAAATAATAATTATAAAGTAAGTTAGTACAGATCAGAAGGCTAGCACTGTTGTCAGAGTTTTTATGCCGCCTAAAGGCCTCTGATATGGTTAGATGGTTAAAACAACTGGGACCTTTAACGCGTCATCCGAGCCACGGCAGCGCTCTGTTGTAAATGCTACCCGCGGTCACCCATCGAAGACTGAACATGCCGAATGTTGCTTAACTTCGATAATCGCTGACAAATACCTAGTAAATCTACCAATGAGCGCTACTATGCTATTATACTATGTGAATGAATGGCAGGTTGTACCTCCTTAATACCCACTATATACATATACGAGTATAGGTATTCATCACGAAATGGATTAAAAAACAAAGTCAAAATAACAATTTTTTTCAGTGATTTGAATATTATAGCTATATTACTGTGTTGTGTGTTCAGTGCCTTTAAGCTTTTGATGATTAATTGATTACGTTCAAAACAATCACAATACACATCATCTTATCGAATTCGAAGTAAATATTAAAATATTTATTTGAGAAAAATGAAATCAATATTGATCATTGACTCGTTGTATACTGATTTGGCCACAAGAACCAGCCTAACTTACATTTTAAATTCATCACTTTATTCAATTTCTGCATTGAACACAGTTTCCATTTTAGAAGCGGGACTTTATAACGTATGGAAGCCATTAATAATAGTGTGGACTTATTTACAAGCTCAGAGCACGAAATTGTTATTCATTAAATTAGTAATAAACAAACTTATAGCTGTTCTAACATTACTTCGAAGAGATATACGCATTTGCTATGAAATAGTAAGAACGAACAAGTAAAGTAAAATAAATGAAACTCAAATTTGATATTTACAAAGTACTGTTTAATCTCATATCACAAGTATAAAATAACACTATTTCTGAGCAAGTCACTAGGCAATGATGTCACCAAATTCGTTTATAGGTATCGGGCGGAGAAGAAAGGAGCCGCGGGTGCAGCAACGTATGGGGCAGAAGCTGCAGCTACGTAAGGTGCAGAGGCGAAGTAAGGTGCAGGAGCAGCGGCGGCTACTAGGGGAGCAGGGGCAGCGGCAGCCACTACAGGCGCTGGAGCAGCGACGTAAGGAGCAGCAGCAACGTAGGGAGCTGAGGCTACGTAAGGGGCAGCAACGGCATGGTTGACTGCGTGAGCCGAGTAAGAACTAGCGTAGGGTGCTACCACTGCTGCCGAAGCCACTGGAGCTGCCACGAGTGCCGCTGGAGCAACCACACTAGCGCTGGATGAGGCAATAGCCAGAGCAAAGACGACCTGTTGAATAAGGTAAACAGTATAAAATTCAAGCTTTGGCTTTTAAATTAAGATTATTTTAAGTGTTTTTAGATGTCACATTTACTTACAACGAATTTGGCGATCATTTTGCTTGGGTTTTGTGACTGCTCACACAAAGTGTTAGATTGAAAGAATGCGGAGGACTGTGTGGTCTCCAGGGCGTCATCACGTTTTATACTGTACATTTGTTGAGCAACAACGAGGACGAGGCATGCGCGCGCAAGTAATGCGCAGGACATCGCAGTTGGCACCGCGATTTTTGACCCAGACTTGGTTTACGGACTCTGCATTCTAATTTCGACTCTATGGTTACCAATTTCACTGAACGTTATGCAACTAACGAAAGGGAAAACTTGTGGGACATTATGAATATATTTTACCATAACATGACTTGCGATGCATACTAGACAAGACCTATCTTTTGAATCTAGAGTAATATCATGTGGGTCAAGGTTGTTTAGAGAAATCAAGTTTGACGGTTGCTATTTAAGGTAGTGGTGTTCATTGACATTAAAACGCTGAAAATAGTAACTATTGCAACACAGAGCTAATACAACCAGAGAGATAGCGCAGTTGTCGCTTGACGCTATTTTCAACCATAAAAATGTACGGAAAATCTTGTCCACAGCTGTCAAAACTCAAATAATTGGAATTTGATACTATCGAAAAGAAAATCAACATGGCAACAGCCACTGAATCGAAATATTTTTCATGTCACTTTCTAACTTATGCCATATTAAATCAATACATCTCCTTCAGATTTTCTTGATCGACCACATTATACACAGAGGTATTAGTTGTAATAGCTCTGTGTATTGCAACAATTATAATAAACAGTGCAATACTGTCAGTGATAAGATCTTCCATTAATGGAAACATTGTATAAAATATTCAAACGTACATCACAATTTTTTTAGTTATTTGACGAACTTTATAGTATAGCATTATTCATTTCGCATTTGGATATAATAATAAATGGGTTCTACTTCAATTTAGTAGAAAAATCATATCACCAGAGAATGAGCATTTTCGAAGCGATATGTAAAATTCTTGTGCAGTGTAAAAACCAATGTTGAATCTCAATGAATATTGCACGATTCGCGTTCCAATAACAATTTCACAATAAAAAAAGTTTCTCAATGTGATCCATTTCTCCACGCACGCCTCCTCGAATCCCAAATGACCGGCCGCAATCCGTCAAATGCTTATTCTGTCGCACGACACCTGAATCACAATAAACACGGTATAAAAGACTTCGGTAATTTCTTCAAAGTCACACACTACATCCTCTTTTCAACAAGGAAGGTCCTCCATCAAACCAAGCAAGATGTACTCTTTCAAATCTGTAAGCATTTTGCAACCAATTTATGATTATAATTTTAAATTTAATTTCCATTGTTTGTATCTAAACTGTTTCGCTGCATCTATTGACCAAATTTATTTTATCATCAGATCGTGCTCATCGCTGCGGCTTTCGCCATCGGTGCTGAATGCAGCGCAGTTCCTGCTGTGGCTGCTGCACCTTTGATTGCCCCTGCTCAAATTGGATATGCCCATGCTGTACCGCAGAATATTCCGCCATACGCTTCCCAAGTGAGAGTGGAGAACAGAGCTTTGAGTCCTCTGGTTGCTGCTCCATTAGCCGCTCCATTGGCTACTCCGTTAGCAGCTCCTTTGGCTGCTCCGCTTGGCGCACCACTAGGAGCCCCACTTGCCGCGCCTTTGACAGCGTCACTGCCAGCTCCTTACGCAGCTCCTTACGCAGCCCCGTACGCAGCTCCTTACGCAGCTCCTTACGCAGCTCCTTTTGCTGCCCCATTGGCTCCTGCTCCGTACCTAGCTGGACCTGCTCCCTATGGATTGCCGGCTGCCTACGCCGCTGCGCCTGCCGCGTACGCTGCTGCCCCCTTGCCTTACTCCGCTCCTCTTCTTCGTTCTCCTTACGGTTACGCCCCCGCGTACGTGCGATAGTTTGAAGAGAATACCTGACTGACCTTCTTAGAAGATTGTTGATTTTGATTGTTGAAAATTTTGTACCTTTATGTAATAAAAATATTTAAATTATAAAGTCATACTTTTATTTTAGTTTGAACGAATGATGCTGCACGGCATCACGGCAAATAACCAAATATTTTATTTCCACCAATTTATCCCTTCGAAAAGAAAATATAGAATAGATTGAGATTAACAACAGACACGATAATTATTTTCTCCCAAAATAGCATAACCGACTTCAACCATGTACAGAACTAAAAAAGTTCTCACTAATCAATGTGTCATCGATGTAGTAATTTTCACACTATTGTTGATTTTTAAAAACGACTCGACCGATTTCTATAAAATTTAAATGGTCACATTTGCGACCTCTAAAATGTGATCTTAATATTTCATAACTGTAATAATATTTGCTTTTTTGCTCTTTTAGAATACTCAGGTGCGTAGGCCTACAATAATTATTTTTTGCAAAAAAATTGCATGACCGACTTGTACAGAATGCGCGAATATTTCGCACGGGTCGATGTAGCCTATTTCTGTACTGTACTGTACCAGCCTTTTTTTTTTAACAGTCCACTGCAGGACGTAGGCCTACCCACGAAGGGTGATGAAGGGTGGTGAAGGGTGAAGCCTATTTCACATTGTTGTTAATTTATCAAAAATGGCTCAGCCAATTTCGATAAAATTTAAATGGGACCCATTTCTAATGAAAAAATAATTATTGACATCGGACTACTATGAAAAAAGTTATGCATGGTTATACATAAAAAAATATATATACCTACCCGTCGAAATGAGTACCTCTTCCGGTTCGTCGGTCAAAAATGTAGAGCACGACAGACAATTCATGCTAATATTGTAGACCCGAAAGTTACTATTTATTAATCTGTGCCGAAAGTGTGTTTGCTAGTTACTCTTCCAGTTCTTCTATATGGAATATGGATATAGGTAAAGGAAAGGATCGTTTTTGCATGGATATATTTATTTTAAAGGTCGAAGAGTGTCATTGACCACTTTTTGTCTCAAGAAATAAAAAGCTCTTATTGAATAGCACAAAAACCATAAAAACACGCGGCAAAGTCAGCTTTTAGCTTAATATTTTTATTTCCTATTGATATAGATAATAATTATAGAAATAAGCTTTCACTCAAAAAGTGAACTATGTACATCCATCCATCCATCAGCCGTAAGACTGCACTGCTGGACTTAGGCCCTCTGGCTGGTTGGAAGCGGCCTGCATCCAGCGCGTCCTGCGATCTTTATCTTCAATCCACCTAGCCGGTGGACGTCCTACGCTGCGCTTGCTAATACAAAAACTATGTAACTGATGAGATTACATACATTTATAACGCCTGTGGAATTATTAACTAAAATAATTAGCAGTTTACGCTCTAGAATTAGATGCCACATTTAGCTAGGTGTGCAATATTGATCTTGTATCGCATTTTATTCAATATCTGTACTTTATCATTATATTTTATCGTTAAAGAGATGAGATAAAATTAGGTGTTTAAATCTTAGGCCGGAATACAATAGAGTACTTAATTGGTATTTTATTAATTAAAAGTATTGGGATTAGTGAATTATGTAATGGAATATGATTCGTAAACTGAAAAATAAATTAAACTGGCTGATCAAGTTCAGAGATGTAAGCTTGTTAAGATTTTGGTAGGCATCAAGAGGGGATGTCTTGTCCCTATCCCACATAGCATAACGTTGTATGGCGAATGTATGACACTTACAGGCAGTGACGTCATAGTTCGCTATAGTACAGTCTTTGTCTAGCAAGAAAATAAGAATGCTTCGAATTTCTTTATTTTTCTATGTTTATGTGTTTTTAGGGTTCCGTACCTCAAACGGAAAAAAAACGGAACCCTTATATGTTGTCCGTCTGTCCGTCTGTCAAGACTCTTTATCTCGGGAACGCATAAAGATATCGAGTTGAAATTTAAACTGTATACGTATATCTATGATCTCTTGCAGTTGTGTAAAAGAAAAACTTCTCAGTTATTGTTTAAAAAAGTTAGAGCCGTTTATGTCGTAATAAAACGCATATTTCGCACTCACAAAAATCAAAACCTACAGGGTAGTTCCCGTTTACATAGAACTATGAAATTTGGCGAGAAGCATTGTCTCAGAGTACACATATAGGAATAAATCTGAAAACTGTATATTTTTATTTAAATCACAAAAAATAAGGCCTCAAAATTCACAAAATATGGGTTTAAAATTCAAAGTGTGTAAATGGTGTCATGTAAGGTATCATATAAAAGAACTTCATTAGCACATGCTAAAACAGGTTTTTAATTATTTTAACAACGTGTTTGTACGGAACCCTCGATGTGCGACCCTTACTCGCACTTGTCCGGTATTTTTTTATGATGATTTTATTTTTGTTTTCGTTAATCGGTTATAGGTATTTATGGTTAGCTCTTACAAGATGACATAAAAAAATATTGCCAACTAGCCTATTAGTACGCTCCCTTGTGACAGCAAAAAAATATATTATAGTTATTCAATTAAATATTTCAGATTTTGCTTAACCTGTGTATGGTTCATTATTTTGCTTTGTGTAAGATCAAATAAAAGCTTATTATAAAGCTAAAACACTTATCATAAATAAATAAATGTTAGAGGACATCTTACACATGGTATCTGACCCTTAACTAAGCAAAGCTTGTCATATGGATACCAGAGACTGATATACTGCATACCTATACATCTTTTTGAATACGTACTTAGATAGATAATTACTAATAACAACCAGACACAGAACAAACACCTATGTACTTTAGATAAATGCTTGCCTTGGGTGAAAATAGTAGGTATAGAGGGTCAAACTGAAAGTTCTTAGAATTTCATTAATGGAACGAAGTATAAAAATATCTGACCTATTTATTATTTTCTATAATATATTACTTATCAATCTGTACATCGTTGTATACGATAGCGCCTCTAGAAGACCAGCAGGCCTACTCTGCTTTAAGGGTCTCCACAAGGCATTTTTGTCGTGTAGCCAAATTATAGGGTACCTATCCAGCGCATTGCTGCCTGCCAGCTAAAAATTAAGAAAAGGTATTTCGTATTTAACTCATAGCAATGCCACACCTTTTTCAAAGTATATCAATGTCTTATCGGAATTTTATATGGGGCGCATAGCATTGATTTTATATTGGATGGTCAATGTTATCATTACATCGTTACATTTGACGAGATCCATCGCTGAGATTACAATAATCATACGTCGGTCCATTAAACTAGCCTGTAACACTGATTAGAGATAGGATTTCAACTTTAAATATTAAACAAATTATATAATTTTAGAAAAAATAAACATAAAACTACATCGAAAGTCACAAGAAAATATGCGCTCAAAATTGTCGTGCGTAAAGTTCAAAGGAACGATGACACGTCACTTTCATATTGCCGCCAATTTTTTAAATCGTATTAAAATAAAGGATGTTCTGTACCTCATTAAATTGTTAAAAAGCTATATTAAACTTAGTACTCAGTTTTTTAATAATTGCTTTGATATATCCCATTCTACAAATTATCAGTGTGTGATCCTCGTACCCACGCCTCTTTGACCCGGAAGTCTAGGTCACTTACTACTGAGCCACCGCGAGACAGTCAAAACTTATGTAATATGTTCATAAAAATTAAGGCATTAAAATCATAATTTAAATATTTTTATTTAAAAAATCATACAAAACAGTAACAACGATAACAACATATTTACAACAGTGACTAATTAAAGCTAGTTAATCCTACATTTTACAGTTAAAATTAAATCACTTCCATGCTACTTGTTTTACTAAGGGGGCAGGTACATATGGTAAATGTGGGGCATAAGCCGGAACCCCAAAAGGCAGAGCTTTTGCTACGGCCACTGGTGCAGGAGCAAAGACCGGGGCGGGTAAAGCAGAAGCTAGCGCTGGCCTTACGATGGGAGCAAAAGGAGCAGCTGGCAAAGCGTGAACAGCACGAGCTAAAACAGGCGCAGGTGGGTAAGCAGGTACAGCGGGGGCTAATCTAGGAAGAGAAGGTACTAATGGAGCTATTCTGGGGAGAGATGGCACAAGAGGAGCTAATCTAGGTAAAGCAGGAGCAAAGAAAGGCTGTGGTGCAAGATGTACCGGTGCTGGAGCTGGCACAGGAACAGGGGCTGGCGCTACAGCTGAAGCATGGAATACTGGACCGGGAAATGCAGGTGCTGAAAAAGCGGAAACTGGGAATGCAGGAGCTGGGAAGGCAGGAGCTGGGAAGGCAGGAGCTGGGAAGGCAGGAGCTGAGAAGGCAGGAGCTGGGAAAGCTGGAGCAGGAAAAGCTGGAGCTGGCAGTGGTGGAGCAGCAAAAACTGGCGCCGGTGGTGGCGCTGGGAACACAGGGGCAGGCACTGGCGCAGGAAACACAGGTGCAGGAGCGATGACAGGAGCAATTGCATGTATTGACCTCCCCGCGTTCGGGAAACTGAAGAACGGAGCGTATCGAACTACAGGAAATGACTTGACAACTGGAGCTAGATGGCCAATCCCGCTAGCATGGCAGCTAGCTATGATGGCGAATGCAGAAATAATCTGAAAAGAACAGAAGCATTATTATTAATTGCAATTGCAATTGACTTGCAAATATTAAGGCCAATTATTATGACACTTACTAATCTTTGGATCGACATTGTATAACTGTCACGACTTGATAAGCCGGGTGTCAAAGTAGGAGTGTATAAATTGATGTGTCACTAGAGGTTATATAGTTCAATACTGTTGCAAGTGTTACGCCTGTGTTCGTCGTGATGGTTTCACTTTCCTTAGGTAGGACTTGTGCATGCTCAATTAGGTGTTGATATGGACACCATTGCTCGTAGAATGGGTCATGCTGTGACCGTGAAAGGTAATGTTATATAATTCCACCACCCTTTTAACTATCGTTAGTGATTGCGAAAAATGATATGCGTCGTCTTAGCTTATTGTTTGAAGGTCTGATCGTATTAATTATTGTGTTCACGGTCAAAAATCCTACTAATATTACAAACGCGAAAGTTTGTGAGGATGGATGGATGGATGGATGGATGTTTATTACTCTTTCACGCAAAAACTACTAAAAGAATTGAGATGAAACTTTGCAATAATATAGCTTATATATCAGAATAACACATAGGCTATAAATTATAATAATATTGCGTCAAAAATCAAAATATCATGCGGGCGAAGCCGCGGGTAAAAACTAGTAAATAATAATTTAGTTTAGGTGTCAGCAAGCGACACAATTGTGTTAAGTCTAACACGTCTAACTATTTCTAAAAAATAAATTTATAAATGATAATTATGAGACTTTATAAGCTTGTGCTGTAGTCAGAACTAGTGAGACACCGTCAGGCGTCTGAGATAGCTAAGTATATCACTTGAAGTTATCTTAATTTAAGATGAGAGACCACGTGTAAGATGTCTCTAATATATTTATTTACTAGCAGACCCGGTAATCATCTCACCTTAGGCTACAGGCGGCCAAATACAGTAAACTCTTACAGGTAGGAACATTTTGCATGGGATCAAATTCAAGTTTGTATTATTTTTCTCGCTATTTTTTTAAATTTTCTCTCCGTTCAATCCTTCCCTTAGCTTCCACAGATATTTCAAGATTCATGATTAAAAGAACTCACTTACATATAACTCTACGCGTCATCCAGATCATGGTAGCGCTACTGAGCGCTGCTGTCACTCACGGTCATAATTATATCCGATGACTAGAAGAATAAGAAGAAGAATTGAGATATGGTACTATTTACCACGCTATGGTCCGATGCGAGTTGGTGGATTTACGCCATAGAATTTCTAAGGACATGCGTAGGTTGCCTCGTCTTAGTCTTCAGCAGAAAGCCAGTGGTGTGTAAATCTGTACAACTTCCTTTGAAATCATTCGTACAGGATCGGGTTTGAACCCACACCTCACGCTTGTAAGGCGAGCGATCCCTGGCTGCAACCGAAGGCTTCTACTTAATAGATATGGTTTATTTCACGTACTTCAGAAAAATTGAAAATAAATAAAGTTACTGATTTTGTAACATTGGTTAAGCCAATTTATTCCGCATATTATTACAAGTATGTCACGATTGTTTTCACACAGAAATATAAACCATATAATAGATATATGAATGCTAAAAAGCTTGTTAGTTCCTAAGTTATTAAGCCATTAACATTCAGAAATTTTAATTAATCAGGAAATGACAATTTGTTGGCATATTTGTCGTGTGTTTGCTAAAATGTATGGGGTTATAAAACGATTTTATGCTTTGTTTCTTTGATGCCTACTTATAATTTGTCATTAACACTTTATTTTTTCGTTCACGTAGTCACTCCGATATCAAATTCTATATCGGCGTGCGACGTGGCATTCAATTCAATTTCAAATATTCTTTATTCGACATAAAAATAACAATTTTATGCTCAATTACTAGTTTACGTTAAAATCCTAGTAGTACATATATTAACTAATTTATATTCTGTTTTGGGAGCAATACGCTCATGAAAAACTTTAAAATAATATATTGTTAAAAGTGACAGATATGATATTAAGAAAAATAATTGACCTATTCCACTGTATAAACTATAGCTTTGCGACGTGGCATTGACTCAGCCAGAAATCATTTCCACGCAACTAACGCACGCGGCACGATATTTTGTAAAAAAAATGATGCAATTTCAAAAATACCCCTGATAGGTGATGAAGTTTGTTTAAAAGGCGTCAGAAAGCAGCGCGCGATTAAGTAGTCAGTAAAAGTTTCATGTGATCATTTTAAAAAAAGAAAAAAAGCCGTTGTGGTCTCCTGGTAATAAACCGGCCTTACAATCGTGAGGTCGTGGGTTCAAATCCCAGTCCAGTACCAATGAGTTCTTCGGAATTTATGGACGGAGTTTCACACCACTGGCTTTTCAGCGAAGGAAAACATCGTGAGGCAACCTGCATACGTCCGTAGAAGAAATTCGATGGTGATGTGAATCCACCAAACCGCACGGGACCAGCGTGGTGAATATGGCCCTTCGTGGGTGGGCCGACGTCTTGCAGTGGACTATTCAAAAGGTTCTACAGTACAGTCCATGTTAATGGCAACTCGCCTGAGAATACAGCCGATAACCGAAAAGGTGCAATGGTCTCGGAGGTCACTTGGGATACCTATATAAAAACAAGCAGACAGTATTGATGTAACCTATATAGTACTACAAACTAAAATATTGTATCTAAAATACCAAATATAAATAAAATATAAATACCAAATTATGACGTACGTAGACGTACATGACGTCACATCAATGTGGTAGACTTCATAGATTGAGTGACGAAATAATAATTATTTTTTGCAAATAATAGCATGACTGACTTCACCCGTGTACAGTTGCGAATATTTCGCACATTTCGATGTAGCATTTTTCACATTATTGTTGATTTATCAAAAATGGCTCAGCCGATTTCAATAAAATTTAAATGGGGCCAATTTCGTAGTATACTCTTTCCAATAAAAAAAGAGTTATTGAAATCGGACCACTATAAAAAAAAATGCGTGGTTATTCATAGAAAAAAAAATGTATTGTATATACGCGCCGAATTGTATACCTCCTCCGGTGGTTCGTCGGTCAAAAACGGTGCTGGGCAAGAGATATGGGAAGAAGTAGTGACTGCAGATAGTGTGTCTTCACAAATGAGTGGTGGTCGTTATAGCAAAATCCATACCAAACAAAAATGCGATGGTTCGGTGACATCAAACGAGCAGTAGGTACGAGTACTTAGGCTGCAATGGTCAGAGGATAAATGATGATGATATAAACAAAGGTTTGTTAGATCATCAGTAGGTAAGAGAAATGTGCCACATGAGATTTAAGATTGCCATGTCTCAGGGTGACGAACACAATTCAATAATCTAGGTGTTGGTGATGGTCAATCCGTTATGGACATAAGTAACGCTAAAGGGCATGTCCACAAAATATATGGAGGCTGGTATAATAATAATCTAAAATTCTAACCACAACACTCGTTACATTTCGAGAAAGTTCATATTTTTCCGAGTCTATTAGATCAGTTAAAAGCAAAAAAGAGCCCTTGGTTTTTTTTTTAAATTAATTTTGAATCTATCAGGATAAATAAATATATTTGGCTCAATAGGTAGTTTATCTCTATAGCATACCCTGATTAAGTAACCTCCAAATTGTTAAATAGAAGCTTTTTTTATCAATTAGACATCGTTTTTAAGTGTTTTTTTTCACATTGTACCTACTAACTGGTCACACTGGTAGGTTATAATTTTTAATTTTAGCAAATTAAGAGATGAATCTGGAAGAATCAGCTACGAATGCAAGCAAAATGACGATAGAAGCACTTTATTATTGCTAAACTAGAAAAAATGCATAGTTGTATTATTATTTTTCATACAATTTATTTTCCACATTAAAAAAAATGGAGGGATGAAAAAATCTAAATTAAATAGTTTTGAGAAGCCCATAAATCAAGCTTTTAAGTTATGTTATATCATCTTGGTTCGATTTTTCTCTGAATAATATATCACTTGTGGACGTCACCTTTTAAGCCAACGTAGCCTATAGTTCGTCTCAACACTAATCGTATAATAAAATCGAGGGCTGAATAACGATGACGTACTATGTATAATTAAACTCCCCGTAATTAATTTTATTTACAGGCTTTTAGGAGATTAGGAAAACTGTTAACCACAAAGACGTCATTCTTAGACACTATCTACGTCAACATCATACGTATTTGGGGACGCCGATTTATTTTCTTTCGAAGTCTACAAGTATTACAGCACTAATCAATTTTACTTGGCATTTTTACAAGCTTTTATTTAGTTTTTTTTTTACCTGTCCTGTGGTCTGTCTGTAATCACACATGTGTAAATTACGTGACAATGTAATATTATGATAACATGGTGCCGATTTGAAGATGGAGCTGGAAAGTGGCCAAAGGAACTTTGCAATGAAACGAGACAACCTCATTGAATTTGGGCTCATTTGAATCTTCTTGACGAGTGATTTGTCTTTCAATGGTAACCAGGGTTTGATGATGGAGCTGGAAGGTGGTCCTAGGAACTCTGTAACGAAACGACGCAAACCCATCGAGTTTCAGCTCGTTTGATTCGTCTTGGTGAGTATCTACTTGTCCAGTACCTAAAAGCTGGTTTAAAAAAAAGGGTTTTTTAAATTACGTGTTTTGATGTACATTTCAAACTGATGATAACAGTTTACACTTAAAACGAATGTCTAGTGGCTGTCAATCAGTAGTCATTGTGTTAAATACATTTAGCGAATTGGTTCACGGATGAAGGACGCCCCCAATATTATGCACAGCAGAACCATGTTCTTTCTGAATTTTAATGATGTGCCACGTCATTCAAACTAAGTAACACTTTAGCAGTGACTGAGATTCAGGATTTGATTTTCCTTATCTTATATGTTTCCTATTCTTACTTTTTAATTGGTTATTTGAAATTGGAATTGGTACATTTGGATCATGATTCAAAGACTATTGAAGGTTCAGAGATAAGATTTAAGTGCTCAAATCCAATGTTGATCCAACATGTCAGACTTCAAGTTCTCTAGTAGTTAAAATAAATAGTTGACTGGAAAATCCCTTTAGTTTGGAATACAGTAAAAAATGCACTATTAAACTACTAGATTCTTGGTAATAGTATAAACTCACAGGAGTGTAGAGTTTTTGCAGACAAAGTACAGAAATATACCTAATAAGCACATTTTGTCATTATGTTGAGAGAATCGTAGAATCCAAGATAGCACATTATTTTTAATCTACTTAGTCAATGTGTGATACTGTCAATGAGTATGGATTATAGAAGCATGTCACAAATTGTATTTAATTTATATTCAGACGGCGCACACGGAGACTGCTTCAGAGAAATGGTTTAAATCGAACGTATACTGATCTATTCTTCGAAATCTGAATCAATGAAATTGTATTTATGTAGGTGTTGTATAACGTGATATTGAGTTTTTTTTATTTTGCTTTTAGTTCCCTGTATCTATTTAGTTATCTACTTCTAAAAGAAAATCTAAAAGCAGACGCAATCTATATGTAGAAGTTTGAATTAAATTCACCCTTAGAAATTAAGCCCAGTCATTGATTAAATGAATCAATTCACAGTTACCTACGTTACGCACAAAAATATTCATTTGTTAGTCTGCTGTCCAATAAAGAACTAAAAGTGGAACACGAAAATACTTCCCACAGAGGGATCACAATGAAAAATAGCGACTTCCTTACCTACTTTTGATGTCTTAGAATGGTGCAAATAGAGATGAATTGTGTTGACACCTTTTTCTTATCGATATTTGATCTATACAGTATACGAGTATGAATTTACAACGCATCATATCGATAACTTACTTATAGTCTTATTACCAAAATATTTTTTTAAGTTTGTGATCCAAGTTGTTGCATTTTTCGATCTGTGTTGGAGTATCATATAAAGAAAAATCAAACATAAATTGATATTTTTCAGAATTCATACACGTATTTTTAGTTTTACTGTTATTGGTACAGAAATGATTCTGTAGGTACACTGAGTAATATGGAGAAAAATGTAGGAGTATGTATTTAGGAGGAAGAGTTATAAATAGAGTATAAATTTTAGGTGAACAGCGGCAAATCTTACTTAGGATCAATAAAAAAATTATTAAAATCGATACGACAAATAAAAATTCTCACCCCATAACTGGAATTATTTCGTCGTAATGTAAAAATAACATCCCTATTTGACTAATACTGTCTCGCACTGAATGCTTTGTAGGGCACAAAGTTGTGCCGATATAACTTTGTACTTATTGGCGTAGTTTTATTATGTTAAGTAGACAAAGGAAAAAACAAACCATAAAAATCAAATATGACGTAGATTAAAATAAGCACGCACCAAGTAATTCATTGTTAATGTTCTGAATAAAAATATTAAAAGATTATTAAGTTAAGCATTTCTAAAATATCAAATGCAAATGCAAAATCTGGTAGGTATGTATTGTAAATTTCGTAGCTTTTTTGCGTGTTATATAACCGCGTGTTGGTGCATGATTTTTAAATTTGGTTACTTGATTATTCCGTGTGCGTGGGTCATTTGCACGGGTAATTTTCAGTTTTATTTCCTACTCAGAAATCAGGAAGCATAAATACCAATTTAACTAGATTTATTTTAAAATAAAACGTTTTTGGTTTGATTTCGTAACACATGACGCCTAATCCCGGAGACTTGTTATGTATAAAGTAAATAATAAACGGGAACAGACTTATTGTATTAGTCTCAATATAGAGCTTTAGAAGTAATTGTTTTTCTTAGGTCCTATTGAACAAAATTGTGACATAAGTGTCATACAATGTCGCACACCTAAAATCACAATGCACAAAGCCCCATCTGAATAGATTATTGTCCATTGATTACGCAGTAGTCAAATAGAATAGAAATCATGCATTCAGAAATAGCCCCGCTAATGAAAATGTCGATTTAAGCAGGCCTTAATTATTGTAAGGCTTCTTTATGTAACCAAGGCTCTTTGACGGGACACCAGTACTTTTGTCAAGGCCCACAAGAAAATTTCCTTGAAACTATGCTAACATTAGAAACCGCTGCTGGACTGGTAAACAATATTTGTACGTATGTAATTATAGTTCTGACGTATGATGTTGCGCGCTATTTAGGGGTATTATAAATTAGTTAATAGTATAGGAAAGTAATATTCGGGAATATTCTTTAAGTTTTTATTGAGTACAAAATGGTTCTAGATGTCAGTCTTCATGGTGCCGTTTACTTTTTAAGGGCTACAATTGGAGCGGGGGCAGCGATGTAAGGAGCAGACGCGTAGTATGGAGAGGCGTAGGCGGTGTAGGCTGAGGCATAGGCTGGGGCGGCGACGTATGGTGCCGGGGCGGCAACGTAGGGCGCAGCAGCGGCGACGTAGGGGGAAGCAGCAGCGACGTAGGGTGAAGCAGCGGCGACGTAGGGTGAAGCAGCGGCGACGTAGGGTGAAGCAGCGGCTACATAGGGAGCAGCGCCAGCGATGTACCTTGCAGCTGGAGCCACCACGGGGGCGGCAGCGACGAGAGGAGCTGAGTAGACACCATTGAAGTTCCTGGAGACGTACTGAGAGCTGGTCGCGGTGACGATGGGAGCGGGGACTACCGGGGCGGCTACTAGCGGAGCCGGGGCAGCGACGACCGCCGCTCCGATGCTAGGCTTGGCCGAAGCCAGAGCGATGGAGGCCAGGAAGAACACCTGAAAATGCATTACTATTAATACACAGAACTAAAATTTAAAACAAATTCTATTTTTAAAACACTCACAATTTTGTACATGGTGGTTGGTTTGGTGTGTTTCTGTTGGACAGAAGATGCGAGTGTGATGTCCACTGTTGGTTGACAATACCTTTTATACTGCAAATGGGTAAGATTCACCTTGTGTTGAGTTTCGTCACGACTTGCAACGTCTCGTTAGACTCCGGGCACGAACGGGGGCGGTGCGTCATTACGACAGTTTAGCTGGGCAGACTGATAACGGGCAATGTCCATTTTTGGACATAATCACCTCGTTCAATCATGTTTTGAAGTTTATCACTACTTTGTGTATGTGTTACAAAAGTAGTTTAGAAGTTACGAAGCACCTAGTTTCTGTTTCAATTTTTTTCAGATATATTTACTTAGATTGCATTTAGATATTCATCTTAACCTATAAATTCAAAGTACGCGATATACTATAGTATAGTATAGTCTGACTGATACACATATCACTCCTCGTTATTAATTTATTTGTAATATATTTACGTATAAGTTTGTTTATTTTTATTGTATGTATTATTTGAAGTATTTACCTTCTGTGTACTAAATATCGGGAATTTGTCAATAAAACAAAAAATACATATTATTCATCTAAATTTATTTTATCGCCTTCAAAGTAGGCCCAATCGCTTGCAATACAACATCTCCAACGCTTCACCCAGTCTTCCATACATTTTTCATTGGCTATTTGCGGTATGGCCTTTAGCTCATTCAGCGAATTTTCTTTTATGGCTTCTATCGACTCAAAACGTTTTCCTCGAAGTGGTAATTTTAACTTGGGAAATAAAAAAAAGTCAGACGGAGCCATATCAGGTGAATATGGTGCTTGGTCGAGAACTTTTGTTGAATTTTTCGCTAAAAACTCTTTCACTATAATGGCTGTGTGTGATGGTGCATTATCATGGTGCAGCATCCATGAGTTGTGTTGCCACAAATCTGGACGTTTTCGGCGGATACTCTCACGCAAACGCTTCATGACGCCTAAATAATATTCTTTATTCACTGTTTCTTCCTCTGGAAGGAATTCAGAGTGAACCACACCACGGTAGTCAAAAAAAACTGTCAGCATCACCTTGATTTTGGAGCGACTTTGCCGCGGTTTTTTGGGTTTCGGCTCGTTTTCGAGACGCCATTCTGAAGACTGTTGGCTTGTTTGCATGTCGTACTCATAAACCCATGTCTCGTCGCCAGTTATTATACGTTTCATAAAGGTCGGATCCGTAGAAGCTCGGGAAACCATGTCTTCAGCGACATGCTTTCGCTGCGCTTTTTGAACAAAATTGAGCTCTTCTGGAACTAGTCGAGCGGCGACGCGTTTCATGCCTAAAATGTCAATGAGAATGTTGTGGACGGACTTAAAAGATATGTTCACCTCACTAGCCAACTCTCTCAGACTCATACGTCGATTTTCGAGCACTAGCTTCTTGATTCTGTCGATGTTTTCTTTGGTCGTAGCGGTTGAAGGTCTACCAGAACGAGGCAAGTCTACTACTACTTCTCGGCCTTCTTTAAAAGCCTTATACCATTCATAAGCCCTTGTTTTCGATATACACGATTCGCCGTAGGTATTTCGCAACATTTTTAGTGATTCACCACATGAAATATCATTCGAAACACAAAATTTAAGGCACCCTCTTTGTTCAACAATATTTTCCATTGTAAAAATCGCCGAGAACTCAAAACTATGACCAACAAAAAGTGTAGTTTAAAACAAATTAAATGACAGATCCCGCTCAAACTTTGCGCGCTAAATCAGTACAGTGCTACCAACATGCAGTAAAAAAATTAGAACGACCTCTTTTACACGGGTCTTTTTATTGACATATTCCCGATACTTTTTACACAGAGTAGTATGTATGGCTATTATTATGTAGTTTATTTTATTGTTGATTAGGAATTTTTAGTAACTGATTTTCATTATTTTTTTTTGTTTTTACGTTTTCACCGTCCTTGATGTCTTTACGTTTCCTCGCATCCAAGAGAGGTTGTCTGGAAGAAATCGCTTTTAACGATAAGACCGCCTTTTGTGTCTTTTCTGACTTTGTTTCTTCTGTTATGTTTTCTTGTTAGTGTCAATAAAGTGTTGTTGTATTGTATTGATATTAAGTATAATTATTACTGTAGGTTTTTTCAAGCATAAGCTGTAAAGAGTTATTTTAGTACCTCAATATGAACGACTTGTACTATGAAACCAACCTTGATATCTCAAAAATGTTCTATATAGGTAATATTTTATAGGAAGTTGATAATTTAATAGCTATTTATTTTTCTTTGTCACCTGTATATTTATTTTATTTCAAATCGGTTTGCGTTTGACTACACACTGCCTGATGTTAAGCAGATATGTGGTTTAGGATGTAACACGCTTACCTAGAAGATACCTATTTACTCGGGATTTGAAGACACCTACATTGTACTTTAGCGGGAAGACAGACTCAGGCAAAGCGTTCCACATTCTCATAATCTGGAGTAGATTAACTTAAATTGTCAAATTTTCAGTTTTATCAAGAAATAAGGAGTTTATAACCAACAAAAATCCTGTTAAAGCCACATTAAAATATTTTTTGCTTTTTCTTTTTTGTTAGTTTCTGGTTAACTTTCAATGTGTTGCGATGGACAAAGCTCAGAAGACCAATAATATCGATGATAAATAGTTGAATCTCTATCTATCTAATCGGTTTGTATAAAGGCTTCCTTGCCTCCTTTTTTCTTAATATTCATCTTTGCAACGTAGTTCTTTTCTCAGGCACCACCCGGTGTCTGCCGGTCTACGTCAAAAAATTATTTTTTAAGGCGCCATCGTAAAAATAGCAACATAAAATAGTGTTCTCTCTAACAAATATTATGCATTTGATAGAGATAACACTATATAGGGAATAATTATTTTTCGCAAAAAATAGCATAACCGACTTCAACCGTGTACAGAATTCGGGAATGTTTCGCACCGATCGATGTAGCATTTTTCACATTATTGTTGATTTATCAATAATGGCTCAGCTGACTTCGATAAAATTCATATGGGATCAATTTAGAAGTATACTCTTTCCAACAAAAAAAAAGAATTATTGAAATCTATGTAAAAAGTTATGCGTGATTACACATAGAAAAATATATGAGTCGAATTGAGAATCTCCACCGTTTCGTGGGTGAAAAAGAAAGAACCTATGTATTCTAAATTGGTTTTAAAATTACGATGGCGCCTTTAAAATTGGGCCTATTATATCTTGACATTTATTCACCGGGATGGGTGCCAGTCACAGTAAGTTAATGAAATAATTTACCTACAAATAAATATTTTGGAGATTGTGCAATAAAACTAACGTTATTCATTGCCATATATACATACGAATGCGTTGTGAATAAATTAGGAACATGGATTTTCAGATTAGACCATGTTGTTTCTTATATGTACATTGTTATTTATATTTTTTCGGAAAAAATCGACTTTGAGTTTTCCTCATACTTATTCACTAGTTTTATTATTTGAACTATCATGTGCGTTTATGAGACTTTCGTATGCAGAAAATATATGGCATTATGTATGCCTGAGCTTATATTCTAAATAAAACATAAAGTAACTTAATTATTAAAGATTTCTGTGCTCTAAGAAAATGAAAATAATAGAAAATAAAAATTACTGATTAACGTTACTTTCATTTTGTAATGCAAATATTTGCATATTGCAATTCTGCATTCTAGCTAGTGATTTCTATAATTATAAAAGCGCCAAACTTAGAATAATAAAATAGTACATTGTTCATCGAGAGGAGAAAGTGACCGATCACCGTCGAGGGTGTCGTTTGAAGCCCGAGCCGTAGGCGAGGGCTTTAAAACACTCGAGATCGGGAATCGCACTTTCTCTCGAGTGATACATACCTAGTGCTTTATACTACACCTACGAGAAAAATAAAAAACTAAATCTTTACTAATTGAAATTTATATTGAAATTGTTGCAGTTAGTGAAGCTTAATGTAACATTTTTTTCACTTTTCCATTGCAAAAAATCGTCATAAGTTTTATTATATTTTTTAATTGATTTCTGTGGTAAAAGTTATCAATCAGTATTTTTGCTGTTTCCTTCAACTGCGGCGGAGTTAAAAAATCTTCATCATCACTATCACTACTTATCATTTTGATAGTTTTATTTTACTTTTCTACGAAAACTGAATCCTCAAACAACACACAAATTGAAAATGGCGCCAATGGCGACTGCAATTTTCACATGTTCTTTTTTCAAATTGTTTGACACCATTCAACACACAGCTAGTGGCCAGTGTCATTTTGCGAACTTGGAGATAAAAACTCACTGTAAAAACTTTTTGGCTTTTGATATTTAGGTTACCAGCGCATAGTCTTACCCAAAATTAAAAAAGAAAAACTACGTAAGAAATGGATTTTCATACACTTTTCTCTCCCGCTCAGATGCGTTTTCTCGCCGCATATTTGTTCGATATGCAATGACGTACTTTCTACCGTAAATTTGATAAAGTATCAAGGTACTTTCCGAGCAGGTGTAGTATAATACATATTTGTAGCTATTGTTCCAGCTGTCCCAGTAGCAGACAAAATTACGACATCATTCTAAGGGTGGATGTGCACCTATCTACACCACAGGACTTATACGCGTCGGAAACGTCAAATGCCAAAAATAATTTGATAGAAATGCGGGTTGTACGGCGTAGACAGATGACTGAAGTTGCATTAGACTTCATAAGACTGATATAACTACGGCAGCGCCTGCAATATCTGCGGCACGGAGAGGTGCGCGTTCACCCTGAATAGTGTTGGAAAAACTGGCAGATGCTACAAAGATAGCAAACTAATCGCGGATACGTTACGGTACTCTTACAGTTTACGGCATCATTGAAAACCAATTAGACTGCGCTACCGTGGTTATGGACACATTTACCTACACACATATTTTACAACAAAAGTCTAACACCTATACAAAGATGATGTATGTTCAGAGTTAGACAATGATACTCAATGTTAACCTTTGTTTCCTATTTACGTCTGTTGTGGTTTTGAGTTTCAACATGCTGTCTAGCAATGATATATATTTGAATTGTATTACTGTAGACGTAATACTTTTTCGATATATAACGATTCTAAGTAGGGGATAAATAATAAATAGTTGTTATAAAAAATCGTACAAAAGTTTTATTAACTACACATACAAATATTTTCACTATTTACAAAGTGCGCTATAGTAACAAGTGGAAGAATTTATTTCACTAACTAGTTCAGTACTGATTTATAGTTTTGGTGGTTTAGTGTTGGGAATGGGAAATGGTCTAAAGGTGGTAAATTCAGCTTCTCTTGAATTACCTGGCCTCACATTTTGTACTCGAGGCGAAGCTTTGACTGCAGCTGAAGCTTTATATTCGATTACTTTAACTGGAATGCTCCGGGTGTGGTGATGCGACACGGGCCTGATGACGAGTTTTGCCCTAGATGGTACAAAAGTGTGGACGTGCTTCACAACCTTAACGGCTTCGTGATTGTGAGAAAATTGAGGGATTGGTGGTGGAGCGATGTATGCAAGGGGTGCTTTGACTATCTCTACCAACGTTTTCAGCTTCTGTGGCTTCCCGTGAGACAATGCGTGTACGTGAACATGGTCATGATGGCCGTGGTGGTGGTGATGGTGATGAGGTACTGGCTGAGGAAGCGCGAGTGGTAGCTGTTGGGGCTGTACTTGTGGTCGCTGAAGAGTCGGCGCTAAATACTGCCTGAAGTTTACATTCTGATTTGTAGGCTGAGCCTGAGGTCGAGGCGCCGCTGGAGCCAAGTATTGCTTGAAGTTCACATTTTGATTTGAAGGTTGAAGTTGTGGTCCTGGAGGTGCGGGAGCCAAATACTGCCTAAAGTTCACATTTTGATTGGAAGGCTGAGGTTGTTGATGTGGTGGCGCTGGAGCCAAGTACTGCCGGAAGTTCACATGCTGGTTCGATGGCTGCGGTTGAGGTGGAGGAGGAGCTGGCCTCAAAAATTGCTTGAAATTAGGATCCTGATTTGAAGACGCTTGATCAAAGTTAGTGTCACTTGGAACCGGTAGAGGTGTCGTGGATTCCGGTTCCCGTATCGTAGTCTGCACTTCTACCTGAGTTGTCGTCGTCGTTGTGGTCTGTTCGGGCTCTTGTGATTTTGAATCTACGTTAGACGGCTGTTCTTGAGGAATAAATCCATACCCTGGAGGAAAGCCGAACGGGTATGGTGGTAATAAGAATGTGGCTACTGGAGCAGCGTGCGCAGTTGCAATGGCTATAGCTATATTTGGTTCAACAGGTTGAGCTGGCTGAGGGGGCTGCGGTGGTTGAACTGGTATGTTCTGAACAGGTTGTATAGACTGGAACGGGATCACTTGTGGTGGAGGCAGTGGTGCTGGTAAAGCTTGTGCTGTTTGAATAAAAACTGGAGGTGCTGGTGCAACTGGAACTAAAGGAGGTGCTCGAGCCACAGGAATGAATGCTGGTGCTGGAGCCACGGCAACCGCTGGTGGAGCGGCGACCAAGCGATTAAAAGTCCTTTCAAAGTATTGTGAACTAGCTGCTGTCACCACTGGCGCACTGCCTATTGGTGCTTCAAGATGATGCACTCCAGAACTATGCACGACGCTGCATATCGACGCAAGTGAGAACACCTGAAACCAACAAAATAATATATAAGACTTTGTAAAAGTGAAATTCGTCAAATGTAAATTAATTCAATGAATTATGGCTTTACCGTCAAGAGCATATTGAAGTCCCCTCGCATGACCGCTTTTAAAATTATAATGCGGGCGTTAGAATATGGTGCCCTCGCTTTTATATAGGTGTAACAAATTTTGCATCGTGGTGTGGCAACGAAGCGGGTGTCTTGGAATACCTAATGGTCCAATGGGTAAGGACGCGGACCTTGATGGACACAAAAATCGTATTGTAAACGTCCAAAGAATAATAAACGATGGGCACTTTGGAAAGTACCGCCCCAACTGGCAATTATCGATTTAACCTATTAACACCCTTTACAGTAATTGAGTGTTACATCGCTGTTTCAAAATGTGCGAATGACCATCTAGCTTAAATAATTAAGCGTGATGATTTATTAGTTTATCTATCTATGGAAATTTGTGTCTCAGAATCTTGTATTGAGTAAAGTAACAATAATCATCAGATTGTCTCCGTCGATATTGCGTATATGTGAACACGTGATCAATTCTCAAATAGAAAAAACGCTTCGAACTGCAAAAATGAACTGTCCCAAACATCCAACAAACAAAAGTCCACCAAATAAGGTTGAACACGTGACTTCTATTTTATCGCCTGGTGAAAATGTGAATACATCACACCGTGACCAAACATTCTGATTCTGATGTAAAGTAGCTTTGTAATAAAGTCTGTAATATTGTTTCTGAAACATGTCATGTTAAATGATAAGGGCTCGAAGCAATTGAATAATACCCGGCTATGATTTTCTGTTCGTAAACACTGCAGAGCAAATGTTTGACATTAAATGTTTCTTGTTATCGTCAGACTCTAGAATAATGGCTAGTTAGAAACGCCTGAATATTTGAGTACGGTTTCGCTTTGTTTCTCGCTGCTTAACTTTATTAGGCGTATAATAGCGAACAATAAATATATTTTTATTGGAAAATTTCCCAAAAAGTACTTGTATGGTTTGAGTTACCTTCAGAAGTGGAGTTAGTTATTTTTCCTATTAATAAACTGGCAAAACATTACTAAACATTTTGTTATTGCACTGTGATATTGGGTTTTGTACGGAATGAACCTTTTTATAAACTTTCATTCTAACTGTCTATATCGAAGCTTAGATGGTTTTTTTGGTAATATATTAACAAGACATATAATTATACAGGTTTATCTGTTTGTCCTGTGCTAAGCCCAAAGGGGATTTTTTAATATAAATAATGATGATATAAATTTTACATCATCATTACGAATAACTTTTAGGCGCCGATACAGAATCAGGTCCATACAAAATTGCCAATTGAAATCTACAAAATTTATCAAACAGCTGATTTTATCTGCGAATTCCAGGTTGGCTCTATAGTGGGTAAAAGTTATACATAATGATTCATTTATTTACTCATTGCGGCTTAGTACCTCAGTTCTGGATAACCAGCTTTCCCCGGGCAGTAGGGGTTTTAGCAGTAGGTTGAGTAGGCCGAAAGCGGCAGAAATTAATGAAAGAAAAATAATTTCTAACATAATTGACTTGAAAATGGGAAGACTTGCCTTTGCCGATAATGCAACTTTATTCACAAAAATTGTAACTATAGATTTCGAATTGTTGAAGGTCGGTATCCAAAATATTTGTTCCCGAATTGGTGGCTAATGTATGCTACTAAATAATATAATTATGGTACGTAGATAATCTAAAAATACCAATTGTTTAAACGGTCTAAAATAGAAGTAAATAGGTAATTAGGTAAACATACTGCCTAATAAAATCCTTAAATCGGTGAAATCTTGTCGGAGATGAATGATAAAATTTTCTTTTAATTTTTCTTTACATATAGGAATTTAATATTTTCCAATAACTTGCTGTATAAATAATTTGGCTAATTTTACACTTACCAAACTTGTTTAAAAACGCCTTTTGCATCAAGTATCCTACGTCATCGTTGGAAAACTCTACGTAAACTTTCAAAAGACGATTAGTAACAGTATTTAGAAAATAGTAACTAATTATTCGTTAGTTCCTAAATGTAGTCAGCATCATGTGCCCATACCTATATCAACTCGTAACATCTTACATTGCTTTATAAATGTTGTCTTCGTTTATTATGCTGATTATTTACATAAGACCACAATATAATGACTCGGATCCGCAATAGGAATTTAAAGAAAAAACGCTACTGCATAAGTTCGTATAGGCCGGGTGGCCAGCCCTGATGTCAGAGTTTTAAGTCCGCCTGAAGGCCTCTGACATGGCTAAACGGTTAGTACGACCGGTATCTACAATTTAACCTGTCATCCGAGCCACGGTAGAGCTCAGTCGGAAAATGCCACCCGCGGTCACCCATCCAAATACTGACCGTGCGGAACGTTGCTTAATTTCGGTGATCGCTAACAAACACCAGTCACAATCAAACTACGCTACGAGCGCTGCATAGTACTATCATTATTTTTTGTCCTCAGTCATACTTCACATAACTTTTCTATACTTAACCTAATGAACTGTTTGTCTAATGTGTAAGCGTAGATATTTCTTTGTTAAATCTGTGTGTCTGAATCAATCAAGGAGAGAAATTACATGATATTGAGCGTTAAAAATGCGTGTCACTTAATTTTGAGTAGGTACGACATAGTTCAAGTAGATTTTTAAAAACAATCATTAATAAGTTATAAATAAATAAAATTCGCAAGTTAGTGTACACCGAAGTTATCCTTTCAAGGTTTTAAAGGAATTTTCCTCCTTTCTGATTTAAGCATTATTTTATTGGTTGTTCAGAATGCCTAAACCTTTGTAAATGTTTGTCGACTGCATATTTTGTCTATGACAATTATTAGTCTCCAAAATGATTATTGTAATATTTATTACACCTACTAGATATTTTAAATATTATACTTTCTATTGAGAACTCGGTTGTTGAAGTCGTTGACTCGTAAGTCTACCTAGGACATGTAGTCTAGTTAGGTAGGTCCGACTTCAAGAGAGGTCAATCGTCGAATCCTGGCTGGGCAGCGTTCGGAAAATTGCGCAATGTTTTCTCGTCCGACACACCTAGAAACACTGTACAACTCCACTAACTCGCACTGGATTAGCGTAGCTGATATGACCAAATAGCTCTTTGTTAATAGGCCTACCTATGTTTGGCAGTAGAATTAAAAATTCCACAGTACTATGGAACTATACATAAACTAATGAACGCGGTATAAATTTATCATTTATTCATAATATCACAATTTCTTTGATCATCGGTCAGAAGTTCTCAAACGGCAACAATAGGGGCGGAGGCAGCGACGTAGGGGGCAGCAGCGGCAATGTATGGCGACGCAGCAGCGACGTAGGGGGCAGCCGCGGCAACGTAAGGCGCAGCAGGGGCGACGTAAGACGCAGCAGGAGCGACGTAAGACGCAGCAGGGGCGACGTAAGCGGCGGCGGGGGCGGCGACGTAAGCAGCGAGGCCGTTGTTGATGCGGTGGAAGTATTGAGAGCTGGTGGCGGTGACCACGGCCGCGGGGGCTGCGGCTACGAGGGGGGCGCTCACCAACGCGGGCTTGGCAGCTGAGATGGCGACTAGCGCAGACAGGACGAACACCTGAAATTAACCAAAGACAACGTTTTATTTATTTATCCAGTACTGGGTGAATATGGCTTAATCGCCCTGTATGGGTAGGGCTATGTTCAGCGTAGCGTTTTAAGTACATGTGTACTGTGTATTAAAAATCACAACATGTCGGTAAAATAGTGTTGTTGCTATAAGAATTTTGCTTTATGTACTATAATTGGGGATACTATTGTTAGAAACGAGTATGTTCAGAATCAAGTAGGTGATTTTCTATTGTTTGGAACTTTAGTTGACAGTTACGAAATTCATGCCTTAGGCAGGAGGTCACATAGGGACAAACTACTCATTGTATGAATGGCGAAGTAAAAACTATGGAACGTATTAGTAAATAAGTACTCCTCCTTATTCTGTGATAGACTTTGTTCAAAAAGAAAACCGTCGTAGCGTTACGGTGAACTAACAATGAGATCTTACAGCAGCCATGTTACCGACCACTTGGTAGACGCGGATCTACTGATGAAAACCGAATTGGTGTCTAACATAATAATATTATGTATCAAACACTTTAGTTGCAGAGTCTTGCTAACGAAAGTTGATACTGACAAAGCGCGGCAAATTTAAAAAAAATCAGTATGGCAGCCCTAAACTGAGAGCGAATCACTTTCTCTCACTCACACGATGTAGCATTGTTACCATACTGCGATTTTGATTCTTCCAAATCTTTGGGGGAATCGCAAAAAAATCTTTTTTCAAGCTTTAACTTGTCGTGTAGGAGTTTTATATTCATTACGTTAATAATTTTTTGTTTTTGGACGTTATTATTAAGCCAAATTGAGGCTTCGCATTGCTCTCCAAATGATCCAAATGATTTCAACGCGTACCTATCTACTTCGTTACGATGAAGATTATAATAATATAATTAATAATTTTGTTCAGTTTAGTACATGAAGTTTGAAAAAGTTTTTAATACAAGGTCAAATACCCCAATTTAAAGGTAAGTCCACGATGGTAGAGCACCGTGTGTTGTCATTTAAAAAGTTTGCAAAAATTCCAGTATCAACTTTCGTTAGCCAGACTCTACTAGCAATGACAGAGCAGTGTTGTCAACGTAACAAAATTAGTAAAATGGCACACGGGCGACCTCACCTACGACGTTTCTCCTTTTGCACAAACTTTAGGGGTAAAAATAGCAAAATTTCTAAATATTCTAAGGTGGTGGAAAAATGAATAATTTTATTTTGTCAAAATATTTCAAAGCAAATGGTGAGATACTTACAATCTTTATCATTTTGCTTGTTTGTTTGTTCTGTACTGTTGGGACAGGACTCGTGCTGATTGCCAGAGATGCTCAACATTTTATACGCCTCAGACATTATTGTTGTGCAATACTGGGCCAAAGTTGGCCGAGTCTCTGGCATTGGATGATGCGTGATGAGAATCAAACGTGGACATTGCTGCGCGTACCTTCACTAGATTAATGACTGCACATACAAATCAAGTGCTCCGTGAGTGCGTCACTGTCAGTTTTCGAAGGATACGCTATCTACATTCTAATTACTGACTGACCACTACTTCGTGGAATGATGGAGTTTTCCTGTTATTTAAATTTATTGATTCTTATGGGAATTTTCTTTTGTGATGAAAATGTGATGAATGTGTGTTTGCTCTGTATCTGGATGTCATTTAGGTACTATTTACATAAGTATGTATTTAAAATAATATGGATATGTAGTATATATAGTCTCTGGCAGCCATATCACAAGCTTTGCTTAGTTTGGGGTCAGAGATCGTGTGAAATATATCCCCTAATATTTAATATATATAAAAAATTACAAAGTTGGTATATGAAACTACTGTTTTACTGTCGAAACCGGTTTTGTCGGTTTCTTGCCTATGCCTACCAGCTGATTCTGAGTGGTCGTGCGTACTGAAATCTTTTGTGTAAATGTTGATTTGTAAGATAGTAATTATATTATAATTTAAGTTAATATTTAAGCGAGAACAATTTTGTCTAGACAAACCAATTTTAGGTTTTAAGACAATGTAATAAGTTGTAATATGTGTTATAATTATGAATATGAATAAAAAAAAAATGGTATAATAGGTAACGCATTAATAAATGCCTCAGAGGCGCTATCGTTGAGCTTATAGGCTGTCGAGACCGATTATGAGTAGGAGCGAGCACTGAAAGTGTCTGTTAGTGGGAACTATAATCATTTAAGTCAAGAATTATATACGTTATTTTTGGGACAAGATAATAAAATCATAAGCACAAAAAAAAGTTCGAAACATTACATAAATTGACCTCCCGGTAGAGCAAATGTCTATTGGCGGCGGAGCTTTTTAACCGACTACCAAAAAGGAGAAGGTTCTATTTTATGTGTACTTGTACATGTATTGTATGTGTTCTATTTGTTATTGTGTTATGTGGGCAAAACTGCAAAAGACTAAAATGGAAATGGGCCGGCCACATAGCACGCATGAATGATAAATGGGCAAATAAGATAACAATGTGGAACGGTCTCACAGGCATGGATAGTAGAGGCAGACCAGCGGAGCGATGAGCTTGACAAAATCGTAAGACTAACAGGAAGAGACTGGTTAGCAGAAGCAAACAACAGAAAAATGTGGAGAAAAGCGGAGGAGGCCATTACTCGTTGAAAAGTCCTTAATATTTGCCACTTATAATTGGTTTATTTTTTATAATATGGTTAAATTTGCATGCTCGAGTTAAATTAATGAACTAACATTTAAAATAACATTTTTACTAAGGTAAATAAAAAGCTATTTTCGTAAATAATTTTCTGTTTAAATATGAACTGAAACTTGCAAATGTGCAAGTGAGGTAACTGTGGCCGGCTGAAAAGCTGTTAAGACGATTGTGATGTGCCAACTTGCCCATTCAAAAACAATAACCTGTTATCTAGGGTACTTCCCGTTGAAATAGAACTATGAAATTTGGCGAGAAGCGTTGTCTTAGAGTACATATATAGGAATACATAAGTCTGAAAACTGTACATTTTTATTTAAATCAGAAAAAAATAATACCTCAAAATTCACAAAATATGTGTTCAAAATTCAAAGTTATTAAATAGTATCATGTAAGGTATCATATAAAAGAGGTTCATTAGCACATGCTAAAACAGGTTTTTAATTATTTTATCAATGAGTATTTGTGATGCCAAGAAAAGTAAAAAAAAAAAAAAAAACTTATCGATCTCTTATCTTGTGAAATTTTCTGCATTCTTCTTTTCTGTCCGGTTTTATTTTTCATGTAATCAGCACTTCAATCGCTAGGCTTATATACGTCTTAGTTTTACAGTTTTTTAAATGACCTTAAAGTTATAAGCTTTTCAAAAAACCATATTTTTACGCAAAGTTTTGGCTGAATAGTACAATATATAAATTAAAAAATAAACACCTTTTCTGAAAGATATAAGACGTACGAGCGTGCAATATTTCTTACTTAAGCGATTGACACCAAAAAACAGAATTACAATTTGTTACAATTTAAGGGGTGAAAAGAGTTTTCTCCCGAAACCTAAATTTTATCAAGCATGTACTGTGAATTTTCTTGATGTTCTACAGAAAACGCGAAAACACTGGTTGATTCACGATCCTCCTAACTGTTCTAAACAATCGTAGGTAAGGTAAGTCACGCGCCGTCAACCAGTCGCCTCGTGATACATTTTTCGTCAAATTAATATTTCTCTCGATGAAGTAAACTTGTTTAATTTGTTTTGATGTAATTCACGTTTTCTTGGAGTTTTACTAATGGCATATATTTGAATGGTTCGCTGTAAATACAGTTTGATCAGCAACGAAACAATTTAACTAATATCCAATAAAATGGATCATAAAAGCCATAAAACGAGTTTAATCCATGAATTTATAATATCCATAACAGTATAGTATACAAAAAAATTAGTCCGTAAGAGTTACACCCTATTATTTAGTCATAGTACCTATTGTGTAGTTTGACTAGGTGTTCGTCAGCGATCACCGAAGTTAAGCGTTCGACACGGTCAGTCTTCAACTGTGTGACCATCTATCCATCCATCCATCAGCCATAAGCAGTCCACTGCTGGACATAGGCCTCCCCTATGGATCTACAATAAGACCGGTTGGTAGCGGCTTGCATCCAGCGCGATCCTGCGGTCTTAATGAGGTCATCCGTCCACCTTGTGGGTGGACGTCCTGAGCTTGCCGGTACGTGGTCTCCACTCGAGAACTTTTCGATCCCATCGGTCATCAGTCCTTCTCGCTATGTGCCCCGCCCATTGCCATTTCAACTTGCCAATCCGTTGGGCTATGTCGGTAACTTTGGTTCTTTGACGTATCTCATCCTCTCCTCATTTCTGATTCGATCTCGCAGAGAGCATTTTTTAAACAATATTTTTTTGGTAACATAATTTGACTTAGAACTAGTAACTATTGTTAGCTGAATGGTATAGTGCTCCGATAGCGTCACTAAGATTCTAGTTGGACACTCAGATGATACAGTATTGGACAATAATACGGATATCCAATATCTCGGCAGTCATTATAAATCTTAGGTACTTACAAGGCTTGCTCCAAACTACTGGCTTATCGAAGTTGTATCACACTCACCCACACACCATCGATCACTATCACAGACTGGCACTCCAGCCCGTCGCCCAAACCATCTCTCTGTCTACCCTCATTCTATCTACTCCACACCGTCGCAATACCGAAGTGAGTTTCGTGAATCGAAAGTTTTCTAGAGGTGGAATACCTAAAACCAAATTTTATTGCTGACCATTTAAATTAGAGGTTTGACTGATTGCAATCCTATTAAAACAATTAAGAAAGTTCATGTTGGAGGCGTTAAGGGATAAAACGTGACGGCTAATCAAATATTTTTTCAGAAAGGCCGTATTGTGATCAATAGATAGATAAACAAAAATGAAACCGATATTTTTTAGGCGGTTGTGTGGATGGCATTGTTAATTGGATTTGAACAGTCAAATAAACTATGTCTTACTGGAACATTTATGGAAAAAAAGGATATAAATATTGGAGGTAGTACAAGTAGACAGATTTTTTTAGGGTTCCGTAGTAAAATAAAAACATTGTTAAATAATTTAAAAAGTAAGAGAAGGCGAGATGTGCATGTATAAAGAGTGAACAGGACGCTACTACTACGCACGGCCTAGACGTTGAGGTCAGACAAAAAAACTACTGTTGAATTTTTGATGAGATACTTTAGTAAATCAACATATTTATGAACTATTATCCATTTTCTATCACTTCTATTAGCATTATGCAGGTTTTTACTATTATCTAGAGTCTGAATATGATGAAAACATAAACATCTTTTGTCTCACACCCTATACGCTAGAGTCTGGCCAACGAAAGCTGTCCACGTATTATTTTCAGAAGTTTTGAAATGGCAATAATTTAAGACTGTCAAAATTGACACTTTGACGTTTCGTACGAACGAAAATGAACTTGAACCATTCATAATACATGTTGGGGACAGTAGCAGTAGCAGCGAAGAAAGCAATGAAGCTGATTCAATATCAGGTGTAGA
This sequence comes from Hypomecis punctinalis, assembly GCA_949316475.1. NCBI lineage: Eukaryota > Metazoa > Arthropoda > Insecta > Lepidoptera > Geometridae > Hypomecis > Hypomecis punctinalis. Next base: position 12,101,179 of record OX438810.1, read on the forward strand.
GTTTTTGGAATCCGATTTTAACTATGACTCATAGCTCCTATATTTGTACGGCTCCTCGGGGTCCTCGACTGTACATAAATAATGGATTATTTGAAAATAATAAAAAGACATAATTAAAAGTAATCTTTTATTTGATATTCTTCATAATACATTCGAAAATTTCAACAACAGATGCTAACAAAACAAAACTTATACAACTCGAAAAAAATGTACTTGCTGAAAAATAAATAGTATCAACTCCGTTTATGCAGTGTATAGCCAGGGTTAACAGCTCTTGATTTTTTAAAATTCCCGCCTTTTTTCTTGGACACCTTTCGTTGGCCAGACTCTAGTAGCTTCTCTAGTACATACTTGCTCCACGTTTTGAAACCTTACTGTCGTAAGGTTTTGAAACTGTGTATTTAAGAGGTCGCTCCTGTACATGTAAAATGGGGATACAAATTATTTTTCAACCCCACCCCCTCATGAGGGGTTTTTAAAATGAATATAAGGTTTCCTAAACGATTTTTTGTCACATATATACCATTGGTGAGATATAGGTCGCTGAAATTTTAATTTTTAAACATGTTACGCACTTAGCTCAGAGGTCATTGAATCATACTTAATTACGTTTTTCTAGTAGTCAACCATCGAATGATATCGTAAAAATTGGTTTGTATCATCACCATGATCATCGTCACCGCCTACGGAAGCCTATCTCAATCAATGTCAAGTGCGTACTTACGTCACTTGAGAACTTATTATTAAGTTATAATTTAAGTGTGATTAGGACTTCAAGAATGAGCTGGATGCTCTTTTTACCTATTCAGAATTCCACTAACATTGTTTTTAACCGACGAACCACCGGAGGAGGTATACAATTCGACGCGTATATATATATTTTTTTATGTATAACCACGCAGAACATTTTTCATAGTAGTCCGATTTCAATAATTCTTTTTTTATTAGAAAGAATATACTTTGAAATTGCTTTCATTTAAATTTTATCGAAATCAGCTGCGCCATTTTTGATAAATCAAAAATAATGTGAAAAATGCTACATCGATGCGTGCGTAATCTTTGCGAACTAGCGTTCCTCCCCGGCTTCGCACAGGTGTATTATACATATAAACATTCCTCTTGAATTACTCTATTTAAAAAACTTGAAATGGAACAGTATCTACCGAGTACTGTACCAGCCTTTTTAGTAGTCCACTGCAGGACGTAGGCCTACCCACGAAGGGCGATCGGGCCATATCCACCACGCGGGCCCAGTGCGGGTTGGTGGATTCACATACGCCATCGAATTTTTTCTACGGACGTATTGCAGGTTGCCTCACGATGTTTTCCTTCACCGAAAAGCCTGTGGTGTGAAATTCCGTACATAAACTCCAAAGAACTCATTGGTACGGGACCGGGGATTCGAATCCACGACCTCACGATTGTAAGGCGGGTGTCACTACCTCTTGACCACCACGGCTTCCACCGATCTACCGAATATAATTACGAGATACGATTATTATAGTCCTTGAGTTTACTGCATAAATGCCGTAGAGAACGTAGAGAAACAAAACACAATCGTGACTTGGGCAGACCCCTTGTTTTCTTTCATTTACAACAGCACAATATAGATACGTTAATAATTTTGCCACCAACTACATTATCCACCATTTTTTTAAATGTTTTGATCTTTTAATCCTGTGTACCATATGTTATAGCTTGTTTTGTTCTTTTCTAAGCGAATATGGAATGCAAAGAGCTCTCAGTCTACAATGTTCTGCCTAGCATTGACGTATCTATAAATTTTCTTCAAGGGAAGGGAAAACAGCTGTCTACTTTTATCCACCCCAGAAAAAAAAACCTTGTACCTAATGGACTTTCAAGTTTCATGAGGTGGGCAGAAAAATTCCTGGAGTGGTCACTCCTTCCCCCACCCATGCCCCTACCTTTTTTATACGAGGGGGAAATCTTCGGAAGAAGCCCGACTGCTTTGGGGTGCAGTCGGGTTATGTGGGATTGTAAAAACCAACCCACTAAAACCCCCTCGGTGGCCTGCCTTTGTGTCTTTCTTGGGAGCTCCGGTAACTCCAAAAGGAAAGCACCGGTGCTCCCAGCACCCTATGTGACGAGTTACCTGGTACTAGGACCAGGCCTATGCGATCCTCTACGACGGCGTTGCCACACACGCTGTCGCCCTCCCCGGGCCCGTTTAAGTGGACGGCCAGAGCCCCAACTCTGACCATCTACGAACCCAGAGGTTCCCTTTTAGTAGGCTCTTTTTACAGAAAAGAATAAACTGATAACTCCCGGGATTCGGACCTGGTGTTCTAAATTAGAATCCAGGGTATTTCAATAGACAATAGACAGTTCTTTATTAAGACAAAAATAAAATCAAATACAAAGCAAACAACACAGCAAAACAAAACAAAATAAACATCATAAGCAATTACTCTTAATTATTCTACAATGATATCCTACTTAATTACTTAATTTTATTTTTGTCACAACCCGGTCCCACCTCAGCATAATGCTGGTTGTGGACCAACCAGCGCTGATCTTCCGGAAGGACCGGCAGGTGACGTCTCATGCGAAAATTAAAAAACAATAAGGCTATTGTTGTAGCAACAGCGTGCAAACATAATTAAAATAAAACATAACATTATCGATTTTAGAAAATATGATGTTCGCGCCACGCCAAAACCCGATGCGACATGTCAACTGACATTAGCTGAAAATTGACAGTGACGCACCCCGACCATGACGTGACGCGAGTCGCAATCAATCAGATCTATTTACAATTTCACATTCTTCGTGAATCGAATTTTTACAACAAATTACTAAAATTTTAAGGACTACAAAGAGAAGCATGTTTGTTTTTACAAACAAAAAAGGCTACTTAATGTTAAAAAAAAAACTAAAATTAAAAAACAGAAAAATTGCAGTGGTAAGTAAGACTTATCATTTTTACGCTTAATAGGTACATTCTCGTGATTGTCTAGCGGGGCAAGCATACGACCACGATTCAAAGAATTATTTCTCGATATTTCTACAATATAGCAATAATTCGATATTTCGGGCGACGTTAACATGACTACGCAACGGAATGAAGACATATCGTGAGTGTTTATTGGCTGTAGCAGTCTTGTCGAGAATCTCTAACATGTGCAAGCGAAATTTGTCGAATTTTGACATTACTTCACGAGTATTTTTTCGTCCTTGTTTTTGAGGCCGAAATACGCAGAAATAAAAGGTTGAACAAATATTTTCTTAAAATTAAAATAAAATAACGAAGTTCGTCGTCATTTTCAGTCGGTGGATGACGTGAGAAATGTAAAGAAATTATAGAATATTCAATTTATCATCAGTAGGCTGTCCACTGCAGAACCTCGGCCTCCCCTATAAATTTCCAATTAGGCCGGTTGGAAGCGACTTGTATCCAACGCGTTTCTGTGATCTTTATGATATTGTCAGTCTAACTAGTCGGTGGATGTTCTACGCTGCGTTTGCTGGTCAGTGGTCTCCATTGGAGAACTTTACAGCCCCATCGGCTATCTGTTCTTCGAACTATGTGCCACTGCCTCTTTAACTTACTAATCCACTGGGCTATGTCAGTAACTTTGGTTCCTCTGCAGATCAATCTCGCAGAGAGACACCAAGCATAGCCCTCTCTATAGCACATTAGGTTAACTTGAGTTTATTTATAAGACCCACAGTAAAATACCACGTTTACTGTACGTTTACCACTGACAATACACAACTGTCAAAAACTTACACGAAAACGGAATTAAATTTACACTTTAAAATAAATAAATGATTTTAAGAATCTTCCGTTCGCCGTAGTATTATTATAATTATCTTCTTTGCCACAAGTGACAGAGCGCCATCTATCCGCAAGTCCGGAAGTGACACGGGGCGGGGCCCGCCGCGAATATGCCCCAATCACAGAGATTTGTAAATCCGAACGACATTATCCAGTTAAATTTGAATGGTCTTTACAAATATTATGCGAATACGAAATATGAGGATATCAGATTTTGCCGTATTACTTATTACTCGGATCTATTCAATATTACTTATCTTGTATCGAATACCATTATATCAACCGCACGCTTAAATTACCAGTGTAACATCTGTTTCTTGTGACGATTTAGCCCGAAATAGCATCAAAATAGAAATTTAATTTCGTTATTGCGCATCTTAGCTGGATAGGTCTAGGTTAGGTTAGCGCAATATGCAATATGTCTCTCATATAGCGCTCGTGTCGTTTCTCAATTGTTCCTGGCTCTTTTGATGCTTATAAAATAATTCTTTGAGTTTGAGTCTGAAACAATGTATACTTTGCAGGTTCCGAATGGGTGGAGGAAGGTTATTCCAGATTTTACTGGCTGAGTACTTGAAAGAGCCTCTAAAAGAAGCAGAGCTATGCCGTTGTATGATAAGCTGCGTAGTACACTGGCGAGGTTTCCGAGCCGTCTTCCAAGATAGCTTTTCATATAAATAAGGTGGGTTTTTATACTTGACAATGCCAAACATTAGACACGCCATGTGAAGTTTACGGCGATGTACCATTTTTAAAAGAGAATGCTTGTTTAGAAAAGGAGTTACGTGTGATCTTGATGGAATCTGAAAACAAAATCGAGCACAAGCATTTTGGACTCGTTGTATAAGCCTTTTTGTTTTACATAACAACCGTGGACCATAGACTGTATCCATGTAATTTAATTTTGACAGAATCAAAGATTCAACCAGTTGCACACGCAGTTCTTCTCTCAGGTAGAATCGTATATTATATAAAACTCTAAGCTTATAAAAACAGTTTTTAACGCAGTTGCCCACATGCTTCTCATAACGCAGCCCAGTATCCATGAGCAGACCGAGATTTCTCGCCTCAAAGACACGCTCGACATGCTCACCCATAATTGTAATACTTTTCGTTGGGGTAAGACAATTAAGCTGGTGCTTAGACCCGAATACTAAATATTTTGTTTTTGCAGGATTAAGCAACAAGCAGTTATCTGAGGACCAAGTTGATATTCGTGCAAGATCGTCATTAAGATCGTCAATGGCATTATCAATGTCTTGTGGCTTGCATGAAATGTAAATCTGAATGTCATCAGCATACATATGGAATTTGCAGTGCTTAATATGCTTTACAACATCGACGGAATATAAGGTAAACAGGACAGGGCCCCCGATAGAGCCTTGCGGCACCCCTCTTTTTACTTCCATTTTACTCGATGAAAGCGATGAACCGTCATTACTGCTTATTTTTACTGACTGAGAACGGTTAGATTGATAGCTGCCGAACCACTGTTTAGCCTCACAATCAAAACCATAGTAAGTTTCTTTTGCCAGAAGAAGATTTATATCCAAGGAATCAAATGCGCGTGAAAAATCTAGCAACACCAGTATAGTACACATACCTTTGTCCTGCGCATCAAGGATGTTATCTGTAACATCAAGAAGAGCGGTAGTGGTGCTGCGACCCTTTCTAAACCCGGATTGTAAGTCTGGAAGAATATGATTTTGTTCTAGAAATTTAGTCAACTGCATAAAAACCGCTTTCTCTAATATCTTAGATAAACATGGCAGAATACTAATTGGCCTAAGATCCTTTAAATCTACAGGATTACTTATTTTGGGTAGAGGCCGTACAATTGCATGCTTCCATGTATTTGGGAATGTATGTGTAGCAATAGAAGTATTTATTAGTGCCAGTAAACACTCCATTGAATATGGGAATGTGAGTAACAACATATCTAAACTGATAGAGTCGCTGCCTTCAGCATTCGATTTCAAGGATTTGATAATGTTAATAAGTTGGACTAGGCTAATTTGCTCAATATGAAAAATTGCATCGCTGTATCTATTACTTTCAAAGTATGTTAAATTAGAACTAGAAGTATCTGGAATGCCAGGAATGTTTAAAAAATGGTTGTTAATTATATCAGGGTTGTTAAAATAAGGTGGCAACTCAATATCATTTGTTGGCAATATATTCTTTTTAAGATTTTTCCAAAGCTGTTTAGGATTGTGTAGGTTATTATCAATATTATGTTTAAAATAAGCAGATTTTTCATGAAATAGCGCATTATTGACAGTGGATTTTAAGCATTTATAGTATTTTTTTTTAATCTCAGATTTGGTTCGTTGATAGTCAGTGGCAGCTCTATTTCGTAACTTCATCATCACCTTTACAGTATCAGTAATCCACGGGTGGGATCGCTTTCTAACTGTGACAGTCTTAAGTGGTGCATGACGATCAAAAATAGTCAGGATATTCTGGCTAAATTGTGCTACCATACTGTCAACATCAGAAAGCTTCGCGATATGGTCCCAGTCTATGGCCTGAAGGTCAGCATTAAAAACATCCATACATATGCTATTTTTAGACCTGTATGTTATTGTGCGAGGACTAACCTTTGGTTTTTTAATGTTAAACTCACACTCTACTAGACAGTGTCCAGTGAGAGTTCCCACAAGATCTAAATTTACTTTATTTACACACAAGTCAGTGCAGACCACATCAATAAGAGTTTCACTACTGTCGGTGAAATGAGTGGGTTCAGTGACCACTTGATGCAAATTAAAACATGTCAGAAAAGACCTAAACTGTATTGTAAAAGGGTCATTTGTATGTAAATAATTGATATTAAAATCACCCAATAAGATAAGGTGATGAAATTGGGGACTAGCACTAATGGAGTCGGTTAATGCATCGAAAAATAAATCTACTCCTACCCAGCGCGGCCTGTATCCTGTACCTACCAATATTTTCTTACCGTTTACAGTTAACCTGAGCCACATCTGCTCTACCGCCGCATGGAGCGGATCTACGGGGTGGCTCCACGTGCGAGCAAGGACCCCCTGCCTGACGTAGAAGCCCACTCCTCCGCCGCGAGCCCGGAAGCGGCGCGAGCGCGGGACGTGCCTCAGGCGATACCCCGGGATGTCAGGGGCGCGCCCTTCCTCTCCGGCCGAGAGCCATGTTTCATTTAAAGCCAATATGTCCACTCCGCTTTGAGTTACCGATGCAATAATATTGTCGTGGTTGGTCCCAAGGGAACCTGCATTGTACAGTCCAACTTTGAATTTTTTAATTACCATTGTTATACAGTATTATTACATTGAGAAACGACAAATACAACTTGAGCACAGAAGATGTGTTTGAATTATAGTATGCTAAGCTTTTTTGACCAATTCTATATCCACAACATGTAATTATAACATACACTGTAGAAATACCTTTAGTTACATGCAATGAACCCACTATTAGTGAGTATCCTGGGTGACCAACGGCGCGCCGCAAAAAACCTTCTTGAGATCCGCCTCCGTTCTAACACGAAACGAAGCCTTTCCCGTCTCCCGCCGGAGGAGGATTCGCCCGTCCCGCGTCCACGCAAACCTCCAACCATGGGACCGGCCCTCTTCGCGGGCCCTGAAGAAGAGCGCCTTATTATATTTTGTGAGACGCTCATTGACGTAAAACCGCGCCGGAGCAGCACTGAGGTCCAGGCCGGCTGTCGTGGCGCCACGCCGCACGCGTGCCGCCTGCAAGAAAGCGTCGCGCATCTGACGGCGAGCCAAGCAAACAAGAAGTGGCCGCGGTTTCGACGGCGCGGCCGGCTCGGCACCAGAGGGCGCGCGACGTGCGCCAGCCCGTTCTACTGATACAACATCTCGCTTGTCAAAGGATACGCCGAGCTTTTCCGCTATGCGGCCCACCAAATGCGCCGCGCTTTCCCCGGGCTCCTCCGGAATCCCGCTAATCTCCACATCGTTGCTGTAGCTGTCCTGGATACGATCATTTATTTCTAGCTTCAGCTGTTCGATTGTGGCAAGCAAGCTGCATACGTCCGGCCCCGGTTGCTGTTCGGCATACTTAGCCTCGAGCCCATCCACGCGCGCCTCCAAGCTGTCTATCCTCCCTCGCATACCTTCTACAGCACTCCGGACGGCGCTTACATCATCTCTCAAGACACCAAACTTATCATGAAGCGATTGCATGTCGCTGCGCATCAGCTTCATTTCCTTCAAAATCTCTGCATTCACATCTAGGGCCGCAACATCCTGTACAGGGGTGTAGTCCGCCCGCTCACCTCGCACTGGGCGCTCGGAGTTGTCCTTTCGAGGGGTTTTGGCCTTACACTCGGGACATATCCATGAGGACGCAATTTGCGCATCTTTAGGAATTTTTACACAGCCCCTATGGTAGAAATTGATGCATGACGAGCATTTAGCGCCATCTGCCGCACTCGCAAAACGGCCACATCCATTGCATTTGCTTGACATCGTTATATCAATACAGCGTTACAAAAACTCGAACCCAAATATTGACCAACAGCTTAATTACGGGCAAGACCGATAGAGGGCGCTGTTTACAATTTAACCCTAACAAAAAATGCGGGTTTGTGCAAAATATTGTCCACAACAGGGTCCAAGGTACCCACTTTGAACCCAAAAAACTAATTCAATCACTTAGCTGATACGATTAATCACTTGATATCTAGATAGCCTAGTGGCGCCACAGTACACCAACACTCACACAGATCCCCGGAATCAAGCGGAACGCGATTATGACACAGATGAGATGATATATACGGATATTTATTTATAAAATTTATCGAAAGGACTAGCACGTACTGTTGCAACAAAGTCTCGACGTCAACCCAATTCCGTACTAGGGTATTAGTCTTTACCCATGCATCTATAACTTTGGTGAAGTCTGGTCTTACACATAAAGAACTTTGTTTAATAGCTAGTTCTAAACAGTACAAATAATTCAAACAAGAAACTAACATAATATGTATTTACTTTGGCGTATGCAAAATGCAGATTGTTACGATTTGCTTTCAATCTCGCACCAAGTTAGATGTACAGTTATTTATTTACTGTATGTCACGTTGTCACGTTGCAAGTTGACTATTATGTTTGTTTGTTATTCCGTTGAAGTTTGCTGCATAGTGCAATTTCTTATGTAAGAATATACCCATAGGAAAATTTGAAACATTGAAAATTCCACTATACATCGCTGCCACAGAGGAGAAATTAGAAAACTAACATTTTGTTTCGCGTCTACGACAGAGATTACTTTACTTAGATAACTAAGAAATAAGTTATCTAATTTTGCCTCTACGGCAGCGCATTCTAAATCTCTTGTATTGCTATCATTAAGGTGGCATTTTTAACACGCTTTTATTAGTTTCACCTGTATGTTTGTAAACAACCCCTTTGAGCTCGATTTCGACCTACTTTGAGCGATCAGATTCAAACTTTGCACACCTATCAAAGACCGATGACAATACATTTATAAAAAAAAATTGACGTGTTTTTTTAAAACTATATTTATATTATTAAGTAGGTAACACTAAAATATGAAATATAAAAGACTTTACACAGAAAAAATCAAATTTACTCTGTGATATGAAACTACTTAATTTACTGATTTCAGAATAGGGAAGTTTCCTTTATCATAAAAACTAAAAATAATTATATACATTTAAGGACGTTAGAATTATATTAGACACAGTGAAAAAATTACTCGAATATCTTAATAAATGACAGAGTTATGGATGTCTAAACATGACCGCACGAAATCAAAAAACCTCGCGACGGATTTACGCGTGTGACGTCATTCGTTAGTTAGGTTAGGTTAGTTAGGTTTGGTTAGGCGGGAGTAAGGAAAAAAGGAAATAAAGTGCTTCATTCTATGCTGGGTATTTTTTTAAGCCACGAATACATTCTATAATATCATTGTACTTATCTTTATGTTATGATCAACATTTACTATGGGACTAACCTCCCAATATAACGAATAAAAAGTCAGCATTCCCATGATTTTGTCGTGAGTAAATGAACTTTATTTCTAAATGGAACAAGACTTGGCGTGTGTACCTACTGTTCTGCGGTTATTACATCTGTATATATTGACTAGTAGTTTTCCAAATAGTGGACCTCACAAGTATACATTTTGGTAAACATTTTCTGGTAAGTAATCAGTTTTCAAAAATGCACAACTTGCACAGGCAAAAATAATCATAATTACAATATTCTGTCTTAAAATATCATTGTAAATTATGACCAACTTTTACTATGGGACTAATCCCCTGTATAGGGTTATTCAAAACTTCTCAGCCTAATATTTGTTCTTATAAAGTCATTGTAGGTAATAGGTTTTTCAGGACTTATTTTTTAGTTCCGAAAATGACAGATGTTAAAGTGACAGCTGCCATTATATGGCGTATTATTATAGAATTCATACTAGAGTGGCATGACAGATGTCATCAGAAATGTAGATCTCGTTGAGCTCTATCAATTTTGTGCCTAAAGTAACGGTATAGAAACGACAGTTACGGAGATAAATTACATTAAAGAGCTGTCATCCGAAATATAGATATTGTTGAGTTCTATCACTTTTGTGAAGACAGCAATGGTCTAAAATCGTTAGTTACAGAAATAAATCGCATTTAAGTTTGACAGCTGTCACTTTGAGACCTGACATGTCATCCTAGTATGGATTCTAGAATTTGACAGTTGTCACTTTGTTCAGTCATTTTTAGGGTTTCGTAGTAAAACGAGGAACCCTTAAAACTTCGTTATGTCCGTGTAACGAACGGACGCCGTTTTCAGACCATATTAAAAACTTTCCCTGAAAATTATTTTGAGCACTGTGGAATCATAAATTTTAGAGCTACAAAGAAAAAATTGAATTTTTTAAACATTAGGGCTCATCGATTTTACATGTATATTTCATACAAACAAACAAACAATACCACTTTATTAGATAACCACATAACATAAAAAAATACAGGGACAAAACAATACAATTAATAGGTTTCTAACTGGTGGCCTTATCGCTTTAAGCGAATTCTCCCAGGCAACCAAGAATTCATACTAAATTACGTTTTCCTAGTAATCAACCATCTTAAAAATTGGTTTTTATCATCATCATAATCATCGTCACGTCTACGGAAGCCTATCATATGCATGTCTTGACACGCACTTGACAACTTATTGGGACTAGAAAATAAAAGCCTTGAAAAAAATTATCTAAATTATTTTATTAGAACATAATATATTACGCTTCACCAGTTCTAGCTAGCTAACCCTGTATAGGGGATCAGTCCCAAACTCTGACACCAGGGCTAGCCACCCGGCCTATACAAACTTACTTACGTAGTCCCATTATATACAATAATATCTTAGTAAAGAACCTTACCATTTTTATGATTAAGATTATATTTACCTGTGAAAGTTGTGCATTTTTGAGAACTTATTACAAGAAAATGTATACTTGCGAGGTCTACTGTTTGGAGAGCTACTAGTTAATGGTTACAGATGTAAAAACCGCAGTACACTAGACATATACACCAAGTCTTGTTCCATTTAGATATAAAGTTCATTTACTCACGACAAAATTATGGGAATGCTGACTTTTTATTCGTTATTTTGGGAGGTTAGTCCCATAGTAAATGTTGATCATAACATAAAGATAAGTACAATGATATTCTAGAACGTATTCGTGGCTTAGAAAAATACCCAGCATAGAGTGAAGTACTTTATTTCCTTTTTTCCTTACTCCCGCCTAACCCACGGCGCGGCTCTGAAGCCGAATGACGTCACACGCGTAAATCCGTCGCGAGGTTTTTTGATTTCGTGCGGTCATGTTTAGACATCCATAACTCCGTCATTTTTGAAGATAATTGAAAAATAAAAACACCATAATTTATTTCAGACTTAGTGTAATTTAATAAAAATAAAACTAGAAAACGGGAAACTTCCTTATTATTCTCATAGTAAAAGTTGTCATGACATCGTAGAATTTGCTAAATATAATCAGTGATGAAAGTAGGTACATAAGTAGGCACCTTTCTGAACTACCTACACAGTTTATTAATATTAAGTATAATGCTTAGTTTATTAGCATCGTTTAGGGACCATTGGGTAACTTATTATAAGCTTGTACGGTTTCATTTCTAACAAGCGAGCAACAATAGATTAGTACCATATCCCACGCAGGCAAATAATGACTGATTGTAGTGCAGGACGTTTGAATAGACTATACAATGGACAGTAAAACAAAACAAGATTTGGTAAGCGGTTACATAAATATCACATATGGGAGTTTCGACGTTATGCCCATTGTCAAGGGCCTAAAAGCTTTGCTACGCGAGTTAAAAAAAATGCTCTTAAGAACAATCGCAAAAAAACGGGGAATCCCTTGTGAACCGCGTTGTGTGATCAGGAATATTATTTCATAAACTTCCCCGAAGGCACAACAGCTAAATAAATGTCATTAATTTCAGTTTCTGATTGCACAACTAAGCTTAATTAGTAAGTTCAACCGTGTACAACACTTCAAATGATGACCTACTCCACGTCACACTAGTATTTCTTTAAACACAAAAAGTACAAATTCAAAAACGAAGACTTTCCGTAAATTTCTTCTAGGCTTGAAAATGTTGATATTTTGATTTGTACCAACAAGAGCTATTGAGTCGTTTCGGACGTAGTGCGAAACCGCTATAAACAAGCAACAAAAATATTATTAGAATTAAAATAAAACCTTTGACATTGAATCAGTTTAATAATGTCTCACCTAAAATTTTCCTGGATACGTACATTTTTTCTCCATTTAAAACTCTATTCTTAGTCTAAAGATCACGGTTAAAAGGAGAGCTAAATCTTTGATCCCTAGAAGTAGGTGTTGCTTACTTTCGCAGCCGAAAGCGTTATGCAGTTGGTCAAATATTTTAATAAGACTATAATTTATACCAACAGTGATGATGGCACTTTCTACTACACTACTTCACTGACACTCTATTTGATTCTATGTCTGCCGTCTAGTACGGTGACGGCTGTCTGTGACGGCTGGCTTCAAATATACACTTGCCTTCAGGGCTATGTGATAAAAAGCCCTGTACGGAGTTAAAAGGGAGCAATTATTAACAACTTTTGATATGGGGCCAATCCAGAATCACAACTCGGAATTGACAAAATATATGAAACACCGCCTTTGGGCAAATAGATAACCCTGTGTAAGTGCCCCATACACATATGTAAACATAACATCATAGATATCTAGCAAGCATGTTACAATCTAGACCATGGTCTATATTATACATATGTAGATTCTAGATATACACATCTCTGCTCAACACAAAGTAGCACGTGATAGGATCGCTAAATCAAAAAATGTCACTCCAAACAAGTTTTCCAGGTTGTAGGTATGCGACAGTTGTCTCTGTAATTTTATTATTACATTGTATTATTTAATGGCAAAGCCAAAACTGTACACAATTTACAGAGATACGTCGTGAACTACAGGCACAATTATTATTTAATTGTTCCAGATGTTTGTCTTTACGCTAGGGGTGATCTATTGTGTAACACACAGGTGGATGTCGTCATTGGGTGCGCTTGACACCTCTCGTCGGCACCAGCTGCTTCTAAAGGGAATGTTTTCGGGTTTGTTACGCATCTGTTGGCCTCTTCAAATAGTTTTGACATTGAAGTAATAAGCGTAATGTAGAGCAAGAGGGTAGTTTTGTACTGACAATTGGCGCTATTGGTTTCCCGCTATTTTGAGGCAATCGAAATGGCCTTGTCGTATTTGATTAGACTTTAGCTACGGTTTTAGTCTATGGCAGTGAGTTTGGAGTTTCAAATTTATCCAAGTGGCCGTATAGCCTTGATGGTGTAGTAGTATTGACACCCGCCTTACAATCGTGAGGTCGTGGGTTCAAATCCCGATTCCGTACCAATGAGTTCTTCGGAATTTAACACCATTGGTTTTCGGTGAAGGAAAACATCGTGAGGCAATCTGCATACGTCCGTAAAAGAAATTCGATGGCGGATGTCAATCCACTAACCAGCACTGGGCCAGCGTGGTGGATATGGCCAAAACACCTTTTGTGGGTAGGCCTACGTTCTGGAGTGACTATTAAAAAAAGGCTATCTTTGTAAACTTATCGAGTATACAGAAGATGTTTGTAAGTTTTAAAATATAATTATACTAATCTTTTATTTTTTTTAATACATTTCTCGACGCTGACTATAGCTATATTTTTTCAGCAAGTCAGGTTTATGTGCGGCAGTGGGATATCGCACTGCTGGGCATTGGCCGCTGCTATTACTTATCACACATCGCGGTCTTCTGCTAAGTTGATCCAGTCGGGCTCAAAAAAACTAAAATAACTACTCATCTACCTATGACTTGTGTATATTTTGTAACAAAGAAATACCATGATAAAATTCCATAAACTCTTAGCTAAAAATATCTAGTACTTAGTTATAAAAAAAGTTCTGGCGTCACAAGTTCTCTCTAGAGCTTTCAGTTTTCTTTCTTCCTGTCAAACATATAAAGTTTGACAGGGCTTCTGTAAGTAAAGTGCGTAGCGAAGAACAATAGTGTCGTAGAAGAATGCTCCACGTGTGCCTGTAGCGATACTGGATCACATGCTTGCGCAGTATATCTATGACTTGCAGACAAATCAACATCGGTTAGAGAAAAAACTAGTTTAGTGCGAGAGGGTTTAGACTTAGGGAGACTAGCTCGTAGCTTAGCTCAGCCCACTCTTTCAGTTGAAATGAAAGTGGAACATAGGCTTACGCGATGCAATACGTTAAGTTTTTAGAAAGATAATTAATTATACGGCGGCAGCGGCATTCATGGAAGACAGTTAAAAATTGTTGGTCTATAAAATTGTTAGAAGTACTGCAATAAACAAGTAATAGGCGAGCACAAATTAGTCATGTCACAAATCAGTTGTATAAAACTTCTAAATATTCTTAGTTGGATGTCTGTAAAGTCAGTTTACGGACAACAATTTTACGTGATAACGTCATAAGAAAACATTGTTGAATCAACCATTGAAACAAGCCGGATGCTAAGGCTGATCGTGCCTCTCTATCGCTTCTTCAGCGCTTTCGCTTGCTTGCTCGGCTCAGACGTTATCATGACATAAACTATTACGTGTTTAATATGACGTTTTCACTTATTCTACAAACTAACCTTCAGATGCTTTTCAAAAGGTAGAGAAGTAAAGTTCTAAACAACGGTGTTGATTTCTACTGAACAAAGGATTGTTGACGCAAGTACTCAAGGAGACGCGTGTATGGCAAACTTTCAGAGGGACCAACGCTGGACTAATATTATTATCAGACGTGCTGGTCTTTTTTAAATATAAGATGATAGGCGGGACGGCCTACGAGTTTGCTTGATTCCTGCTCGAGTGTTAAGGCGATTTTCATTTTTTGGATATATTTTGTCAAAACGTGCATAATATACTGAAAAATAAATGCGTCGAACAATTTTTGTAAATTCACTTATTTTGATAGAGCTGGGTTGAGTGGATTCAATATACACCATCGAATTTCTTCTACGGACATATACAGATTGCATCACGATGTTTTCCTTCATGGAAAATGCAGTGGTGTGAAGTTCCGTACAGAAATTGAACTCACTGGCACGGGACTGGGATTTAAAGACCCGACTTCACGACTTTTAGGCGGGTGTTACTACCAGTAGCCTACTACAATTTTTACAAAAAACACATCTATTATATAAAAGGCTTCCCTGACTGACTGACTGACAGACAGCCTACAGCCCAAACCGCTTCAAACATAATCTTGAAATTTGGAACATAGGTGCAATGTACGACGTAATGGAGCACTAAGGAAGAAAATTTTGAAAAATCGATCTCTAATGGGGTAAAACGGGCCCTTTTCATTTGTATGTAACTTTTTATTCCCTGTACCGAATGACTTGAAACTTTGTATACATGCTTTCCAAACAAAATAAAAGTTACATTTTTTCCTGTTTTTCCGAATTTTCCTCATGTAAGGGGTCAAATAAGGTCCCAACGTTGGTGAAAAAAGTGTCAATTACATCTAATCAGCTGAACGGTTATGGTTGAAATCTGGTATGAAGGAAGCACACAGTATGTTTCAATACAGGAACTAATAGTTTCCAGGAAAATCTATAGGGTTCCTTAGGGATGGCAAGAATTAATCAGTTTAGGCTACAACCCAAACCGCTAAGGATATAAATTTGAAATTTGGAATATACGTACATCATACGACATGATGAAGCACTCAGGATAAAAAACGTACCTAACTCTAAGTTACGGGGTAAAACGGGCCCTTTTCATTTGTATGTAACTTTTTATTCCCTCTACCGAATTACTTGAAACTTTGTATACATGCTTTCCAAATAAAATAAAAACATTTTTTCCTGTTTTTCCGAATTTTCTTCATGTAAGGGGTCAAATAAGGTCCCAAAGTTGGTGAAAAAAGTGTCAATTACATCCAACCAGCTGAACGGTTATGGTTGAAATCTGGTATAAAGGAAGCACACAGTATGTATCAATACAGGAACTAATAATATCCAGGAAAATATGTAGGGTACCTTAGGGATAGCAAAAATTAATCAGTTTAGGCTACAACCCAAATCGCTGAGGATAAAAACTTGAAATTTAGAATATTCGTACATCATACGACATAATGAAGCAATAAGGATGAAAAACGTACCCAACTCTAACTTACGGGGTAAAACGGGCCCTTTTTGTTTGCATGTAACTTTTTATTCCCTGAACCGATTGACATGAAACTTTGTATAGGTAGATGCTTTTGAGACCAAATAAAAAATATGTCTGTACTTGTTTTTCTGAATTTTCCTTAAAATAATCCTTAGAGGTCAGATACGTCCCAAAACTTCAATGCGCTTTTTTAAATAATATAGTATCTAGAATAAGATTAAGATAATGATTTATCCTTAAATGGGGCATAATGGGTCCCCAATAGTTTACGTTTTTTTTATTTTGTGAGCTATTGGCTCTTAAACTTAGCGCACATACGGATCAATATACGTATTTTACTATGGGATCAACCCTGACAAGCGAAAATTACCTACATTTTGTCGCGGGTCGATGAACTTTTTGTGTTGAACAGATGATTTTATTCACGTGATATTGGGGTTGATACCATTGTAAAAGTTAATCAAATTATGAGTATAATAGCATCGTAGAACATGCCTGACGTCTAGATATACACTATGTGTTTCTCAAATAAAATAAGATATAGGTACTTATGTGCCATTTTTTCATTTGCCTAGAAAATTTAATTTCTAATGACTTCACGAAACATGTCGAATACCTGTACCGGCCTTAATTAATAGTGCACTACTGAACATAGGCCTACCCGCGAAGGGTGGTTGGGTCATATCCATCACGCCGACCGAGCGCGGGTTGCTGAATCTACAAACGACATTGATTTTTTCGCTATGGACGTACCTATACAGGTTGCCTCAATGTTTTCCATCAATAAAAAGCCAGTAGTGTGAAATTCCTTACATAGTTACTCATACAATTATTATTATTGGCTCCCTCGGTGGCTCAGTCATTTGTGACCCTGGCTTCTGGGTCAAAGAGGCGTGGGTTCGATTCCTACCCAGGGCAAATATTTATGTGATGATCATATGTGTTTGCTTTGTGTCTGGGTGTTATTAATGTATTTTTATTTATTTATCACTTTCTTGCACACCATTTGTACAAAAGGAGGACTTGACGCTAAATAGCATTATCAGCCAGGTAACCAACAGGTACATGTATATGTATTATATCAGTCTCTGCTAGCCAAATCACAAGCTTTGCTTAGTCAGAGACCGTGTGTGAGATGTCCCCCAATATTTATTTTATATATTTATTTATATTATTGAGTTAATTTCAGAAATTTGGCAATTTATCATCCAAAAATTCACGTACTCCGTAATAAGCTTTAGATACAAGTAAATTAAATATCTAAATACTGAGACAATGCAGGCCAATCTGTGGGCTATTATCATTTTAGGCAAATACTGATACAATTCAGGCTAAACCGTAGGCATTATCCTTGCAAGTAATACAATAATAGGCTCAATTATGAAAGCGCCATGGTAAATATAATAGCAACATAAAAAGTGTTCTCTCTATCGAATGCTTAAAGTGAAAAAGAAACAGAAATAATTATGCTAATTAGCTATTATAATTACGATGGGGCCTTCATAATCGAGCCATATGTGGTCTTAACCACGAGCTACAATTATTTTAAGTAAGTGGCAAGAAAACACGGGTCAAACTGTGGGTTTTTATCATTTTAAGCAATTACGAAAATAACGCGGGCCAGACCGTGGGCTATTATCATTGCAAGTGATACAACAACGCAGGCTAACGGCACGCTATTATAATTTTAAGGATTTACTAAGACCACGCGGGCCAGACCGCGAACTATTAGATATTATTATAAGCAAATGCCAAGATAACGCGGGTTGAACCGCAGGCTGTTATTTTAATCAAGTAAGTACTAAAACAACATGGGCCAAACAGCGGGTTATTATCATTTTGAGCAAGTGCTAAGACAACACGGGCCAGAACATAGGCTATTATCATTGTAAGTAATACGACCAGGCGAAACGGCAAGCTTTTATCATTTTAAGCAAGTACTAAGACATCGCAGTCCATACTGCGTGCTATATAAATAACCATCTTAAGTAGGTAAGTACTAATAATACGCAGGCCAAACCGTGGGCATTATCCTTGCCAGTAGATTTAAGCAAGTATTAAGACAACGCGGGCCAAATCGCGGACTATTAGATATTATTAAAAGCAAGTACAAAGACAACGTAGATCAAACCGCGGGCTATTTTCATTTTAAGTAAGTACCTATGTACTAAGACAACGCGGGCGAAGCCGCGGGTTTTAAGCTAGTTTGTAATAATTGTACAGAAGTATTTTCCGTTATTGAATTACTTAATTTGACCGAATACTTAATCCAAAACAATTATAAGAAATGTTCTTTTTTATCTTCTGTAAAATCAAAACTACCACTTCACTTATGCATTTATATATGAGTAAAAAGCAGTTACCTAAAAGCAAAGTATAAATGCTTATTCACGTGCCCGCATAACACTTTACCTTTGAACTCGTGACGTATTTAACACGTGCTTTTAGAATTACAGTGAACCAATTTGAATGCTTTCATAATGCACCACGTGAGACAGGGTGGAGTTTCTGTCATTTGTTTATTCATTAGAACGGCATACGCCAATTATACTAATTACAAAATTATACAACAATTGAGATTAAATTCATTTAACAAATAATAGATTCAAATAATATTTATAAAACAAAAATTAGTTAAATTATTAAATTAATTTCATTAAAATAAACATTTACAAAGTCTTGTCATAAAATTTAAAGCACTCAGATAAAATTACATTCCAATCGTCAGCGAACAAATCATAATTAGGGTTGGCTTTGAAAGCACTAAGAGTACGTGGAATAGGTGATTTCGATCGGGCAACGGTGCGACTAAAAGGGGTCGCAAACAACTTATGGCGTCTGAGGCGACGATGATTGTCAGGAACATACAGACTACATAATTTACTAAGAAGATCAGGAGCATCAATTTTTACCTCTCATGATCTTACACATAGTAACAAGTTGGTCATCTCCGAAATTCAAGAGAGTTATACCCCAGGCTCCCCAAGAGAAAGTTATCACACCCAAATTGTGAAAATCGCGAGCGTATCGGAGGATAAAACCCAATCTCCGAAAAGATTCCTTAGCAATTGATGTAATATGGTTATGAAAAGTAAGCTTTTGGTCAAATTCAACACCCAGCTCTCGCACAGTGGTCGATCGCGAAATCGATTCCTGGTCAAGTTTATATTGGAATTCAATCGGATGCCTCTTTCTACCAAAAGTCATTTGAGAGCATTTTAGGAAGTAAAATTCCATTCTATTTTTAGCGCTCCATCTATACACTGCATCATGACATGACAGCTTCACTGATCTGCTGACTCTAGCGGCTAGCCGTTGCTCTATTTATCATCATCTGTAATATTTTTCAGCAATACACATCGGGAGGCATAGGGCTCCCATATATGCCTAGGGTAAGTTCGTATGCACATTTATATATCTTAGAAGCATTAAACTGACTAAATAAGCTCATTTGTCCACCATATGTTCTACGCTACGTTTGCCGGTACCTACATGGTCTCCACTCAAACTGTAAGACTCGTTGCTACCTGTTTTGAATCTAGACTCCAATAGCTGTAGGGTCAAAGCTGAAGTCAGCATCGCCGTGTTGGCTATGATAGTTGTATTTTTTATTTCCGATCTCCATGAGCCCCTACTAATTGATATCCTGAAAAGTAAAAATACTAAGTAATGAAAGCATATTAATAATATCTTAATATATATAAATCTCGTGTCACAATGTTTGTCCTCAATGGACTCCTAAACCACTTAACCGATTATAATAAAATTCGCACACCATGAGCAGTTCGATCCAACTTGAGAGATAGGATAGTTTAAATCTCAATTATATTATTATAATTCGCAATTTTAATTTATTTAGCCACAGCAACGCGTGGCCGGGTCAGCTAGTAATAATAATAAAAATATTTATTGACCAAAACCAAATAGTAAAATTTAATTGTGTAAGTTAGGTTCACTGTTAAGGTTTTTATGTTTGAAAATGTTTTTTGTGTAGTTAAGTTTATAAGTAAGTTTTGCATAAAATACTGTTTGTGAACTTCAATAAAAAAAAAAACAACAACATTTCAACTCAATGACATCTACAATTTTCTTATAAAAAGTTTTAGATGGTAAATATACAATTTATACATTAAAACGTAAAATGTATAAATTGTATCGTTTAGTTTATCGTAAAAGTAATATTTTTTCATGACAGCGACATGGCCACCTCGATATTCCTTGATATTAATAGCCTTGATAATGAATGACGCTCAAATTGCGGCATTGTTCAATTAGTATGACGCACTCGCTTATCACCCCTTTGTTGTAGTAAGTGTTATCTAATCTGTGCCTTCCTCTACCTTTACGCAACTTCTTAGTAGCCGGCAAAACTCGTAGGACGTAGAGCTTTACGACGTATGTAGTTGTTACGGCTTTCTAGGACAAGATTTCTTTTACCACAATGAATGTAAACTACACAATGTTTATGTTTAGTCGGTGTCAAAAATGTGGTAAGTACATGGTGACATGGTATTGTCACTACCCAAGCTTTGGTCGGTGCAGAAATAATAAATAAAAAAACTGTATTTCGTTTTCTCGGATAAACAGGGTCGAGATGTAAAGCCGAAACTAAATGAAACTGGCCTTCGTTTTAAGGCCTTCGACATATTTATATTCGACATATTTAAAATTAAATAAATAAAGGTAGTTGTTTATTTAATTTTAATTTATTATACTTTTATTATATTACTTATTTACGACTATGTACAATTTTCTAAAACAGTATTTTGGAATTGGAATTATCTAAACAGCGAGATATTTTGAAATTGGTCAAAATGTAAGAGTAAAGACTAGTCAAAATAGCGAGAATAACTGGTCTATTTGGCAACATCCATGCTATTTGATAAGTCTAATGTCAAAATGGCATGAATAAAATCCTTATAAAGCAATGCCTAATTATGCCGAATTACTTCCTTTATTAATTAATTATTCAGTTTGTTTGGGCATTTTTTTTTTCAACTTATGGATATTTTTTTCACATTGCTTTTATGATTACTGATTACTAGTACTACCTACTCTGTATAGCATAAACAGATGAACTTACAACAAAATTATTTTTTGCAAAAATTAGCATGACCGACTCCACCCGTGTACAGAATTCGCAAATATTTCGTATGGATCGATGTACCATCTTTTCACATTATTGTTGATTTATCAAAAATGGCTAAGCCGATTTCAATGAAATTTATTATTTATTCTTAGAATTATGATCTACTAAACAAAAGAAGAGTTATTATAATCAGACTACTCTGTAAAAAGTTATGCGTGGTTAAGGTAATACCTATATAAGAAAAAATATATGCGTCGACTTGAAAACTCTGTTTCATCGTCGGTTAAAAAAGAAAAGAAAGACCTACCTTTCCACCACGCTGGCTCGGTGCGGGTTGGTGGATTCACACACGCCCTAGAATTCCTTCTATTCAAATTCATATTCGTTTATTTCTTAAAATTAATTTACATGTCAACATACGAGTAATTCATAGTAGGTATATATTTGTAAGTCATTTATATTAAAATTCAATTATTAACATTACTTCATACCTGTTTGGTAATATTCATTATACATAATGACTTTATATATAGATAAAAATCATTAAAATGATAGAAGGCTTGCTCAACAAGCCAACCATTCAGGCGAGTTCTATAACTCTGCTGAGTAGGGGCTGCTGTAATATGGAATCTGGTAAGTGGTTGTACACGTCGAAGCCCATGACATAAGTGCGCTTGTCTGACTTTGCCAGTGTTCACTTGCCAGTTGATGCGCGGATCTACGGACATATGCAAGTTGCCTCACAATATTTTCCTTTACCGAAAAGTCAGTATAGTGTGAAAAAGAAACTCTTTGGTTACGGGATCAGGATTTAAACCCACGACCTCACAATTGTAGGGCGGGTTTAATCACAGCTAACCCTACATGGGTTAGGTGTTATGCTACTAGTATGTACGGTGAACCCATGTATTACGAGTATATACGGTGAACCACAAATCAAAATCACAATACGTAGGAGCAAACAACTATGTCGCAATCCCATGTAAACTTTCGCCTTAACATGTAGGAAGTTCATTAAACGTTTCAACTCTTGCAAGCTAAGGTATATTGAACGGTGTGACGTGCGAAAGTCACCGACTCAGTTTCCATCTACAGTTTCCATGGACACGTTGTTTAGTACGAACCACAGAGATGTAGAGGCAGGCATTCGCTTTAATTGTCGCGCGAGGCACTTACGTGTATGTAACAAATTCGTATACACCCCAAAATGCATACTTGGGAAACATCAATAAGCAATGTTAACAAAATAATGCCATGTCGATGTTTTTTTTTGTTTGTAAAATGTCCATGTTCTTCTGTGTAGATCTGTGAGTCATTTTTAGCGTTCCGTACCCAAAGGGTGAAAATGGGACCCTATTGCTAAGACTCCACCGTCCGTCTGTCCGTCTGTCAGTCACCTGGCTATATCTCATGAACCGTGATAGCTAGAACGTTGAAATTTTAACAGGTGACGCCACTATCACAACAAATACTAAAAACACATTAAAATTAATATTTAAGGGGCCGACGCTCTCCCGACTGAGGTAACCCGCCTCCTCAGCAAGGTCTAATAATTTCTAGTTGAGTCTAATACGTTATGATAAGCACATCAAAAATTTTGCGCTTGCATAAGAGGTGGGCTAGCTCAGTAGGGATAGTGATCCGGAGGGGCAGGTTCAAATCCTGCGTTCGATTCAAAAGTTGTCAAGTGTAAATTAAGTAAATAAAGTGTCAATCCTGACACATCCCATCCTCGAGATCTGTGGTATATAACGTTTTTTGTGTGGGACGGGTCACGTGAAGTATTCTACTGAAGACACGTTTTCCATACGTAGGTAACTAGGCAAGTGTAGGTCGCTCTACAACGCAATTATTATATCAGGGCTCTAATCACTGTGGCTGCTCGATAAATTGTTCATTGATACAAACAATTTAATTCAAAAACATTCCCGAAATCATAGAATTAGAACTAAATTAATAGAAGCCGTACTAAAATAACAAGAGATACGAGTATACATAACTTTGTCCCACTTTAAAAATGAAATTTAAAAGGTGTTAGAAAAAGATGCACATACACTCAAACTTAGGTAATTTCTAAGGGTTTTACAAACTATCTCGGGTGTCCAAATTCAAAAAGGTAAAATGATCAAAGATTTTGAACCTTAAAATTTCCTAAAAAGACAAAAGACCAAGTGGAACCAAATTTTTACTATTTTGTCATTCCAACTGGTGATTTTGACGTATGCCGACAGACAATGCGTTTTTTTTTGTTCCACTCACTCTTGCGTATGCTGTATAACCAGATATGAATAAGACAGCTGTAACATTTTTTTTTTGAGGAAAAGTTAGTAAGTATTCTATTACTTTAGTTCTAATACTAAGCTCGTAACAGTGTTTTAGTTAGGTTTGTTGTTATAGGTACTTACACTATTTGCGCTGTAGTAAAGTGCGGGGTGACAGTTGCTTTTTTAAATTTAATTAGGGGATTAATGTAATTTACTACAGTTACTAATCATATAATATATTACGAATGAGAAATAGCTGAAATGCTAAGTCATAACTTGTAAATAGTGGCAAATGAAGCCCTAATTAAATTAAAAATGATTAAATTTCGCAAAAAATGGCGAACCAACTTCCATTGTCTACAAAATTCGGATAGTTCGCTCAAATTGATCTATAAAATTTTTACTTAATTGTTGATTTAATAAAACAGGTCAGCCAATTTCGATAAAATGTAAATGGGTCCACCTCGGGAGTAAGTATTTCGAACTAAAAAAGAATTTTTCGATTCGGTCCATAATTGGCGAAAATATCGATGAAAATACACAAAAATATACATACATACAGACGAACATAGTATAGTATACGGAACTTTAGCAATAAATTTTCTTGTCGATATCATACTAATATTATAAATCCGAAATGTTTTTTGGTTTGTTGGTTTGTTCCTCTTTCACACTGCAACGGAGCAACGGATCGACTTGATTTTTGGTATAGATATAGTTCAAGGGCCGGCAAGTACCTTTTATTTTTTCGGGATAAAAAGTAGCCATTTAGCCGAAAAAATAAAAGGTACCTGTGGGATAGTACAAAAGTCAAATTCCACGCGGGCGGAGCCGCTGGCAAAAGCTAGTATACTATATGTTGACATAACGTAGACGCTGAAAATCATACTTATATACGCGAATTATGGTAGAAACATTTGGTTGTTAGATGGTCAGTAGGTACTGACGTAGCCCTTTTTAATAGACGATGGACCATGGTCCATGGGCCATGGTCCAGCAGCGGACCATGGGATAGCCCCGTGCAAGAGCCAGCTGTGTGTACATACTTTCTAATATTATAAATTAAAAATTGTCTTTGTTGGTTTGATATTACCCTTTTACGCAACAGCAGACATAGGGGTCGACATGATGTTTTTCATACACTTTTCCTATAATTTAAAAGTCGGAGAGTGTCACATACTCTTACCACTTTTGATTCAGTAAAAATTAAAGATTCCTTTGCGATAGTACAAAAACCTTAAAATCACGAAGGCTAAACGAATGCGATATTGATTAATTTGAATATTTACCCCTCAGCTCACATGTTAGCTTTACATCTATTTATAACGTTTATTAAAGGTAATGTACCAAAAGGTTAAATTAACACCAATACCTTTGGTCACGGACCTTTTGTAAACCATTGCCTTTATTACGCCCTCTTTACTCAATAATGCGATAATATTGAAATAACAACAAGTACCTATTCATTTGCTATTCGGTAAGTTGTAACGTTGAATTGAAAACGTGCTTTTCATAAAAGCCATTAGTCTCGTAGTATTTTAACATTAATGAATTTTAAGTTCAGCCAAGGCGATTTTGTTGGCGTAATTGAACGATTGTTCAATGAGCTTATTCAGTTATTGTTATTACACCATTTTATTACAAAACAAAAGCAACAGTAGCGCGTTGAATGGCTGAGATGTAGTAACAGTAGTTCAGAGACTGCAAAGGACATTAGTCCTTGATGTGAATGTCAAAGAAAGGACCTAGTACGTACCCACGCTCAACAGAAGAATATCTTATTTGGTGAGCTAAAGACCCTTTTAACATTGTAAGAGGGCATTTATCTATCTTAATGCACTACTGTCAACATCTGCCTACGTTTTTAAAGAGATCCATTAATAGTAGAAAATAACTGATATTAAAGCAGTCTTTTCATAATTTAACTGCCCCGGTGGTGGCTCAGTGTTAGTGACCCTGACTTCTGGATCAAATAGGCGTGGGTTCGATCCCCACCCAGGGCAAGCATTTTATGTGATGAACATAGGTGTTCTCTGTGTCTTGGTGTTATTTAGTTACTATATATAAAAGTATGTATTTATATATCATATATCAGTCTCTGGAAGCCATATCACAAGATTTGCTTAGTTCAAGCAAGTTGGGGTCAGAAACCGTGTGTAAGATGTCCCCTAATATTTATTTATGAGAATGAGTAATAAAAGCTGCAGGAGTGTGGTATGGAAAATATTATACTACACCTGCTCGGAAAGTACCTTGATACTTTATCAAATTTACGGTAGAAAGTACGTCATTGCATATCGAAAAATTATGCGGCGAGAAAACGCATCTGAGCGGGAGAGAAAAGTGTATGAAAATCCATTTCTTACGTGGTTTTTCTTTTTTAATTTTGGGTAAGACTATGCCCCTCAGGGTGAGAACAACAACTTCCTAAAATTACAACTTTCGAAAACGTCAACTTCCGAAGACGACAACTTTTTAGAATGTCAACTTTCAAAAACGACAACTTCCGATAACGACAACTTTTTTAGAATGTCAACTTTCAAAAACGACAACATCTTAAATCGTCAGCTACCTATTTGTCATTTTTTCATTTTTTCATTGAAATGAGTCAACCCCTTAGTATTTTCGGAAGGTATCATTTTTGGAAGTTGTCATTTTAGGAAGTTGTCATTTTCGGAATTTGTCATTTTCGGATTTTGTCATTTTAGGAAATTGACGAGTTTAGTTCAAACGACACTCTCGACGGTAATCGGTCACTTTCTCCTCTCGGTGAACAATGTACTATTACAACGATGAACAAAACCAAATAAACTTTTTTTTTTTTAATTTCGAATTGGTTCGCGTTTCGTCGTTTTCGTTTTTCGTTCGTTCGTAAACTTAAAATTATCCTGACGCGCTAGATGCAGGTCGCTTCCAACCGGGCGGGAACTGATTGGAAATTGACTGCGTCAGTGGCCCAGTGGTTAGTGCCCCTGACTCATGGGTCAAAGAGGCGTGGGTTCGATTCCCACCCAGAACAAGCATTTTTGTGATGAACATAGGTGTTTGCTCTGTGTCTGGATGTTATTATCTAGATGAAAAATATGTTTGTTTTACGTAGTATATTAGTCTGTGGCAGACATATCACAAGCTTTGCTTAGTTTGGGATCAGAGACCGCGTGAAAGATATCCCCTATAATATATAGAGGAGGCCTATGTCAAGCAGTGGATATCTTGCAGCTGATGAATGGATGGAATAGAAATGAAAAATTTTGGATTGTGATTTTGTATTTGCTCTATTATAATCCTATCCTACTTCCTACTAATATTATAAACGCGAAAGTTTCTGAGGATGGATGGATGGATGGATTCGCGGACTGAAACTGGTCGGACGCATAGCGGCTCGACCGTTCAAAGTATTGTGAGTTGTATCCGGTGTTCATATAAATTTTAGGTACAGGCTTATGAAGATTGTCAAATGCATGGTCTGCTGTTCTGACGACTACTATATCTATCTAGTCGATAAAATAGTTGTTATATTCATATTTTCGAGATTGAGTGAGCAAGGACAAATCCTAGTAATTTATCACCGAACGTAATTCGCATGAAGTGAGTAGAAATAGTAATAAGGAGCGGCGTAAGCGTTATATACCAAGTACGCAACTGGGTACGCCACCGTTGTGACGTGCTCAATACCTATATTGAGGTGTGAACAATAAAATAGTCAGAGATATGGATAGATAGTTTTAATAGTATTATTAATATAATATAGTAATAATAATCCGAGTAGCGTCTAGTGAAAGCGCAGAACACCTCTCGATAACCTAAGCCGTGCACAACAATGTTGCCCTGCCGGCGCCAACTTAAGGTAGCCTTTATGGGGGGCCATTTAGTGGACGGCAAGCCACCACCCGCTACGAAATTCTGAAATGGGGCATATATAGCGGTTGCTGACCTCATTCTATAGTCCAGTTTTACATAACATTTAAAATTTCACCACAATAGCCCAATTTCAATAATTCAAGTCTTTTAATATGCCATAGTTTCCATTTCACGGTATCCTTTTTATAACTACTGCTGTTTTTATATTTCAAAATTGTAAAGGAGGCCTTTCAATGTTGGCTTAGACTCCAGTGACGCCTAATAAAGGACCAGGCCAAGTCTGTGAATTCGATTGAATAGTAGAATTATTTTTATTCTTTGCAAATGATATTACACTTAATTATCCATAAGTCGTTGAGGTTGAGTGAACGAGTCCTTGTCCAAGTAATCTATCAGCGCACATAGTATGCCTATGGAGAGTAGGAATACGCGGAGTGCGTCACAGGAGCGGTATAAGGGCTATACGCCCAGTACGCCACTGGTGCGGTTTAGACAAACTAGTCAGGTGTAAACAATAAATAGACAGAGATTGATAGAAATAATCGTAGTATAATTTTTATGCTTTGCAAATAATATTACACATAATTATTATTCATAAGTCGTTGAGTTTGAGTGAGCGAGCCCTTATCATAGTTAGGTATTTATCAGCGCACGTAGTATGCATAGGGAGAGTAGGAGTACGCGGAGTACGCCACAGGAGCGGTGTAAGCGCTATACGCCGAGTACGCCACTGGTGCGGTGTAGGCGGCGGCTACCGGAGCAGTGTATACTGGGTAGTCCACTACTAGAGGCTTCGCAGCGGCGAAAGCCAGGAGAGCGGCGAATACCAGCTGAAAGAGAATGAAAATGTTATTACTTGTACTTGTTTGTATATTTTCAATGGTTTTGCTATGATTATTCAAAAATCTGACATTAAGCTACTTTGGACGTATGCATCAGAAGTAACATGTAACTGGCTAAGTTTTTATTGATATACGATTATGGTAAGGTTTTGTGGCAAAAGCCAGTGGAGGGCTATAAGGAAATCGAATATTAAAGAATACGTAAGTAATAATTAAGTGTATTTCTGCTAAAATATAACATAATTATATGTGTCTTCAAATCTCGAGTAAATAAGTATCTTCTAGGTAAGCTTGCTACACCCTAGACCGCATATCTGCTTAACACCAAGCAGTATGTAGACAAACGCAAACCTCTAGCACTAGGAGTTTAATGTTAAACTAAAGATGAAAAATAAATATTTTATGAATTCTTACAAAATAAATATGACATAATTATTTTTCGCAAAAAATCGCAACAGAATTCGAATAGTTTGCACGAAACGATGTGATCATGTACATTATTGATGATTTATCAAAAACGGCTCAGCCTATTTCGATGAAATTTAAAAGGAAGCCATGAAATTTGAATAGAAACCTTGGATGTACCTTTTCGAATTAAAGAAAGTTTTTTTTTTTTAAATCGGTTCACAATTGGCTAAAATATTGATGAACAATTGAACCTATACAAAAAATACATACAGACGAACATTGCACCTCCTCCTTTTTCGAAGTCTGTAAAAATAACCAAATAGAAACGATTGCAGTGCAATCTGGAGAGCCGATGAGAGGCAATATAACTACCTAATATTTTTGTTATATTATATTTTTAATTACCTACTATACCGTACTTTAGGTAAGACAAGGGCATATTTGTCAGTACAATTCTGAACTTACGTCAAATAAAATATATTTTTCTGAAACAAGATTATATTAATCTAATGTAAAATTTAAGAATGTGCAAAAGTGCCCTTGTCTTACCGAAAGAACGATATTATTATGTCATTTAGAATTGGCTATAAAAAGTTAAAATTTAAAAGTTGTACCTACATTACCTAAGATAATATTTATTTAAAAAATACTTTGCTCAAAAAAATGAAGTAAATTTCACAAAATCAATTCATAAATTAAGTAAGTTTATAATGTACTTACATATTTGAACATGTTGTTTGTGATGCGTTCTTGGCGTTGAACGAAATGAGCTCAGGACTCGTAATGTAATGATGAGAGGCCCATTCTTCTTTTTATATCCTCCCAAATGCATCCTATATGGTGTCCTAGCCGGATAACTAGTTAAGTATCCTGTTCCGACATTAGGCAGTGTGGTCACGTAGCGGCCTTGTCCTCGACACTGCCTCACACTGACCACTCAGATACTAGATCAAGGACATGGTGCTCAGATTTAGACGAAGATTAGAATCAAGACAGCTTACGAAATATGTGCTACGTTGTGATCTGTGGCTCTATTCAGTTTACCAATGACGTGCTCTCTCGTATCTCCATTTCTCCGCCGGTCTCCGTCGCCCGAAAGCTGTTACAAAACATCTACGCTAGGATTATGACGTAAAAACATGTGGAGAAACGTATAAGCTTCACATACGTTTCAACTCAGTATCGTCACATGTTTTTACGTCATCAATCGTATTGTGGACGTTTTTGACAGCATTCTGGCAACGGAGAAACGTGCGTTGGTGGTTCACATGCGAACCATCTAAGGCCGTCAATGGTTAACTAAATTCATAATTCATTTATTTTCCTTCCATAGAGTACAAGGCGGAAAATATAATTTTGGGTACAGTGTGTCTTATGGACCGCGTCCGGCACAGCAAAATCTAAAAAGATGACTATTTATATATCGGGCCACAAATAGTAAATATATAAAACATGGCTGTTTTGGTGTCACAACAATTTATTGAATTCGACGAGGCCTCCTTTTAACTGAGCTACGCTGTATGTTAACATAACTTTCAAAAGACGTCTTTAACTTTGAAATTATTTGAATTAGGGTCTAGGATATGTCTTGATTTAATTTCAATGTGGTTTCCAACTAGCCACTGTGACTTAAGGTATTACTGTCTAATCAACTCTATCTACTTCTGATTAGAAATTATCATAATCGTCATCTTGCCCTTACTCCACTATAGGTGGGGTCGGCACAGCACATTTCTTTTCGCCACTTCACTCATGTCATCTCATCATCAACTCCTTCCTCTCGAATATCATCTATCACAAATTTTATCCACACTGTTTTTTTGGTCAAATATAAGTAGGTACCTACGAAGTGTGGAAGTGTGTAGTACCCACGTGTATACGTGTCGGAATAAAATTGTCTTTTATGTAGGAGTAGTGTATAATTTCATCATAGATTTACTATCTTATTTATTTATGTTCATGGAAGCTACGACTTTGAAACAGTCAAACCAAACTTTTTATCGCAGGTGTAGAATTAGACCATCTTTATATAAAGCCTAGGCTTCTCATGATACACGTATTGTATGGTATAACTTTACAGTGAAAGCAATATGATCCTTATTTTTTATTTTTAGCAATTGTGTTGTTGTTTTTCAAACAATCTTACCTAATTGCCTAGTGAACTCAAGAATAAATGGTGCTGTAGATTTCAAAACAAAAATATACTTACGAATTTCAGTAAGCTTTTAAAGCTTTTTTCACGTGGTAATCAACGTGACTAAAGTAGCAAATGACGACAGCTTAAATTAACAAAATGTTAAGGTAACAGCCGCAGCCTTAAAAATGCAAAGTTACGAGTGTCTGTTTCATAAAAAAGTTAGCTTTTTTACGGTTTTGTTACGCCTCTAGATATTTTAAGCATTGTCCGAGAAATATCACGAATGACGTTAAAAGTTTGCTATTGTAAGGGTTTGTTACATCTCTAGATATTTTTAACCACTGTCTCAAAAATGCCACGTTTGAGCTTAAATATAGACATTAAACACGTCTATTTTAATAACACGACATTCTTGTGAAATATGAATGATACAACTTAAGGCATTTACGACTCGATGCTTTTTTGTAGGAAAAGCGAGCGGTCTAATTTACAAATAAT
The DNA here is from genome assembly GCA_949316475.1 of Hypomecis punctinalis. Taxonomy (NCBI): domain Eukaryota; kingdom Metazoa; phylum Arthropoda; class Insecta; order Lepidoptera; family Geometridae; genus Hypomecis; species Hypomecis punctinalis. Next base: position 12,132,795 of record OX438810.1, read on the forward strand.
TTTAAATTAGTAAATTATCATTATTTCCGAACTAAGACATTCAATGGCAGGTATAATCCGCGCCACACATGTTGGCCGATGGGAAGTTAGGTGCAGAACGCTGCGCAAAAGGCAAAATATAATAGGCGCCGGGCACACCCGCACGCCAACCTCATGCCTCACGCGCGCTCCCTACGCCCGTGCTCACTACCTCGCCACATGCGTAGGCATTGTGCACACATGCACAATAATTAGCGAATCACGGCGACGTGTCATCTGCTGCTAACTTCTCATCCGCCGACTTGTGTGGCGATACCTATAGGGCTTCGATCACAGATTTAAAAAGAAAGAGTAAAGAAATTCGGGCGATATATTTATTCTGGTTTTCATAAGTGGACAAATAAACGATTTTGTATTTTATTGTATATAAAACAAATTAGGTACCAAAGTATTATTTTTACCGACCGTATTATGTTTATGTTCGTGTGTATGTATATATACATTTTTTTGTATGTTCATCGATTTGACAAGTTTTCATATTTCACAAGGCTATGAAATTCCAAAACCATTTCGAGATATCGGGATGCTGATCATTATGCTTATTTTTTAAAAAAATTTAGTGCAGTAACTGCTAAGATATTAGATAAAAACTGTCACCCAAACCGTTTCGGGATTTATACTACAAGTTCAGTTGCCGATGATAAAAAAAATACTAGCAATATAAAATGACAGATAACACTGACAGTGTTGACACATAAAATGTAGTTTAAAAATAAAATGTCAGTGTCATTTTCAAATTACTTATTTTGCTTTAGCCCGAGAGGTAAACGCAAAAAATGCAAATACTTTCCAAAAGCTGAATTATTGGTATTAACTTATCAAAATGGTGTACATTAATACCCTGGAGTCAGCCAGCTGGGTTCCCTAGCATTTGGTGAAAGAATCCGTTTGAATTTTAAAAGTATCTTGAACTAGTACTACTTATTCTTCTTCTTTTAAGTGGTGCTAATTTAAAGCCTGTATGGCAGACCCTGTTACATATTTCAGGTGATTGGCAGTTGTTAAACATTTTTTTATATTTTTCTTCCCATAGTATACCGCGGTACATAGTGGACTTGTGAATTGTGACAGATTGATTGGCATTGATAGTGACAGCAACGCTAGCACCTATTTTTTTCTAACGTGGCTTCAGTAAATTTTTTTATGAGTCCTAATCTTTGCAGTTACGTCCTTTTAGAATAAGCTAGTTTTCAATATTTAATTTTACGGAAAATATAAGTCGTATTGGAAAAATAAAAAAAACGTATAGCTTATTAGATAGATAGATAGATAAACACTTTATTGTTAACACTAAAATACAATTCAGAAAACAAAAATACACAGAGAGGAAAAAAACAACAACATAAAATAGTGCAACAAAGGGCGGCCTTATTGCTTATAGCAATCTCTTCCAGGCAACCCTTTCTTCTGGAGAGGAATTAATAAAACAAAAAAAAAATAGAAAATGCGGAGTGAGTAGCAAAAGAGAGTTGACAAAAAAAAAACTTATTACAAATAATAAATACTTACATAACGAGCTAAAATTCGAATACATTTAGTACCTACATCCTAATACATAAATAACATAACAATAATATAAGATACACTAATACATACAGTTTGATATAAATAAAAAATTACATAGCAATAAATTAGAACAAAATTAACAACAGAACTACTGCGATGGCACCTGTGAAAGGTAAAGCATTTTAACGCTTTCCTTAAAAACATCAAGAGATGGAGCTTTGCGTATTGGAACAGGCAAAGCATTCCACAATTGGACAGCTTGAAAAGCAAACGACTTGCCATAGAATGTTTCAGTGCGCGCAGAGGGAGACATAAGAGTGAGGTTATCTCGAGACCTAAGAAGAATAGAATGAGAGGAATGCCAATAACAAAAGCAATCTTTTAAGTAGCGTGGGGTAGCAGGATTAAATAAAATGTTATAAAGTAAAAAAAGAATGTGAGCATTCCGTCGAAGGCGAATAGGCAACCACTTGAGCTTATTGCGGAACTGAGACACGTGGTCATATTTGCGTAAGCCGTATATAAATCTTATGCAATAGTTTTGAAGCCGCTCAAGTATATCTAACTGGTCCTCGGTAAGATTGAGAAAGCAGGCGTCAGCGTAGTCAAGGATAGGAAGGAGAAGGGATTGTGCGAGCGCAACTTTGGTAGCAGTAGGTAAATAATTCCGAAGTCGTCTTAAGGAGCCACCAGACGCAAAAAGCTTGCAACTGATGGTCTTCAAGTGTACGTCCCAGCTCAAAGTGCGGTCAAACATGACACCAAGATTTTTCACAGAGTGGCTGTAAGGTATTACGGTTCCATTAAAAATAACATTTGGAAGATTAGCCCAATCAATTCTGGATACCATATAAGAACTGCCTATTATTATTGCTTGGGACTTAGCAGGGTTGACTTGTAAACCAAATGATTTTGTGTAGATCAGTATTAACAGTGGAAATGGCAGTGTTCAAATTATCGAGTCGAGCTTGAGAATAAATTTGGAGATCATCTGCATAGAGGTGGTAGGAAGAAGTTAGGCACTTTGAGATAGAGTTAATGAATATTGCAAAAAGAAGAGGAGATAAAACGCCGCCTTGTGGTACACCAGCTGTGGTATTACACCAAGAAGAAACTGTGTCTTCGAGGCTAATACGTTGCCGGCGACCATACAAGTAACTGTGAAGCCAGTCGATCGCCGACGGAGATATGTTAGAGGAGCGTAGCAAGGCTAGTAGTATGTCGTGGTCGACGGTATTGAAAGCATTACTGAGGTCTAACAGTGTTAGAACAGTAAGCTTACCGCCATCCATACCCAAGCGGATATCGTCGGTGATTTTAATAAGAGCAGACACAGTGCTATGCCCAGGACGGAAACCAGATTGGAGAGGATTGAGGAGATCATTTTTGATAAGGAAATTGTTCAATTGCTTGTGAACAAGGCGCTCCAGAACTTTGGACAGAAAAGGAAGGATCGAAATAGGACGATATTCGGAGAATGATTTAGGGTTGTGTTTCTTAGGTAACGGTATAATTTGCGCGTCTTTCCATGATGTAGGGAAAGTACCACTGGAGGTGGAATTATTGAAAAGGACACATAGGATGGGAAGGACGATGTCCAGGATAGGCAAAAGCATGTTCCGACTTATCTTATCGCCGCCCACAGCATTGGAGGAAATCGACATAATGCTATTCTTAACATCACGTTCGGTGAATCGACAGAAAGAGAAAGGAGAAAAGTCGGGAGTTGGAAAGGAAGAAAGATAATTCACAGTTGAGATTTTATCCGCATCAGTCATAACAGAAGCGGAAGTAAAGTGTTGATTTAGAGCATTGATATCAATGTTGTTAGGAGAAGCATTTACACGTGACTTGCCAATTCCCAATGACTTAAGAAACTTCCAGACTCTAGCTGGATTTTCATCTTCAACAGAAGCATGAACGTGGCGACGCAGTGCATCCCTACACACCCTATTGCAGTGATTACGGGCCTGAACATACTTGGAATGATTGATGTCAGTGGGACTCATTTTAAATCTTGTCTTGGCTACAGCTTTCTTGTGCATTAAAATTTTTATATTATTATGCAATATTCTTTCAGATAAAAAATAAATATAACAATGTTCAAAAATTGAAATGTTGTCAATTGTGAATAGATTAGAATAGAAATATTTTTTTTTATTTCGAAAGGGTATCCGTGGTGTCATTTCAATTTAAAAATAAATTTCGAAATCGGCGGAGCCGTTTTTGATAAATCAACAGTAATTTAGGTACACAGATATCACATCAATTCGTGCAAACTATTCAAATTATGTACAAATTGGAAGTAGCTGGTTCCATTTTTTGCGATAAACAATAATAACTGTACAGAAATACAGAAATGTTTTGAAACAAAAATAAGAGTTAGAAATACATAAACGAATGAAAGGAAAAGAAAAGTTTTGATGTGATGTCGCAGAAAAACACGTGTTTTGACTGAAGCGTGGTCTTATACTGTGCTCTTTACAAATAAACTCAAAATAGCCCCACGTGCTTAGAGAGGGCTATGCTCGGAGCCATGACAGTAAAAATATCACGTATTAGACAATTTTCCAGCAATTAAACATGTTTCCATAATATCCTACTAATATTATTAACGCGAAAGTTTGTGAGTATGGATGGATGGATGGATGTATGGATGTTTGTTAGTCTTTCACGCAAAAACTACTGAACGGATTAAGAACTTTGCAATAATATAGCTTATATATCAGAATAACATATAGGCTATAAATTATAATGATATTGTGTCAAAAATCAAAATATCATGAGGGCGAAGCCGCGGGTAAAAACTAGTATAATATAATGTACTCGTATGTAAATATATTACAATAGGTATATTGTATTATGGAGCAAGTACTTTTCAGTTTATTAACATAGAGAATGGTGTAATAAATTGATGCTACAGAAATTTGAATTCACGCTCCTCGTAATCACATCTTTATAGATCTTTGGGTCTCGGTGCCAAAACTAATCGTAGGTAAAGTAGCAGCTACCACTTACACTAATTAAGTAAGTAACTACCTAAGCATGTTCTTAAACGCCGGTTGGCTAGCCCCAGTGTCAGAGTTTTTAAGCTGCCTGAAGGCCTCTGCCGGTTGAAACAACCGTAACCCACAATTCAACGTGTCATCCGACCCACGGCACTGCTCTAAGGCGCATAGTATCAGCGTAATTTTTCATATGAGCGGGTGAAGACCAATACGCCCCCGGTTTCGCCCGATTTTTGCATTCAAAAATCAATATAAAATTGATATTACCACTTTTTAGGGTTCCGTACCTCAAACGGAAAAAACGGAACCCTTATAGGATTACTTTGTTGTCCATCTGTCCGTCTGTGTGTATGTGAAGACTCTTTATCTCGGGAACGCGTAAAGATATCAAGTTGAAATTTAAACTGTATACGTATATCTATGATCTCTTGCAGTTGTGTAAAAGAAAAACTTCTCAGTTATCGTTTAAAAAGTTAGAGCCGTTTATGTCGTAAAAAACCGCATATTTCGACACTCACAAAAATCAAAACCTACAGGGTACTTCCCGTTGACATAGAACTATGAAATTTGGCGATAAGCATTGTCTCAAAATACACATATAGGAATAAATCTGAAAACTGTTCAATTTTATTTAAATTACAAAAAATAGGGCCTCAATATTCACAAACTATGGGTTCAAAATTAAAAGTGAGTAAATCGTATCATGTAAGGTATCATATAAAAGAACTTCATTAGCACATGCTAAAACAGGTTTTAATTATTTTAACAATGTGTTTGTACGGAAGCCTCGATGTGCGAGCCTGACTCGCACTTGTCCGATTTTTTTTTAATTTTATGGATGAAAGCCACAGTTCAATTCGTGTTAATAAATAACAGATTCAAAAAAATTGTAAACGTGTAGAAAAGTGCCCAAAAATGCAATAAACTTTCTTAGAAATCATGAATTTGTTCTAAAAAGCGGTATCATCGCATTTAATTTCTATCGAGCGAAGTTTTTTGAATTGTGTTTCGAGTTGATGATTCCCCTACCGTATAGTTTTTAGAATATTGTGTATTTTTTTTTCGACAACTTCAAGGTTGATGGAGAAAAGTCAGTTTAACTAGGGCTCTATACAGGTATTTTGAGATTGGATGGCGGCTTAAATACCATCCGCGGTCACCCATCCGAAGACTGTCCATGCCGAACGTTGCTTATCTTCAGCTATCTTTAAGAAACAACTAGTCCAACTAGCCCACATCTAGAAAAGCAAATATTATCTCGTTATTTAACCGCCGTTGTTTAGAATATTATATTCATACTCACGAGTACTCTCAATGTCCAAATAAAGCGCGTAATTGATACCATTTATTCTGGACATGCACAGCAAGGCTGTTTCTTCACGGCCCGCCAATGCACAACGCTAGAGTATAAAACATGGCTACAAATTCTACAGGATATCACTTACACATCTACTGTTGTGCTCATTGCTTCTTTGAAGTTTTTTAAACCTACCCTTATCAAAATGTTCAAGCTGGTGAGTTTGAAAACAGAAATAATAACGAAGCAAATAAGGCTGCAGTACAAAGCTGTCGTAGTCTTAATATTTTTCTGAAGCACATATGCTAATAATATGACAATGTGTCTATGAGTATCACTTTTTTATCATCTAACAGCATCAATATTTTGAAAATGAGTAAAAGTGTGAATCTTAATTACATACTTATACTTAGTAAAATATTGAATTTCAGCAAAGAAAGTCAATATAATCGAGCGAACTCTTGTTCTAAGATGGGAATTTCCAAAAGTCTCATGTAATGTGATGCTTCGAGATGAACTTTCAATAATGGGTTTACGAAGAAGGAGGGAGGTTATTATTATTTATTTTATTGTATTAAACTGTTATTGATGTTTTTATTTATTATTTCCAGTTCGTATTTGCCTGCTTCCTGGCCGTGGCCGCCGCCAAGCCCGGTATCCTGGCCGCCGCTCCCTTGGCGTACACTGCTGCGTACACCGCTCCAGCGTACTCAGCCGCGTACACCGCACCCGTGGCAGCCGCGTACACCGCGCCGCTCGCCTACTCCGCGTACACCTCACCTCTCGCAGCATACTCCGCCTACACATATGCCTCACCCTACTCTGCCTACTACCTACGTCGTTGATTTAAAAAAATTCATAGACCTAAAGCAATGTGATAATAATTATCAATGACGTTGATTGTTGTTCAGTAATAAACGATTATATTTTTGCCATGACAAAATACTACCTGTATTATTTTAACTTAAAATAACCTTATTTCGTGTCATATTTACACAATTATGATCAAATTGATATAGAATTAATTTATACATCAGCCATAGGACGTCCACTGTTTAACATAGACTTCCCTCATAATAAGACCGGATGGAAACGGCTTCTATCTAATGCAGTCCTGGGGTCCGCGATACTGCTTAATGAGATCATCATGTTAGTAGGTATAAAATTAAAACTATTGCAATGGTTTAAATAAGATAAACTAAACATAAATAAATAATAAAATATATGATTATTTCGGGACATCTTACACACGGTCTCTAAATCCAAACTAAGCTATAAGCTATGATATGGCCGCCAGAGACTGATATACTACATAAATACATACTTATATAGATAGTAACTAAATAACACCTAGACACAGAGCAAACACTTATTTATGTTCATCACATAAATACTTGCCCTGGGTGGGGATCAAACCCATGCCTCGAATCTTTGACCCAGAAGTTAGGTTCACTAACCACTGAGCCACCGAGGCAGTCAAACTCGAAGCTTCTTCAACTTTTTAAATCAATTAGACAAAAATGACATAAAGAATTATTTAAATAACATTGTTTGTTCCTTGATTCATAAATTATAAAAGAAAGAATGCCCAAAAAAGCAATCATTCCGATAAGTAAGTAAGTAAGTTCGTATAGGCCGGGTGGCTAGCCCTGGTGTCAGAGTTTTTTAGGCCGCCTGAAGGCCTCTGACATGGCTAAACGGTTAAAACAACCGGGACCTACAATTTAACGTGTCATCCGAGCCACGGTAGCGCTCAGTTGGAAAATGCCACCCGCGGTCACCCATCCAAATACTGACCGTGCGGAACGTTGCTTAATTTCGGTGATCGCTGACAATCACCTAATCAAACTACGCTACGAGCGCTACCGATATTATTATTATTATTAGTATTCCGATACAAGTAACACACAAATGAGAGTTTGGTAAAATAAATTAAACATTTAAGGGCCTCATACCCGTTTCAATTCGGTTATAGAATAGCCAAATCAGATCGTGTGTAACGTAGTCGGTACAATATTATTATAACGAGTAATATTCACAAACTAAGTAAGCTTGTGATATGGCTGCCAGAGACTGATATACTACATATGAATATATGTTTTTAAAAACATAAATAACACCCAGACATTGAGTAAACACCTATGTACATCACATAAATATTTGCCCTGGGTGGGAATCGAATTGACCCGGGAGTCAGGGTCACTAACAACTGAGCCACCCAGGCAGATGAGTACTGGGTTAGTCAACCAAGGTCAAGCCAACCAAATCGGAACTTGTATAACGGATTTTTAACATTAATCAAAACTTATAGTTTACTGTAGCTCATTGTCTGTTTATCCTTCATAAAGTAGAATTATTGTAGGTAGGACCAACATTAGCATAAAATTTTATGTTAATCGCGTCGGTTACTAGTGTGACACATCATATATATTTGAATAGCTACGCCTCCACTTTTATGTAAATCTAAAGTTAAATGTCAAAATCTAGATCTGGCCGTTTGTGTCCATATTTGTGCATTATAAATTTGTATAACAAGTATTAAGTTTTGAATCACAGACACTTTCAGTTTTATATTATTAGGTACATTAATAACTACCTACTTCCGGGTCAACGAGTGTTCAATAAATTACTAGGTGTTTACCGTGTTTATACTGTTATGATTATTAAATAATGTGCATATACCATGGGCACGATTCAATTAATGTAAAGAAGTAATATTAATAATTTTATAACTAATTATTCACATATTTATTTATAGTCTTAAATTTAAGTTTTTTTACAATAAGTATTATTAATAATAATGAATACCTATAATTCAAAATTAAAATTATTTGTAATTCATTGATAATGCAGAGCGTGGTAATGTACGTAAATTATTCTACTGGGTAGCTATTGATGTAACGTGATTCCGTACTTATTGTTCAGCTGCTGAAAGGAAAATGGCAAATGCCCCGAATGATAGGACTGCCGCGGCCATATTTTTAAAAAGAAGTAAAAAAGAAAAATGGAAATCTAATGGAGGGATTGTTGGCGGTTGGTACAGGATCACGATAAAATGGTTTAGTAAATCGCGCATCTATAACGTATTGATACAGAATTTGGATAATAAATGTATTATGGAGCAAAATTTGTCTGGAATATAAATATACCCAATAATGCATACAAGTACATGTTTGTTTTTTGTACGGAGTGAACCTCTAGGCGAAGAACGTACAACGCGGTCACATTAACTAGACGCTTGACCATGTGACGTTATTTTGGCGCTCAAGTACGTGTGCAAAAAAAACCGGCCAAGTGCGAGTCGGACTCCCGCTGGAAAGGTTCCGAACTAACATCTATAAAAGATAAGTTTCGACCTGTTTATTTAGATCGAGTAAAAATTGCTTAAAAATTCCAGCGATGCGTCGAGTTAATGTGCCCGCGTTGTATGTATTTGAGTATGTAATGATATTTCTCGTTATTACTAATGTTTACTTTAGGTAAGTCTAATCCGGAAATTGCCTAAGAAGATTTACAGTGACATACATTTTGTCATCAAAGGGCATTGAATATGTTGTACTGTACCGGCCTTTTTAATAGTCCACTGCAGGACGTAAGTCTACCCACGAAGGGTGATTGGGACATATCCACCACGCTGGCCCATTGCGGGTTGGTGGATTCACACTCGCCATCAAATTTCGTTGCCTCACGGTGTTTTGCTTCACCGAAATTTCACCGGATTTTTGACCGACGAACCACCGTAGGAGGTATACAATTCGACGCATATATATATATATTTTAATGTATAACCAGTATAACCACGCATAACTTTTTTCATAGTAGTCTGATTTTAATAATTTTATTTTTATTGGAAAGAGTATACTTCGAAATTGGTCCCATTTAAATTTTACCGAAATCGGCTGAGCCATTTTTGATAAATCAACAATAATGTGAAAAATGCTACATCGCAGTAGTTTGCAATAGAATTCGCGAAATATTCGCGAATTCTATACAAAGGTGAAGTCGGTCATGCTATTTTTTGCAAAAAATAATTATGTACCTATGTTGCTGTTGCGGACCCGTTTATTTTCGTATTTTCCGCTAGGTCTCATAGTAAAAGCTGTTCCTTTTTACAAATTTACAATGTGTTTGTCTACCGGTGTCGGAGCCTTAAGCGGTGATGACTATGGCAAATTTTGAACAACTTTTACTATGGGACCAACTCTGTTCTGTAAATTCCCGCACTTGGTGAAGAAACGCCTTGTGCATTATTTCAATAACTGTTTTATAACAATATCAAACACACAATTTATACACAAAATAATATAAGCTATTTTGTGCATAAAATTGTTAGAGATGAAATGAAATTGTAGAGATGAAAAAAACTTATGTTAAAATATGTATTAACCATTTATTAACATGTCTGTATAAAAGTAATTTGTGCATTTTTTTATTATCTTAATGTATGTTGATCTTAAAATATATCTATTCATAAGCCATATAACGTCCACTATTGAACATAGGCCTCTTCCATGGATTTCCAATAAGGCCGGTTGGAAGCATTGAAGAGAATACAAATTTGAATTTGAAAAAAAAAGAACCCAGCGCGTACCTGCGGTCTTCATTATATTATCGTCAGTCCACCTTGTCGGTGGATGTCCCACGCTGCACTTGCTGATTCGAATATACACAAACAATTTTTTTCTTATTATAACAATAATAAAATCAGACTAATCATACAGTACAGATACTCTTAGTATATATCGAATGTTTGGTAACGGTCATTCTTTTCAATCAAACATTTCTATTTAACCTCCCCGAAAATAGCCATAATCCAAACTTATAGGTTGTGGTTGAACAATTCCACCATTCCCGTACCCCTGTACCCCTACCCCTGAGGCCCCGTATCCCCGCGGCGATACCAGACCCCCCAATCCTCCTACGTTCCGTGGTATATGTCCTCCAACGACTGTTAAAGGGCCCCCAAAAGCACTTAGAGGTGACCCTAATCCACCTAATCCATTTAGACCACCTAGTGACCCTCCTAACCCTCCCAAAGAATTCCCTAAGCCATTCAATGAACTTGCGACGCTGCCAGCTACGCCTCCTGCGTAGTCAGTGAAACCGACAGGGTTGTTATTGTACAAGTTTCCAAGGTCCACTCGTGAAGACATACTTCCAGGAGTTCCGGGTAGTATGTATGCTTGAGCAGTCATGGCTGCCGCTATCAGAAGAGCCTAAAATAGCATAAGTTGATATTAGAATTAATTAATAGTATTAGTAAAAGACTAGATAAAAACATTAGAACAACTAGGTATACACAGTACTAATTTTTGCTTGCGCCTGAATAAAATTCAGTTGTGTAAAAATGTTCACAATGTTTAATGTTTTTTTATCCATCCATCCACCCATCCATCAGCCAAAGGACGTCCACTGCTTGACATAGGCCTCCCGTAAAGATCTCCAATAAGACCGGTTGAAAGCGGCTTGCATCCAGCGCGATCCTGCGGTCTTAATGAGGTCATCCGTCCACCTTGTGGGTGGACGTCCTACGCTGCGCTTGCCGGTGCGTGGTCTCTACTTGAAAACTTTTCGACCCCATCGGTCATCAGTCCTCATGCAGCACTATGTCCGCTATATCCGCTGGAATATGTCGGTGACCTTGTTTCTTCTACGTATCTCCTCACTCCTGATTCGATCCCGCAGAGAGACTCCAAGCATAGCCCTCTTTATAGCTCGTTGATGGAGCTTATTAATAAGGCCCATAGTTAGAGACCACGGTTCAGAGCCATAAGTCATCACTGGCAACACACACTGGTCGAACACTTTCGACTTGAGGCACTGAGGTATGTCGGACGAGAAGACGTTACGCAACTTTTCGAACGCTGCCCAACCGTGTTAGATTCAGCGATTGACCTCTTTGTTGAAGTCGGACCTACCTAACTGGGCTACTTGTCCTAGGTAGACGTACAAGTCAACGACTTCAAGAACCGAGTTCCCGATAGAAATTGGAGTGGGTACAACATGGGAATTACACATGACTTTCGTCTTGTCCACGTTCATCTTAAGACCCATCTGTTGAAAAACCCGATTGAGGCCTTCGAACATCGTGCTGAGCTCTTCCATCCATTTTGCCATGACTACTATATCGTCGGCACCGAAGGTAAGTGAGGTATGCGCCATTGATATTGATGCCGAAACCTTTCTATTCCAGGAGCTTGAAGGCGTTCTCCAAAGTAGCCGTAAACAGTTTCGGTTTTTTTGTAGTACAGCTAAATTAAAATTAAAGTAAGATGGAGATGTGCTTGTTAAGTAGTACGTGAACAGACACACAGTTACTGAAAGATCTCGTTTCTTTCCAAAATATAAATAAAGCCATGTCACAAAACGCAATACAAAACATTTTGGGTCATCTGTGATACTTGTCTGAAGAATTGGTATGTTTAGCTTTTTTTGACGATGCTCTTTCTTTAGACGACAAACGCAAAATGGTTAAAGCTTTAAACAACGAAGGCCTCGAGTTTTGTGCAAAACAAATAAGCGTCGATGTCAGGCACATACTTGAAAAAAATATAGAAGATTTTGTGTCCAGTAATTCAATGCAATTCTTTCAAATACTTGGCATATCCTTGGAGTTTTTAGATAAAAACGTGGAAACATGGCAAGATGACGAGGGATATCAACGTGGAAAGCAAATTGTGCAATCTATGCGCGTAGTAAATGATATTGCCGAACGAAGAGTGGCCCTAATGGAGGAGTATAATAAACTGATAACGACAAATGAAGAGCAAAAGCAATACTTGCTTTTAAGTAGTTGTAAAGGAATTTAGAAAAAAATACCCAGATGCAAAAAAATCCACTCTATTGAAATAATATTTTGTGTAATAACATTTTTATTTGTTGAAAATACTTCTAATTTCATATTTTTTGTGTAATTATGCAAATTGTTTGCTATAAGTTGATTATTTGACTAAATAAAAACTTCAATCTTTGAATTGTATATTATATATATATATATATATATATATATATATATATATATAATTATATATATTGTGTTTTTTTTTTGAATTAAAAAGTTTGAGAGCTGGTAGCACCCCCTAAATATCATATTAAAAAAATAAAAAAAATACTCTAATAGTTTCTCAGGATATGGAATCAAATGGCAGGGTGCCCCATAAAAAAATCAAAATAATATTTTTTTTGGCCATATAAGAGCCACCCTAAGACACATATTATCTGAAAATAAAGTGGTAATAGATAGGTACTGACCAAAATTTTATCCATGGTTGTCGGGGGTCGGGTTCTATTTAAAAACTGAGAATACCAAAAAAATCAAGACGTTCTTATAGCTGTTGATTTACTAGAACTAAAAGCATTTGTCGCGCCGTTCTTATCAATAGGAACTTCATTAGTGCGCTGTAAAAACTGATTATAGTATTAAAAAATCGTGTTTCGCCATAATTGAACTTCTAGTTAACAATATTTTTAATTACGTAGAAATTCATTTTTGTAATCATCACGTAGACTTTTATGGCGTACTTTGATCAGATGTGTTGACGGATCTGTTTTAGTCGTTATTATTAATTTATAATTAACACTTTATTGTACACCATTTGTACAAAAGAAGGACTTAATGCTGTATAGCATTATCTGCCATTATTAGTTTAGTTATTAGTTTAGTTTATTAGTCATTAAAGTTGAACTGTAAATAAAGTCGGTGGTAAAACCTAATATTGTGCATAGATGTTCGACTAATTGTATAAGCTTAAGCAAAAAATACTTATGTTATGTGACTCCTTCGTCATATCCTTTCATTCACACAAATATATCCACACTCTACACATCTCATAGGTAAGTCGAAGAATATAAAGCTATTAGATCAATAAAAAAATCTCAACCCTTACTTACCCCTATTAAGGGCTATTTCACTTACGTAATAGAATTAACGTTAACAAACATTTTCTGTTGGATTTCTAAAGTGCTAACTGCTAGCAATAGGTAGCTTATAAAATCAGAAAATAAACAAAACGCTTCCAATCACTCAATGTTATCTCAATTGTTTAAAATCTGTCGTGTCGTTACGAGGAAACGCACAGAGATACCAGAGGGATAATGTGGTCGATCGAGAAAAGAAAGAAAAAGATGCCTTGTTTTATTATGACATGAGTTAGAAAGACACATAAAAACATCTCGATTCAGTGGCTTATTTGCCGTGTTTTTGTCCCGATAGTGTCAAATTCTTGTTAAATTCCAACACATATATTTAACGGTGACAACAAGTGATAGTGATTGACCATGCTTTTTTACGGTTGAGGATTGCCTCAACCGATAATAGCGTTATCTTTCTGAAATGAATATCCGTTTCTTTGAAACTTTAAATTGGTTAGAAAGCTTCAACAAAATCAACATGCAAGACCTGGGCCTGGGCCAACCAACCTCCACCAATCTACAATGGATTGGTGGATAAGGCCTAATTGTACTTCGTGGGTAGGCCTGTTTTCAGAATTGCACTATTAAATAATCAGTCTAAGGGACCCATATGTACAAAAATAAACTCCCTACGGCTGGTAATGATGATGTATCGGTCAAAAACATAACCCTCGGCGTAGCAGGAAAAAATCTCGTACTAAGTCCAACTGATTGTCATGAGGTAAACTAATCGTTATTCAAAGAACGTGCGCGATGGCATCTGATTAACCCGACCGATGTGGCGTCCACTTGTCCTTCGTATTTTACTATAAAGTACCTGGTCGACTGCGCTTTGATATCATTCTGCATTGAGTAGAACAATCATCAATCAACAATGTTCAAACTAGTGAGTTTTTTCTTAGTGCTATTATTTTCATAAATTGAAGTGAAATTGTTTTTTATTAATTCTGTTATTTTGTGAGATCTATTAATTTCAAGTGAAGCATAATTATGTGCCTACTTAGTGCTGTTGACTTCAATTATGTGTACTATTTTGAAGTTTATGTAGTAGGCCTATGTTGCGTAGTGGACTATTAAAAAGCCGATAAAGTACTATGTCTTATTTAGACTGATTGGGCATTTTAGCATTCATGACCATTGACTAAATACACAACAGCAAATATTTATCAAATACCTGAAACCCAATTTCAAACTATTGAAACAAATATAAATATACTTAGAAAACTTATCAAAGCTAATTAACAAATGAGTGAGTGATTAAAAAAATTATCAATTAAATACCTCCATACTTTTTTTCTATTTACGTAAAAGTTTTTAATATTGTATTAATAGTTCTTACTACTTTGAATCCCTTGTGTAAAAACCTAAAGCAATGGTGTCATTTATGATTTCCAGTTCGTATTCGCCTGCTTCCTGGCCGTGGCCGCCGCTAAGCCCGGTATCCTGGCCGCCGCTCCCCTGGCGTACACCGCCCCGGCGTACACGGCCGCGTACACCGCGCCCGTGGCAGCCGCGTACACCGCGCCGCTCGCCTACTCCGCGTACTCTTCACCTCTCGCAGCATACTCCGCTTACCCTTACGCTTCTCCTTACGCTGCGTATTATCTGCGTCGCTGAATCTGATTCCGCCTTGCACTTGGACAAAACAATACCGAATAAAATTCTATAAACATTGACGAAATTTCCATCGACAATAAAAATATGTTAATATATGTATGTCTGCATTTTCTTTTCACTAATATTTTAGTTGCATAAAATGAACATTTTTTCATGACTTGTGTTAGTCATGAAAAAATGTTCTTTTTACACATAACTAGTAGTTCTACAAACAATAGACCTTGAATCTGTGTAACTGAATCTTTCTTAGCCTAAATCCTGAATTTTCTTGACCGATTTGATTCATATTTTAAATAAAGTATGAAAGTAAAAATATATCATAAAAATCTTGGGAAAGATTTGGATACCAAACAATTTTACCAAATATTACCTAAATCGGATGATAAACAGTGCTACAGAAAATATACATGCCACAAAAAACATGTTCATGTAAAATGGGACCAAGACGAGACTACATACAGTTTCCACTATCAAAAAGTTATCAGTTCTCATGTAGAACCAATTTTACTAATTCTACAAGGTTTAACTCTATAAGCTCTTACTTCACAAACTCTACACCTTAGTCAATATTTGCGGCTTAACTGTTTAGCTATCTGAATAATTTTTTAGCTTCCGAAACCAATCGGTTTCGGATTTGTTCATTATTCTATTATACCAATAGATCTTTACCAAGCTAAATATATTGACTAAAGTGTACAGTTTGCGGGGTAACGGCTTCTAGTGTTAAGTATAGATTGGCCCCATTTTACATGAAAATATTTGTTTGGAATTTCACTTCTTTTTATAGATTTTACAAACACTTTTATCAATTTCCTGCCTATCAAAATTTACGAAAGTCACATACGAACTTCCATTTCCCAGTTTTAGGGGTTTCGGTGATTTAATAAAATCTTGCAATACATGTTTCAAAATTACTAACAATTCAGAATTCTTTTCAGACCTCTAGCATCAACCGCATTCAAACTTTCAAACCAATTTTAGCAGGAGGTTTACCAACAATCTTAAAATATTATTTTATTATAACTAACTAAGTCTTCATATCAACTTTCAAACTTCTAGCATAAAAAATGAGGAAGTGTTTTATAAACTTCCATCCCCTAATTAAAGTAATTGAGGGGTAAAAGTTCCAAGTTTGGAATTTTCCTGTTGTATGTGTACTATTACTAGCCTAGGACTTCAGAAAGTGCCATATTAGTTTTGTTTATCATCAGTGAGTCAGTTTTGAGGCTTTTAGGCGGTCTAAAAACTCTGACACCAGAGCTAGCCACTTACTTAAGTGACTTAGTCAGTCAGTCATTGAGTCAGTGACTAAATCGGGGGTTATTAAATATCGGTAATATCTCAATTGCATAGCACTTATACTTTAAGTAAGTATAAGTGCTATGCAATTGAGTATACACTTTATAAATTAATAAGTCTATCATGGACATAATACTCAACGAATTTCGTTTATCTAGTATATTCCAAACCCAAGTTATGGGGGTATAAAAATCGGCGCACCGCTTCGAGAAAAGAGGTAGCGCCCCTGTGCTTCGCTTCGCTTGGCTTGTCTTGGCGGAAGCACTACTGTGACTGTGCTTCGTATTTTATGGATTAAAATTGTTGTTAGTTGCTACTAAAACCACCATCACCATCATGATTATCATTTCTAGTAGATGTATAATATTCACTGCAGAACACAGGCATCAGTTATAACTTATTGAATCAAACGGGCTGTTGACGTAGTTCAAGCTACTGATATTTGGCTTGCGTCCAGAGCATTCCTGGTATCGTAATACTCGTAAATTAATCGATTATTCTAGGATTCCTAAACTGTTTAGGTTAGGTAACTTGATTGTCTATTGAGCTGCTTATTTATCGTAAAATTTTAAAGAGAAACTCTATAACAGCACTGGTCATTTCGTTGACCTTTTTAGAACGAATCTAATGTACTTCTAAAACTTGTAATAAAAAGGCTATATACATTTCAGCCAGGTCAGCAATTTAGCTTTACATTTCAAAAACTTATTTAAGAGAGTACCTATTTTGGTACCCAGCCGATTCTGTTATTTTGAAGTGAATCTTAATAGTAAAATTTCTAACAAACGTGTGAGTCAACTTTTTCAAGAAACTATACGAGTACGTTTAAGTTTAGTGTTAAAAATGGTCTACAAGTTATCTTGGTGTTACAAAATATTTTTTCATGAAATATAATATAAAAAAAATTATAAGCGAATAGAACAAAGGCGTAAAATATATAGAATTTTATTTAATACATTTTTACAAACTTATTCCTGAGCTCAAGCAGTATGTGAAAAGTTGCTGAAAAAGTTGCGCTTGTATTTAGTTTTACATAACATTTTTTTTAAGTAAAATAACAATAAATTTCGAATTATCACAAACTTCGAAGTATCTTATGGTACTCGTATTTTGGACCACAGCCACACAAAATGCAAGCTGTTTCTTGAAGCTCGACTAATTTTATTGAAGATACTGACGAGGATGTCATTCAGATGTCTAATATATTTATTGATGATGTAATATTAGTTAAGTTCCTATACATATAGACACTATATTTCCAAATATATATCTCTATAGCTATTTTTGTAGTAAAAAAAAATATTATTTTAATGACCAAACATCGTTCGTTCTGTTTTATTTGTCATATTTTAAAATCAGTATTTTCGAATGCCACCGCAAGTAGCCTAATAAGTAATAAATTAAAAGCAAAAGATATTGTTGATAAAAAGCTTTTATTTAATTGCGCTAATAAGAAGAAAGTTGATAAATAGATTAGCATAAAATGTATTGTAATTACCGTATTGAATTCTAAAATGTTCTGATTTTAATATTGGTACGTAATTATTTTTGCAATACAAAAACTGTTTTTTCATATTAGTAGAATTAGTAGTAATTGACCAACTAAGCACGGCCGCACATATGGCGCTTCAAAAAACAATATGGTTGATAATTTATGCAAAAGTCGTCTTTCTGCTTGCTGCTTAATATTTTAATACGTTAAAAATGTTGAAAAATTGTTGCGTTAAGGGCTGTAATGGTGAAGCTTACCTATGCTGGTGGTGGAACTTCATTTTTTAGGTAAGTTTCTTGGTTTGTTTACAGATTTCTTGTGTAGGGTGACAATAACAACACAACATTTCGGGAATGAGATGTTAATTACTAAATAATCTAATACTACGTACGTTAGTACGTCATTGTAATCAACTAAGAACCTACTTCTATGAACTATGCACTTCTTGTATAATAGCAAAATAATGAACTGTGTTGTACTTAGTAACTAGCACTGCTAGCTAACTACGGGTAGATATAATTTGCTGTCGAGCTATTTATCAGACGATTTAAATAATATTTGGCAAGATGGTTTAGTATATTCTAACAAAATTTGTGAGTATGAGCAAAACTGGTCAACAGCAAGTCGAGATTTTATTTTTTTTCAATTTGTTTATTTATAGAATATGTTACTTACAGCACTTAATACTAGGCTTTATTTTTTATCCTTAAAGACTACGAATTAAAAAATAACATAAAACAGAAAATTCAAACATGAATTAGAAGTAATATGAATGTACCTATCGTTAAATTATAGGAATATTTGAGATCGCAATTTGACTTCTTCGCAATATGAAAGAATATTTTTAGCAATTATTATTGTTGTCTATTCGTCGCAAAGATGTCTACTATAGGGTGGGAGGCGCTGAGGGCGTTAAGATGATGGTGTAGAGATAATATAATGAACTGATGTACTCGGCCGATAGGAGGTTTACTATAAGACCAACCAGGAATTTGAGGAAAAAATTCAGCTGTTTCATACATTTATCGATGCCGAGTTTCAGTTTTGTATGGAACAGCTGATTTTTTTCTCGAATTTCCGGTTGGTCTCATAGTTAACGTTTGTAATGATGATCTTAATCAACCAATCATTTTGACTTAGTACAGGGTAAGCAGATAACCCTATTTATAATAATATTTAAATTTCAGATTTATCCCACCTGAAATATAAATGATTTCCCTCATTCTTTTATTGACCTTTCGACGGTATATACTTAGTGTTTTGTATATTGTCCTATTATATGAAGTTACTGTATGGATACACTAGTAGAAAGAGATACATTCCAATGTTGGTGTTTTACTCTTTGAAACATTTTTGGGATGCACGTAAGCTTTCCAGTTCTCGTATGATGTAACTTCCTTGTTCTCTACTAGAAATATTGCCAGATGGCTATTTTTAGTCGATCGTCACTGGGCATTCAGTATCTGCATTTAACCTGCTTGATATCCGAGCCATATACTTATTTCGAAGATAGGTAATGAAAAAAATAAGGTGATTAAATATATTCCATGTTTATTTGATTAATGAAGTAGGTAGCAGGCAGTTTATTTTCCATACTTTGTCTGTTACTTAATATATTAATCATAATGTATTTATTGTTACTGAACAACAATAAAAATTTGTTATCACATTGCTTCAAATCTTTAGAATGTTAAAATCAACGACGTAGGTAGTAGGCAGAGTAGGGTGAGGCATAGGTGTACGCGGAGGTGTAAGCTGCTACGGGTGCGGTGTAAGCGGAGTAGGCGAGCGGCGCGGTGTACGCGGCTGCCACGGGTGCGGTGTACGCGGCTGAGTACGCTGGAGCGGTGTACGCAGCAGTGTACGCCAGGGGAGCGGCGGCCAGGATACCGGGCTTGGCGGCGGCCACGGCCAGGAAGCAAGCGAATACAAACTGGAAATAATAATTATCAACAATGATGATAAATCTTAAAAGTACTTAAAAACACATTGTGCTTTTTTCGGACATGTGCATATTTTTTGTTAAGTTTTCTTAAAAAATATTAATTTTGACTCGGTTTTTTTTTAAATCAATAAAAATATTTATTTGACTAGAATGTAAATTATGTATTTTCCTTATTAAAATACAGTGCAATGAGAAATAATTTAGTTTCCTCCATCCATCCATTAGCCATAGGACGTCCACTGAACACTGAACTGTGAACTGAACTGTGCTGAACATAGGGCTCCTCTATGGATCTCCGGAATAAGATCAGTTGGAAGCAGCTTGCACCCAGCGCGATCCTGCTCTCTTGAGGGAGTCGTTATAATTTAGTATTTTTTTCACTAAATAAATTAATCAGTTGCCATAATATTATGTAAGCAATATTAATTTATTTTTGAGATAAAATTATTTCAGATAGTTTTACTCACTAATTTGAACATGTTGATGATTGTGTTGTTCAACTTAGTCGAATGATACTCATTTCTTCTTTTCATGGAACTTTATAGTAAGCAATGAAGGACAATTTACCACTGTTTAATATTAACATTGGAGTCACGTAGCTATCTCACACTCACCGAATTCTGATTACTTGGGTTCACTTTCAATATTGGCTAGTACTGCTTTATTGACAGATTTTCATAGGCAGCTCCTAACTTTCGAGGAGGTTTTTAACATCAGTATTTTGCAGTATTTTAAAAATTCTACTAATATAAAGCAATTATGCGGGAAAAAGATAACCTTGCATAACAGCTCATCAACCCAAGGACCTGGTAGGGCTCGTATTATTGTAAGAGATTTCATATACTGAAAAGATTTTTTGGAAAAAAAAAGCTCTCCAGATATTGTATTACTCTAATTCAATAGTAAAAAAAGTCAAGAAAAAAAACATCACTCTTGCTTACTATAATACGTAACTACAAGGAAATATAATATAATCTAATCATAGTTTTGTTGACTTTACATTTCGGTATCGATATAATTATGTGCTCTACAAGTATCACAGAGTGCTGTTTATACGTATTTAAATAAAAGATTTAGGATATAGATGCGTGTTGGGAAAACTCAAATATTCTTATATTATTCCTTTCGTTTCCTCGTGAAATATTTTATAGGTAGTAGGTAGGTGAGCTGTGAGTAAAAAGCCGTGGTGGTCAAGAGGTAGTGACACCCGCCTTACAATCGTGAGGTCGTGGGTTCGAATCCCCGGTCCCGTACCAATGAGTTCTTTGGAATTTATGTACGGAATTTCACATCACAGGCTTTTCGGTGAAGGAAAACATCGTGAGGCAACCTGCATTCGTCCGTAGAAGAAATTTGATGGCGTATGTGAATCCACCAACCCGCACTGGGCCCGCGTGGTGGATATGGCCCAATCACCCTTCGTGGGTAGGCCTACGTCCTGCAGTGGACTACTGAAAAGGCTGGTACAGTACAGTACAGTACAGGTGAGCTGATGATTACCATATCTATACAAATAAACAAAATTGGAGTGTCTGTTTGTAATATTGAAATAACCGTTTTTTACTACATGCATATGAATATATATTTGGTACATACAACAGAATACCATTTTTTACAATTTTTGTCGGTCTGTCTGTTTGTCCGGCTAATATCTGAAATGGCTGGACCGATTTTAACGGGATTTTTATTGGCAGGTAGCTGATGTAATAAGGAGTAACTTAGGCTACGTTAGTCCACTGTTAGGCGGAACGAAGTTCGCCGGGTCAGCTAGTACTTATATAAAATTAATCAGAAAGTGGGTTTGTTGGTGTTTCTCTGTCACACAGCAACGGAGTAACGTATTGACTATATTTTTGACATGGACATAGTTTGAAATACGGAAAGTGACATTGGCTACTTTTTATCCCAGATAAATTAAATGTCCCATGGGATAGCACAAAATTAAAATACCACGCGGCCGAAGTAGTGGGAAAAAGCTAGTGGTGAATAAAATAAAGCTATTGACCTACAATCACATTTTTTGACATTATTGTCCTTTTTGTGCTATTTCATTTCAATTCAATGGCATCGAAGTGCAACGCAGCGTATACTTCTAATATTGAATAACTTTTGTTGGGGTGGCGTATTAAAAACGTGAGGAAAATATTGTGTAACTAAAAATACTTATTTCGTAACTTTAACACTAGCTTCTGCCCGCGGCTTTGCTCGAGTGATTTTTTGGCTTAACTTTTGTCAAAAAAACCTATGTTACTCTCCGACTTTGAACTAAATCTAACCCAAAAGTCAACGTTTGTAATAAATATAGAAACAAAATTTGATTGGAGTTCGATATTTGTCATTTGCAATACGAAACTATCATTATTCAATGGGTGTACGCATGAAGCAAGGTCCTACTGTTTCTCAGTAGCACACGAACGAACCTGTCCTTCAATGTTTAGTATAAAGAACGCATCAGAATCTGATAAGACATCATTCAGGTCTCTCAGCCCGAAAACGTAATCCACAATGTTCAAACTGGTAAGAGCTTTACAATTATACAAACAAATCGATCGATAGGTTTATCTTTATCGATACTTTAGTTGCCATCGCATGAATCGTATTGTTAGGAAATTTCTTACTAATGACTATTTAGAACTAGTTCACTACCGTGGCATCAAAATATAGAAAGCTCTCTGCACTTTACGTCTAGAAAAAATATATACATAGGTACAGAAACAAGAAAATGGAAAGCTCATCAAAAAGAGAAAACGAACACATAGAAATTTGGTGTTTATTCACTATTATTATGTAAAAAAAAATACAATATGGATTTTAACTTTAGTACTAGTGGTATTAAGAGATATAAGAATAGTAAAATGCATCAGTTTATTTGTCATCTTGTGTTCCAGTTTGTATTCGCTTGCTTCCTGGCCGTGGCCGCAGCCAAGCCCGGCATCCTGGCCGCCGCTCCCCTGGCGTACACTGCTGCGTACACCGCTCCAGCGTACTCAGCCGCGTACACCGCACCCGTGGCAGCCGCGTACACCGCGCCGCTCGCCTACTCCGCGTACACCGCTCCCGTAGCAGCGTACACCTCCGCCTACACCTATGCCTCACCCTACTCAGCCTACTACCTGCGTCGTTGATTATGAAAATAACCTACATCGAACCACATAAAGTAATAAAAAATTAATAAATTATATTTTATTACCGTTATGTTTTGTACTTTTTATTAATTTTTCTAAAAATGTACTTTAAAAACGCCTCCATAAGAACCAGCAATAACCACTACAACACCGAGTGGAGCCTTTCCATTTTTGAAATCTCTCACAAAAGCTTTTTGCACTAGTCTTCGTGACTAGTCGAAAAGCTAAGATACCTTCAAGTTAGCAGAAAGATCCTTTAGTATATCATAAACACCACTTCCAGAATGTTAATAGTATCAATCAATTAGAAACCAAGATGATAGTGCC
The DNA here is from genome assembly GCA_949316475.1 of Hypomecis punctinalis. Lineage (NCBI taxonomy): Eukaryota > Metazoa > Arthropoda > Insecta > Lepidoptera > Geometridae > Hypomecis > Hypomecis punctinalis. Next base: position 12,156,361 of record OX438810.1, read on the forward strand.
AATAAAATCTTCACTTTAAAATTAAGGCAAAGCATTTTTAATCGAAATTCAATTATGAATTGATTTTTTGTATTGCTTTAAAAGGAAACAGCAAAAACAAAAATTCAATAATTACGAAAGTACAGGGTGTTTTAGTTCCAAGCATTTAATTTTGTTAGCAGGAGTATGATGCCTGGAAGAAATCGCTTCCAGCGATAAAGCCGCCGTTTGTTTTAACTAGTTAAGTGTAATTTGTATTATATTTGTATTTCTATCTTTGGTGTAAAGCAATGAAGTTTTTTTTTATTTATGATTAGAAAAAATAACTCTCAAATTTCTTAATGTTTTTCTGTGTTATGCTGAAATACTTATTTATCCACCAAGAGTGAAGAGATAGTTACAGATTTAACTTTACACTAACCCTTATTTGAAATCTAAGATATAAAAAATTGAGTCTTCTGAAAAATGCGTGATAAGCCCAAAAAATAAAAATAGTAACTATACGAGTATAATTTTGTTACAGGACGCAATCGTAGTACGCAGCTTAGTATTTTTTTTTACTACATATAAAGCAATTGGATTATCCACAGACCCTTGTAGGTCTAAAGATAATCCAAATGCTCAAGTCCATTGCCAGTTGGCAGCGTACCCAGCATGCTAGCAGCATTGCCACGCTGAATGGCAATGCTTATACGTTGAGCCAAATAAACACCAGCATTTTGGTCACGCGTCACATCCACCAGACGCTCAGAAAGACTTTTGAAAACAAGATGAGCTCCTGGCCCCCACGGACCCAAATTGTCAACTCCAAATGGCTCAAATATGTAACCACTACCGAGGTTAGCATATTTGCGCCGCTTGTGCTGCTCCGCCGAATTGGCCGCCACTCCAGCCCTACTCTGGATCTCAGAAAGATGTGACGGTGCCAAAGTATCGACACAAGTTGCGTCCCATACTAAGGGCCGTCCAACTTCCATGGGACCCACGTCATGCCATCAGGCCTTTTGCCATCACCAAGCGCGAGCCCACTCGGTTCGAGTACGGCTGCGATGTTGGCGGTGACAAAAGCCCTGCGTATGACATCGTTAAAGCTGGCGTGGCGGCCAATCCGACCAGCGCTTCTTGAGCAAGAGAGACCGTGAAATAGTTTATTAAAGTGTTTTCTTTCAGCTGATTGAAAAAAATTTTTCATAATTTGTCAGGAACTATGAGTCACAAATTGAATATTAAAAAATCATAACTCATAAATGTATATATTATTATAACATGATCATATGAGCAATTCAAGTTTATTATTATACTTAGATAAGGGTTGTCTGACAGTATCATACTGTGCCAAACGTTGCGTCTTTGATAAGGTTCTGATATTTGATTAAAAATAAAATTATTTGAAAATTAATTCCTCCGTCCCATGCCTTTTATCTTAACAAAAAAATGGATTTTTAATTTCTTACCAATAACAAATCGGTTTAAGAGCTAACAGACGTACTTGTAGGCTTCTCAGGGTGAGAATTTAAAAAAAGAAAGAATAAAATATGAGTGTGATAAAAAAATCCCTACAAGCGAGCTTTTCTTTCTCGTTATTATGATAAGCAGTAAAGGCATAGATTGATATATTTTTGTTTTATTTTTCACGACAATATAATACAATACTTTGCGAGTTTGCGAAAAAAATCTGATGTTTCGTACAAAATATTCAATGTATGGAATACTTGATGAATTTAAAATAGGTATAATCTAGGTATATCATGCACCAATAAGTTAAAAACAGAAAAATAATAACACATAATAACGATACTTAGTATGATGGAGCGGTCTTATTGCCTACAGCGATTTCTTGCATCCAATCTATCTCTGGTTTTTACTGTGGTATACTTCTGCTGTACCATAATTATGTTATTCTAATAATAATTTCAATGGTCTATGGACGACTACACGCCTGAAGTTTTTTTCGTGACAGCATTAGAAATGCCCGAAGTGATTCATATACGTATTTAGCGACCCTAGCGGATCAGGAAGTATAAATAATAGTGGATATTTTGATACAGAATATGTAACGTTAGGGCTGACATTCTTTACAGACGCAAAATGGGCATGACAACTGGGTAAAAAAAAAACATCATTATAATTAGCCTGTGAGTTAGATTATCTAAATATATTGAATACGTATTTTTTCTTTCGTCAATCAAACAAAAAATGACAAAGTTAAACCTTGACAACATTTGGCAGTGAGGGTCGTGACGTCATCTCTCTCATAGAAGTCTGGCACTTGTGGCATCATGCGGAACTTTAACAGGCTATATCTTCATCAATTGTTGTTTAATTGACAAAAGAAAAAATACGTGTCTAATATTTTTTGATAGTCTATCTGACAGACTTATTATATTTTTTTTATTCATACTGGAGTCCCCAGGTAGCAAAGTGACGTCAGTGACGCATAAACGACGTCACTCTTAGGTCATAATAGGGTCGGTCGTTAATGCGTCGTCGATGACGTCATAATGTACGTCAATTAAAAGTCATTATTTCGACGTCTCATATTCACCATAAAATTGACGTTTTATTGACGTCCATTTAGGGTCAATATCAGGACGTACTATATTCGCCACAAAGTAGACGTTTTACTGACGTCCATGTAGGGTCAATATCAGGACGTACCATATTCGCCACAAAGTGTACGTTTTACTGACGTCCATCTAGGGTCAATATCAGGACGTACCATATTCGTCACAAAGTGGACATTTTACTGACGTCAATTTAGAGTCAAAGTCAGGACGTACCATATTCACCACAAAGTGGACGATTTACTGACGTCTATTCAGGGTCATTATTAGGACGTATCATATTCGTCTCTGGTGGACGTTTTACTGACGTCCATTTAGGGTCAATATCAGGACGTACCATATTCGCCACAAAGTGGACGTTTTATTGACCTCTATTTAGGGTCAATATTAGAACGTACCATATTCCCCACAAAGTGGATGATTTACTGACGTCTATTCAGGGTCATTATTAGGACGTATCATATTCGTCTCTGGTGGACTTTTTACTGACGTCCATTTAGGGTCAATATCAGGACGTACCATATTGGCCACAAAGGGGATGTTTTATTGACCTCTATTTAGGGTCAATATTAGGACGTACCATATTCGCCACAAAGTGGATGATTTACTGACGTCTATTTGGGGTCATTATTAGGACGTATCATATTCGTCTCTAGTGGACGTTTTACTGACGTCCATTTAGGGTCAATATCAGCACGTACCAGATTCGCCACAAAAGGGACGTTTTATTGACCTCTATTTAGGGTCAATATTAGGACGTACCAAATTCGCCACAAAGTGGAAGATTTACTGACGTCTCTTCAGGGTTATTATTAAGACGTATCATATTCGTCTCTAGTGGACGTTTTACTGACGTCCATTTAGGGTCAATATCAGGACGTACCATATTCGCCACAAAAGGGACGTTTTATTGACCTCTATTTAGGGTCAATATTAGGACGTACCAAATTCGCCACAAAGTGGAAGATTTACTGACGTCTCTTCAGGGTTATTATTAAGACGTATCATATTCGTCTCTGGTGGACGTTTTACTGACGTCCATTTAGGGTCAATATCAGGACGTACCATATTCGCCACAAAGGGGACGTTTTATTGACCTCTATTTAGGGTCAATATTAGGACGTACCATATTGTACCATATTGTTTGCATGCGCGCTCGCATCGGTGCAGACGTGTTTACTTTTTGTCGCAACAATTATTTCTATTTAGTTCGATCGCAATGTTTACGTTTTGCCGGGCTTGTAAAAAAGACGTTACCGGTGAACTTATAATGAAGTGTACACTATCAAACTGTGAAAAAGTGTATCATATATTGTGTCTCGGTATTAAAAGACGAGATTTCGAGTCTTTTTCTACGGACTATGTGCGCCAATGGATTTGCCCGATGTGTGACAGCACAAAAAGAAAACGTGCTGGGAATGACACGCCAGTTCGCACTCCAGAACATAGGAAGTTACCAACAATAGCGAGCCCTAATTATGTCAATAACCAACGGGGTAGCAAGTGCAGTCAAATGGAAGTTTCCGTGCTGGAGAATGACGGCGGTTTGTTATCAGAATTCCAAGAATTTCGTCGGGAACTTAGAAAAAGATTACATACGCAAGACCAACATATTTTACAAATTCAAAATGTATGTTCAGCTACTAATGACGAAATTCAGGTACTAAAGACCGTTATAAAAGATAGGCGATGTTCGTGCGATTTGACCTCAATAGATACCTACTTAAAATGCTTTGCGACCGCAACCAGCGCATCGAGTCATTGTAATGTAATGCACAAACAAATCAAATAATTTCAAGTGTCTGCAAAACTCCGATGCAGGTGCAGAAACAAGTTAACACCAACCTGATTAGTGATAACAGTGCATTAGTAATTTCTCCAAGAGAGAATAAATAGTTAATCTAAATGTGCCATGGTCATAAAATTGCTATGGGATCGACATTGTAATTTTAAGACTATGGATTCATAACAATTATTGATTATATAATTATAACAGTCTATGTATGTATATACTTCTTGAATATAAATCTATTATGCTACTTACATTGTTTTGTTTGGTTTCATCCATAGTCCTAAGAGTCTGTTCAGGGTACGTGTATAATATAGGATGTCTGCTATCGCAAACTAAATTCTAAATTCTTTTCGTCATTTACTTTGTTCACAGGAAAGTGACTGGGCTGTACATATTAGGGCAGCCATCGTCGTTGGAGTATCGTCATTTACTTAGTTCACAGGGACTGGGCCATACATACAAAGGCAGCCGCCGACATAGTAGTGACGTCATACACAGGATTCACAGTAACGTCACTATGAATACTGTATATGACGTCACTCCAACGTTAGTGTCTACCTTAATATGTACGGCCCAGTAACGTCCCTATGAGTACAGTAAATGACGTCTCTCCAACGTAAGTGGCTGCTCTAATATGTGCGGCTTAGTGACGTCTTTATGAATACAGTAAATGACGTCGCTCCAACGTCAGTGGCTGCTCTAATATGTACGGCCTAGTGACGTCCTTATGAATACAGTGAATGACGTCGCTCCAACGTCAGTGGCTGCCCTATTATAAACGTCCAAGTGTCGTCTCTATGAATGCAGTATATGACGTCACTCCAATGTCAGTATATGGCGTCACTACAACGTCAGCATATGACGTCACTCCAACGTCAGTATATGGCGTCACTCCAACGTCAGCATATGACGTCACTCCAACGTCAGTATATGGCGTCACTCCAACGTCAGCATATGACGTCACTCCAACGTCAGTATATGACGTCACTCCAATGTCAGTATATGGCGTCACTTCAACGTCAGCATATGACGTCACTCCAACGTCAGTATATGGCGTCACTCTAACGTCAGCATATGACGTCACTCCAACGTCAGTATATGGCGTCACTCCAACGTCAGTATATGGCGTCACTCCAACGTCAGCATATGACGTCACTCCAACGTCAGTATATGACGTCACTCCAACGTCAGTATATGGCGTCACTCCAACGTCCTCCAACTTACGTCATGAGGCTGTGACAAATTGTCGTCATCTGAAGAAACTACCGACGTCATGATAATGACGTCTCTTACGTCGAGCAGTACCGTAAACGGACGTCATAATAACGTATAAATGCTACCTGGGTCCCCATACAGATAAGTTCAGCATCGGACCTGATAATACCGCAGAAACCAAATGTCTATGCATACCACAAATATATCAGAGGGAAAAAGTGGTCAATCGAGAAAATCTGCGAGATGTATTGACTGAATATGTCACGAGTTAGAAAGAGACATGAAAATCCCTCTGCTTCAAACCAATTCACTGATTTTACAAGAAATAAAAAGAGGAGGCGTTGCTCCATCCTTTAATTATTTTTTTATCAAGCGACTTAAAAAAAAGTTTCTTAATTAGACTGTTTGTTGTTTTTTTTTTGTATGTATGTGTATGATTCTTTTTTGGTAGATCATTCTTCGGAGCTAGTCCAATTTAAATGTTAAAAATAATTCGATAAGTGGTTTTCGAATAGTTATTTAATGCAAAAAATAGCATGACTGACTTCAACCGTGTATTTCACGTCATGTCAGAATTCGCGAATATTTCGCACGTTTCGATGTAGCATTTTTCACATTATTGTTGATTTATCAAAAATGATTCAGCTGATTTCGATAAAATTTAGGTGAAACCAATTCTAAGTAAAATCTTTCCAATAAAAAAATTATTATTGAAATCGGACCACTACTTAAAAAATTATGCGTATACATATAAATCTACACGTGTAATTGAGTACCTCTGTTTCGTCGGTCTAAAATCAACAATAACTTCAAATAATTATTTTTTTGCAAAAAATAGCATCTCCGACTTCACCCGTGTACAGAATCATTACATAGTATAAAACAAAGTCGCTTTCCGCTGTCTGTCCCCATGTATACTTATATCTTTAAAACTACGCAACGGATTTTGATGCAGTTTATATTAATAGATAGAGTAATTCAAGAGAAATGTTTATATGTATAATACACCTGTGCGAAGCCGGGTCGCATCGCTAGAACGCAAATATTATGCACGGATCGATGTAGCATTTTTCACATTATTGTTGATTTATCAAAAATGGCTCAGGCGATTTCGATAAAATTTAAATGGGACCAATTTCGAAGTATATTCTTTCCAATAAAAAAAAAATATTGAAATCGGTCTACTACAAAAAAAAAGTTATGCGTGGTTATACATAAAATAATATCAGGGGCGGCCCTAGGGCGGTGCGAGCGGTGCGACCGCACCGGGCGCCGTCATACGGGGGGCGCCGAAAACGGCCTGACGCATACTAGGTACCGATCGACTTACAGACATGCCACACGGGCGTTGACGCCGCGTAATTGCACCGCGGCGTCACCGCCGCTGCACCGCCGCGGTGCAGCGGCGGTGCTGAGCGTCGTCGCGGCGTCACCGCGGCGACCAGTGTTGCCGGTAGCGATTTAGACATTAAATCTAGAGTATTCGAGTATTCTATGAATTTTTAGCGGGAAAAAAGGTTTTGAATTCATCAATCCGTTCAATCTTAAACTGAAGATGAGAAAAATCCCTCGTACACGTTAGAAATCAGATCGTGTAATTTATCACGACGAATGTCACAGTAACAGCTTTCCAAGTGACAGCTGTCAAACTTCAAAGTGATTATCTCGGCCATTATCAATTCTAGACTACTGTTGTTTTCATAAAAGTGATAGAACTCGACAAGATCTACATTTTGGATGACAGCTGTCAAACTTAAAAGTGATTTATCTCGGTTATTATCGATTCTAGACTATTGCTCTCTTCACAAAAGTAATAGAACTCGACGAAATCTACATTTCGGATGACAGCTGTCAAACTTAAAAGTGATTTATCTCGGTAATTATCGATTCTAGACTACTGCTCTCTTCACAAAAGTAATAGAGCTCGACGAAATCTACATTTCGGATGACAGCTGTCAAACTTAAAAGTGATTTATCTCGGTAATTATTGATTCTAGACTACTGCTCTCTTCACAAAAGTAATAGAGCTCGACGAGATCTATATTTCAGATGACAGCTGTCAAACTTAAAAGTGATTTATCTCGGTAATTATTGATTCTAGACTACTGCTCTCTTCACAAAAAAAATAAAGCTCGACGAGATCTACATTTCGGATCACTTTGAAGTTTGACAGCTGTCATCCGAAATGTAGATTTCGTTGACCTCTATCACTTATGTGAAAACAGCAGTAGTCTAGAATCGATAATAACCGAGATAAATCACGTTGAAGTTTGACAGCTGTCATCCGAAATATAGATCTCGTTGACCTTTATCACTTTTGTGAAGACAGCAGTAGTCTAGAATCAATAATTACCGAGATAAATCACTTTTAAGTTTGACAGCTGTCATCCGAAATGTAGATTTCGTTGACCTCTATCACTTTTGTGAAGACAGCAGTAGTCTAGAATTGATAATAACCGAGATAAATCATGTTGAAGTTTGACAGCTGTCATCCGAAATATAGATCTCGTTGACCTCTATCACTTTTGTGAAGACAGCAGTTGTGTAGAATCGATAATAACCTAGATAAATCACTTTGAAGTTTGACAGCTGTCAACCGAAATGTAGATCTAGTTGAGCTTTATCACTTTTGTGAAGAGAGCAGTAGTCTAAAATTGATAATAACCTAGATAAATCACTTTTAAGTTTGACAGCTGTCATCACAAATGTAGATCTCGTTGAGCTCTATCACTTTTGTGAAGACAGCAGTAGTCTAGAATCGATAATAATCGAGATAAACTCACTTTGAAGTTTGACAGCTGTCATCCGAAATGTAGATCTCGTCGAGCTTTATTACTTTTGTGAAAAGAGCAGTAGTCTAGAATCGATAATAACCGAGATAAATCACTTTTAAGTTTGACAGCTGTCATCTGAAATGTAGATCTTGTTGAGTTCTATCACTTTTGTGAAGACATTAATGGTCTAGAATCAATAATAACCGAGATAAACTCACTTTGAAGTTTGACTGCTGTCATCCGAAATGTAGATCTTGGCGAGTTCTATTACTTTTGTGAAGACAGCAGTAGTCTAGAATCGATAACTTTGCACAAATCAATGCATCTATTTCAGATTTTATCGATCGGCCACATTATTTCTCTAATATATCAAACGAAGAACAAAACACTTTCTTTCTGCGGTTGGCTCACACAAAATCAGACTGTATATGAGAGATTTTACTTATCTTCAGCCGGTTATCCCTAAAACCTTTTTTTCCGCTAACTGCCTAGATGTCATCAGTGTCTAAGGCAACACTGGGCGCGGCGGTGTCGCCACGACGACGCTCAGCACCGCCGCGGTGCAGCGGCGGTGCTGAGCGTCGTCGCGGCGACACCGATTTCACTTTTGTGAAGACAGCAGTAGTCTAGAATCGATAATAATCGAGATAAACTCACTTTGAAGTTTGACAGCTGTCATCCGAAATGTAGATCTCGTCGAGCTTTATTACTTTTGTGAAAAGAGCAGTAGTCTAGAATCGATAATAACCGAGATAAATCACTTTTAAGTTTGACAGCTGTCATCTGAAATGTAGATCTTGTTGAGTTCTATCACTTTTGTGAAGACATTAATGGTCTAGAATCAATAATAACCGAGATAAACTCACTTTGAAGTTTGACTGCTGTCATCCGAAATGTAGATCTTGTCGAGTTCTATTACTTTTGTGAAGACAGCAGTAGTCTAGAATCGATAACTTTGCACAAATCAATGCATCTATTTCAGATTTTATCGATCGGCCACATTATTTCTCTAATATATCAAACGAAGAACAAAACACTTTCTTTCTGCGGTTGGCTCACACAAAATCAGACTGTATATGAGAGATTTTACTTATCTTCAGCCGGTTATCCCTAAAACCTTTTTTTCCGCTAACTGCCTAGATGTCATCAGTGTCTAAGGCAACACTGGGCGCGGCGGTGTCGCCGCGACGACGCTCAGCACCGCGGCGGTGCAGCGGCGGTGACGCCGCGGTGCAATTATGCGGCGTCAACGCCCGTGTGGCATGTGCCTTACGCGCAAGCATGGGGGTGACACTGAGCTTCCGATGTTGCCTGCCCGGCGCGGCGGCGGCGCTTGTGAACACACAAGCATAAAGCATATGCCAATGTCCAGGTAGAATCAAGTCTTATGTCAATGTCAACTGTTAGAATCAAGTTAGAACTTGTCAATAGCCCGTCGGACCCGTCCGTTGTAATTTTCGTTTTGAGGTTTTCAAGTGATTTCGCCGGTATTATTTTGTGTATTTCTGGCTATTTTAGCTTGAGCTGAGTTACAAGTCACCCCCGATCGTCCCACGATAAAACAGCAGCGAACGGTATTGTTTAGCGATTATTTGAGTATGAAGCTCCAGATGAAACACCAACACATCCCGAAGAACTGTTTAAATTAACGTCTTTTACCCTATGATAGATACAATTGAAAATGCATTGGTCACTCGGTTTGCACAATTGTCCAAATTCAATGATACATGGTCTTTTTTGTATAACATCAAAATAATTCCTGATAAGTCTTTATTAGAAAAAGCCTGTGCAGATTTGCAAATAATTTTAACCGATGGGGAAAATGTGACGTGTCTAGTTGCGAATTGGTTAAAGAACTGTTGAGCCTGCATCTATTATTAAAAAACCTTGAATCAGTAGAGCCAATAAAAGTTCTTCAACATATTAAAAAAAATGATTGGCAGGATATTTTCCCGAATGTGTGGACAGTGCTTCGCATTTTGCTGACCATCCCTATAACTGTCGCCAAAGGTGAACGAAGCTTTAGTAAATTAAAACCAATTACCGCATATCTGTTCAACATCAGGCAGTATGTAACAAACGCAAAACTACAAGGAATAAAAAAAAAATTAAAACGTACTTACGTTCGACAATGTGTCAAGAAAGACTGTCAGATCTTGCAATTCTATCAATAGCAAAACCTGTTGTTGGATGGAAGAAGCACGTTCGTGAGGCTCACAGGTTGGCGAGGTGCAAATTCAAATTGTGGCTTCTTTGGGGTAAACCTAAAGAAGCCACAATTTGAGCCTAAAGTAGTGCGTGGGAAGAGATGCGTGAGAGTCGTAGAATATTTAAATCGCGTCTAAAGTGGTGTCAAAATAATAGCGAACAATTAAAGATGGATATACTCGCATCCCAACATTCTAAGCATGATTTTCGTGGTTTCTCCTTCCTTTATTCTCTTCTCATCAAAAAAAATTGACACGAAATAAAGAACATAAATGTAAAATTAATTATACCTTGTAAAATAATAAATGTCAATGTCTCGTATATCAAGCTAATACGCGAGACATTGACATTGACATACGCGTAATTACTCACGCACATCAAGTACCATATTTTTTAAAGTCAAAATGTTCGGTTCGCAATGTTATACTTCATGTTCGTGCATCTCGACCATGAAGTACAGCTTTGTGTACCGAAATTTGACATAAAAATATGGTACTTGATGTGCGTGAGTCATTACGCTAATGTCAATGTCTCGCTTATGCTATATTTTACAAGGTATTGGTATGTTATTTTTTTCGTGTCTATGTAAACTGGGGCGCCACCATAAGATCTCGCACCACCGAAAAGCTTAGCTAAGACCGCCCCTGAATAATATATACGCGTCGAATTGTATACCTCCTCCGGTGGTTCGTCGGTCAAATAGTCATCAATAAAAGAAAAAATGCCAAGTCGATGAAAATAGTATATGCATCAAATCGAGCGAACTATTCGAGTTTTGTACCATACGCTACGATAACAATGATTGAATTCGGTTATGCCACTTTTCAGTATTGCCACAGACAGACGAAAGCAAAATCGTCGAGTTGTAGCAAAAACCGAAATCAATCTTCGTTCACTCGGTCGACAAAGACCTCTTTCGCTTACAGGGATATCTGTAAATAACTGTAATAATAAGGTACTCAAGCTGATAACTGAGCAAAGAAGATCTTGCGAAATGGGATCAGACTGTGTACAGTAGAGAGTAGCTCAAAATATCCATTAAAATATGTTAAAAAAGCGCAGAGTAAAACTAACGCATTGAATTTTAATTCGAAAGGAATTCCATGTTTTCTAAATTGTTTTTTTTCGATGCCGCTATCGCGCTGCCATATTGTATAAGCAAAGTCATAAGATAATAAGATCCGAAAATATGAAATTCCTTTAAATGAAGATTGTTATGATAGAAAATATAATAGGAAAATCATTTTTGACCGAGCGTAAGTGAGGTCTCTGAGTCTATTGGGACGAGCCGGCACTTGGGTGTATGTTTGTATGTATTGTTACGAGATGGGTTCTTGGATAGTCAGTTAAAACGCCGATTATTCACTTTGCACTTTATTGCACACAATCACTTCACAAAAATCACAAAAACACACGACACAACTGGTTCGCACAAACACTTTACACTGGCACTGATATTCACACCAGTTAGTCACTTCACAATCACTGGTATCGCACTCTAACCCGAGTAGTTATCGCTTCGACGGTAAACGAATAAACTGATCCCCAAGGGTCGGCCGGCATATTTATATTCGTTATTTCCTACAGTCTCGAACCTACGAGATATTTCGCAACATTACTCGATCTCAATAAACGCCATTGTGTTAACAAGTAAACAACTTGAAAGTTCGAGAATCCCTATTGTTTTTCAAATACGTAAACACCAAACAAATAAACTCGAGTCATTAAGCCATAAAACCGAATACAAAAGGCACCAATAAAAACACAATAAAGCTTCACAGAACAATAGGGCTTCCCAGAACCGGATTACGTAAACACCGCACTCCATACCTACAACGGGCGTCTACTGCGTTACACTACCCCCTCCTAAGACATGCTCGTCCCGAGCATCGTTGCACCCGTAATATCGCGCCAATCGATCCACATGAACTATCTTGGGAGCACCTCGATGTCCCTTCTGTATGCGGAACGTCACGTCGTTGATCTTGGTCACCACTCGGTATGGTCCATCCCATTTGGCTTGTAGCTTTGGAGATTTCCCTTTTTTGCGTATAGGGTTGTGTAGCCATACTAGCGAGCCTTCCTCGAACCCAGGGTTGTTAGTCCTTCTGTCGTATCTAGTCTTCATTCTTTCTGATGTTTGCTGGCCATACTCTCTAATGTGCTCATAGATGTCGTTCATCTTGTTCCGGAGGTCACTGGCGTACTCAGTTATGGGTTGTGGAGAATCCGGTGGGACACCAGTTATTAAGTCGGCGGGTAGCCGTAATTCGCGTCCAAAATTGGCAAAAGCAGGAGTGACATTGGTGCTCTCATGAACAGCACTTCGGTATGACAGCAAAAATGGCTGGATATGCTTGTCCCAATCCCGTTGTTTGCTTTCGACTACTTTTGCCAGGTATCTCTCCAGAGTTTGGTTGAATCGCTCCACCATTCCATCTGATTGCGGGTGGTATGACGTCGTCCTTGTTTTGTGTGCACCCATTAGCCGACACGTCTCTTGAAACAGTTGAGATTCAAAATTTCTTCCTTGGTCACTATGGATTTCCAATGGTACTCCAAAACGACAGAATACCTCATGGACCAATTTGTCTGCTATCGTCGATGCCTCTTGGTTTGGAATTGCGAAGACTTCCGGCCACTTGGTGAAGTAATCCATGACGACAAGGAAGTACTTGTTGCCACTTTCGCTCACAGGAAATGGTCCGGCCACATCCAGTGCGATTCGCTCCCATGGTGCTCCAACATTATACAGCTTTAGTGCTCCTCTGCTGCGGGTATGCGGACCTTTCACTGATGCACAGCTCGTGCATTTCCGTACCCAGTCTTCTACATCATCTCTGCAGTTGATCCAGTAAAACCTTTCTCGAATCTTCAACAGTGTCCGTTTCACACCCAGATGTCCTCCCGAAAATCCTTCGTGGTACAGCTTCAAAACTTCGGGAACTTTTGCTCTGGGTACAACCATTTGGAGATGGCACTGGTTTCCTCGAGCATTTTCCCATTTTCGGCACAGCACTCCCTCTTGAAGCACCAGGCTATCCCATTGCGCCCAATAACTCTTTGTCGTAACACTCAGTGAAGCAATAGCACTCCAGTCAGGCTTACGGGCATCTGATTCCATCCATTCAAGAATCGGCTTGATGTCGACGTCTTCTTTTTGTTCAGCCTGAAGGGTTTCTTTCCATTCGTCGCCGATGTCAGCTTTGAGCATTCTGACAGGTACTGGATCTTTCGACTCTTGTCTTGAGCAATGCTTGCAGTCCTCTGAGCAAGGCCTTCTTGACAGTGTATCTGCGTTGCCATGAGATTTTCCACTGCGATGCTCCGTGGTGAAGTCGAACTCTTGTAGTTGCTCAATCCATCTTGCCACTTGGCCTTCGGGATCCTTAAACTGCAGTAGCCACTTTAGAGCAGCGTGGTCGGTCCTCAGATGGAATTTTCGCCCGAGCAGGTATTTGCTAAAGTGACGCAATGTCTTCACCACTGCAAGTAGCTCCTTTCTTGTCACACAGTAGTTCCTTTCTGGCTTGGACAGGGATTTGCTGAAATACGCAATCACCACTTCTTGGTCTCCTTTTCTTTGCGACAATACTCCTCCGATGCCGGTGTTGCTGGCGTCAGTGTCCACGATAAACTCGTTCTCGGTGTCCGGAAAGCCGAGAATAGGCGTATTGCAAAGTCGCTCCTTTAGTCCTCGAAAAGCTGCGTCGCAATTTTCATCCCAGAGAAAGGGCCGTTTTTCCTCAGTCAGTCTATGCAACGGCTTAGCGATATCAGCAAAGTTCTTCACGAATCGCCTGTAATAGGAGCATAAGCCCAAGAATGCTCTGACTTCCGTCTTGTCTTTTGGCACAGGCCAATCCTTCACAGCACTAACTTTACCTGGATCCGTCTGTACGCCAGCTTCGGAAATCACATGTCCCAAGAAATTCACTTGCCTCTTGAAGAAGGAACATTTCTTCGGACTCAGCTTAAGATTGGCAGCACGTATTTTTGTTAGGACTCGTTCCAGGTTTTGTAGGTGGTCTTCGAAGGTTTTTCCCACAATTATGATGTCGTCTAAGTAGACAAGGCATGCGTCTCCAATTAGTCCCGCAAGAACCAACTCCATTAACCTCTCGAACGTAGCGGGGGCGTTGCACAACCCAAACGGCATCACTTTAAATTGCCACAGGCCTTTTCCCGTAGAAAATGCGGTCTTCTCCTTATCTTTAGGGTCTATTTCCACTTGCCAGTACCCGCTCTTCAAGTCCAGCGTAGTGAACCACTTCATGCCCGTCAGTGTATCCAACGTGTCATCAATCCTCGGCAAAGGGTAGCTGTCCTTCTTCGTTACGTCGTTGAGTCGTCGATAATCAACACAAAACCGCATACTGCCGTCCTTCTTTTTCACTAGAACCACTGGAGAACACCACGGGCTGGATGACGGTTCTATCACACCGTTGCGTGCCATGTCTTCGATCATTGACTCAACTTCTTTTTCTCGAGCCACTGGTATCCTTCTTGGCCGCTGTCGTATCGGTGGCACGTTTCCTGTATTTATCGTGTGCTTCACTAAGCCAGTCTTCCCGTTGACAGCATCATCGAGGGCAAATATGTCGGTAAAGCGCTGTAGCATCTTCTTCGCCATCAGAAGTTCTTTTTCAGAGAGATCTTTCCGGGAATCTTCCAATAGTGTTGAGACGTTGCAACTCCCAGCACAGTTGTATTCCTCCTTTGGTTGTTCTTGGCATCTGCGCATCCAGTCTACTTCTTCGCATGTACCAATCGGGGTTCCTCCTTTGATGAGTTGTACCTCGTTACTTGTGTTGAGCACACGTACCACAGCAGTATTAGTAGTCCTCACCAGAGTTCGGGCCACTAACCATGGTTGATCACCTTCCGATTGTTCTATTAGAGCACATCGTTGTTGATGTCCCAACTTCGGCGGTAATCTAACGGCCACAATGGTTTCCGATCTAGGTGGAAGGACTGTTCTCTGCAGACAATAAACGTTTCCCGATATGGCGCCTTCCATGAAGATTTCTTCTCTTCCACATCTCAAGATTCCTTGGTTGACGTCAATCTCACAATGATGTTCTCGCATGAAGTCAAGACCCAGAATGCAATCGTCAACTATATCTGCCACAATGACTTTATGTTGGAAAGTTTTCTCACCCAACCTTAACTCCACCAGCTTCTCTCCTCGGACGTATATGTGCTGGCCGGTCGCTGTCAGAAGTTCAACTGTTTTGCAGCTTTCGAAGTTCGGAAGAAAGCGCTTAGCCAATCGGGAACAGACGACAGTGCGAGAAGCTCCAGTATCTAATGTTAGCTTACAAGAAGTTCCGTTGATGGCGCCATTGATGATCAGGCTGTTCCCATCGTGAGCTTGTGAGATCAAAATCTTTGGGGCCTTTTTTAGACCGGCCAGCACCCGCCCCTTGGTCCTGGCGCTTACTCGTTTCCCTGCTGCTGTGTGGTGTCACGGTGCGGCCGTTCTTCCCGTTCTTCTAATGGTCGATCCTCCCTCGTTCGACGTGGCTTTGGGCAATTCCGCCATAAATGGCCTCTTTCGTCGCAGTTGTAGCATCTAGGGCCAAACCTTGTACGAAGTGATGCGTCCTTTACCTCCCTTATATGTTGGATATCCTTCGCTGGGTTTCGTACAGCCTCGACTTCTAAGGCTTGAGCCAAAGCTTCCTTTAGTGTCTTATGATGCCCGAGTTTCACTGCAGTTCGTACTTCGAAGTCTGCTATCCCGTTAGCAAACGCTTCCACTAGATGTTCGTCGTCGGGTAATGGAGCGGACTGATAAGCCTTCCGGAATAGTTTCTCTACCTCGACGGCCCACTGTTGAAGACTTTCATTACGACGTTGCACCCTGTTCTTCAACTGCGCTCGGTACACACGTTCCAGGTGCTCATCACCATAGCGACTCTCCAGCGTTTCCATTAATTTATCGTAGGTCACTTCCTTGCCCACGGCATCCAGAATACTCAGGGCTTCGTCGCGAAGGCTCATTATGAGGGCGTTCATGGCTTGGTCCTTGTCCCATCCATTGGTTTTGACGGCGGCGTCGAATTGAATTTTGTAGGCTGACCATGATGATGTTCCGTCGAAAGGCGTCACTTTTATCTTATGTGAGGCTGGCGAGAAGGTTGTAGATGCAGCGGCTCCGCTTCCATATTTGATAACATTCAGGGCCCTTCTCACGTCGGCGATTTGTGTTTCCGCTTCGACAATACGAGATTCGTGCTCTTTTACGCTAGTACCAAGCTGCTTGACCGTGTCCTTGACTTCTTTTATTTCCTTGCCCAAAGTCGTCTGCATGCTTGAAATCAGATCTTCTTTTTGTCGGTCCAATTTTTCTTCCAGCTTGCTGTTGTTGCGATCCAACATTGACTGCAACGTCGACATCATTGCAGCCATATCAAATGCCGCAGGGGCAGCAGGTGATGTAGCAGGTGCCACAGCAGTTGGTGCAGCAGGTACCACAGAAGGTGCCGCAGCAGGTGCTCCTGGGTTTCTGGAGTCGTCGTTGGTTGCCTCGGACTCACTGCCTTCCATTAACAGCGAATTATTTCCAAAGCGCCTCTGGTCGATCTCCTCCTGGCGGCGCTCCTGCTCCTCTTGTCGGCGCGCTTCCTCCTGTCGGCGCTGACTCCTTGTGCGAGGGGTCTCTTCGTCGTATGGTGTTACCGGCATTTTCAACTATCCCACTTCTGACACCAAATGTTACGAGATGGGTTCTTGGATAGTCAGTTAAAACGCCGATTATTCACTTTGCACTTTATTGCACACAATCACTTCACAAAAATCACAAAAACACACGACACAACTGGTTCGCACAAACACTTTACACTGGCACTGATATTCACACCAGTTAGTCACTTCACAATCACTGGTATCGCACTCTAACCCGAGTAGTTATCGCTTCGACGGTAAACGAATAAACTGATCCCCAAGGGTCGGCCGGCATATTTATATTCGTTATTTCCTACAGTCTCGAACCTACGAGATATTTCGCAACATTACTCGATCTCAATAAACGCCATTGTGTTAACAAGTAAACAACTTGAAAGTTCGAGAATCCCTATTGTTTTTCAAATACGTAAACACCAAACAAATAAACTCGAGTCATTAAGCCATAAAACCGAATACAAAAGGCACCAATAAAAACACAATAAAGCTTCACAGAACAATAGGGCTTCCCAGAACCGGATTACGTAAACACCGCACTCCATACCTACAACGGGCGTCTACTGCGTTACAGTATATTTGTTCGACGATAACTCGAGAGGCACTTGAGTAACCGTTCTTCATGAAATTTAGCATAAATGTAGTTTATATTTATAGAATTTTTAAGTTCGATTATGAGCATCTTCTGTTTAGTAATTCCGAAGATACAAGGGCCGTGGTAAAAAGAGGAAAAAATGGCGCCACTTTCTGTGGGAGTTGCGTATAACTATTTTATGTTATATATGTCTTTCAACATTTGTTTAAAATAAATCGCTAACTTTCATACAAATATTGTTACATTTTTTTAAATATATTTATGATATAAAATAGGAATAGCGCGAGGTGCAAGTCTGGGGCAGACTACTTTTTTAGACAGGCAGGGGCGTTTAATACAAATAAAGCAAATAAATAATTGAATACTGTACAAGATAATGAACTAAGCTCGATCTATTTTTGAAATGAAAAGCGTTGTGCACTTTTTAGGATGAGTAAAAAATGTCATACTCGCGTCAGATCCTGACGATCGAAAATTCATAAAAAGGATGATATATAATGAAATCAAATTTTCACTTCTGCCGGCACTTCCAGAGTGCAACCCGTAGTTTTTTTGCATTATCTCTTTGATCATCTAGTTTTAACAGGCACATTGACCTCCAGAGTTGTGGCAACGAGAACCACCATTGGGACTGTGGACACGCGCAAGGTGACCTCTGACGCAACCGTGATTCGCATCCTGCATACCGGATGATATACGGCGAGCAGTACTAACAAACTTGTGCAGTATGCAGCCAAGATATTTTTATACCTTCACCATGATAATGTTAAGACTAGTATTTGACTTTATTTACAAATGTATTTTGACTGCCTCAGTGGCTCAGTGGTTAGTGCCCCTGACTTCTGGGTCAAAGAGGCGTGGGTTCGATCCCCGCCCAAAATTAATGTAATGAACATCGGCAAACATTAATGTGATGAACATAGGTGTTTGCTCTGTGTCTGGGTGTTATAGTATGTATTTTAAAATATGTATATGTAGTATCTCAGTCTCTGGCAGCCATATTACAAGCTTTGCTTAGTTTGGGGTTAGAGACGGTATGTAAGATGTCACCGACCAGTAGACCTCGAGACATATCTCTTTAGCTGAATGTTCATAAGCCTATATCTCGATATGAATATACCAAACGATCTTGCCAAATATTATAAAAATCGGCTGATCAATAGAGCGACATCAAATTTCCTCCTTTAAAACTTCTCCAATCAAAAATCACCGACAACAAAAAATACATTAATATATAAAACCTGTGTACCAAATTTTGTCGAAATCCGTTGAAAAATGCGGGCTGTAGAGGATAATTTACATACGGACAGAAGAAAGCAAAATGGACGACTCGAAGCAGAGTACCATCGATTCCGACCTTCGATTCGCTTCCGCCATAAAAAATATTTACTTTCGAGTAAACAAAGCGCTGGTAACGTCTCCAATGTTAGTGTTGTCCATGGGTAAGATAGTGGTGTGGTTTTCAAGAGTAACCTATTTACGACTTTGTTACATAATTAAAATTATTTTTCGTAAAATAATAGCATGACCGACTTTAACCGTGTACAGAATTTAAATAGTTCGCACTGATCGATGTAGTAGTTTTCACATTAATGTTGATTTATCAAAAATGGCTCAGCTGATTTCGATAAAATTTAAACGTGATCTCCTTAGAAGTATGACCAACCAAAAAAAAATATTTTTAAAATCCGACTTCTCTTTAAAATAAATAGAGAAGTCGGATTGCGTAACATAAAAAAAAGGAAAAAAAAATTGATAATCTCCTCCGTTTCGTCGGTTAAAAAGAAAAATGTAGTGATCTAAAAATGTAGTGATAAATAATAATTATTCGAAATACCATATTAGCTAGATTTGAGCATGTCTATGTCATAGTCATGTTTAGCCTAGTAAACTAATTTGCCTATTGACAGTTTTTGTTATATTAATGACTGATGTAAATGAATATACCTCGTTACTTTTCAATAAACCTTTTGCATAAGAGTAATATCACCTGCAACAGCCCTGTCTCTCGAATGTGCCGCTCTTACAATGATGTATGCCGCTCTAGCGCCCGAGACAGCGACGGCGTTGATGAGCTGGATTTCGATTTGTTCGGACTTAGTCTCAGACAATTTAGAAATAATTTGTATAAATTTTTCGTCTCCAAACCATAATGCAGTGCAATACAGTAATTTAAACTATTGTGTTGCACTGTAATATGCATTTCATTTCAAATTATCAACTAAGTAATAGTGTATCACTTTTATGAATTAATTTAAATTTTCACTTTTTCCATAAAGTCAAAATTATGTTATTAATGGTTATGTTTTCACGAAATAATTCTATCATTCTCTTTATTTTAAGTATCAAATTTTGTAATAATATGTACCTATACAACTGTTCACCATGCTGTGTGCTCATTCTTTTGGACCACAGAATCGATCAAATATTGTATAAAAAAAAAACATGTATTTTCTGTAGTCTGTTATGAGTGCCTAATAAATAAATAAAAAATAAAAAATATGGCACTTTATATTATACACACTATACATATATTTTGACGTATACAGGGTTATTTCTAATCAATTAGCATCCTCTTAGGGGCTTATTCTGTACATCAAAACTAACAACTTTTGTTCTACGACTTTTTACAAAACTCAAAAAAAAATTACTTTTTCGTAGAAAAATATCGCTCACCCGCGACAAAATGTATGGAACAGCTGGTTTTATTTTAGTTTTGACAAAAGTTGCAGAACAAAAGTTGTTAGTTTTGATGTACAGAATAAGCCCCTACAAGGATGCTAATTGATTAGAAATAACCCTGTATGTTTTAAATACCTATATTACCACCAGGATATAGCTATAAGCGAACTGGAACTCTTAAATCCCTGCTATATAGGTGTGCATGTTGTGGCCAAATTAGTGCCATTTGTGGACACTTTGACTTTAATGATTAAAATTAGACAATTTAATATTAAAATAATATTTTATAGAAATTTTAAAACGTTGAGATTTGTACAAACATTGTAGTAGTGGAGTGTTACATTGTTGATAATAATTATTTATGCAATAATTTTAACACCAAATGGCCACTACCAGGGGCCTTATTTTGTAAGCGCTCTGGCGTTCGGCTTCGCTTTTCCTCCCGCTCGCTCTCGCGGCGTGAGTAACTGGCGCGAGCAGGAGAAAAAGCGAAGCCGAACGTCAGAGCGCTTACAAAATAAGGCCCCTGGTCAGTTGCTACACCTACTTTATTTAATCATATTATACTTTCGCGACTTCAGAACCTTTTTATCACTCAAAAAGATGATACTATGATTGAAACAAAATATAAACACTTTTATTGATTGTATATTTTAATACATTAGCTATTTATGTAAAACATGCTTCACAATATCATCAGCATAATATAGAGCAAGGTCTCAAGAAATAGATTCAAACATAAAATGAGACGATTTATACGTCACTGTTTAGATCCTTGAATCAAAAGTTAAAATATCAGTTGGCAATAAAACAGACAAGTTTACTAATTATGTGAAAAATATCGCTAGCCATAATTTGCAATTCAAAATAATCAGATGAGTAATTAATTTAGATTTTTCTGATAAAATATAGCAAGTATTAGTCAAACATGTAACGAAATATAGTGTTACTATTTTAAATATACGCCCAATCAATTTTAATGATAGCGCCATTTTAGTTTCCTAAAGTAATTTACATACTTTATCTGTTTTTAGCCTCAATCAAATTTAACCTTATCAAAATGTGTATCTTTCGAGTTGCTATCCAATGTAACTTGTCCCATTGATACTCTTATAGATCTAATTAATTGTCAATTATTTTGCTGTTATTGGCTACTTGAATATCCAGTATATCATAGTGTCTCAAGCCCTCAAGTCTATTTTAAATTGAGGAAGTGTTTTTGAATATTTACTTAGAGATTAGTTAAGCTAAGTAGTAGTAAAAGAGTGAAAAATATCTCTAATATATTCAGATTCAGCTCCAGGAATATCTATTTCTAATCATCGTCATTATATCAGTTGTAGAATGTCCAATGCTTCCTCTGTTGGGGTTCGTTTATTGAAAAGGCTGTTCCTGGATCAGTATTATATTTATTTATTTTTTTTAAGTCACCATCGTATTTCAGATTGGAGAGAGCGGGAAACGGAAGGGCATAGACAATTTTACTTATCAACTATTTATAGACTATAACACTTACCTAATAGATTTCCAGAAGAACCAGTTCTGCTGTAATTTAGCTTTTGCTAGCATCCATACTACGTGGTTCTGAGGCCGTAATCATGTGCTCTTGTACTTACTCTTTGGATCGATGTCATACACTTCGGTTGAAATACCAAAACAAAATCAAGTCCATGGTATAACTTTTACCTACCCTCGCTAGGTCCATGGTATAACTTTTACCTACCCTCGCTAGTTGGACTGCGTATGTATATTGTATAGCTGTTTGTTATACTCTACTACTTTGCTCTAGTACGGCAAAAATAAATTGTATAGTTTACGCCCGGGCTACCAATCTTTTTACGTAATAAAGACAAAATTATAGTTATTTGTTATACAAGAGTGCAAAGTTGCTTACTAACCGCGTGCTCAATTTTGGTGACGGCGTATGCGAAGGATTCTAAAATAGACAAATTAGAATCCTGAGCGTTAGCGAGGGAACCAAAAGAGCACATGGTGAAAAATCTTTGCACTCGAGTAACTGCAACACGTAACTTTTCACCCCACCTCAACGAGCAAATAACTAAAGTCGTCAGAACGACATATCGTACTGCTTCAAATAGGTACTTCTCGTGTGGTTCTTCATAAATGGCAAAAACATCACTCATCTTCGGTTTGCTGACGATATTGTGGACAAGGCAAAGTCGATGGAAGACCTCAGCATGATGCTCGAAGGCCTCAATCAAGTTTCTTAACAGGTGGGTCTTAAGATGAACATGGACAAGACGAAGGTCATGTATAATTCTCAAGTTGTACCCACCCCTATTTCTGTTGTAAACTCGGTTCTTGAAGTCGTTGGTTCGTACTGTCTACCTAAGACAAGTAGTCCAGTTAGGTAGGTCCGATTTCAAGAAAGAGGCCAATCGCCGAATCTAACTCGGTTGGGCAGCGTTTGGAAAATTGCGTAACGTCTTCTCATCTGATATAGTACCTCAGTGACTCAAGTCGACAGTTTTCGACCAGTGTGTGCTGCCAGTGATGACTAATAGCACAGAAACGTGGTCTCTTACTATGGGTTTTATTAGTAAGCTCCAAGTAGCCCAACGAGCCATGGAGAGGGCTATGCTCGGAGTTTCTCTGCGAGATCTAATCAGAAATGAGGAGGTCCGTATAAGAACCAAGGTTACCCACATAGCTCAGCGGATTGGCAGGTTGAAGTGGCAATGGGCAGGACACGCGCGGCGCATAGCGCGGAGGACTGGTGAACGATGGGGTCGAAAAGTTCTCGAGTGGAGACCACGTAACGGCAAGCACAGCGTAGGACGTCCACCGACAAGGTGGACCGATGACCTCGTTAAGACCGCAGGATCGTGCTGGATGCAAGCCGCTACCAACTGGTCTTATTGGAGATCTTTAGGGGAAGCCTATGTCCAGCAGTTGATGTCCTATGGCTGAAACGAACGAACGAATTTATCGCGTGTTTGTTGAGGGAGAAAGCTCATTTGCGCATTATTAACAGTTTCAGTTCTGTTGGTGTCGCTAGAATCACTAATTTTAGGTCTTTCACTTATTTTCAAGTTTCTTGTTCTTAACATAAGGCAATGAGTATAATAATATTGCGCATTAATCAATTCTGTCAATTAGTGTCAAACAAACTTCCTCGTCACTAAAATCACTAATTTTAGGTTTTTCACATATTTTCAAGTTTCTTGTAAATAAGTTACCAATAATGAATAACAAGTTTGTTGTACGAGTACATATGGCATAGAGTATAATAATAATTATAATATTAGCGCAGGGGCGGCTTTGTGGCGAGCCGTCGGTGAGTGGCGACACCTCGAACCCTTATTCTCTGGGGCTGAATGAGACCTCTGACTCCTCTCTTGCCTTATCGGCTGGCTTGGAGTGGAAATCGCAAGAGCTAAGAAACTAAGCTCCAGGGTGGAAGTGTAAAAGGGCATAACGCCGCTAGTAGCTCTTAGTGAACGCGCAGCACGCCTCTCGACACCTTAAGCCGTTCACACCAATGTTGCCCCTCCGGTGCCAACTTATGGTAGCCTTTATGGGGGGCCCATTTAGTGGATGACAAGTCACCATCCGCCATAATATTTTGAGATGAGGCATTACTTGGCGGGTGTTGCACCTCATTCCATAGACCATCTCATTGTCACGCAATATTTCATTCCAATAGCCCAGAACTGTACAAATTTCCTGCCTTTACAATAGTTTTCCTCATCCTACCATCCAAAAACGGTGTTTTTTTTAAATGTTTTGTTTGAAAAAGGGCCTCTCAATGTTGGCTACTGCTCCATTGATGCCTTTTAAAAACCCGGGCCTAGTACGTAATGTGAAAACTGAATAAATGGAATTATAACATAAGGTTTTAACAATATGACACGAAAAAAAATGCCGCATGAAGCAAATTAAAAAAATAAGTTTTTAACTGCTTCACTCTCGCATACTTTGCTCAAGTTACCTAGAATTCGGAGCACCGCTGAGCTTGACAAGCGAAGTTAGCAAACCCTGCGCTGTTGCGGGAATTTCTTGTGCCAAACTAGTATTTAACTGACCATTCACAACAGGGAGTATCATTCTCTTCTCTTACTTTGGACTTTAGAGTACTAAACTAATTAAAAATGTACAAACTGGTAAATATCATTGTTTTCTATGGTGGTTCAAATTTTTAGCTTCTGAAAGCCAAAAAATAAGTAGAAATAATGAATTACGATAAACAAATGTTTTACTAAGCGATCGAATAGGATGTGCTCGTTTACTACCTCAAACCTAAAATCTAATACAAGTACTTTATTGGTCTACGTTCTTTGCATTTATTTTATCTCTTAGGCTAGTAGAGATCGATTATATTCTCATTGCCAATTTAAAAATAAAAATGAATACAACTTATCCGGCTACTTATAAAAGTTTTCAATATATCTGATGTTAACAATATGCAATCTTGACATACCGCCGCAGCTATCTGATTTTGCAGGAATTGATAAATTTTAAATCATAAAATATGATAAATTTTAAATAAGATATATTTAATTTGGCTTATCATTCCTAATTCCTTATTAGAGCAGTTGGGTATTATATAGAATATGTTTAATGTAGATACAAAACTTAATTTTAGTATCGTTTAATCACGAAATAAAAAAGCTATAGCTACTCTTGTAATCAATTATCACTTTATATGCACTTCTGTCTGATTTTACAGACGCTATAAAAGCCAGTTTAGGAGATACCTACATTAAAGGTCACTTAAATCAGTTGTAAATTTAATTGATATAATGTTGTTTTATTGCAGGTGGTTTTCGTTGCCATAATGGCTGTCGCGGCTGCTAAGCCTAGTTTGGTGGCTGCGCCGGTTGCTGCTGCGTACACTGCACCTATTGCTGCTGCATACACTGCTGGTTTCGCTGCACCAATTGCTAGCGCGTACACTGCGCCGTTTGCTGCTGCGTACACTGCGCCAGTTGCCGCCGCGTACACCGCTCCTATTGCCGCTGCATACACTGCTCCTGTAGCTGCAGCGTACACTTCTCCTGTTGCCGCTGCGTACGCCGCTCCTTACCGCTACGCTGCGTACACTGCCCCTATTGCTGCTGCCTACACTTCTCCCATCGCCGCTACCTACACTGCTCCAGCGTATTCCGCACCTCTGGTCTCTGCGGCGTACAGAGCTCCAATTCTGCTCAAAAAATAAATTTTGTAAAGACTGACGAAAACGATATATATAAAAATAGTAGAATAAAGTAAATTGAAATAATTTTTAACCTCTTTTTCTTTCTTTTCATAGACGTAATCTTAGTAGGTACCCCATACTAAATCCAGCATTAAGTCCTAGTTAATTTATGATTTAGAAATTCATTAATCCTTGGATAGTAGCATAGCGATTATACGTGTGAAATTAAAATTACTGCTTTGCAAATGTTACAGCTCACAGTTTAAAAATAACTTATGACATCATAATGTTGAATACAATTAAGCGATGTATTTGGGCCATGCTCAACCCCGATATAGCCAATCACAAACAATAGACAATGGGTGTGTCTGTCCATGTCATCGATACATGTAGTTGCATCACATTCAACATCACAAAGATAGGGCATATGATTAGCTCGAACACGTAAGCTGATTATTCAGATCTAGAGTTTCACTGTTTTTGTGATTGAGGTATTTCAATAACAGGTTGTAATCCATCCCTCGCCTACGGTATCACTCGCGGCATTATATAATACGTAACCAAAATCTCTTGTTCAATAGTTGGAATAAAGTTCGAGCCTCACTGTGGCGGTAGCGTCGTTGTGCGATATAATTCAATTTTGTGTAGAGTTATAAGTTCACACCAAAATGAAAAATCATAATAGTGTTACAATTGGCGACGTCATCGTTAAAAGCAGTCTCTTTCAGACTACTTTCAATTATTTGGGGAAAAAAAAAACTATTCAAAAATTACTTATAATTATTGTTACGAGTAGTTTACATTACCTTTCAAATAAAGGTTTCGTCATAAGATACTTCCTCATAACTTAATACTGATGTAACGTAACTAATCGCATAACAAATGAAATAAATAATTACTTATATTCTGTAACAAGGTTTATTTGTAAAATACGTGGTATATCATAGTCTTTACCTAAACAAAATGTTTGGACCGAGAGGGTAACGTAACGTAGCATGCGATACGCAACAACGCGCGTCTCTGAACAAAAACGAGATCTCAAAACAATTAATACAATAAATATCCATTGTGTCGCAGTGTCGCATCTTTACTATATCTATTAGTGCAGTCCAAACTTTATCTAGATGTCAAACGAAAGATATTTACAATTTATTCAGCTTCTGTAACGTAGACCAATCTATTGGAATAATACAATTTACCTCTATACCAAAATGAATTTAACATAAATATCTACATATTTCCAAAGATAATTACATTCGGCATGCTGGGTATCAAGTATACTGAAAAAAACATATTCCTTTCTATAAATATTTAACATTTTACAATAATAATGAGCGTAATCTCTCAACATGGGCCATAATGCTCTCTTTTAGTAGCTTTGTTTGAGACTTTCGCGGGAAATCGTTACATAAATTAACAGAATCAAAATATATTACCTAAAATCCAAATAAAGCATGCTTATTTTTTAAGATTCTCGGCAGATAGTAAGTAACAATATTGAGAAACTCTATAAAACTCATAAGAAAAATAACTTTCATAGGAGTCTAAATGAATGATAAAAATATATTGAAATTTACAAAAAATGACACTACAAAATTTAAATCAAAGATATTTAACGCTTATTATAGATTCTGATGATTCACTCCAATGCAAATCCCGCAGACACACATTATAAATGATTACCTTTGACCTTGTCTGTTACAGACTTCTCAAACCGGCCACCTGGTGACTTGATATCGTTATTGAATCTGTCGTCAAATGTCGATGATTAAATGCATCACTTTTTAGTGGAGATGCAGTCATTTTAAATCGATTTCCATTAAATAATTATTTTTCGCATAAAATCGCAACACCTACTTCCACTGTGTACAGAATTCGAATAATTTGCACGAATCGATGTGACATCCATGTACATTTTCGTTGTTTTAGCAAAAACGGCGTAATCGATTTCGATAAAATTTAAATGAGACCACTTCAAAAGAATACAAAAGATTTTTTAAATCGGCGTAAATATCGATGAACATACAAAAAACATACAGACGAACTTAGTACCTCCTTCTATGGAAGCAAGTCTGTAAAAAGGATAAAATTCTCAATTCATCTAGTAGTTTAGCTTACTAGTTCTTTAGGTATATTTCGTCCGTATGTTTTTGATCCGATGTTACCTAATTTCTCCGTAGTTTATAGGCCTTCTTAATGTTTTACTTGATACTTCGCGTATCAAGTAAAACATTAAGAAAAAATATATTAAAATATTACTTTGGTAGATTTATAATATAATCATTCCAAAAATGATAAAATTAGAGCGCCTACAGAAGTGGAATAACAAAGATCTGTATTACTTTTGCTGGCCGCTTTCAACTATCTGTCCACTGATGCTAATGTGGTTAGCCATTTTAGGTTTTCTATGTAAAGCAAACCAGTATTTTATATTCCTTACTAAACTAACTAAATCTAATTGTGCTACTAACATTTAAACTACCTCTAATGTCGAGAATCCACTAGCAACGAAAATGTGCGTAGGTGTCTGTAATATTTTTTTGGAAACGGTAAGTCGGAAAACTATGTCAATTACAATTCACAAAGAATGGAAAAAAATTAAGAGGCCTAACCTAATCGTGGGTCGATAATTTAGGTACGAAACAAAATAGATGGATAGATTTTGTTGAACTAGGTTTAAAAACAAAATTAAGTTGAAAGAGTAAAGCATAAGGTACAGCACAGGTTCTGGTGTGGTTCGAATTGATGTTGTTAGAGATTTTTTTCTAAAAGTCGAAAAGTGTCATAAACTAGGTAGGTGTGTACTTATATCCCCGGAAAATAGGTTTCTCTGGGTTAACATAAAAACCAAAATACGTGACAAAAAGAGAAAAAAAAACCGAATTGTTGCTAAAAGTAAATACAGATCCTACCTTGCTACTAAATATCGAAGTATTATTGATATTATTTTAGTCTAAAAACCTTTGCTTTTTACTTAATATTCTGTTCGGCATCACACGTGAATAGTGTCCAGTTTTAAATTTTATTAGATCATCTGTCGCAACAAGATTACTGCTAACAAGTTTTATGATAGAAAAGATCAGATTGTGAATTTATAAAATCAATAAATTATTATAAATATTCTTTAGGTTTTATGATTTTTAATTTAACTATTGACATATCGCGGGTAGATATCGATATAAATATTAGGATGCGTCATAACGGTTTCGAAAAAAAATCAGATTAAGATAAATAAAAACCGTACAGCAAAATCCATTGCGTAACTTAAACAGGGTCACTTATAAAACACCAGCAACCTTACAGGGCCAGATACCTAACATCATAAACATCAACGTTTGTTCTGCGAAATTTCATATTTTTTATGGGTTTTGCTTACATACAAAAATATAATAATACATGGTTATTCCTAATCAATCAGCATCCTTTTAGGGGCTTAACCTGTAAGTCAATACTAACAACTTTTGTTCTGCGACTTTTGTCTAAACTCAGATTATATAAATTCTATGAAGTGCTCACCAAAAATTTATTTAATTAGCAATGTCGATTGGCTTTTTCTGTCGATATTTTCATAATAATATCACGAACATAAATATGTATAGCTAGACATAGCACTAAGATATGGAAATAAACTATCTATTAGGATGAGAAATGTAAATTTCAAGTGATTTTACATTCAATGTTACTAAATTGAATACAGATTACTAAGTATTATGATAGATAAGCTCATGCTTAGTGGTTAGCCTATTTTTATTAATTGATTTAGAAACAGGACGACAAAACAGATTTCAACATTAACATATATTATTTATTATTTTATGTGCATTAAATTTTAATTTAGAAAAAATTAGACAATCCAGACAAAATTAATCATGCCAAATGGTGTATTCTAGTTCATTTTCTGTTTAAAATGTTACCTATCGACTCCACCTCGGTATTTGTTATGAAACTGGTTTAATTCGAAGATGCTTCACGGAATTTCATAGAGCTTGTTATCAATGCTAAATGTGTCCAGTACACAGATTTCGCGAGATGAGACATCTCATTTCAATCTAGCGGGGATATAATTTTGCTTGAAACTTTCAACTAAGCTTAACGCCAATAATAAATTACACAAGTCATTTAATCATTCATATTGCACTGCATTTAGAGATGTATATTACGTAAACATTATTTATTATTTTTTCGGCGTACGTACTGGGTAAGTACATATAATTTTTTTTTTTTCAAAATAGCATGACCGACATCACCCGTGTACAGAATCATTACATAGTATAAAACAAAGTCGCTTTCCGCTGTCTGTCCCCATGTATGCTTATATCTATAAAACTATGCATCGGATTTTGATGCACTTTGTTTTAATAAATAGAGTAATTCAGGAGAAATGTTTAGATGTATAATACACCTGTGCGAAGCCGGGGTGCATCGCTAGATTGCAAATATTACGCACGGAATGATGATTTTTGACATTATTTTTGATTTATCAAAAATGACTCAGCCGATTTCGATAAAATTTAAATGGGACCATTTCCAAAGTATATTGAAATATATATAAAAAAAGAATTATTGAAATCAGAGTACTACGAAAAAAGTTATGCGTGTTTATACATAAAAAAATATATATACGCGTCGAATTGTATAGTACCTACCTCCTCCGGTTGTTCGTCGGTCAAAAAGCGTCTGGCGCCATCACGGCACGGAAGTTTTAGGAAACGCCGTTCCGCTAGAGGGAGGAAGGGTAACAGACCACCCCCCTACATTGCCCCCTGGGCAGATTCCCAGTTCGTCCAGCCTCAGCAAGAGGGGTCACGCTGACGCTGATTCCTGACTCCACTAAAATAATAGGAGAAGAAGATCCACGATACAAGGTAAAAAGAAGGCCTCTCTGATTTATCTCAGATTTCTATGGTCCAGTATCATTTACTATAATCTAATAAAATAGTAATAAATTACCTAACATCACTAGAGCGATTCGTGACTTCGGAGATTGATATTGAATACTTACATAATATTTGAATACTTGTGGTATCTTAATTACGTAACTCTCATGGATGGGTATATTAGTACCTATACATGCTAAATATATTTTTACTATAAAAATCCGGTTAAGGGTCATTGGACTTTGAAATTGAGTTTCCGTGAGAGTTTTCACAGATTTCACAGAGACGGAATTAGTGAAGAAATAATCAACTGATTCATACATTTAGTCGTTTCTGAATTTTAATTTTGTATGGAACAGCTGTTTTTTTCTCTAATTCCGGGATGACTACCTACATAGTTAAACTTGTTCATACTGGTGGTTGTAGAACAAGGCAAGCAGAGAACCCTGTGTAGGTACCTAAAGTTTGGAGCTTTAATTTATACGATTTGCAACAATACATAACAGTATAATTTAAAAAAACAACGATCAAGTTCAGGGTAATAATATTAGTGACCTTGCGCATCGGTCATCGAATAAGGATGTACTTGTAAATTCAAATGGACGCATCATAGCGTATATAGAATGTTCTCCAAC
Source organism: Hypomecis punctinalis (assembly GCA_949316475.1). Lineage (NCBI taxonomy): Eukaryota > Metazoa > Arthropoda > Insecta > Lepidoptera > Geometridae > Hypomecis > Hypomecis punctinalis. The sequence continues at coordinate 12,187,524 of OX438810.1, forward strand.
TGTATGGCGTGGACGGACGGCACCACCGCACCGCACCGCCTTGATTAGAACTGCTCAACGTCTGCCAAACTACAGGATGCTCGTTGTTGGACAAGTTATTTTATTATACAATTACTAAAATAGTTTGTTCTAGCAATGTCTCTAACTTGGGTCGGAGCAATGGCGGATCCACTGATCGAGTCAGAAGGATACTAGGGACGGGATGGCGTCATCAAGTCATCACTACTTGACGACATTTTCAAATAAAAGCAATACAGAAACAGCAGCATTTTTGATTAGAACGCTATTTCAACAAACAGGATAGTATAGACGCACGTGTGACCAAAAAAAATGCGAGCCAATGCCGGTTATTGTATGGAAGGTGGCGCCTTTTTTTTTCGCGCGGCCATCGACCAAACCTTGTTTTTATAGTTCACTATTTGTTACACTATACAGTGTAACAAATGATGATTATGACATGCTGCAGCTATGGTTTCAGTCCAAAAAGAGTTACAAGACTTATAAGTTTGTTTTGATTTATTTGTTTTTAAGGTTATTTTTATCACCTAGGCGCAAGTTACGAGTTAAGTTGACATAAATAAAAACTATTGAATGCTTTTAGAATTGTTAGAAGTGAGATTGCACCTGGAACTATCTCGCCTTCTACAAACCTCATCTCCAAATTATCCGTTTTTATCTGTAATGCGGTAATTGATTATTCACTTGAAAGATGGCATGGAAGAAATAGCTTCGACAATGTCTTTGTCTATGTCTGTGTCTTTGTGTGCAATGAAGTGTTCATTCATTCCTTTATTTACCGTGTATAATGCATACCGCGTAATATATTTGTTGTCTATGATAGCACCAGAGATTTATAATCATAGCATTGCTAGATAGATATCAGAGTCCTAAAACAAAAACCGAGTCGTAGTTTTAAAACACTGGTCACCAATAATTCAAAACACGCTCACACAACACAAAGATCGAGGCGTGAGAGCATAGAACAATTAATACCGAGGCGGCTCAGGGTTCTACTCCCCCCGTGTTTGGCGGAAGTGAGGTTACCAACTAGAGCTATATTTCTTTTTTGGCGGCTAGACGCCTCGGCCGCTAAGGGCCGAGGGGCAATGTTTAGAGGGTGCGAGGGTTCCCAGACCACGAGAACGGGCGGCTTCGCTCAGCACCCTCGTTAGCCTCTAGTATGGCCATCGTTGGCCATATCTTGGCTAGGTGGAATTGGGTTGGCCATCTTATGGCTTGGTGGTGTTGTCTCAGATTGGAATCTTCACGACCTGCACTGAACCAAGTGCAGGCGGCATCTCTTCCTATTTAACTTGATATGACGTGACGCACGTTGGGTCCGGTGGCGTACTCGAACAGGCGAACGCGGCTTCGGATGGTCAGTCTCGGAAGTGTACACTCGACCAAGACCGACTGAAACGCGGAGGGAAGCTCTCTCAGCCTGTCGGGTTTCGTAGCGATGCGGAGATGGGGAGTGGGATCGCTAGCCCGGTTCAAGCGCGCTGCCGCGCGAGCCAGGGATCACGTCTCTGACATCCCCTTTGAAGCTTCGGTCGTCGAGCACGATGGTCAACGACGCAGGTTGAGCGGCGTTAAGCTCACGCCAGGGCGAAGCGACGTCTACCCGTGGTTGTCCGGTAGTATGCCACGATGGTGGCTGGCATCGATGTTGAAGCGGCTGGCACCGGGTAAGAAACTCGACCCCGGCTGCCGAGGCGGGCTCGCGTAGTGGCGAGGCCCGATGCGGCCTCGCGTCACTTAAGCGACAGCAGCGGCACTATGGCTGGGTGTCGCGACACTAGGCATCGCGAGTTGGGGTCCATGTGTGGCGCAAAAGCGCGTGGTATGTCCGGTGAAGCGCGCCCCGACCGAATACCGAGGCGTGAGTATTATTATATCTTCTTTGGCGTGAGTGAGAATTAGTTTATCCTTATTCTTTCGATTGCCGGGGGATGGGGCGCGGGGGGAAGGGGGCAGTTTGTAAGTGAGAAATTGAAACAAACCAAGCTCTTGTGCGCGTTAGAGTAAGACAGGAGACAGCCAACTACATACGCATCCTCAGCGGTGGCGGCGGCGGTGTGTGTGGCGTTTCCAAAACGCCGGCGGATTGACCACTGTCAAATCACGAGTGATTGGCGCACCATAATTTAGTGGGTACCGATATACTCGTAACTATTATTTAGATGTTTTAAATGATCTATTATGCGGTATACCTAGTCAGGTCATAAGTATTGTCACACAGTAAAAACTTTTCTTTTAGAATGCTGGCCATAAAAAAGTTTATTGAATTGGCATTTCGAATTGTTCATGAAAATAAAAATGTATGCCTTTTAGAATTTTACTCATTTTAAAATAATGAGTGGACGCTTAAAGAAGACCGTGTTGCAGTTATTGCGTTGCATCGTTGCGGTTACGCGCCAATTCAAATTTTGACATACTGAAAAATTTGAATATAACCAAAAGATTCGTTTATCTTACCATCAAACGATACAATGAAGACTCTAGTATAGATGACAGGTCAAGAAGTGATCGCCCTCGGTCTGTTAGGACTCCAGCAGTGATAAAAGCTGTGAAGGCGCGAATTCAAAGAAATCCCAAACGTAGGCAGAAACTGTTGGCCCTTCAGATGGGGTTAAGCAGAACCACGGTGAAAAGGGTGTTAAATGAAGACTTAGGGCTTCGGGCATATCGAAGAAAAACAGGAAATCGTTTAAATGCTCGTCTAATGGACCTGAGACTAAAGAGATGCCGCGCTTTGTTGAAGCGGTATGCGGGGAAAAAAATGTCGGGAAATTATTTTTTCGGACGAAAAATTTTTTACCTTAGAAGAGAGCTACAACAAACAAAATTATAAGCTGTACGCACACAGTAGTGAAGAAGCGAGCAACCGTATTCCGCGTGTCCAACGAGGTCATTTTCCATCCTCGCTCATTGTATGGTTGGGAGTTTCTTATTGGGGCTTAACAGAGGTACATTTTTGTGAGAAAGGTGTAAAAACGAATGCAGTTGTGTATCAAAATACAGTCCTGACGAACATGGTGGGACCTGTTTCTCATACCAAGTTCAATAACAGGAACTGGGTATTCCAACAAGATTCGGCGAAAGCTCATAGAGCGAAGAGCACACAAGACTGGCTGGCGGCGCGTGAAATCGACTTCATCCGGCACGAAGACTGGTCCTCCTCCAGTCCAGATTTGAGTCCGTTAGATTACAAGATATGGCAACACTTTGAGGAAAAAGCGTGCTCAAAGCCTCATCCCAATTTGGAGTCACTCAAGACATCCTTGATTAAGGCAGCCGCCGATATTGACATGGACCTCGTTCGTGCTGCGATAGACGACTGGCCGCGTAGATTGAAGGCCTGTATTCAAAATCACGGAGGTCATTTTGAATAAACTTTATTGTCATAAGAATCTATGTTTGGTTAAGTTCATTTTGGTATATAAATGGTTACATAATGAATAAACTTGTTTCAATTATTTTATATTAAACATGTGACAGAATTTATGACCTGACTGTGTATTTACAAAAAACTTGATGAATATCTACAAACTTCTAACTCTCATAACTTCTCTTGGATTGGAGGTAGAACTTTTTTGTTTAATAAACGTTGCTTATAAAATCTTATTGTACTAAAAAACAAGGTTTGGTTAAAGGCCGCGCGAATTTTAAAAGGCGCCAATTTCAGGCATTGGCTTTTCCACAAAATACAAAGAAAAATGTTTAAATAGAACACGACCCGAAAGCAACGGTAGTTAGTTCCACGAAATTTAAGAATGAGTCATAAAGTGCAGATGTTTCATTTCCCTTAACTGTCGCTTATAGAAGTTCAGACAAGTAGTACTCTCAGTTATAGAGGTCCATGAGGGAAAAACGACTCTCTCTTATAGAGGTTTTGGTCTCTCACTTATAGAGGTATTTGAGGGATAAAATGACGGGACATGGCAATTACTCTCGCTTATTGAAGTTTCTCACTTATCCAATACTCAGTTAGCCAGGTTTGACTGTATATTGTTTGGTACCTACTTGAACAGCAAAGATCTCGGTCCTCTCAGAAAACTTTTTATAATATATCTTTTCTTCAGAATCATTAAATAAAATATAATTGCAAATAAAACGGTTAAACGGTTTGTCAATGATACTACTGATGAATTACCTACTCGAAACATTTTAAAATCAAACTTCCCCAAATACGAGTATATGCCATTCTAATAAAGCAATACAATAGTAGTAGAACTAAGAAACAAGTGTACAATGTACAAGCACGAAATATCGAATCAAAATTTTCATTTGAGTAGGTAACTGAACCTTGTTTTTACTCAACTTAATGCTTTACAGTTAAGTAGCATCCTGTTGCACCTCTCTTATTCTATTATTCAAGTCGTGTGCGTTTTTCAATCACGCACGTACGCCGCCGGTACAACCAAGGTGCGCAAGCGCCACCGATGCCAAACCATCTGAGGTCACTATCAGCTCCTATATAATAGCCAGGATACAACACCATCATTCAGTGTTTTATCTGAAACCGAACAAATCAAAATGTTCAAATTTGTGAGTACTATTGTAATTTATTTCAAAGTACTTTAATGTTAAGATTAAGTAAGGTTACACCGCTACAGTGCATTCGTGATTTGAACTTTGCGCATACTATTAGAATTTTTCAAGTTTTTCCTATTGATAAATTTCCTAAAGTAATTTCCTACAAATCTCTCAAGATACCTATTAAATGTAACTTTTAAGCCACCGAAAAAATTACAGCTATTTTTGTCTCTCCAAAGTTGTCCCTGTTTTTTTTTAATGTGATTTCTGATTCTATAGATCAAGTCACTACGCGAAAACGTCACGTCTCTATTAGATTCCTATTCAGTTCCTAATAATGAAAATGGTGTAAACGTTAATTTTTATCACTCAAATGTACCTTTGGTATTTTTTGTTTGCCTAATAGAAGAAAAAAATATGTGTGCAATATTTTAAAAAAAGCAATGGACTAATTATTAAAATAATGTTTCTTTTACACAGTCTTCATGCTTATTTTGTGTCACAAGTCAGTAAAAATTGTAAAAATAAAATCATTTTTTACTGCCGATTCAGATCCCTGTCCTACTTCTACAATATAATTAGAGATAATATATTGCAAGGTTATAATCTTAACGTTTTGTTCACAGCTGATCTTCGTCACTCTCCTGGCTTTCGCCTCAGCGAAGCCTCTTACCGTGGTGAGCTACTCGGAGCCCCTGACTGCATCATATTCTCCCGTGGCGTACTCCTCACCCTACTTCTCCTCATACTCCGCGTACGCTTACCCGTCGTACGCGTCTTACTCGTACGCTCCATATTATTCGTCGTACTACTACTAAACAAGACCGGCTTTTGTGTCTAAATGCTTCTAAATATTTATATGTGATTTTATTTAAGCCTTAATTTATTATACATTGTAATTGAAAGAAACTGATTTATTTTCATTTCCATGTCCTAACTAATAATATAATGCAGAATGTCGCAATTCGACTAACCAGCAGGGCCTATATCCAATATATTTGACGTTACATATGGTTAATAAGACGTTTGTGTTAGTTTTTTTAAATGTTTTTTATAACAATATTACAAAAAACCTATTCAGTCATTAATACCTACTGAATAAGTGGGAACAAATAGACATGAACTTTCGCATTTATAATATTAATGTAGGTATACTCGTATCATACCATGTGGGTAGTAGATGATATACTTATGAAGCAACCTATTATTTTATATGTCAATTGCATGACATAGTTACAATAAATCACTACATTTGTAACAATGTTCAATTTTGCTAATTTAATTAGACTGCTTGTGAGACACGCTTCCATCATTACAATATTAATAGTTTTATTTTAGGTGATATAAAGGTTAATGTTGACGTACATTTGTCACAGCCTCAGGCGCTATTTTTTATAGTACGTTTGTAAATCACTGCTCATCTCTATATACATAAATTGTTCTTTATAGATCAACTAAATCAGACATTAATATTATCAAGGTTAAATTAAAATCAGTCCAGCAGCTAATAGATGACTGGACATTATGTTAATTATTTGAAAAAAAGATTTATTTGTCTTTTCTATAAAAAAATAATACTGGAAAGATTATAATATCAACATTTGTAATGCATCTGTTTTATAATTTGCTAAATCCGTTTAGGTATTTAACGTTTTAACATAGTGTAAGGTTATATTAGTCATGCATTATTTTTTCTGAGCGTTCCTACATTTGTTATAGGTACCTATACATTTTGTTACTTGAACTGTAAATATCTCGGTTTTTAGGAAGATTTTCACAAACTATATGATGAATCATTCAATAACAAAATACTCGCAATTTCCTCAGCGTTAAATGGCTTATTTACTATTATACTCGTACCATTGATTGATATAACTTAAATACCTACTATATGTTTAAAATTATAGTTTTGTGTATTTTCTATTCTACATTTTGCAATAAAATTGAGTACAAATATTCTGACATAGGTAGGGAGATAAAAATGTTTACATAAGTCGTACACTGTAAGAGAGATAAGCTCTTAAACGTATTTTAATACAATTCTGTACATAAATGCGATTTGTAGGTCAGTTTTTGGACCGATACAAATGATTTTTATAATTGAATACCTACTTATGCTGTTTGCACTGACACAAGTAGATTAGAGAGTACGAGTAAGGCTATCAGGGTGATACTAGGCCCAATTTTAGAGGCGCCATCGTAAATTTAATAACTATGTTAAAAGTTTTCTCTCTATCGAATGTCTAAAGTGAAAAAGAAACAGAAATAGTCTAATTCGCTATTATGGTTACGATGGCGCCTCTCTATTTGGGCTTGCTTGTATGACAACGTGCGCGTTACGTGCCCTAATTTCAGTATAGTTTTCAAGAAAATCGCGTGAAAGAAATTCAAAGAAATTTATAGAAGAAGAATAGAAAAACGGGGACAAAAAATACTTAGGCGACGTAGTAACAAAACGTAACGTACGTTACGCTCGAAGACCCAGCAGAGAGTATTTATATTGAAAATCTAAATTAAAGAAAACGGGGTTGCATTCTGCATAGTATACGATTCTAAAAAAAATATTGATTTCTATCAATTTAAATATAGAGCTCGGGATAACCAAGTGTATGAAGACAGAGGAATAGCTTTGGCATGATTTGAATCTAATTTGATTTTGCGGTCTCTATAAATTACCTACACATTAAGAGTTAGTAACTTATTCTAAGCTTAGTTGACATACTTATAGTTTACTAGTATTTCAAGCTACGTTTGAAACTACAGCAAAATTGAGACCTTATCCTTTTTAGAATGTGGTTGATTAATAGAGAATTTTCTAAACATGGATTATTTATAAATATATTTTGGTACAAATCACTGCTGACAATCAGACTCAAACTTTGCCAGTTTTTTTCACATACCTACGCCCAGACTATTCTAATTTCAAATGTTAAAGTTGAGTTGATACGTTTTATTTGTTGCAAAGCTATTATAAAAAGTAACATTTTGAAACCTTATAAACCTATTGTGTTTTTGCAAGTGTACAACATTCGCTTGTGAGCTGTTTTGCTGATAACACGGCTAATCAGTGACATGGCTACGTCCGATGTTTTCCACTCGTATTTCGAATTACAATTTCAGCGTGTCGAAAATGTCAGAAACACAACAAAACAGACTTTACATTCATTGATCTACAAAGATTGTTTTTAATTTGGTCTTCGAATAATAAAATGGCTGAATGTCACGAAAAATATCATCCTGCTACCACTTTTCCCCTCTATATCACATAATCCTCTATACCCAACTTACTTACTTATTCAATCAATTTGCCTAATTTTGATCTAAATTTATTATTTGGGTATAATTGTAGATATCAAACTTTAGAAAGGTACAAATTCTATAATTTCTTTGACTAAAATATAATTGTATTGATTAAAAAAAACAGAAAAATGTTTTCCGAAGCAAACCTGATACATAAAAACAAGTTTGAAAACAAGTGATCTCAAAAACTTGGTTTGCTAAAATACCAATACCTGTGTATCAGAATGAGAAGTACCAATCAATAAAAATACTTCCTTAAAGAATGCTCTCAAAGCAATAGCTTATTATATGATCTAGCTAACTTGTAAATTGGACTCGTTTTTCAAAAGCAGCCTTGGTCAGTGTCATCCGACTAAATCAATTTTATTGCATTTCTCGAAGCCCACCGGTTTTATAGATCAATATGAATCTTAAATCTTCTGCAGAAGTGCCAATTTATTAATGTTGTTTAACATAATTTTAGACACGAAGGACGAAGTCCGGTTTTAGGATGTTTGTATAAAATAGGTGAAGATGTCGGATTTGATATCATTCAGCCTGCGACAGTCTGAAAATCACCTGCCACAATGTACAAGCTGGTAAGTTAACTAATTTTTGTATTTTTTAATTTTATTTGATTCTTTTGATATACCTAAATGCGATACATTTTTGTTGACAACGTGACTTACGAGTATGCTTTCAAACAAAACTAGAACTAATTTATTAATATTACCTAATTAAAAAAAATGGGTTGAGAACATTTCTCTAGACCACGGTATGCGGTCACGAGCTTTAAATTGTTTGTCGCAAAAAAAAATAACTATTTGAAATAAACTCTCTGTCTCATCTCTAAAGACTCAGTTAAGCTCATTGTCTTGGTTTTAAACTAAATTTTATGACTAGACTAATATACTCGTACATGACTTTGAAATCAATGCTAATTTGAATATCTTGTTTCAGTGTATTGCCCTCGCCCTCCTGGCCGTAGCCGCCGCGGAACCCAAGGCTAAGCCTAGCCTGCTGTCCTACGCGGCTCCTAGCTACGCCTACCCGGCGGCTGCACCTGCTGTGTACTCCTCTTACGCTCCCTACTCTTCGTACGCTCCCTACTCTTCGTACGCTCCCTACTCCTCTTACTACGAGTCGTACCCCTACGTGGCTAAGGCTGTCGCGGCTCCCGTCTACACCGCTGCTGCCCCCGTAGCCGCCGCGGTCGCCCCCGCTGTTCCCGCCGTGAGCACCTACGCCGCTGCCCCCGTCGCCGCCGCCGTGCCCGCCGTTCCCGCCGTCAGCACCTACGCCGCTGCCCCGGCCTACACCGCGCCCATCTACGCCAAGCCTGTGGCTGCTCCCGTCGCCACCGCCGCCATTGCTGCCCCCGTCGCCGCCGCCGTTCCCGCCGTCAGCGCGTACGCTGCTGCCCCCGCCTACACCGCCCCTGCCTACACCGCCCCCGCCTACACCGCCCCAGTCTACACCAAGGCTGTCGCTCCCGTCGCCACCGCTGCCTACGCTGCCCCCGTAGCCCCCGTCTACAAGGCCTACTCTGCTGCCTACACCTCCCCCTACTCTTACTCTTACACCTCCCCCTACGGTTACGCCGCTCCCTACTCGTACGCCAGCTACGCTGCCCCCTACTCTTACGGTTACGGTTACGACGTGCCCTCTTACGGTTATTCCGCCTACAGCAGCCCCCTTCTCTTCAAGAAGAAGTGAACGACTTGAATACTGTTTTCAAGAAAAGTATAATGCTCCGACTAAGTATACTTAATAAATTGTTAATAACCTAGTCTACATAATATTTTTTTTGTTATATATATCACCTACTACAGCATCTGTGATCTTTAGATGACCTATAAAGTTACGAAGCTTTTGCCTCAAGGAATATATTTTAATAGATTACTTGATAAAAATATTTTAAATGATAAAATTGGTAAACTTGCAGTACCAAATTACATGACTTTACACAACATTATTAATATTTGACAACTTAATTTAATTCTTATTCTAGTAGAGTCTAGTCACATGGTCATATTAGTCAACATAATAATAAAGAATATAAAATTAGATGAAAATTGGTTCTTATTGCTTTTAGTACTTTTAATACCTGCTTACTTAATCTATTTTCCCTCAATCTCTATTTACGATAAAAAGTTGATACAACTCTTGCCATAACCATGCCTTAACAAGAATGGCACCATTTTAAAACGAAACATATTATTTTATCGTCAGACGTCACTTAACACCCATTTGCTTCCCCTTAGTGTGAGAGTAATCAAATCGTCCCCTGGCCTGGCCAAATGTTCTCAGGACACGCGCGGAGATACCGCTAAATAGCTAGCGAAACTTGTTGAATCTAAAATCAACCGGACCCAGTGTCATGGCTTCTTTCCCTTAGTGCTCTTTCTCGGTAGCAAACGGAACGAAATCATACGCTGACTCCTGACAGGCATACTTACCAACGTTTACTAAGAACGCGAGCGGCACAAAATATGAATCATAAGGCCTCAAAATATCATCATTTTTTACATGCTTGTATTTGATTGTTTTGACATAAATACAATTTAATTTATTTTTTCTGTCAAAACACGCGTTTTTGAGCTTGTAGCACACATCAATATGAAATGTAAGAGAAAAATTGCCAAGTCGATGTTGTAGCAATACAACACTGGTCTACTGACTAGTGTTGTACTGCCGGTGAGCAAAACAGAATTTGAATAATTTGCACGAATTGATGTGACTACAAAAATGCTGTTGATGTATAAAAAAACGGCTCAGCCGATTTCGATAAAATTTAAATGGACCGCTTTGAAAGTATATGATTTCTAACTATTTTTTTTAATCAATTCACAATTTACATTGGCTAAAATATTAACATACACAAAAAATACGTACGTACATAGCCCTCCTCCTTTTTGGAAGTCAGTAAAAAGCTTACCTTCTATTAATTAGCTATTGTATAAGCCTAAGTCATAGTTGGATTTTATAATAAGGCAATGATCTCACGCATGGAAGCGCATTAATTATTTATTTGTAGGTTTCGCTTGAAAGAAAAAACACACCATTCAAGTGCTCAAATAGCACCCATAACCAAACGATGCAAACCAAAAAAAAAATCTTCGCATTTAAAGAATCTCAAAATTTGAGGAAAATAAACTCGTATCAAATGCTGAGCTCAGCAGAACATTATACACCACATAGCGATGATTATAGGTATCTCGATTACGAAAATAATTTGGCTAAACATTACGCCCTATTATCCTATTAGATCCCAGCCTCTTAAATTTAGAAAATACATCGTACAAACAACAAGCATTCTTGTGCATGAATTTAACTATGCATTTTATTATATTTTAAGTCGTATACTTCATTATTTTTACATATTTTGCCAGTCACGCTCCTAAGTTTAATCGGCGTGGTCTGCCTGCTGCCTTCGCTCCCGAACCCGCATACAAATAAACATAAGATGAATAGTAATAGTATGGGTAGGTTACAAACATTTCATTTCAAAAACAATCACAATCACAAAAAGGAGTTGCACAATCTCGACCCACCTACCCCTTTCTTCTATCGCACGTCTAGACTAGACAGACGCGACCAAAGCGCCACTCGTTTATGGTAGACATTCCGCGCGTTAGAACCAAGGGTTCTGAGGGTCAATTTCACCGATAACATTATAGAACGCGTTCAACTAAACTCGGTTTTGCTTGAACGAGTTCAAATATTGAATTTGATCTAGATCAAAGTCAAATCCATTTCACCAGCACAATTTTGATCGCGTTCAAGTAAACTGAGTTCACGTAATACTGATTAAAAAGGAGACACGCAGTGATTCCTTGAAAAATATTATAAAACAGGTTGTTAATTAGAAAATACCACGATAATACGTATCAAACAAACTAAAAATGTTTTATAATCTTTACATTTCTGAAAGAAACCGTAATTTATCTTCAATTGTGTCCAAAACGGATAAAACTGTAGGTTTTGTGAGACGAAATCTTAAGACGAAATCTTTATCATCAAGGATGTCGAAGTTTTCTTCCCTTTCGCGAATCCATCACGGGCGTCTTGAGCGATAAACATACTTAATAATATTCTTCTCCATCACTATCCTCAAAAGCTAAAGCTAGTGCTCGTTCCATTTTTCACCAAATATATCTTTATAATTTATGGAAAAGTATGTATAATACGAGTATTTGTAAACAGTAGGCATATACTGTATCGTAAACCGTAGTTGTCAAATCACGTTTGAACGCGTTCAAAGAACTAAACCCTCGAAAATTGGCGGTTCAACACTTGAACTCGTTTAAGACTAAACTGCGTTCAATTTACGTTGGTGAAATCCAAAATGTAGTTTTGATCTCAGTCAAACTCTTAAACTCGGTTCAGGACAGATTGATCGCGTTCAGTTTGAACGGTGAAATCGGCCCTGAATCATCGTTCCTCATACGTACAGCCAGAATGTAGAACCCTTTGCCTGGGTCTGTCTTCCCGCAAAAGTACAACGTGGGTGTCTTCAAATCCCGAGTAAATAAAATCTTCTAGGTAAGCTTGCTACACCCTAGACCGCATATCTGCTTCAAACCTATACGGAATAAAAAAAAACATCCTGAAGTACATAGCATCCCACACGAGATAGCGCCTTCTCTGCCAAGCGTAAGCATAACCACATTTGATATGATACTCTTCTTCGTCGTCTCATTGGTTCAAAAAAGTTAAATTGTTTTCTCTCAATATTTGGCCACTGAGACCCCGCAGGGAGCATCTTCCATCGTGCAGGGGCTCGGACACTTTGAGCACGTAAGCAGGTGGTCCATGCTCTGTTTTGGGGTTCTGCAATCATACTGATATTTATCTGTTTTTATCACTTTAATTCAGACAATAATTATCCATAATTTATAAAAAGTTTAATACAATTGTGTCATTCATTTTAAACATTAATTACAATTAGAACAAGTACTATAATTTGGTGACCATAACAATTAACATCCACTTATTCTGAATGGGGCAATCCAATCGGTCAGCAATCATTTGAAGAATGCCATTGCGATTGTACTGTGCGACTCGCACTCTATGTCGTAGGGATGCGACTTTCTTACGAATAATCGCATGAAAGTCATCTGTTCGTGCCTCTACAAACATCTCAGATGCACTACCGATGCGAGGCAATCGCATCAGCATCCTAAAAATATCTTTATATTGGACCCGTTGAATGCTGGCAGCCAGCCCGGCGAGTATGACTGATCCACAAGCTACCTACTCGAGTAGAATGACAGGCAAGATATGAAAGCAATTTATTGAGAAGTTACATGTAAATCAAGATCACGATTAATTGTTGAATTGCACATCAGTTATTCAAGCTATTATTATTTAGATTTATCATGATTTAAAAATTATATACTCGTAGAATGTAAAGAATGAGAAATATGCTTTCGTTATTATTCTCAGTATAAAATAATTTAAAAATAAGTTATAAAATTAATAAATAACTGCTAAATGTCACTTGACATCCAGTTTGTCGAATTTTTACCGTCGAAATTAATTATCCTGGACGGGTTTACTTATTATTTTTTAACAGATATTGAATACAATCCATTAGGTCTGTCAATCCAGGGCAAAAAGTTCTCCTGGTAGAGCAGTTTGTTCATCCGCTCTTTAGGGTTTTATAGTAAAACAAGCAATCAAGTACATATAAAAATTGTATTCGAGCAAACTATTCGAATATTGTACACGATGAAAGTAGGTTTTGTCATTTTTTTTTATGCGAAAAATAATTATTGTGATATCCTACCAATATTATAAACGCGAAAGTTTGTGAGTATGTGATGTTTGTTACCCTTTCACGCAAAAAACTACTGAACGGATTGAGATGAAACTTTGCAATAATATCTAATGCTTATACATCAGAATAACACATAGGCTACGATTTAAAAAGATATTGCGTGAAATAAAGTTCACCGAGTCAGCTGATATAACTAATCAGCTGATAAATCATAAGTATTTTATAATTATGGCAAAATGCTATATGTTTCGGCACTCCAGTTCATTTGGTGAATTGGGATTAGGAATTGGGACGTCGTATACCTTTTAGGATTATTTCGTAAACTGTGGATAAACATGCTACTTAGTTACAACACAGGATAGATAATATGATTCACGCGTAAAAATGCGAAGTTTGTTATCTCTTCATTATAAGTTAGTAAACCTATGTAGAGCCTAACAAATATTAGGAGCCTGCTTTTCTAATAAGCAACAGCGTGTGATCAGGCTCTTAAATATTTTTGACCGACGAACCGGAGGAGGTACTCAATTCGACGCGTATATTTTTTTACGTATAACCACGCATAACTTTTTTCAGAGTATTTCAATAGTTAATATTCGCAAATTCTGTACACCGGTGAAGTCGGTGATGCTATTTTTTGCAAACAATAATTATTAGGAAAATGTTACACAAGATTGTGAAAATAAAAAATGAGCAAGAGAATGCCGGAAAACCCTGGGTTTTTGCTACGATTACTCTACGTTTTTTCAAAATCTGTATAGATAAAATGAAGATATGATGAACACTTATCTGAGATAAAATGGTTAACACTTATCTTAAGTGTTCACCATTTTATCTTAGAGCAAATAAAAAAATCAAGAGATAATGTTGTGAATAAACAAGTGAAGCCAACCAAAACTACGCCTCGCCGTGTACAGACAATTACACACACATCCACGTACAACGAAACTACGCCTTGGCTTGACAGTAGAACTATGGCGGCGCAACACCGACGCACTCACACATGTATAAAAACCGGCCTCAATTGACTGTTCAACGACGTTCTCTCTTGATTTTTTTATTTGCTCTGAGCATTTTATTACCTCATACCTCAACGTTTTTTTTTCATTTTGACCATAGTCACTTATCACATTTAAACTTACTTTAAAAACTTCCCCACTTTGACTTCGAAACTTTAACAATCTTGAGTGATGGATTACAGTTTGAAAATAAATAAAAGTAAGTACCTAAGTATACGCCCTGGTGTCAGAGTTGTTAAGCCACCTGAAGGCCTCTGACATGACTAAACGGTTAAACATGTTAAAACAGCCGAAATCAATATTTTTTTGAAAATAGGTAAGTGCAAATATATTAGATGGGGCAAATTCGTTTATTACACAAAAGCTTATGTACTATACCTACATTATACAATAAAAGATGGAATAAATTGCTAAAATTAGTCTATTGCATGTTACAGCAGTAACCAGAAAAAAAAACGATCAAGTGCGAGTCAGGCTAGCACATCGAGGGTTCCGTACGAACCCAGAAAATATTAAAAAATTGGAAAGTAAGTTGTTAAAATCTCTATAGGTACCTACTATAATCATCGACGAAAAAGTTTTTTTTTTTCACTTTTCTCGTCATACATCGAAAATTACACGTTGTTAAAATAATTAAAAACCTTTTTTAGCATGTGCTAATGAAGTTCTTTTATATAATACCTTACATGATACGATTTACTCACATTAAATTTTGAACCCATATTTTGTGAATTTTAAGGCCCTATTTTTTTATGATTTAAATAAAATTGTACAATTTTCAGATTTATTCCTATATGTGTACTCTGAGACAATGCTTCTCGCCAAATTTCATAGTTCTATGTCAACGGGAAGTACCCTGTTTTGATTTTTGTGAGTGTCGAAATATGCGGTTTTTTACGACATAAACGACTCTAACTTTTTAAAACGATAACTGAGAAGTTTTTCTTTTACACAACAGCAAGAGTTCATTGATATACGTATACAGTTTAAATTTCAACTCGATATCTTTACGCGTTCTCGAGATAAAGAGTCTTGACATACACACAGACGGACAGACGGACAACGAAGTGATAAGGGTTCCGTTTTTTCCTTTTGAGGTACGGTACCCTAAAAAGAACAAGTTGTTGTTAAGTCAGGATAGAAACAAGAGATGTGGGTCTTATCAAACTTAATTAATTATTCAGAGTAAGTATATCATACTAGCTGTCCTGGCGACCTTCGTTTCACGCAATCACTTAATGAATTATAGCATATGTGTTATTCTGATAGGCATTATAATTGCAAAGTTTAATCTACATTTGTTCAGTAGTTTTGCGTGACAGAGTAACAAACATCCATACATACTCACAAACTTTCGCGTATATAATATTAGTAGGATGTAGGTACCTTATGTTAGTTATACAACTTTTATTATACATTGTTAACCACAAAATGTTTCTGTTCACCCACTGTTGGAGGTTTGCAAAACTTTTGCAAACAACAAATGTGACGATCATGTTTTTGGTGGAACCACACTTTTAGGAAACTATAAAAACTATGGCTATCTGCAGCAAATAGCAGCAAACAATAGCAAAAGCAGCAAGCAATAAAATTCCCTACTTTTTTAAATAGGTACTTAATCCTGATAGAACTTCAAAACAATCGAAAACTGAAAAAAAAATCCGGTTATTAGAATATTGTACGCTGCTGAATGTTTAATTTACATAAAAGCTGATGAATTTAAAATAAAATTTATTTATGTTATCTCACACACATAATTAGAACAAATAAGGATACAGTCCGGTTTAGAAACGCCTGTATAAAATAGGTGAAGATTTCCGATTCTATGTCATTCAGCCTGCGACGGTCATAAAATCATCTTCCAATATGTTCAAGCTGGTAAGTCACGAAACCAATCATATATTTTGTATATTGCATAATAAATATTATATTATTATATATTCGCTGCACTGTAGTTGCAAAAATATCTAGCAAAAATTATGTTTAGTTTGTAGGTTGAGTAGGCTGAGCCAAAAAAAAGGTTTTGATGATCTAACTACGCCCCAAACTATAATAGACGAAAAATTTCTTAAGAACTTTTCGTGGTGGAATTTTGCAATATTTTATCAAGTTTTCTTTTTGTTATTTTTAAGTGTATTTATAAGCCACAGACATTGCGAAACTATTAAGACTTTTGTAACGATGAGTTGCGTACGAAGAGGAAACATTCCTGGTGGGAAACCATTTGTGAACATTAGTTGCGTACGCAGCCTAAAGCAAATATGGCAACCCAAAACTATGTTATATGAATGCTGCTAACAAAGTGCTCCATGCAAATTTACAAAATCACTGTGCTCACCCAACTTTTTTTTCCTGTTTCAGTGTATTACCTTGGCCGCCGTTCTGGCGTTAGCTGCTGCTGATCCGAAGCCAAGCTATCCTTTCGTGTCCTACGCGGACCCATCATACTCTGTGGCACCTGTTGCCGCACCCGTTGCTGCACCAGCTGTGTACGAGTCGTATCCCTACGTAGCTAAGACCATCGCTGCTGCTCCCGTTGCCGCTGTTGCTCCCGCCTACAGCACATACGCCGCCGCAGCTCCCGTTGCCGCCGTTGCCCCCGCCTACAGCACATACGCTGCCGCTGCTCCCGTAGCCGCCGTTGCCCCTGCCATCAAGACTTACGCTGCTGCCGCGCCCGTTGCCGCCGTTGCCCCCGCCTACAGCACATACGCCGCCGCAGCTCCCGTTGCCGCTGTTGCCCCCGCCTACAGCACATACGCTGCCGCTGCTCCCGTAGCCGCTGTTGCCCCCGCCGTCAAGACTTACGCTGCTGCTGCGCCCGTCGCTGCCGTCGCTCCTGCCTACAGCACATACGCCGCCGCAGCTCCCGTTGCCGCTGTTGCTCCCGCCTACAGCACATACGCCGCCGCCGCTCCCGTCGCTGCCGTTGCCCCTGCCATCAAGACTTACGCTGCTGCCGCGCCCGTTGCCGCCGTTGCCCCCGCCTACAGCACATACGCTGCCGCTGCTCCCGTCGCGACCGCCGCCGTCGCTGCGCCCGTAGCCCCCATCTACGCCAAGACTTACTCTGCTGCCTACACCTCCCCCTACTCTTACGCTTTCTCCTCTCCTTACGATTACGCTGCTCCCTACTCTTACGGTTACGGTTACGGTTACGACGTACCTGCCTATGGTTACTCCGCCTACAGCAGCCCTCTTCTCTTGAAAAAGAAGTGAACAACTTAAATTTTGGCCAAAAATATGTAAGGCTATTACTCAATAAATTGTTAATGACGTAGTCTATACAATATGTTTTATTCTTTGCTGACCTCTCAACCGTGCAGGCGACTAAAATGTTTTATATCAAAATAACTCCACCTAGTCCTAAATTAGTGAATGGAATACCTAAAACATATAAATTTACACGATTAGCACTATTCAATCAATGTACTAGTTTGTTACTAGCTTTTTTGATGATTGCACTAAAAACTACAAAGTGTACGTACATACAACAGTTATTATATTGTATTTATCTATCTCCATGGTGCATTTTATCTTTACGGCTATTAATAACTTTTTAAATATTATATTCACTCTGGCTGAAAGGAGATCATGATTATTCATCATGATGTGTACCTACTCTAGTACAAAATACAAGAGTAAATAAATTGTGCGTGGAGTCCCTCCGCGCGGGAGAAGTGAAACTTCGTAATGGCGAAATGAAAATAGGAAGGGGTAGAAATTGATTTTTAGTGAAATCATAATGTTTCTTTGAGACAAACTTTATTGACATTGCTTACAATTCACAATTTATCGCATGAGTGCTTTGCTACCCCCTCAATGGTAGCGTTAAACGTTTAACGCAATCTTGTTGGAAGTCGCATTAGAAGTTTCACTTCAAAAATACAAGAGTAAATAAAAATCATAATTAATATTATGTAGGACAGGTTTACGTTACATTACGCAACACAGTTCTTCAGTTACTTTTCACTGAAGCAAAAGTTGTCTGAAGTTAATTTATTTTAGTCAGAGGTCAATTAACTTTTTTTCATAAAATCGCTGAATTTATTTTAAGAGTCTGCAAAGCAATATTTCTAATACCAACACGACATGCATGGACATAAAAAAAAATTAAGACCAATGACCTCTTTTATATAGTCAACTAGCGACCCGCCCCGGCTTCGCACAGGTGTACTCGTATTATAGCTACATTTAAACCTAACCCTTGACTCACTTTATCTGTTATAAAAACCGCATCAAAATCCGTTGTGTAGGTTAAAAGATATAAGCATACATAGGGACAGACAGACAGGGAAGCGACTTTGTTTTACACTATGTGGTGAAATTCAAGCTTGTGGCCCAGTACATTATACCTAAACTATCAAATCAGCCATAGATCGTCCAATGTTTTACTTATGCTTCACTTGCCGGTTTATGGTCTTCATTCGACAACTATACGACACCGTCGGTCATCAGTCCTCCGTGTTATGTGGCCTGTCGCTGCCAATTTAACTTGCCTATCCCTGGGCTATGATGGTTTTAGTTTTTCTTCACAGCTCGTTGGGCTACTTAGGGCTTGTTATCAAGATTAGTCTCCTAGATAAAGTTAGTTAGCTCTAATATAAAACGTGGTTTCACTACCTTATTTACCTATCTGTATTTTAAAATTGTCTATTTGAGCAATAAGTAATTGAAATGATGATAGATTTTATTTATAGGCATATTTCGTTCCTGTGTTGATATATTAAGTGCTTACGCTAAGAGAGCTAAATATTTAATGTAGATACATAGAGTATATATACAGGATCATAAGTATTAAATGAAAAACCTTTTAAGGGGGGATCTAGTACATCTAGACAAACAACATTTGTTCCAGGACTTTTGGAAAATTACGAATAAAATATATACAAAAAGTTCGACAACAAAATGTAAGAAGGTTGCGTGGCAAAATGTAAGGAGAAGCAATTTTTCTGCGAATTTTTAAAAGTCGTAGGACAAAAGTTGTTTGTCTAGGATGTACTAGACCCACCCTTAAAAGGTTTTGCGTTTAATACATATGACCCTCTAAATGTAGATAAAATGTGCATAATTTACGAATATTGGCACTGAACAATGAAAATAGCATATATAGTTTGCGCCGCGACGGCACGGCACTCCGCAATTTCAGTGTTCTCAAAAAAAAATTAATAAGTCGATGACTGTGTTGCTTCGTGTTTACTTTTTTTTTCATTTGACTATTTTAGTTCACTGATAAAAAATAAAACACGGAGTAATCTCCAGTAACTCTACGTTAATTAATAAAGCGGCAACTGTCTCGGGGCATAATTTATAGCTTACAGCGGTTCGAAGTTGATTCAGATACTTTGTAGAGTTTTTCAGAAGGCGTTAAATATAGACAATAGACAAAACAATCTGAAATTTAGGTACTTCAGATCCAATTTTAATCAACTCTTTCTGTTGTTATCTGAAAACAATGTCTTCTTTCACGCAATAAAATATCAATATCTATTTGTGTTACGAAAATAGACACTAATACATTAGTATTTAGAGTCCCGAGTGAAGCGAGGGGTTCAAGTCGCCCAAAACGAAGACAAGCTTGGTTCTAGTGGTGCATACTCTACTTTTTAATTCATTAAAATTTTAGAAAATAAAACCCAAGGAATATGAGTAGCACTTACGTAATAAACAATTTCCTGAAAACAGATCTGAGATATCTTACAGCCTATTATCTATATAATTACCTATTATAAATTCGAAAATGTGTTGGTTGGTTTGTAACTCTTTCCCACAGCAACGGGGTAACGGATAGATTTGATGTTAATCATGGATACAACAGTAAATAATAAATAAATATTAAATTTATTGAATCTTTACAAACATCAATTTTTCACTTACATTCAATGAGATTTAGACAAATTTATAAACATTCCGTGTAGAATGACCTTGGTACCCAAACTAGGAATAACCTGTGTTATGGCATACCAAGGCCCTCCGCCTATTCATTTAAACAGTCCAATACAAAAACACTAGAAAATTTATATTTAACTACTTAACAACAGCATAATGAATTGATAAATTAATAACAGTAATAAAATCATGCAAATTTGGAAAAAAAATATGTAGTTGGAAATAAAATATATTATATTATTATGACTGTGTCACAGACTTATCCCGGAAAAATAAAAAAATCTAATGGAATTGCACAAAAATATCTTTCGAGCAAACCCGCAAGCAAAAGCTACTTGGATATGAATTTAGTTTAATTTTAAATATAAATATAAATTTATAGTGGAAGCACATCTTCGGTAGTTGGCTTCCTACAACTGATTATGCTGACAATGATTTATATCATATTTTAGTAGTCACAGGACTTATTGATATTCATAATTCATTCGATTCAGTTGCATTCTAGGTCCCGGTTCTTCAGGCGGCTTAAAATTTTAGACACCAGGGCTAGCCACCCGGCCTATACGAACTTACTTAGTACATGGTGCCATGTTCACGGTTAAATCGACGACAGTTATCATCAATACGTCATATTTATTCTGTTAGATCGCGCGACTTGCAGCTGTTTTGATTTTTACAAGAGTTCGGGTAGAATCTTGCAAGTTAAATTGGTGTTCTGTCACTATTGACCAAAATCCCGGATTCCGATTGAGCTGAAATTTTGCACACCTATGTCTCAGAGAAAACAAAAAAATCAAGAGGGTACGTTGTTGAACAGTCACGTGAGGCCGGTTTTTTAAACATGTGTGAGTGCGTCGGTGTTGCGCCGCCATAGTTCGACTGACAAGCCAAGGCGTAGTTTCGTTGTACGTGGATGTGTGTGTAATTGTCTGTACACGGCGAGGCGTAGTTTTGGTTGGGTTCACTTGTTTGTTCACAACATTCTCTCTTGATTTTTTATTTGCTCTGAGGGCTATGTAGGTATATCGCGTGACAATGCAATAATATGGTACCATGGAGCTGATCTAATGATGGACTCGGAAGGTGACCATAGGAACTCCTGTACTAAACAAGATAGACCCGTCGTGTTTGGGCTGGTTTTACTTATCTTGGCTAACATCCTGCTGCTACATAATTTCCAGGAACTCAAAAGCTTGTCTTTAAAATTGATAATAATTTATTAAGTTATAATAGTTTATGGGTTACATGTAGACATTTAAAGCCCAATTTTAAAGGCGCTATCGTAATTTTAATAGCAATTTAAAATGTTCCTGTTTCTTTTTCACTGTATCCATTTGAAAGAAAGAAGAATATTATAAGTTGCTATTAAATTTACGATGGCGCCTTTAAAATTGTCCACATATAACAAATACCTTTTAATCGTTATGAAAGTAAAGGTGATACATAATTATTATTTGATAATACCAGTAATGCACCTCTGTGCTATGATTTTCATCACATGTACGTTCAGACATTTATAATAACACTTACTAATAATATATTATATTGGCGCATTTTTAGTTTTGGATTACATTGAGAGCAGAAAAGAATACTTGCGAAAAATACAACACTACTTACATAAGCTAAACCTACATAGAATACTACAGAAAAAGCAATAGGATCATCTACAGACCCTTTAAGGTCTATATCGATAAAGATAATCCAACTCCCATTGCCAGTTAGCAGCGTGCCCAGCATGCTCGCTGAATGGCAAATGTAATTATTTATACTTAGCGGCCTGCTTCTCTCCTTTTTAGGGTTTTCTACCCAAAGTAAAAACGGGACGCTATTACTAAGACTCCGCTATTCGTCTGCCCATCCGTCTGTCTGTCTGTTACCAGGCTGTATTTCATAAACCGTGATCGCTAGACAGTTGAAATTTTCACAGATGTATTTCTGTTGCCGCTATGACAACAAATACTAAAACAGAATAAAACGAATATTTAGGAGAGCTCCGATACAATTAACCTGAATTTTTGGCCGTTTGATGTCTGAAAATTGATCAAGGCACTCTATGTTATAATAAAACACGTACTTTAGGATTTTTAGTAAATCATCCCCAAACCCTTAAAACTAGGGGATAAAACTTGGTATAAGACTTCCGCGAGTTTTGAAGCTAGGAATTTGAATATCGATAAAAGTACTTAGAAAAAAAAAATAGAGTTCCATAGAAATATATCGTTCACCCGCGACCAAATGTATGGAACGCAATTTTTTTTTAGTTATGTCAAAAGTTGCAGAACAAAAGTTGTTAGTTTTGATGTACAGAATAAGTCCCTAAAAGGATGCTAATTGATTAGAAATAGCCCTGTATACATTTATCCTCCATGTTTTTCAAAGATGTATCACATCGAAAGTGGCTTTTTTGTATTTATAATTGTATTTTGAACAATTTTGATCTAAAATTTCTAGTCTTCTTATCTTATCAACATGTTAATAATAACAATTTATGTACATTAAGAAAGAATAATGTACATAAATTACGTGTCACTTTGTTTGTCCGCGATGGACTCCTAAACTACTTAACCGATTTTAACCAATTTTTGCACACTATATGCAGTTTGATACAACTTGAGGGATAGGTTAGTTTATATCTCAATTTATTATCGCATTTGTTTATTATACTTTTAAAATCTGTCCATACCGGGGCGAAGCCGGGATGGGCAGCTAGTATTTTTATAATTTTCAAATATGTTAGGTATATTTTCTTTTTCCATATGCTACAAATTAGGTACAATACAACCATTACTTGTATATGCAATAATATGCATCATAAAATATATACTTTTAATGTACCTAATTTTTAAATGGGAACGTATAAGAACCTATCTATCTACCTAATAAATCTGTTAGGAATAAATAAACACAGATAGAGCTGGTGATCATTTTATTGTACATCGTCGTTCCTTACGCAGTTGTAAATATTCACTTCTTCCAGGCGAAGGGGGTTCCGTACGAGTAGCCACTGTAGCCGGAGACTGGAGCCACCGGAGCGAATGCCGCGGAGTAGGCATAAGGGTAAGCGCCCGGGAAGGCGGCCACAGAGGTGGCTACAGGGGTGGCTACAGGGGTAGCGACGGCAGCGGGAGCCACGACCGGCTTAACGACACCGGTGTTGTAGCTGTATGAAGTGGCCACAGGGATTGTGTTGGCCAAAGGACTGGCAACTGGTGTGGCTACGGGCGTAGCTACAGGGGTGGCGAAGGACTTCGCGACTAGAGGGTAGGTGGCTGGGTACGCGGGGGCGCCGGAGTAGTACGCTGCGCCATATGCGGGGTACGCCGATGAGTACACTGATGGGTAAGTCAGGGGCCAGTTGGGCTTGGCAGCGGCGACGGCCACAAAGGCGAGGGCTAAGCACTGAAACAGAATGACGTCATCAGATAACGTACAAGCTTTTTTTCTAGTAGGAAAGTATTATTAGTTCAAGCAAAAAGATAGATGAGAACAAGTCAGGTTAATCATTATAAAGATTTCACTCGTATTAAGGTGATGGGTTTTTGTTAAAAGTTTAATCTCTGGAAACGAATTATTTTTGTCCATTTCGTTGTTGCTTAGCATTGGATATAGAAAATATTTTGAAAATAAAAAAATACAAATCTTTTGAGTTAATAATTGTCTATGCTGCGTTTATCAAATGATGCGCTAGATATCTAGCATCTACAAAAATTCATCGAACACAAATAAAACTATGTTCTATTTAATACAGTACAAAATTACTAACACATATAATGACAACAACATGTTTAGTATGAAAAATTTCCTCACAAAAGCGGAATAGATAATTGAAAAACAAAACTAGGACAAAAGGCTCATTGTTCAGGCGCCCAGAGGTGTCGGAATGCATGTCTAATTACTACTTACCAGCTTGTACATTTTGCGGTTATCTTACAGGCTGTCTGGGACTGAATGATACAATGTCGTACATTTTTGTCCATTTTATACTGTTTCTAAGCCGGACCTGAGTATCTGTAAAACAAAATAAACCATTTCTGTAGAAAAGTAGATCGAAAACCAAGGTGTGTTGATGAGATCATAAATTTCGTTCGAATTTATGGATGGATGTAATTATGAGGATGACATAATTAAAGTTTGTTTTAATTGCATAGAACTTGAACATTAAGTTGATGTATATACCTATAATTAGTAATCGTTGAAGGTCGTATCCATAAATCAGTCAAGTTTAGAATTTCATGGCGTTGGCTAAAGAGCTTAAAATGATTTTCAGCGCGAAAATTTCGCTCCTACTCAATTTTTGTAAAAAATGATTCTATTTTGTTAATTAAAAGCGTTAGATGACACATCTAAGGGTTGTATATTAATCCATTTAGGATTAATACACAATTATTTGCCAAAAGTCAGATGCTGTCGGTTTAAAAATGAAAAGAAATATATTAAATTTTATTTATTTAAGCTTCATATTGATAAACAACTGAATTAATACTACAATGTATTTTTCACAAAATAGAATTAAGCTACATGCGTCACCTTTTGAAGGAAGCACTGCGTGCAATTATAACTTATAAACTACAATTATACATTTTTGCGGTGAGAAGAGTTAGAGAATGGGGTTGATGGGGTCATGATTGAGTTTAAATTTATTTTAAATCTTGTTAATGAATCTCCGAAAACATCGAACTGGTTGTCATTTTGGAATTTATTGATGAGGAGCCTACTTATTCTAAGCACAGGCAAATTAGCACCTAGCACAGTTCTACGAAATACTAGGGCAAATGGAGTGGTTGCCTGGATACTCAAATATACCCAAAGGGAATTCTAAATTTAAGTTTTGTTAAAAGTTTAGGTTAGTCAATAATTATCATTCTACACGCTTGTAAAAGTTTGTCATTCATAAAATCTTTACACAAGTCATATACACAATATAAACAAAATCGTTTTCAGTCGAATTTACGCTTAAATCTTATAAATCGTGCAACAAATTTTGACGCAATTTTAAAAAATAAATGATTAAGGTTTTTATTTTAAGTAGGTTAGGTATTTTAATAATTATAGTCCATGAAATGTTTTTCAAGTTTTGTTGATTTTGTTGAAGTTTGTATACAATACAATTCATTAATTAATAAATTCAGTTACATGTCATAATAATAGTAAAAGTTCATAATTCACTTACTAATAACTTTAGCCGTAGATCCTTTATTTTTAAAAGTAGTCTAAAATAATATATAAATTCTTCAACCTTTAAACTAGATCCATACAAAATATAAAATCGATATGTTGCCCTTATGCTGCTAAGACTGATAGGGTAGCAAATAAACCAAAAACCACATTCCTGGTATTATAATATTAGTGAAGATTATTTTACAAATAAATAACCCAGATATCTGAAAAGACCCATAAAGGTACTTGGTTCATTTTTAATAAAATATTTAAAAAAATATCTAACGGAAATGTCAAGTCCATTCGCTTTAGAGTTATGATCTCACAGACAGACATATTATAGACACACAATTACACAAACCTCGGAATACTTTGGAGGTTTAAAAAAAGGATGCCGAAATGAAATTTACCCACAACAAATACCTATAGAGAATTTATCCAACCACCGTACAAAAAAAAACAAGGTTTTTCATATACCAGAGTCTATGTTTGGAAGGAAGCTGATAAAAGAAAGGCCTTATCAGTTTAATTTTCTCTAAAAATAAAACTAATAAATTACACACTTTTGGAATTAACAATAAACTAAATCTCAGGGAGAGCTTTATGGCGAACCGTCGATGAGTGGCGACACCGCGAACCCCGATTCCTTGAGGCTAAATGAGACCACTGGCTAGTAATTGTATCTATAATAAAATCTATGCCCCTGATTCTCGGCTAGGCTTAGCCGGCCGGCTAGGAGCGTTTCAGACCCACCGTACCCCTGGCCATACCACCGATGAAACTTTTAAAGTCAAACGGTACCACCGAAAGAGTGACCCTAGTGATGTGCTGACCTTTGTATCTCTAGCTAGATTTACTCTCAGGCAAGTAATAAAAAATGCTTGTTCATGCAAAATCTAAGAACCTAAGCTCCTGGGTGGAAGTGTTAAAGGGCATAAAGCAGTAGCTTTCAGTGTACGCGCAGCACACCTTTCGATATTCTAAGCCGTCCACACCAATGTTGCCCTTCCGGAGCCAATATGCGGCAGCTGCCATTATGGGGGACCCATATAGTGAATAGCAAATCATCACCCGTCTAAATATTTTGAATTGAGTTATAAATTTTCGGGTGCTGCACCTCATTCCATAATCAGAACTCAGCCCAGAATCATTTAATAATAATAATTTTTAGATAATAAAAAATACGTAAATTACAATTTACTGGTACCTACTATTTTATTACTACATATTATATATTGCGGTGGAGACCATGAGCAGTTGGGGGACCGAAGCCAAATCATTAATTCGAGACATAGGGCGGAGAATAAGCGACAGAGGAGGTGACTCCTGCTCTGGGTAGTTCTTGGTGCAGAGAATGTCAATCGCTATTCAGCGTAGTAATGATGCTATCATAATGGACACCTTTACACCTATTTGATTTGTGAGGTTAGTAATATTTTTGAATTGGAAATGTTTTGACTGACGAATCACCGGAGGAAGGACGCATAACTTTTTTCACAGTAGCCCGATTTCAATTTTTTTTTATTGGAAAGAGTATACTTCGAAATTGGTTCCATTTAATATTTATTGAAATCGACTTAGCCATTTTTGATAAATCAACAATAATGTGAAAAATGCTACATCGATCCGGGCGAAATATTCGCGAATTAATCATAATCATAATCAATTTATTGATAACAATAGTTACAAGTCATTACCTTGAATTTCTAATTACGAGTAGATACATAAAAAAGGTACGGTATTGTACCTGTAATAATTATCGTAAACATTGGTATTTTTATAAAAATTACATTTCTGAGTAAGTTTACATAATGCATCAAAAATAATCACAATAAAATTATCAAATAAATAATCAATAATATAGTCAATTCTGTACAAGGGTCATTCTATTTTATGCAATAAAATAATTATAAGATAAAAATAAATTATTTCTATTTTATTATGACGTATTTATTGCGAGAATAAGTTTAAGAATGAATACCTACTATTTTGTAACATATCACTACATACTCGTAGTATAAAACAAAGTCGCTTCCCGCTGTCTGTCTGTCCCTATATATGCTTATATATTTAAAACTATGCAACGGATTTTAATGCGGTTTTTTTAAATAAATTTAGTCATTCAAGAGGAAGGTTTATTATGTTTAATACACCTGTGCGAAGCCGGGGGTCGTTAGTTGTTGGTAGCCTAGTAAAAAAGACCTCTTGATCGGCCCCACCAATGCTTATAAGGACTGGGTCATTAAAAACTGGTGAGTTGTAAAACTAATAGAGTAAAATAATTCTTGATTTTCAATTGGCATAAAGGATATTATACCGTGCGCTATTTTTAAATTACCTACAAGAGCAACTTATGAATCAGCCAATTTAGGTATGAATTCGATTCATTAGAGATCCGTAGACCACCAGTGAACTAGAAATAAAACAAATAATGATCGGCTTAAGTGTGAGTCCATACCGTATGAGAGAGCCCCTGTTTTTTTATTTAATTATATTTCTTATGAAGTGAATATCTGTATGTTTAAATATTTTGTGAACATTTCAGTATGCTGAGTGTGAGTTTTGTCGTAAACATGACGCGCTCGCCGCGAGCACGTAAGCATGTAATTTGTATTGGTACTTAACCAAATTTGGTTCAGTACTTAATGGTCAAGAACGAATCGAAATATAGGCTTGATACGAAGATTCAGGATATAGAGAAGTTGTGAGTGCAATGCGAGGTCTACTGTTTGGAAAATTACCACTATGTAACTACTATGTTATTATTAAGCTTTGAAATGCGTGACAAAAATATTTTAATAACTTATCGTAAATATTAAATATTCTTTCTTTTAACGGAACCCAGTCTTAAACAAATCTTCGCACTTAGCAACTCTTTTTTATTTTGATGCTCAATAAAACTATAACTTAAATCTCTCTATGATCTGAATAATCTATTCCTTTGGACCATATAGTGTGGGCTCCATTTTTGATGTCTGACATTTATACCTTCTTCAGGAACAGTAGAGTGCGTTTCACGAAACAAGTCCCGCGGCAAAAATTGAAACTAATTTTAACAGATTGCCCTGACGCGTAGTTCTGAGCGTTTTCTTTCAAGAAAAGTGCTCTAGTATCTCTGTATGAGTAAAACTAGAGTCCGCATCAAGACAAGAGTCCCCATAAATAAGTGAAACTATTTTTAACGTTCGGCCTTGCGATTGTGGCGACGAGTCTGGGGGACTTCTTTCGTGAAACGCACTTTACTTACCAATTTCATAGTTATAACTGTGCTGCCAACTGCACTATTATTTCAGTGGCTAGATCTTTTGCAAAAAGTTGTGCCACATTGTTATACCCCAAAAAGTAGCTAGAAGTTGCCAAAGTTAACCCACACTTTGAAATCTAGAGTCTATTCTCAATTTTAACTCAATTCACTGTATTTGGGAATAAGTCTTCAGATTTTTGGGTAGCTCCATTTCTCATATAAAAATTACGACACAGATTGATGACTGGCGAACGCAAGCGGTTAAAATAATAATTACGCTGAATTCAAATGTGAGCAAGCGACCTACGACAACAGACAAAATTAACAAAAGTGTAGATGATGTCGATCTGTTGAATAAATTCTAAAAGAAAGTAAGTACTCGTAGCTTTAATTTTAGCTAATTTTAATTCTAATTAGGGGCGATGAGTCCTGCACTGACGTCCCGCATGGGGTGTTTTGTGCATTCCCCCTCCAGCGTCTACCCGAGCCAGCCCTGCTCCTTAAAGTAACGGGGCGTGGCTCTGGGCCGCTGGCATAACTGCTCCAATAGCTTAGATGGTGAATGAGATGATGGCGATTCAGGCAACAAAGCTGATGATAGTGCAGAAGCATCATGCAATTCGTTAGCTATTCTAATGTCTTCTGTAGCTTTGCAATACCACAGAACATGTTCTACAGTTTCGTTCTCCTGCAAACAGCCACGACATAGTGGGTTGTCAGTGGCTACCAGTTTAAACAAGTGACTATTTAAGTTGCAGTGACCAGTAATGAGGCCTACCATAAGTCGAAGGTCCTGTCGCTGCAACCTCAACAGGTCATTTGTGATATTTCTATTAAGATTGGGGAAAGCAGCCTTAGAATGCTCGCAATCCTCTCTCTTGTTCCATATATTCTGTTGTTCTTTTTCGGTATGACGAAGCAGCAACACGCGCACTTCCACTTCTTCTTTTTAGTAGAATTTTTCATCTATTGGTGGTCTCTTTCATAAGTCATCTTTCAAATAGAAACACACTGTACATACCTAAAACAAAAGAATAAAATAATAGAATAAGCTCTAAAAAGTTCCAGAGTGCATAGCCAAAGTCATTGAAGCAATTTAATATTATGCATGTCTCATAAATCAAGAACTTATCCACGTTGCATTCGCTATAAAGCGCTAAAAACGAATTCATTAACGATGTCCATTGGATACAAAAACGTCAACTTTATTAATTTGTATTTTTAAAAATAAACTATATCGACCTAATCATTATTCCGGTTTTTGATTCTGATATAAATTAGGTGAAAATTAGTGAATTGGCATCAGTTAGCCCAAGACAGTCTAACCAACCGACAAAATGTACAAGCTGGTAAGTAAAATGTGTAAATTATACAATCCCTTATCCTTTTATCTTACTGGTAATAATTTGATAAACGTGAAAGTAGGTATGTATTAAATCTGTTTTTGTCATTTCTCTTTTTTGTTTGTTCCTTTTTATCTCTCTATAATAAGGCACCGAATTGACTATTTGCCATGAACTACTCTTTACCACGCAAAAAATTACAATGGCTGGAAGATTGTTCAGGATAATGGAATGGGAACATTTTGACAATATTTTAGTTAAATGACCAGCTGATTCGAAAAATAACCTTAAAATTTAAAACTGGCCACAAAACAAAGTACTATGAAAACTTAAGGATGTAATCAATTCTAATTTGAGTGTTTTTTCCTGTGAAGATAATAATTATCATAAGCTTGAAGGAGTTAAAAGAGTTTCAGAGATTGTAGAAAATTTAAGATTACTCCAGGACTTTCACGGAACTGCAATACATACAGAAACATCTATATGAAATACCATAGGGACTGCAGTAACAGACAGTAACCTGTACCTGTACAGGTCGCGGCATGGGTTTAGTATGGCGGTCAACAAGCGCAGCCATCCCCTCCACACTACCCTCAGCGCTAGACTTATATGCCGCGACCTGTACCAGCCTTTTTAACAGTCCACTGCAAGACGTAGGCCTACCCACGAAGGGTGATTGGGCCATATCTATCTCGCTAACCAGTGCGGGTTGGTGGATTCACAATGTTCACATATTTCTGTTCACTATCGAATTTCTTTTACGGACGTACGCAGGTTGCCTCACGATGTTTTACTTCACCGAAAAGCCAGTGGTGTGAAATTCCGTGCATCAGTTCCAAATATCTCATTGTACCTACGGAACCGGGATCTGAAACGACGACCTCGACGACGGCGGGTATTACTACCACTAAATCACCACGGCTTTTTTACAAACAAACAGAACTGCTGGTAAATTAGTTTTTAGTTAATCATTTCTTCGTATTTCAGTGTGTTGCCCTTGCCGCCGTCCTGGCTGTAGCTGCCGCTACCGCTAAGCCTGGCTACGCTCACGGCTACGGCGCGTACCCCTCGGCGTACTCTGCCTCGCACTATTCCGCCCCGCACTACACCGCCCCGCACTACACCGCCCCAGCGTACGCCCACGCTCCTGCCGTCGCTCACGCCTACTCTGCCACGGTCGCCCCTGCCTTCGCTGCCACGGTCGCCCCTGCCTTCGCTGCCACGGTCGCCCCCGCCATTGCTGCCCCGGTCGCCCCCGCCTATCCCGCAACGGCTTCCCACTACTACCCCGCTGCGGTCGCCCCCGCCGTTGCCCCCGCCGTCGCTCCCGCCGTAGCCGCCCCTGTCGCCGCCACCTACGCTGCTGCTTCCTACCCCAGCTACGGATACTCCAGCTACCCCGCGTACTCCGGCTACCCCAGCTACTCCGGCTACTCTTCCCCCTTGGTCTGGAAGAAGAAGTGAACTGTTTTATAGACTGCCGGCTAACTTTTAACGATGACACGTAATTGAATAAAGTTATTTATCGTCGTTATACACTAGTTTTATTATGTTAACTAGCCTATTTTTTTTTTCAAATAGTTTATGACGTTAGTGTTGTTAGTATACCTACCTAGTGCCAGACCTGCTAGTTCAATAAATTTATACGAAACTATTTAGTGCTGATATAAAAAAAATTGGATTCGTGAAAGTCAAATCAACTTCGCACTGAAATACGTACAATAAGTTCTTTATTATGTATGCATAGCAAAGTGATTAAAAAATCATCCACTGGGATGATTTTTTTTCTAAACCGAACTCATATTTCATTATACCTAGGCTGTATGATAAGTACCCGGTTGCCGATTGATGGCACCACTGCCGTAAAATTCATATGCCATCATGTAGCCTCACCTTTACAACGATAACTGTAAAATTTTTGACAGATTTTATCGAGCCGTTTGGTTTTAACAGATGCTGAAAGTTATCAAGTTTAATTAAGCCTTAAGTCCTTCTTCACGTTTGTTGCTCATGGTCCTACCAGATGTACTACTAGTAAGACCACGGGCAAGAACTTTTTCCCGTGGTCCTACCAAACACTCTGGTATGACTACGGGTAAAAATTTCGTGCACGTGGTCCTACTAATATTGCAGTGACATATTTTCATGGTTTTAGACACATTGCAATGTGCACGTCTGTTACGTCCTTGATGGTGCATAACTGCATCATTAAATGCTGCCCTATAGTTCTCTCTACTGAACAAAACAATCTGACCAATAATAGTACAGCGTTTTCGTTATAGCTAACGTAGAATGACCGGGATAAATTATTATTTGCTACGTCGAAAATTATTAAAAACTAGCTAACGCGGCGAACTTCGATTCACGCAATATATCTTTGTAAATTATTGCCTGTTTTGTGTTATGTACCTACAACATATATAAGCATTACTTTTGCAAAGTTTCATTTCAATCCGTTAAGTAGTGTTAGCATGAAACAAGAACAAACATCGATAGTACATGCAAACTTTCGCGTTTATAATATGAGTAGGATATAATTATTTATTACAGGCATAATTCTGCATCCATGCAGATATTACAGACAAAAAATTGACTCTACTACAAATGTTATGCATGTTCCCCATTATTATAATTGTGTACGTATACACACATCGTTTTGCTTTGGATAGCCATAGATCTAGACATTTATGCTTTCACAACAATATATATACAATTACTCCTCGTCTGGGCCACTCCCGACCCCTTTAAACTCAGATTCCCTTAATGATTATATAAGAGGGGACGGGGGCTAGTTTATATGTATACCTTATCCTAATTTCAACAGTCAAATTATGAGTGATTCATAATACTTACTTTTAAAAAACTCGTTAATTCATATACTTTTTGCTAACTTATAATTTTCAGTCTACATGCCTTTGCAATAGCTGCCAAGTGACAATATACAGGATGCTCAGAAATTAAAAGGATGTAAAAAAAAATTCAAGGTTGTTAGGTTAGAAGGAATCTTTTTTTCTATTTCCAAAACAAACAAATATACAATAGTTATTTGTTATACAAGAGTGCAAAGTTGATTTTTAACCGTGTGCTCAATTTGGATTCCCTCGCTATAGCTTAGGATTCTAAAATTGCATCACGAACGCAGCGAGTGATTCAACAATTAGAATCCTGAGCTATTATAGCGAGGGAATCAAAAGAGTACAAAGTAAAAAATCTTTGCACTCGAGTGCAACACGTAACTTTTCATCCCACCTCAGCGAGGAAATTACTAAAGTCGTCTACTTACCGCACTGTTTCAAATACATCTCGCGTGATTGTAGAGGGTGAAAGCTCATTTGCGCACTCTTAACAGTTTCAGTCAATAAACATCCTCTCTAGAATCACTCATTTTAGGTTTTTCAATTGTTTTCAAGTTTCTTATTTTTAAAACTTTTAACAATACGTCATGCATGATAAGAAAATAGCGCGCGCAAAGCAAATTAAAAAAGTACAGCAAGAAGGTTCCGTGTCTGAGTTTTGAACAAATTAAAAAAGGTTGCATGATAAATTCGGCACCATGGAGGTAGAAGTAAATAGGTTTAATAATGTTTTGTATTCACAAACTTAGTGCACACGATGTTCTAAATTCAATTTACTTTACCCTGCCTGACATGTGAGCGGATAAAATCGGTTTAAGCACTCAGATTTCGAGGAGCAAAAATACTCTTTCCGAGATGGGGGGATGAAAAAAAGTTTAAGAAGTTTAAATTAATGTAATTATTTAATTCTTTTTTGCATTTGTAACAATTGTAAAAACTGCAATTTTTTATGTTTGTAACATCATATTAATAGGTTTTTCTTGCGGCTCCGCCCGCGTGATATTTTGATTTTTGTGCTATTTCATGGAAACCTTTTATTTTTACATAATAAAAAATATCTTTTGTCACTTTCCGTCTTTCAAACTATGTCCATGCAAAAATCAAGTCGATCCGTTGCTCTGTTGCTACGCAAAAGAGGAAATTTGTTGCTGTGAAAGAGGAACAAACAAATAAACCAACAAACACGCTTTCGAATTTATAATATTAGTAAGGAATGTTGTTTTTAAACTTTCACGATTTGAACACATAGATTCGGTGTCTCTACCCGTGACCACGGTCAATGCAACTCGGCCGAAACGTCGGGATGAGGAGGTATTTATTTATTTATTTATTTATCTCGTAAGTTTAGTGCGCGATAAGTCCCGTAGTATATAATAATAATTAGTAAGGAAGTAAGGATAGTAAAGATAAGTATAGTAAGGATAATATTAAATTTTGTTTATATGGTGTATTCTAAACCCAAGATACGAGGGTAAAGATTGGTCCGCACTTCCGTGCCTCCAGGTTGTTAATAAACAACAAAAGAAATTGAACACGTAAGGCGTAGTTAATCGATTTGATAGCAATGTATTTTTAACATTACACAAATTAATTTTATTATACTCCCCTCGTCACAGGCATTTTTTTCGGATGATAGAAACATTCTATCACCTAACTATTACTAATTTGAAGGTAAGTAAACATAAAAACAAAAGTGTAACGATAGTTAATTTATTTTCATTTTGACATGTTTAGCATTCCAATTTTTATAAGTTTACTTCTTGACGTAGAAGGGAGAAGCGTAGCCGGTGTAAGGCACGGAGTAAGGTGAGATGTGGGCCGAGATAGGAGTCCCGATGGAGGCAGTGATGGCGGGCAGGGAAGCGGTGATTTGGGCGAGGGGGGCTAGGGGAGCAACAGCGGGCGCCAACGGAGCGACAGCAGGCGCCAACGGAGCAACAGCGGGTGCCAAAGGAGCAACAGCGGGTGCCAGAGGAGCCACAGCGGGCGCCAGAGGTGCAACAGGAGCAGCTATAGCGGCGGACACTAGGGGAGCAGTAGCAACCGCAGGGTAGGCTGAATATGTGGCCGGATACAGGGGCCAGTTGGGTTTAGCAGCGGCGATGGCCACGAGGGCAGCGATGATGCACTGTAACAAAACATTAGATAAGGTTCAAATAGTCATTTTAATTTCAACTTTACAAAGTTAACAATTTTTTACAAGTGGACATAGGCCTATTGATTTTTAATGAGATCAATAACTAATGGCTTGCATCCGGCGAGGCCCTGAAGACTTAATTAGGTAATCTATCCGTGTTGAGAGTGAACTTCCTGCGGTCAGCTGGCTGGTATAGGTCGCGTCACACAAGTTGGCGGAAATGACGTTAGCTACAAGTCCCGCAATATAGCTAGTTTCATTTCTGCCAACTTGTGAGACGCGGCCTGTAGATGGTCTCCATCCCAGAACTTTGGAACCCCATCCCAATTTTGCACAAATGTTAAATAGAGTGATTTCGTTTATATTAGGCAGTAACTGATTTTAAAATGTCAGTGAGTTTTAATTGAGTTTTAACTACTAACCAGCTTGAACATTTTGAACTAGTTCTCTTTCAGACTGTGTGGGGCTGAATGATGTCAAATCTGTGATTTTCGCCTAATTTTATAGTACTGTGAAAAACCGGTCTAAATAAAAATATAGATCAGTAATATGTCACTGGAACTATTTACTTCATAAATCGTTGATTTTTTAGATGCGGATGTCATCTTTTTTTTCTGCAGAATGACTAAAAGCGTTCGCACGATACTAAACATAGATGCTCTGACTCATAACTTCATAAAGTGCCTAATGCATTTCCAAATATGCAGTATCGACCTTATGCACTTATTAATAAATTTTATTAGTATTTCTAGGCTTCAAGATTGTATGGTTCCCTACCTTACTCTTGTAAGAACTCCAAATTAAAACAAAGTTTCGAAAGGTTGGTATAACACTAAAGTAATATCACAGATAAATTACGGAAACAAGGAATGTTCCTTGTTTTAATAATAACTAAGCAGTTAACATTTTGTTAAATTAACTTACATTTATTGAGGTATTAAAACGGTATGTATCATAGTTATTTCTGGTATCTACATGGAGTCATATAATTATCTAAAGTAATTACGAGTAAAATATTGTCCAATATAGGGACGACATACGTAAGCAAAACTACTTATATTATTATTTATTACAAAATATAGAAGTAAAACTGTGTCAAAAAGAGCATCCGAGCGTCTTACGAATGTGAGGCGTGTGTGTGAATCTACCAACCCGCACATTGATGGATGATATCATACCCTACAAGCCGGTGGACTATGTTGGATAAGCCCTGACTGCCCTTTTTGAGCAGGCTTATGTACAGCAGTGGACCTCTAAAAGCACAGTAAAGTATACTAGTTAAACAGCAACTCTAAGAATTAGCACAGATATTCACATATGCTCATAGCGTAAAAAATAATGGCTATAATATATTACTTACAAATCTGAAAACTGTAGGTACATCTTTGATATTATGACAAAAAAATAGGATCTTTATGCTAGGGATGAGTGTCCTTAAAGTGAGTTAGCCGTATGGGCTTAATACCCAAGGAAGCAAGAGCTTTAGTTAAAAGGCCAACTTAAATAAGGGAGTCTAAAATCTCTGACACCAGGGCTAGCCTCCCGGCCTATTCGAACTTATTTATTAGGG
The DNA here is from genome assembly GCA_949316475.1 of Hypomecis punctinalis. NCBI lineage: Eukaryota > Metazoa > Arthropoda > Insecta > Lepidoptera > Geometridae > Hypomecis > Hypomecis punctinalis. The sequence continues at coordinate 12,224,338 of OX438810.1, forward strand.
ACGACGACGAAATTTTACGCAAATACCCTAAATCTTAGGCATGAGCTTTAGTTAGGTATTAGCACTAGCTAAACCAGATTTTAGTAGTCCCTAATAGTAAGTTAGTTCTTCTAGGCCGGGTGGCTAGCCCTGGTGTCAGAGTTTTTAGGCCGCCTGAAGGCCTCTGACATGGCTAAACGGTTAATGTAGCCTTCGTAGCGTAGTTTGACTCGGTGTGTGTCAGTGATCACCGAAATTAAGCAACATTGCGCACGGTCAGTATTTGGATGGGCGACCTCGGGTGGCATTTTCCAACTGAACGCTACCGTGGCTCTGATGACACGTTAAATCCCTCGTAGAGGAGTAGAGTAGGCCCCCGGTTGTTGTCCCTTATTAAAGGCATCTTTACCTATTACCTACATAGGTACTTATTTGTACCATAGAAGATGGCACACCCTGTTGCGCTAGGAGAGTACGAAGTGATTGTACTCCACTTCCTGGAGCTAACAACAGTAGATAATGGATTCGCGACAACTTTTGTCTTAGCGTGTCCGTGGCATTTGCGAGCTGGTAGAAATATCGTAATTTTTCAACAAATTTTGTGACAACTCTTCAAGTGTTTATTATACATTCTTTTGTTTCCAGCCAAACTATTGACAATGAGACCTTGACAATACTATTGAATCAATTTTCAATAGAAATCCCCATTTTGTTACTATGTTCTCTTTAAGTCGCTCCAAATATATAAGAAGAAAACATTTTTCATGAAATTTAGTGTCTGCTGAAGCCAACTCAACACAGGTTCAACCTCCTAGTCATCCACCCATCACAATGGCAAAACTACTGGTAAGAGAGATGTATCCGTTTTTATTGAGATGGATAGTTTGTTTGAGCTTCTAATATTTGATTCTTGTCAAAAGTTTTAATCATATTGACTTCAAAGAGAAAATACAAAACAAACTACGAATATGTCGTTCTGAAAGAACACACGCAAACCAAAAAACTAAAGGCATCATTAGCCATTAAAGCATCTCTATAAATTGCTAGATGTAATACTTTTGTGTCTTAAATATTTCCCTAATGTTATTTCAGATTACCATGATGGCGCTGATCGGCGTTGTTGCTGCGGAACCTTACATACCAACTGCGTATGCTTCCACCTACACCAACTTCGGATACCCGTGGGCGACTGCAGTTGCTACCCCTGAAGTAGTCTTGCCATATAGCACATACGCATCAGGGTTCGGTACTCCAGCTGCATACACATTAGCTGGTTCAGCAGCGGTAGCGCCTGCAGCTGCTGCATATTCCTTACCTCCAGCTGCCCCTGCGATCCCCGCATTCGCTTACCCCTACCCAGGCTTTCCATCATTCGCTGAATATATTTTACCCCCCTTCGGCAAGTAAATTAAACATTGTATGTACACAATATGAGTTAAGAAAGGGGATTCAAAATGACCTGTTCGTGTTTTAGTCACCATTTTAGTGTTTATTGAAGGAAAATAAAATTTTGCTGTTGAATTTGACTACTTGTTACTTTTTATTTATTATTCTTAGTTATCAAAACCGGAAAAATAGTAAATTTATAGTTTTTAGCATACGAGTAAGTGCTATTTTTAAGCGCCCTTTGACCCAATTTTTAAGTCGCCATCGTAATTTTAATAGCAATTGAAAATATTCCTGTTTCTTTTTCACTTTATGCATTTGAAAGGGAGAATAATATTATAAGTTGCTATCAAATTCACGAAGGCGCCTTTAAAATTGGCCACAATCTACTTCACTACATAGTAAAAAACAAAGTCGCTTCCCTGTCTGTCTGTCCCTATGTATGTCTTTAAAACTACGCAATGGATTCTGATGCGGTTATTTTTTAATGCATAGAGCAATTCAAGAGGAAGGTTTATATATGTATAATACACCTGTGCAAAGCCGAGGCGGGTCGCTACTAACATGATAAAATAATTAAAATACAACACTCCACGGAACCCAAGAAGAGTCTGTATATAATGAGACATAAATAGAGCAAGAAATAGGTTAATTTATTCATCTCTCGTATCATTAAATTAATCTAAATTTTGTTTTCCGAATATTTTGATAGCACCATAGTATTGTGAATTATTTTGGGTGCTTAGGTATCTTCTTACCAAAATGAATTGGCAGAAATTTGAACTAATTTTTCTCTTTTTAATTTTTTTTTATCTATTTTTAATCACCAAAGTAACATGAATAACTAAGAAGCTTTTCTAAAAATATAAAGCCGCGTAACAGAATACTTATTACAAAAAAATGTGGACGACGTATTCTCAGACCTAATAAATATAGGTACACAATCAGTCAAGCCGTTTCATAGGAGTTCGATAACAAACACTTTGACACGATAATTTTATATATTTTAGATTAATATATCACTAAAAACGTAAACATATTAAGATCTTTCTATCTGATAGAATCGGTTTTTTATGATCCTTTGAGTCAGTCTTCAGAGATTTTTCAGAAACTCTGGATGGCCTTCAGTCATGGTAATGTACTAAAGACGAAATACAGTAAATATTGTAATGACGAAGGTGTTACTATATTTAATTTTTAAACATTGCAGGAATCTATGTAAAAACCAATTTCGAAAGTTCAGACTAAATCATGCCATCGTTCTTAAGCTACATAAATTTTCAGACCTACATCGTGCGACTGATTTTATTTTACAATGAGTGTTCGCTGCCGCCAGCTACGACAGTCCGCTCCTTCACCCTACTGGACCAGTAAAGCATTGGCCTCTACTGCGTCTATAGTCAAATTTTGAGCTTAAATTACATACTGTCAGAAAATAAGCTTTTAGTGTAAATATAATTAGTAGGTACATTAATTTAAGCTGGTAAATATTAATGTATTACGCCTATGACGGAATTTATTTAGTTGAAGTGTTTTACACTCTAATTTGGCAATTATAAATCACTACATAGTATAAAACAAAGTCGCTGTCGCTGTCTGTCCGTCCCTATGTATGCTTAAATCTTTAAAACTACGCAACGGATTTTGAAGCGCTTTTTTTTAGTAGATAGAGTAATTCAAGAGGAAGGTTTATATGTATAATACATGCATAATATTGTAGAGAAACACTGATGAATTTACAGGTTTCTAATGTGATGTCGTAAATAAACACATTTTTTTGCGCTTACATTGCAAACGCTGACTGAACCCCATGAGATAAATCAAAATAATGTACTACAGTATTGTACACCTTAAAAAGGTCAACAGGTCCGCGATGGTATATGTCTATCTCTTAACCCTTAATCTCTCTTATAAATAAATAAATAAATAAATAACCATTTTTATCCTTTAGATTTTACGGAAAAAAATTGGATTATTTAGGAAGTTATTTTAAGCAACACAACATTAATTCTTATCCAATTAAGTACCTTCAATACATTTTCCATTCAATATAGATCAATATGGCCCTTTACAGCATGTAATTTAAATTAATATTTCCGAAGATATTACAGATTTAAAATGCAGGGACATAGCGGTGCGGAGGTACCTACCGGCCGGCCGGCGGCGCGTGCCTCCAAATAGCGCGTCGGAAGCCGCGCTTCTGATTAGCAGCGATCGGACGTGTTTATCGAAGCTCTCTAGCTAGGAAAATAATCTACTATACCAATATTATAAAGAGGAAATATTCGATTGTTTGTTTGCATTGAATAGGCTCAAAAATTCAGAACCGATTTGAAAAATTATTTCACTGATAGAAAGCTACACTATCCCTGTGTAATATAGGCTATACATATAATATTAAAAAGAAAACTGTACAAGTGCGAGTCAGGCTCGAACATCGAGGGTTCCGTACAAACACGTTATTAAAATAATTACCTGTTTTAGCATGTGCTAATAAAGTTCTTTTATATGATATCTTACATGATACGATTTACTCACTTTGAATTTTTAAACCCATATTTTATGAATTTAGAGGCTCTATTTTTTGTGATTTAAATAAAAATGTACAGTTTTCAGACTTATTCCTTTATGTGTACTCTGAGACAATGCTTTTCACCAAATTTCATAGTTCTATGTCAACGGGAAGTACCCTGTAAGGTTTTGATTTTTGTGAGAGCTAAATATGCGGGTTTTTACGACATAAACAGCTCTAACTTTTTTAAAAGATAACTGAGAAGTTTTTCTTTTACACAACTGCAAGAGACCATATATATACGTAGATAGTTTAAATTCAACTCGATATCTTTACGCGTTCCCGAGATAAAGAGTCTTGACATACACACAGACGGACAGACAGACAGACGGACAGGCGTACAGACGGACAGACGGACAACAAAGTGATCCTATAAGGGTTCCTTTTTTGGCGTTTGAGGTACGGAACCCTAAAAAAAATAGGGATCCTTATTATAACTCCCATAATGTATCCCAAGGTGTAAAAAATTACCTAAAATATTCTTTACATCGCGTACGCTGTGAAAACTATTGACGATAGAATAAAATAATGTACTGCGACTTAGTAGAACAAATAATCATTTAAGTACAAAAAATTTAGCGACATATGTCTAACTGTTATAGTTAAGCCACAATAAGTATTCTTTTATTAGAAAAATTACATAGAAATGCCACTGCAATAAAGGGCTCTTAATTTATATCTTGGTATTAATCCTTTTCAAAATAATATCCACCACGCTGACCCAGTGCGCGTTGGTGGATTCCTATATGTCATCCAGTTTCTTCTACAGACGTAAGGATGCAGGTTGCCACACGATATTTTCCTGCACGGGAAAGCCAGTGGTGTGATATTGCGTAGATAAGTTCCAAAGAAACTCATTGATATGGGATCAGAATTTGAAACTACCACCTCAGGATTATAAGATAGATGTTACTACCACTAGATTAGCACGGCTATATACGGATATACCACCTCTATTTAAGCGCCGATTTATGTAGTAGGACCTACAGATTTGGAAAAGCTTAGGCGAACCGACATACAGACGATTTATATAGTCATATAGTCATTTATTCATAACACCATTTGTTACAAGTCAATAAGTAAACATTACATTAGGGCACTATACAATATAGCACGAAAAAATAAAAGAACTTGACAATTACCAAATTAGTCACAAAATCTTAAAACAATTCAGGTAATTTCAAAAAGTCATTTACGTCATAAAATAGTTGCTCATGTAGCCAACACTTTAATTTATTCCTAAACGACCCAGCGGAAGGTGCATCCCGAACTTCTACGGGTATTCGGTTGTATATAGCGGGCCCACCAAAATATACAGACCTCTCCGATTTCGCCAGCCTATGAGAAGGAGTCACCAGTTGATTTTTTCTAGCATTGCTTCGTAAATTTAACCTAGAATAGGTACCTTTCCTCTCAAATAATCCTAAATGGTTGTGCGTGAAAAGAGCTACCTGATAGATTAGTTCGCACGGTAGTGGCAGTACGCGCAGTTCCCTAAAGAGCTCCACACAAGACACGTCGTCCGAAACCCCGAAAATGGCTCGCACAGCCCGTTTTTGCATAGAGAAAGCTCTCTTGTACTCCGCTGCGCGGCCCCACAATTCTAATCCGTACGTAATATTACTATGGATTGTGGCAAAGTAACAAGAGCGCACAACGTCCCGCGTGGCAGTGCTCGCGAGCCGCCTGAGCGCGAAGCACGAGCGGCTCAGCTTCCCACATAGCTCCTGTATATGTGACTCCCACGTGAGGGCGCTATCTATGTGGAACCCTAGTAATTTCGTTGAGTTGACCTGCTGAAGCGTGGTGTTTCCGATCGTTACCGAGTACTTAGCTTCCGATCTCCCATTCAGATTGAAAGTCAAAAAGCAGGTTTTATCTTTGTTCAATGCTAGGCCATTGGACTTAAACCACTCATCGAGTTTACTAACGGCAGAGTTTATCTTACAATGCAGCTGAGTAGATGATGGCGCAGTAATCACTGCGGCCACATCGTCAGCATACATGTATATCTCAGCGTCTTCGATTGCACCCGGCAAGTCGTTCAAGAGAAGACTGAACAAAGTATTCGAGAAACAGGATCCCTGGGGCACGCCTATTTCGTTTTCCAGCTCGTCGGATGAGACGCGACCCTTGTCCCCTACCACGACTTGCGTTCTTCCTGACGTAAAGGAGATTATCAATGAACCGGAAGGGCCGCGCATTCCGTGGAAACCTAGTTTCTGGGCAATAAGTCGATGGTCCGCCGTATCAAAGGCGCGCGATAAGTCGCAGCAGACCAGAGCCACCTGCAATCCTGCCTCGCGAGCTTTCAGAATTTGCCACACTACTTCGCGCACTAAGTCTGTGGTTGAGCGCCCGGCCCGGTATGCGTATTGCCTGTCAGATAAGATGTCTCTTTGGAGCGCATAGTTTAAAACTCTTCTATTAAGCCCTACCTCAAACACCTTGCTAATAGCTGGTACAAGAGAGATCGGACGGTACGACTTAAGGTCTGACTTTTTCCCTTTGCCCTTGTAGAGGGGGCTAATTTTTACTCTTTTAAGAGCTGATGGGTACTCTCCTTTACGCATACATAAGTTGAAAAGTCTACTTAGAACAGGTGCTAAAGGTACTATGCCCGATTTTATATGATCGGCTGATAAGCCGAAAAGGTCGGTACTTTTTTTTGGGGCAATTCGCTTAGTAGCTATCGTCACAATTTCAGTGGGTGAGAATGGTTCAAGTCGGATTGATACATCGCTGGCGGATGACTCGCCACCTAGCGCAGCTAACGCGCGACTATTGTTTGCCACGGGAGCCCCAGCTTTTTTCGCAGCTGTAACAAACTCAAGGTTCAGCGCGTCAACCAAATGTTTTTTGGTATCGTATTGCTGACCACACTCGTCCCGTACCAGATCAGTGAAGTCAACTCTTTCGCGGTTTCCGCGCCCCAGCTCCGTGTTAATTACTCGCCACATACAGCGCGGGTTATTTTTAATAATATTTGAGTAAAAACTCACACGCTTAGTTTTTAGTAACTTGAGATATTTGAGCGATATTTCATCATACTTGACCCGCAGTGGTTCGTTGGTGGGAAATATTTTTCTTAAACGGGCGATATCATTTAATAGATGTTTCAAATTATGAACTTCGGTATCGACCCAATGCTTACTACTTAAACTGGACTGTTTTTTTTGCGGAAAGCACGTATTAAAATAGCTAGCTAAAATAGTTATGAGTGAAGTTGCTAAGGACTCACAATTTTGGCCCGCTTTATCTATCACGTGATCCCAATCAACAGATTCAAGGGCGTTGATAAAGTTATTTTTCTTAGCCGCAGTGAAGCTGCGGGTCAGCCGGTATAATTTCTGTTGTAGTGATAGTGAATAGGTATGTGTAGTTACACACATAGTTCGTAAAACGAATGATCGATGGAGTTTTAAAGTTCTCGAATGTAGACAATGTATTGGCAACTTTGCAAGTATAGAGAAGGTCTTCACGTGAATCGAAGATCTGGTTGGTGTTCATGTGTGTGACCTTTAGCTACATTACGTGGTAGGTATATTAATACCTATTAAGTAGAAAATATTGTATTAGCTCTAAGAAATAAGAAATTGCAAAATAAAATTATTTTGGAATGTTTTATGGTCTGGTAAATTAAAATTTAGATAATTTTTCCTCGGAACTTGGCATCCATATAGATCTCAATTCTTTTGTCGGCGCGGTTGACAACGACATTATTATACTATACTCTTGATATAGAACTTGGCTCTTCTTTCACATTAATGTTTTTGATGGGATTTATTTAATTACGGCATCGTACTCCTATCCTGTGGCATGTTGTTGTCATAATAATATTGTGGTATGCTGCTGGCACGATTTTTTACTTACCTGCAGGAACAGCAGGCCCATTATGGTCCTATTATTCGGTTTAGGGAAGATAAATATCAATCGAAGTATTTTCTTGTATTCTAGCTAGATTCTAAAATGGGTGGATCTAGACGCCTAGCTACTTACTGTGTTTGAAATCTGCCTTCGAACGCTTAACGATAAGTTTTGAAGCCTATCTCGAAAGCCAGTCTTCATATCACACCTCAGGATATATGTGTCACCTCTCGTCGACCACATTATTTGGCTCAATGTATAAGCATTGCCATCCAGCGTAGCAATGCAGCCAGCATGCTGGACGCGCTAACAACTTGCAGTGGGCTTGAGCATTTGGATTTTCTTTAGACCTTCAAGGATATGTGGATGATCCAATTGCTTTTTATGTAGTAGTAGTGTTTTTAGTTTTAGCAGATAAAGTAGTATTATATTTTGTTGTAGTTAATAAAGGTATGTGCTTTTGCCCGTTATAAAAAAATACCACATAAAAAAACATTGTATAATCAATCTCAAGTGGCGTTGGGCAGGACATTTAGCCAGATGTGATGATGGCAGGTGGAGCAGGGGCCTTATTTTGTAAGCGCTCTGGCGTTCGGCTTCGCTTTTCCTCCCGCTCGCTCTTGCGGCGTGAGTAACTGGCGAGAGCAGGAGAAAAAGCGAAGCCGAACGTCAGAGCGCTTACAAAATAAGGCCGCAGGTCTCTGACTGAATGGTGGCCCTGTGACGGGAAGCGCAGTCCCGGTAGACCCTTACAACGGTGGCGTGATGACATCCAAAAGTTTTGCGGCAACACCTGGATGAGACTGGCACAGGACAGGGATAGTTGGCGTAAGGGGGAGGAGGCTTATGCCCTGCAGTGGGCCTAAATAATTAAAAATATTCAAATCCCGAGTAAATAGGTATCTTCTAGGTAAGCGTGCTACACCCTAAACCGCACATCTGCTTAACATCAGGCAGTGTGTAGTCAAACGCAAACCTATTCGAAATAAAAAAATAAAAAAAAATAAGCTGATGATGATGAAAAAACATTGTCACATTCACATTGTCACAACATTATCGATCAAATCTAATTATAAAATAAAATCTTTTCTAATAAAAATCAATTTAGAAAATTTTGACAAAACGCTATACATAAAAAAACAGTTTACCATAATGAGTATGCTCTTTATAGCTGCCGAAATATATTATACGACTAGCAACTGGACAACTGAACTAGTTTTAAGGCGTCTCCCATACTCGCTCAAGGTTGAGGTCCACATCATGCACTGTGGACAAATAATATATTCATAGGTGATAATTAAACAACTTTGCCGAACTACTTTATAGTCTAATAAATTTAACTGGCCACAAATATCATATGTCACATCAAAAACAAACAAAAATAGAAGTAAAATGAGAAAAAGGAACATCTTGACCTTTTAATAAATGAGTGGCAAAATTAGAATTATTTTACTTAAATTGTGATATTTTTGCTACTTTTTGGTTGAAAAGTAAGATAAAATGTATAATATGGCATTTCTTGATTTATAATTTCCGACAATATTTGATTGTTTTCTGTGACTGATTTTATTTCCTAAAATAACGCAGCACGGCACTGCTTTAATAGGTCATAATTATATTTTTTTAATTTTTATAGATAACTTTTTATCGACTTACACCACAAAATATTACAATATACGAGTATGTATAATAGGGTAATTGACTGGTATTGAATTAACTAAAAGTATTAAGATTAGTGAATTCTGCAATTAATTATGATTCGTAAACTGAAAAAATAACAAATTTTGGTAGGGATTATGAGGGGATGCTTTGTCCCTTTCCCACAAAGCATAACATAGTATAGCGAATGTATGACACTTCGGGCCGTGGGTCTTTGTCTAGCAAGAAAATAAATATGCTTCTAATTTCTTTATTTTTAAGTTGATAACATTTTTGTTTTCGTTAATCGGCTCTGTTTATGGTTAGCTTTAACAAGAGGGTATAAAAAAATTGTCAACTAGCCTATTCGATAAAAAGCTACAGAAGCGGCCTTGTCACTGTGTTTTTTATACTTTTTTTTATTCAAAAACAGGTCAAATTTTGGTTCATATTGGTGGGTCATGTTTTATGTTACCTTAAATTCTATCAATATATTCTAAGAAATAAACGTTTATTATTTACTGCCTTTAACACTTTTGTTTAGCAAATAAGCTTTGTAGGTACGTAGTATGAATTGCAAGTGTTTTACGGGGTGTCTAATACTTTTCCAAGACTATATTAGTGCAGTTTTAAATTTTGTATGACAACATAATGTACATTACAATTTAAGTTGCTTGTCGTGCTTAAATAAAATATGTTACAACTTTAACTCAACAAAATCCAGCTTAGAAGCTTATTTAGTGTTGTAACATCTCACTAATAGATAGTTTAAAAACCGGATCTACCAGATGTTCATTTTGATATTTAACTTAGAATCGATGTTATGTTATTAGTTTTATAAATATTTTTACACATTATTCGTCACGTGTCAGACTTATTTACATTTATTGTACCTTCATTAGATCCTCGGGTAAATGTTTAATTTTATAACTATAGGTTTTTTAATAAATAATTGAAGTAACTTTAGTTACAAGAGCATCAAAATGAAACAAGAAAAATATTTCCAGTATCGATAATTTCCAGTTAATAACATAACTCTACAAACTAATTACCTTACTTCAAAATTGTCCTAAAACCTTATACTAACTGACACAACAAACACCTAAGTACAATACATTCCAAAAGGTCTCCTGTTAACGTATAACCGCCTTTGAATTCAATAAGCTTAGTCACAGGTCTTGGTTAGTAAATCAGTCACGAATATTGACATAATACATCATTATTTTAGGTAAGTACATAAATATGTGACAAATTTAGGCATTGCCTTAATTTACATAATTACAAACTATAGCCACATTACACTGTGTAAAAACAGTACGTTTCTGTGGTTGCGTCATCGGCATTTTATAACTAGGTAGTATATTTATAACAAAAGAACTAAAGAACATTATTAGGGTAACCGTTCTCGTTGAGATGCAAAACTGAAAAACATGTGGTTTTCCCGTTCACATATCCGTGATATTATACAATAGGCATTCAAAATGGCACCGTGGAGTTTTCATTTTCTATGTTAAATATGTAATAATGTTATACACTTCGACAGTGGCGCAAAGAAGCATAATATTGTTAAAAAATGATAATAAGCTTACTGGCTGGTTACTATCATCGTTTTCCGCTGCTTTTTGTGCCCCTTTTCTGGGTCTCGCTCTTACTATGCCACCTGCCTCGATCCTGTGCCCATTGTATCCAGGTACTGTACTGTATCAGCCTTTTTAATAGTCCACTGCAAGACGTAGGTCTACCCACGAAGGGTGATTGGGCCATATCCACCACGCTGGCCCAGTGCGGGTTGGTGGACTCACATACGCCATCGAATTTCTTCTACGGACGCATGCAGGTTGCCTCACGATGTTTTCCTTCACCGAAAAGCCAGTGGTGTGAAATTCCGTACATAAATTCCAAACAACTCATTGGTACGGGACCGTGGATTTGAACCCACGACCTCACGATTGTAAGGCGGGTGTCACTACCTCTAGACCACCACGGCTTGATAATAAGCTTACTGGCAGGTTACTGTCATTGTTTTCCGCTGCTTTTTGTGCCCCATTTCTGGGTCTCGCTTTTACTATGCCACCTGCTTCGATCCTGTGCCCATTGTATCCAGGTACTGTACTGTATCAGCCTTTTTAATAGTCCACTGCAGGACGTACGTCTACCCACGAAGGGTGATTGCGCCATATCCACCACGCTGGCCCTGTGCGTGTTGGTGAATTCACATACGCCATCGAATGTCTTCTACGGACGTATGCAGGTTGCCTCACGATGTTTTCCTTCACCGAAGAGCTCATTGGTACGGGACCGGGATTTGAACTCACAATCTCACGGTTGTAAGGCGGTCACTACCACTAGACCACGGCTTCAGGTATCCAGGTGCGACCTGTGTTTTCGACAATATCGTCGATTTTTTTATGCTCTAGGCTGCACTCGGTATTTTGGCATATAGTCCGTAGTAATTACATTCTCTTTGGCATATACTATATGCCAAAAGACATAGTGTGGCGAATATACACGTACTGTCTTCCACCTCAAAATTCTGGTCCCCAGAGACGGTTGATACCAGTTTTTTCTTCAACTTTACTTTTTTTCTTTTTTAATATCAAAAAATCCCGTTATACCCTCAAAAGCAAAACAGCGTTATCTAAGCCAATGTGAACATCGAGGAACTTTAATCCACCTGGTGCGTAAGAAATTTTTCAAATCAAAAATGTGTTTGTTTAAGTTTTTTATAGACTCCGCTCTTGACTTAGGCACTGTAAATTTTATCACATTTTATATCTCTACACGAGCAAGTTTTGAATACAGAATGGTTATAAAAATACTAGTTTTCCGATCTTACCTCCTGCGCTCGCGGCATGTCGAGTTCTACCGACTTACACCGGAGAGATTTCCAATGTTTTCTCTATAGCTAGTTGAAAGCAAAAGAAACAAATCTTTGACAGTCACTGAAAAGAGTGAGACAGTTTCAGCAGCCGTGCTTAATTTTAATTATTCACGTTATGTGTGCGAATTTGTTAAGAGACAATAAATACAAATGAAAACGATTTACGTTAGTTTTCATCTAAGAGTTTATTATATCTGTATGATTTTCCTTTATTTGTTCAGAGTATCCGGGTAGTATATTCAATAAGATCGTTGACCCTAGACAAAATGAATGGAACAGAACAAAATCTTTTGGTTGAGGGAGAATGCGTTATAGACCACACCTCGGAATAAGCATGATAACTAAACAAATATAATTAGTCCGTCAAATAGAATATTTAAAAATATTAGACGTGTATTTTTATTTTGTCAATTAAACACAAATTATACTCTATAGTACTCTATAAAATATATAAATCTCGTGTCACAATGTTTGTCCTCAATGGACTCCTAAACCACTTAACCGATTATAATAAAATTCGCACACCATGTGCAGTTCGATCCAACTTGAGAGATAGGATAGTTTAAATCTCAAGTTATAGTCGCAATTTTAATTTATTTAGCCACAGCAACGCGTGGCCGGGTCAGCTAGTACTCTATAAAATTTAACTTGATCTCTGCGACAGCTGTCAGAAAAATCACGCCTATGAAGTCCTGAATTTCTTAATAGTACAGACAGTACCTGTCAATGTCATACTTTATGGGCATGCCGATTAGTGATGGGCGACGAATGATCGTGACCACAGAGTTTTAGATAGAGTTTTATTTAAAATATCGATAGTTTATACTAACAATATTTTAAATTAAACTTAATTTATCATTAATTTTATTGTATATTTTAATATCATAACATTTTTTACATGTGTAATTAAATTAAACCCAATTATATGTTACATTAGCATCGATAATAGTGAAAAACGTCGATAAATACTATCGTTACATTATTATGAGTATTTAATTAATATCATAACATTATTTACATGTGTACATACTTAATCTTAAATAATAGTAAGTAAATAAAATCCAATTTCTCAGCTTCAACTACTCATTCGATTTCATTACAACATTGTTTGAAATTCGATTTTTTCCACCACTATCTCAACACTAAAAATGTCAATCTTCTATGTCAATGTCACTGTCGCAGAGATCAAGTTAAATTTTATAGAGTATAAGGAAATAATATCCCGGTAAAGTTTCACGTGACGTCGCGAGTGTCATACAAATATTTAGATTTCCGAGAGAGACGTGACGTTTTAGTTTTGACAAATGTCGCAGAACAAAAGTTGTTAAGTAGTTTTGGTTTTGATGTCCAGAATAACACCCTAAAAGCATGTTAATTGATTACCAGTAACCCTGTATACGAGCGCCACAGTCTCATGTTAAGTAAAAGTCGTATTACGTCACATACCTCTGTTAGTTTTTGCACTTTGCAAAGCAATATCTTGGATAGCTATTTTTGAACGGCACGGAATTTTTGCTTTGGATAAAAATATGATAGCAAACATACGAGTAGGTACACGATGAGGACAATACTTAAGTATGACAAAAGTTGGGCCTTGTCCGCGTTTCGGCTTAATTTTCCCAAACCTGAAGCGGATTTAATTATTTTTGTTGTGGACATTTACCATTTATTTATGTTTATTTTTGTTACAGATTAATCTAAACATAGAATAGAACTACTACTCTAATTATATAATTTAGAAAACATAATAATAAACCGTTCTAAGACAAGCGACAAAACACTGAGAAAAATAGTTATTTACCGAATTTCACGTAGAATTTTAAACAACTGTTAGCTACCGAAGGACTGCTAAATGCTTGGTTAATATTAGCTAAATTAATAATATTGCTTAATATTAGATTAAGCTAAACTTTAGGTGGCAACTACTGAAGTTTAGCTAAATGAAAAATAGCTAAACTGTTCAGTGAATTGCTAAACCCTTTTAGCGTCATTTTTAGAACTATACAAAACGAAACGCATGTAAATATCAAGTACATAAGTATGTTGCAATAAATTAATGAGTATTGAGTATTATTTCTAGAAGAAAAGTTCTGAAATGAATACCTCGGCTTCATCCGAGTTAAATTATTTATTATTGTCTATTTTTCTGTTAGGTGTTTTTCAAACAAGTGCTGCTCTAAACGCTTCTTCTTAGTGTAGCAAGTCATTAGACTCAGCCCTTTAAAAAGCTAAATGTTTTCCTAATTTATGAATGATCGTTAAAATAACCGTCTGGATTACTGAAAGGATTACAGAAAACGGTCACAATCTACTCGGAGAGACCCAAATCTGTTACAGACAGGGTATTTATTTGTTAATCGCTGTTATTAAGCGCTTTTGTTCTGCTTTTATGCCGACCGCATAATGACGATAATGTTCCGGATGGGTGAATGGCACGATTCTGACACAACGTACGCGTCACCTCGTGCCAGAGAAATGCGAGATTTTTAATTTGGGAAAGGGTCCTTGTAACCTGATAATGTATGACGGGGATTTAACAGGACCGGAATGTGTAGGCGTATTAGCCAATCGTGTGTGCACGGCCTCAATCGTCTATATAAAAAGATTTTACTTTTTTGTAATTGAGAGAGGAAATATAATGCGCCCAAAGAGTTCTGTAATCTTAGTTCTATTACCTCTCTTCGGTAAGACAAGAAAGAGATCTTAGATTTACATGCAAGTTTAGATGAGATCGGAGCAAACACCTCTCCCTGAAAGTCAGAATGTACGATTTTGTAGATTCGCGCCACTGATTTGTAATACAAGACTTCACTAAAAAATCATATATTGTCACCTATTGTACTAGTAGTACTTAGTCTAGCGATAACACTAGAATACGACGTTACTATTTTGGTCCAAAAGGTTTGTATAAGTTATAAATACTTTAAGATTTTAGTAACTTAATTATTTATTAGTTTAAATTACCCTACTCTGATAAATAAACAGGTGATTTAAGTCGTCCGACTACTTTAAATCTATTTATTATTTCAGATTTCGTTGCCTAGCAACTTCGTCTGTGATTCCTTCCAGTATATATCCGGAATGTTGTCATGACAATATCAATGAATTAGAGGAGCAGAGTTTGTAAACTTACCGTCAAATGAGTAAAAATACTATGTTGTTATAATAAATTGTAGGTTACGGACCTACTACATTCAATGGTAGGTGCTGATATCACAGTCAAGGTCAGCATACGGTATGAGACAGTTTCATCATATATTATAGCTCACTTTAGAATCATAGAATAATATGTTTAGAACAATAAAAAATAAGAATTGGGTGATTCCTAATTTTTTTTTTTTTTTTTTTTTAAATTATTTGATAAGTTTCTAAATTTTGCACTTTTTCACGTTTTGAAGATTGCTTCTGGTTCGTCTCTTCGTCCTTTATCGGGTTGTTGCAATAAATCTTGTACGGCCCCACTGTAACCCACGTGGTTTTGATCTGGAACGATGGGGAGCCTGGAGTCCTTACGGAGGCACCATAAAAAGTGCTGGTCACTGATCTTAATCGAGTGGCGTTTATCAATTTATGTTTTAATAAAATTTTCACATTTGCACTGTTTCGTCACATGTACTTCCGGGTTTTCGTTATTTGTAAAACAATTTTCTTTTTCCAATGCGCCTTGTCACGGCGCAACTTTTGACATATCACACACTGCAATCGGTCGGGTTTTTCTTAATTTTCTCGATTTATTTATGGCGGAGCGACACAACAATCGACTTAGTTTCACGGCTACCCTTATTTTTTCCTAACGATAGTAGTTAAACGTATAAGGGTTGTGCGTAGGCGTAGTAAATCCCTAGCCAGTTCCACCTAGCCAACACTCCGCAATGTAGCAGTCACGTGTTTTTCAATAGGTATCTATCTATCTAGATCATTCTGTATCTATCCACTGCTAAGTATAATTCACTCACTATACGTTACTATACAGGGTGTCGCGAGTGAACGATAATTTTCTATGGAACACCAATTTTTTTTTGAGTTTTAACAAAAGTAGCAGAATAAAAGTTGTTAGTTTTGATGTACAGAATAAGCCCCTAAAAGAATGCTAATTGATTAGAAATAACCCTGTATAAATGTAAAAGTAATACGTTTAAGGAGTCCAGAGCTAACATTATATCTATGATCTGATTTTTTTAACTTTATTTTCGTTTTCATTGTATATAGTGTTTTTTTTAGCAGTCACTAAAGTTAATCAACGTTCCGTATGGTCAGATGGGTTGATGGGTTTCTAACTAAGCTCTACCGTGGATCGGAGACACGTTAAATTATAGGTCCCGGTGGTTTTAACCGTTTAGGCATGTCAAAGGCTTAAAAACTTTAACATCAGGGCTAGGCAGGGCGCCTATACGAATTTACTTAGGTACTTAATTTCTTAAAGGATTGTTGTCAAGTAAAACGATGAAACAATGCATCAATCAACTATATTAAAATCGTAGGCAAATCGGATTCATTTTAGGCAACAATATTTTCAGGTTCACTTGACGTAGTAGGAAGAGTAAGCGTAGGGGTAGGCACCGGCGGCATAGGGGTACGCAGCAGCAGCGTAGGGGTAGCCGGAGTACGCCAGGGGAGCGCCAGGGTAGGCGGAGACCACCCCGGGAGCAGCGTAGGTCAGCACGTCAGGCTTGGGGCTGGCGAAAGCCACAGCCAGCAGGGCGAAAAGGGCGAACTGTAATCAAAAAGAAGCCTTTTTATTATAAGAGTTAAATAGATTTTATTGAAAAAAATCTTGAACTGGTAGATATCAGTCAGAAGGTTTGAAGTCATCTTGTATCGAATATATAGGTAATATAATGAAATAAACAAATAAAACGATTTTTTGTTGCTGAAAGTTTACACTAACAAGTTGTCGTGGGACCTAGGCTCTTTTTTATAATTATGTTATCAAAAAAAAAAACCTTTGTTTAGACAAAGAACTTAGTCTACATTCATGGTGCACTGGACTCTATACTCTATATCTATATCATTGTAAGAATGAGAATTTCTTTAAAAATATCTGTGGTTGCAGGCGCTGTTGATACGATATTCGAACATATCCATAATGGATTCAAACCCAATATAACAATTTCTTTCTCATGTGACAAAATATAAAAAAACCGTGCTAATACTAGCTATACCTACTCATAAACGCTGAAAATGTTTTTGTTGCTTCGGGATTAATAACATTGTTGCTAAGGTCATATCAGAGTATAATTTCTACTAACCCAACCCCATTGATAATTACAATTACGGACAAATGTAAGAAAAGTGGTGTGAATTAACAATTTATTAGCTAACAATACATCCACAAAACCCTTCTATTAAATACATTGAACTCATTATTAAGTAACCAATTGAGTCAATTGAACTGTTATAGCAAATAAAAGTCATAGCCTGTATGACCACACAAAACCCCTTTTAATTCGGATACAAAGGGCAAATGAATTTCTCGTCAGTCAAAAGAGTTTTAAAAGAGGTCAACATTTCACTGCCGTTTTCTCGGGGTTTTGACCGATCCGTGAATAAGCCAGCGATTTATGGGACAAAAGAGCAGCAAACTGTTATTTTATAGGCTTGAGTACTTTGAATAGCAACAGGGGTAAATGAAACTATGTAAATGTGACCTGAATATCATGAACAATAATCATAATTTAAAAAAAATATATTTTTTTAAATTAATCTTCGTGGATCCCTGAAGCTTCGTCTTTAGACGATTTTGCTGACAATAAGAAATGTTACTTGACGGTTTTGTTAAATGTGCATCTAAGTGCTCACAATGACATAATATTATGTGTGATGCCACTTAACCTACAGGCTGTGTCAATAAACTACCAAAATTAATTTATGATGTTAGATTATATAATGAAACAGTAACATATTTTTGCTGTGTTTCAACCAAATCAGGTGCCAAAGGTTAGCCTACATGATACTGATATATTAAGTCTAAGTATAGTAGTATATTCTAAGTACCAACAGGTGTAAAGGACAATATAAACACAACTGAGTCACTACTACCACAAATGTTCTCCATCCATAATTTTGATGCTGGCAAGTAGATGTCGACATCCAATAAAATTCAAATTAAATGAGAAGTACCAAAACTCTTAACCAAATCACCAAACAGACGACGATTGAGGTAATATTCCTCAATTTTCTTTTGCTTCTTCTTATGGCATCAAAAGGGCTATTAGTAGAGCCAATGTTGTTCCAAGGGCGACGACATTTGATCTCTCGGCAACAAGATAACTCTAGAAATCCTATTTATATCTATTTTAGGCGTTACTTTGACGCTCTCTTTGTAAGCAATCAAAAGAAAAAACGCCAAGTCGATGTTACGAGTACTTACATCGACTAATGATAAATGATTTTATAATGAATTCAAAATATCTAAGTAAATGCTTTGCTTGGTATTGCAACAAAGATAGATAAGTATTCAGACTGAAAAATCGTATGTTACTAACCCATTATTTGGATCGGAACGGCAGACATCTTGAAGTTAACAATAATTCGGTCGGTAATTGTGGTATTGTACATTCCAGTATGTATTTTTTTCTATTCAAAAGCGTTTCGCCACATTTAACGCTCCATCTAAATTTTCTGCTTCAGTAGGTTATATCTAAAAACACCTGTATTGTGCTTCTTATGTAGTGTAGAAATGTGTTATTTTTAAGGTTCCTCAAACAGAAAAAACGGAACCCTTATAGGATCACTTTGTTGCCCGTCTGGCCGTCTGTCCGTCTGTGTGTATGTCAAGACTCTTTATCTCGGGAACGCGTAAAGATATCGAGTTTAAATTTAAACTGTTTACGTATATCTATAGTGTCTTGCAGTTGTATAAATGAAAAACTTCTCAGTTATCGTTTAAAAAAAGTTAGAGCCGTTTATGTCGTAAAAAACCGCATATTTCGACACTCACAAATATCAAAACCTACAGGGTACTTCCCGTTGACACAGAACTATGAAATTTGGCGAGAAACATTGTCTTAGAGTACACATATAGGATTATATCTGAAAATTGTACATTTTTATTTAAATCACAAAAAATAGGGCCTCAAAGTTCACAAAATATGGGTTCAAAATTCAAAGTGAGTAAATCGTATCATGTAAGGTATCAAAGAACTTCATTAGCACATGATAAAACAGGTTTTGAATTATTTTAACAATGTTTAATTATCGATGTATGACGAGAAAAGTGAAAAAAAAAAAGTTTTTGTCGATGGTTATAGTATAGAATTTTTAACAACTTACTTCTCAATTTTGTGAAATTTTCTGGATTTGTACGGAACCCTCGATGTGCAAGCCTGACTCGCACTTGTCCGGTTTTTTATCTATTTGTATTTATTTTCTTTAATTACCGAATATATTGAAAGAGGGGAATAAGAAAGCAAAGTGGCACTCTCTCGTATGCAACTTTGATCAAATAATGAATTGGTACTCACCACCTTAGCGAACATGTTGCTGTTAGTACTTGAGATTGTTTTCACAAGTGATAACTTTAATGACAATGTCCAGGTTTATATACTTAGAGATACTCCGACCACGCCTAAGAAGTTGTCAGACAAAAAAAGTCCTTGATCTTCAAAGCTGTGTACTCGATACCTGTACTTAGTATTAGGTATATCAATGCGTAATCTATATCCGTGTTCAGGACCCATCTAATAATAGAAAAGGTGGTTTAAGCTGTATTCACACCCACTGCGGCAACGCCTATACAATAGGACATCAAAGATGACACGCATATGATAATTAGCCAAAACTGGCTCAATAACATTTATATCACCCAAATAGCAATAAATTTAATAAAAATCACAATAACTCAAGATCAAGACAGATTACCTATTCAAGACGTCTATAAAGATATTAATTTACCTAATGTAAAAATACCAGCTGATTTGTACATGGTTGTAAAGTATAAAAGCAAGGCCAGTGTTTAGCCTCGTAAATATCACTACATAAAATTTATAAATTTTCACAGGGACTGTTATCTCCTAATCCTTTTTAGAAGATGAATGTTTTTAGTTTATGCAATGATTCAGGATAGGCATTTTAGTATAGATACAATATAACCAAAAGATTCTAACACTCTAACAAAGAGTATAATAATAATAATAATAAAATCGCAGGGGCGGCTTTGTGGCGAGCCGTCGGTGAGTGGCGACACCGCGAACCCTGATTCCCTGGGGCTAAATGAGACCCCTAACTCCTCTCTTGCCTTAACTGGCCGGTTTGGAGTGGAAACCGCAAGAGCTAAGAACCTAAGCTCCAGGGTGGAAGTGTTAAAGGGCATAACGCCGCTAGTAGCTCTTAGTGAACGCGCAGCACACCTCTCGACACCCTAAGCCGTCCACACCAATGTTGCCCCTCCGGCGCCAACATACGGTAGCTATTATGAGGGGCCCATTTAGTAGATGGCAAGTCACCACCCGCCTAAATATTTGAAATGAGGCATTATTTGGTGGGTGCCGTACCTCATTCCATAATCCAGTTTTGTATAACACCCAGAAGTTCACCACAATAACCCATTATTTTTTCAATTCATTACTCACAATAGGCTCCTTGTACCTTCACCCCTACAACATAGCTAAATGATGTTTAAAAAGGGCCTCTCAGTGTTGGCTTCGGCTCCACTGATGCCCATCAAATAACCGGGCTTGGCCCGAGAGATGTATATACAATAATAATAATAATAACACTTTATTAGACAACCACATTACATAAAAAACAAATTACAGGGACAAAACAGTACAATTTATAGGTTTCTAACTGGCGGCCTTATCGCTTTAAGCGATTTCTTCCAGGCAACCAAGAGTATAACACTTTTGTCGTCTTCGTCTAGACTGTTAAACGTTCCCTATCAGCCAGGTAACGTCAATTTGTTATTTATCAAACAAAAATTAAAATCATAGTGCTAAATTAGGTATATATTCTACGTAGAGCACAAAATTATATTAAACACTTTTTATACATCGTCATGAATTATGGCGTGTTGCCATTGTAATATAAATAATTTAGTCTGTTGTAATGCAAACTCGCTATTTCTGTGTGTCTGCTTCTTCCAATCTGTGTATTCGCTTACATCTTCTAAACTACACAACAGATTCGAATGCAATTTTCACTATCTTTTAGAATGTTTCAACGAGAAGGTTCGCAGCTATAACAGTCGTAAGTGGACGAAGCTGGGACTAGTAGCTAGTACTTAGTATAACCTAGCATATGCTCGGATTATTTAACGAATCATCATAATATTAGCCTTACAGATCCAGAAAAATTCCAAATATATCAGTAAAAGCTTCTCAGATTTTCGCTCCTCCTCAAGAGTGGACTAGCTTTGAATATACTACGTTGCATTAGGTGCATGGTTTTCATTGTAGATCCTACGGTCATTGTAGTGCATCATGATGATCATGGCAGCTGTAGAACATACCTAACTACAGCAGGGTTCTCCCTTATATTTCCATCAATATCTAAAACGATTGAAAGATATATTGTCAATGTGGTACAATTTTAGGCCGTCTGCCCGGCCTCACTCAGTCCACTTCCACCTGGAAGTTTTACGTTGCGCTGCCGGCACTTATTATTCATCCCAGAACTTTACCAACCACTCACTTACCTATTTTAGTGAATGCTACAGCTAAGTCGAGTCTTTATGTATTTAGTAGCAGGTATCCAATGTCTTGTTTCTGGACTATAATTTCTAACGAGCGTAAAAAAAGTCTCGTAGTTTTATGATCGGATTATAAAAAAACCTGTTCCATTATCCGTTTAATAAAAGCAATGTTTTTGTATCAGCTGACATTTTATGTAACCAGCGCGAGATAATTGAGTGAACTTTTGTTAATTACTTTGGAATAGCGTCGAAATGTCATAAATCAATAACTTATTTGCTTATTAAAATTATTTAATTTTTTTTCGAGAGGCTTCATTATATTTATATGGAGATTATTTTTGCGTGAAATCGTTTAATTGGTATTTAGCGGTTTTAATAAATTGTGGTGTTATAATTGGAGTACAAATTATAATTTAAATATTAGATTTAGCAGAAAAACTTAGTATACATTTAAATGCAGCTTACGTAAATATTTATCCACTTGATTATACCATATATGTATTAGCGATGGATATTGTAGTTTATTCGTCATTATCAGAGAGATAGGTACTTGTTTCTTAATTTGAATCTAAATCATGGTGTTTTAGATTCAAATTAACTTATCAATAAGAGTTGTATTATAATATTTTAATCTATTATTTTCTATTATGAGCTAATATTTGTACTGATACACTTGTGTAAGTTATGTAATAGGACAAACTCTAATAAACTTAGGACCGCATTTATAATTTAATTAGTTTTTCTGTAGTTAATTTCTAAATATTACTGGGAAAGCGCGCGCAACAAAGTCTACTTGCTCAATTTTACACCGGACCTCAAGATACAGGCTTAGCCCATTTTGAGGCCCCCTGGCAATTGTAAATAATGTATATTTGTTGTATAAATTGTTTCGTATTTTGTAATAGCATATTAAAACATATGAACCCATATATTCTTATAGTAGGATAAGCTTTGAGAAGGTTTTTATTTGGGTATAGTTATGGAACAAAACCAGCCCTTGAGTTTTATGACAGTTCGAGCGAAACATTTTTTTACAGTAGGTACTCGTACTACATCTTATGTAATTATATTATAACCTGTTCCATTGTTGGCACGCTGCCAACTGGCAGTGGGCTTGAGCACTTGGATTATCTTTAGACCTTCAAGGGTCTGTGGATGATCCAATTGCTTTCTATGTAGTAGTAGTGTAGTATTGTCATTATTATATTAAAAAAAAAAAAAAAAAAAAAAAATATATTATAATGTAGTATATTAAGATGGAAATCTCATTTTTAGGGTTCCGTACCCAAAGGGTTAAACGGGACCCTATTACTAAGATTCCGCTGTCTGTCCGTTTGTCCGTCTGTCTGTTTGTCACCAGGCCGTATATCAAAAACGGCGATAGCTAGAACGTTGATTTTTTTTTCATTGATACCTACTTCATTCAATTAATTAACTACTCACTCTTAAACGAAACCCAAGTACTGGGTTTATTCAACGAGTCTAAGGTTTTGTAAAAATTTAGTTTTAGTAAATGAATATAGGCTGGGTCAGAGGTTTTAGCTACCTAAAGAATTTTGACATATGGGGACCGAATATTGTAATAAGACGGGGTACAGACTCGTGGTTACACCGCTTTGTTACACCAGTGTGACTACGAGGAAACTTTTTTCCTCGTGGTTACACTACTCTAAAAGGATCGTGCTTGACGAAATATTAGGTAAGTAGTGATGTGCGGGATAGTTGAAAATATGATTGAGGTCAAGATATGTTGTTGCAAACTGTTTAGTAATGTCATGGAAAATAAAAGATTGTGATCTTATCAAATTAGATATTCAAAACTTATTCTTACCCAAAAACTTACTTCAAACCTATCCATTAAATAAAACCATAATAGAATTCAAAATGATATATTACAAATGAAGACGACCAATAAACAATAAACCAAACTTAAAAACTCAACCTTATCCTACATCACATCTTTTTACATGAACTTAGACTTGTTAATAAAATCCGTAGCCGTAGTTGCTGTATGGGGACGCCCCGTAGGTTCCGTAGGATCCATAGCCGATGGGGTTAGCGTATCCGGAGTATCCGTAGGCCGCCGGGTACCCAGCTGAATACCCGTTGTACCCGTAGCCAGAGTACAGCTGAGGTCTGGCTACAGCCAGCGCAAAAAGGGCGAAGAAGAATACCTAGAAAGAAAAAAAAATCTAGCTATTATATCTTTATGTTTAGATATATTATTAGATTTAGATTAGATTAGAGATAGATAGCTTTTAAGTTCATCTGAACGTTTTATTGTTCACACCAATACAACAGAAGTAAAAACTTGAAACGGGTGCTTGATTTCAATAATTTTAAATATTTAATCTTTTAGGCAATATAAACCGAATTCAAACAATTAGCCCTGATGTTACGGGTCTGATTTTACAAGATGCTGTGACAATTTCATATTTTTTTTAGACTACGCTACAAAACCTTCATTAGGCTTGCATCATTTTATGTTTCTAGAAATATAATTATTATATCTACTATTTAGGATATCATTGCATTCATTGTAAACATTTTGTCTCTACGAGACCAAACCAGATATTACACTCAAAAAGTTCATTGTAAGGAACAGTGATGTTTTTGTGAATTCAGGGTCAGTCCCATAGTAAAAGTTGATCATATCTTACTATCTTATACTATAATAATATAAACGCGAAAGTTTGTGAGTATGTATGGATGTTTGTTACTCTTTCACGCACAAGCGGATGAATCGATTTGAATAGATGTGTGTGAAGATACCTTACTTCTTGGATTAACACATAGGCTACTTTTTATTTCGAACTAACGCGGGTAACATCGCGGGGCGAAGCTAGCTGAAAGAATAAGGCGACGCTTAAGATTTTGTACGCAAGTATACAACAACCAGTTCAAACGACACAATTATAAGTATTGTAGATGTAGAAGTCGCATATTCACTCAATGAAATGTTTTAATATTAAGTAATAGAAAGAGTAAGTAATTCAGTGTTTTTCGATATTTAGTTTAGCACGCTGAGTAGAAGAAGCCGAATTCTGTAGAGGTAGTAACGCTCAAGTCTCAGTCGTGGTGGTCTAGTGGTAGTGACACCCGCCTTACAATCGTGAGGTCGTGGGTTCAAATCCCGGTCCCGTACCAATGAGTTCTTTGGAATTTAACACCGCTGGCTTTTCGGTGAAGGAAAACATCGTGAGGCAACCTGCATATGTCAGTAGAAGAAATTCGATGGCGTATGTGAATCCACCAACCCGCACTGGGCCAGCGTGGTGGATATGGCCCAAACACCCTTCGTGGGTAGGCCTGCGTCCTGCAGTGGACTATTAAAAAGGCTGATACAGTAACGCTCGCTTAACTTTTTTTCGCTATATCCCGGTCCCGTACCAATGAGTTTGTTCTAACTCAAGTACAGATTGTTAGACCTGTGCCACTGGCTTTTCGGTGATAGGAAACATCGTGAGGCAACATCCGTAGAATAAAATGGAAGGCACATGTGAATCTACCACCCCGCAATGGGCTAGCATGATATAACCCAATTGACTTTGGTGAGTAATGCCTATTGTTTTGCAGAGGACTGTTAAGAGGCCGATGCATCACAGTAAGTACACGTTAGTGGAAAGGCTGCCAAAAATCAATAAAGAAAGTGAACAAATCGTACATTTCAGCTACTCAGTTTATTGCACGTCATGAACATAAAGTAACTACAGTTTTAACATCACGATTATAAATCAATAGTTGCTACAAGCAAGTTTTTCCTGCGTCATTCAGGCCATTTCCCTTCATCCCAATTATTTTATTAATGGAAATATCATTCAACTTACGCACACCCTACGTAGGCAACTATTTATACAAGTAAGAACGATCTTTTTGATAATAAATGGCATCCGTGAGATATTGTTGTCATTGCTACTATGGTGGTCAACCGTCCAGATTACTCAGTGTCATCTTTTAAGACATAGGACGTCATATTATACTATACATATATGCCTCTCCTATAGATCTCCAATAAAAACAATGCGCGATTGCAACCGCAATCCAGGCAGACGTCCTACGCTGCGCTTGCCGGAACCTGGTCCTCATTAGAGAACTTCTGGATCCCATCGGTCAGACAACTAAAATGCCTGTTCTATAGATCTTCAATATAAACAACTGAAAGCGGCTTGCATCCGCGGTCCAGACGACCTTCGCTGCGCTTGCCGAAACGTAGTCTCCATTGGAGAACTTCTGGACCACATCGGTCGGAAAACGCGAAGAACTATAGTTAAAAACTTGCTTAATAGTACTCACCAATTTAGCAATCATTATTATATTTGCTAGTTATTCCTGTTCCAGAACTGATGCACAATAACTTTGAAGTGGTACTGTTCTGATATTTATTATTCCTTCAACATTTATAGGCTGGCATTGTCCTTGAAAATGCTTGAACAATAACAGAAAACCTATACATAGGAGTCTCAGTTGGGAATCCAATGTAAATTATGAGCACAGACAAACGTACTGCGGACGCGAGCCACATAAAAATTAGACCGTCTTTGTTTATATACTAAAAAAGCTTTAAAACTCGAGACGAGTACAGAAAATAAAGTATGTGTCGATCAGGTTTATTACTTCTAGTGCATAAGTGGAAGTATTTCAATGCTGCTAATTGCAGTACCTGAAAATGGCATCAGACAATAGCCAGCTCTAGAAACTACGCTTAGGTAAGACATTAGTCAAAGTATCTGTTTAATCTTATACAATACACGTAAAAAAGAAACATAACTGTGTTGATATACAAGTAGGTAGGTAAATCTTCTAGAAAATTTCAAAATCAACAATATAACAATCAATTTAAAGAAACGCTTTGGAAATGCCGATGTCAAAGCTATTCAAGCTTTAAAAGAATGATTTCAAATTTTCACCAACGCATTAATTTTGTGAAGCATTCACGTCCACACTTTGACGCGCTCTTTTGTTACCAGCTGAAAATTCATTAGGCTCAGTGTTTCAGCGTAATTCCCACGTCATGAAAGGAAGTCAACATGATTATGCAAACTGCTTGTAACGATCTCCATTATAGGCGCGTCAGGATACGGATGCTCCTATTGACAGGGGAGCGACGACCCCGCATGTCTCCTTGTATGTACTCGTACGTTGTCATCTCAAACAAAACAGATCATACTTAGCAAAGATCAAGGCTAAAATTTCGGTATATAAAGCTCATTGCTATGAATTACGGCATGATTCAGTATTCTGCATCACAACTATTACAAACATGTACGCCAAAATTGTAAGTTGTGGTTCTATAGTACTAACAATTATTGATTTTAAAAAACTAAAAGTGTTAAATAAGAATACGTGAAATAAGCTTAAATAGTTCTGAAAATAATAATCTTTGATAACATTATCAGCAATTTCTCCTGAACGTTGTTTATATTAATAAGTAATTAAATAGTATCAGCAATTTAATACTACTAATTTCTGACTTTCTACTTTAAAATAAGAAATTTAAAAACGTCAACTTATAAATCCATATCTATCCATAGTCCATCTAAAAGTTGCCTGGTAGAAATTGCTAAAGGCGATAAGGTCGCCCGTGTACAACATGTTGTGTAGTTTCTATAATGTGTTTTTGTCAATTTGGTGTACAATAAAGATTTGTTTAATTATTTATTAAAATCAGAAAAATAAAAACAATTTTGGTCGACATTACCACAGAAATCTCTGAGCATAAGCTAACGCTGGATTATCACATGAGTTGGTGGGATATAATCCTACAAAATCTCAGTAATCCAATTCGTGATGTAGTTTCCTACTGGACCCAGTTGTCTAGTTGCAAACAAGTCACAGATAGAATAAAAGAGTATACCTTTATTTTTCCTAGTAACCAACATGCGACTTAACAAGTGTTTCTTTTGCTTACAGATTGCCCTTTTCGCCCTCTTCGCTGTGGCTTTCGCCGCACCGAAACCGGAGCCATCTCCTCAAGCTGTAGTCTACTCTGAGCCCGCCTTAGGATTCGTCAGACCCTACTCTGCATACAGCCCCTACGCTTCCCTGGTCTCCCCCTACGCCGCCGCTGCCCCCGCCGTTCTTCCCTACTCCGCCTACAGCGCCTACCCCTACGTCTTCAAGAAGTAACTGGACAAACACCCTAGTCAATAGAGCTTCTGTCAAATCTACTCGTCAATTATTTGGAAACGTCATATTTGGAAGACTATTCAATGCATCCGTAAGCCATCTAACACATTACGTCATCGAAACTGAGATGGTGCCCAATTTTGAAAGAGTTTCCTGTCATTTTACTGACACGTAGATTTGATTTGAGCTAAGTTACAATTACATATAGACTTTCACTGACTATAAAAACCAATATCAGAAAGGTTTTGGTGGAAAAGCAGTGAGTAGCTAGATGTAGTTGCAACTACTCCAAAAATCTGCAATGTTTTCTTTCACTGGCTAAATACAATCTTCAACCAAAAAACCTATTTTATTTTCTTTCTTGTAGGTTATATATATATATATATTATCATGATTATTTCAGTCCACTGATGTCCACAAATGAACATAAATCTGCCTTATAGGTATAATATTTGCCATTATCCGCGGCTTTGCCTGTGTGATATTTTTATATTTATGGTATCCCGTAGGAACTTTATTTCGGGGATAAAAAGTAGCCTATGCCACTCTCCAACCTTTAAACTATATACATGCCAAAATCAAATCTATCCGTTAAAGTCGCTTTGTGAAAAAAATTAACAATCCAACAAACACACTTTCAGATTTATAATCACTGTACATATAGTAAAAAACAAAGTCGCTTCCCGTTGTCTGACTCCATGTATGCTTATATCTTTAAAACTACGCAGCGGATTTTGATGGGGTTTTTTTAATAGATAGAGTGATTTAAGAGGAAGGTACATAATATACTTGTGTGAAGCCGGGGCGGGTCGCTAGTATTAGATAAGGATAGCTTCGAATATAATCAGCTTGAAGCGATTTGCCTGCCACGCAATCCTGCAGTCTCAAACAGGTCATCTGTCTAGCTTGTTAGTACATTGAATATTGTATATTATGTCTATAGTTGATTATTGTATTTTGTGGTATTATTTGCAACAATATTTTGTGTTAGGAAGTTCACATGTAATCACGAAATTCTACACGACACTATCAATGACATTCGTATTAATTTCAACTACAGATTGACATAACAACAAAAAGTATGAGTATTACTTAGTTTAATATATTATATTCATTAATTATCATGTTACCGTTGAATTTATACTCTATAAAATTTAACTTGATCTCTGCGACAGCTGTCAGAAAAATCACGCCTATGAAGTGCTGAATTTCTTAATAGTACAGACAGTACCTGTCAATGTCATACTTTATGGGCATGCCGATTAGTAATGGGCGACGAATGATCGTGACCACAGAGTTTTAGATAGAGTTTTAATTAAAATATCGATAGTTTATACTGACGATATTTTAAATAAAACTTAATTTATCATTAATTGTATATTTTAATATCATAACATTTTTTACATGTGTAATTAAATTAAACCCAATTATATGTTACATGAGCATCGATAATAGTGAAAAACGTCGATAAATACTATCGTTACATTATTATGAGTATTTAAATAATATCATATCATTATTTACATGTGTACATACTTGATCTTAAATAATAGTAAGTAAATAAAATCCAATTTCTCACCCTCAACTACTCATTCGATTTCATTACGACATTGTTTGAAAATCGATTTTTTCCACCACTATCCCAACTCTAAATATGTCAATATGTCACTGTCGCAGAGATCAAGTTAAATTTTGTAGAGTATAGTTAGGAGCCAAGCTTAAAATAATTATAGTCAGTTACAGGCCGGTATGCATATTATGACAACCTGTTACACTATAAGAATGTCTAAGTAGAATGTAATGTACCGAACTACAAATTTAATTTCCGCAATTTTATTGTAATTTAGAATTTAGTTCGCTATTTGCATATTTTTATTTATATTTAATTTAATGAGCTTATTTATTTCTATGGTATTAATATACCTTATTATCGAATAATGGTGATGCCTACTATAATGCAGTTACGTAATTATAGTGTGTGAAAAATAATTTTATTTAAAATTAAGTGGTACGATGTTGCGAGGCCAGCTGTTATAATACATAGTCACTTCCGCATGTGTTTGGCTACGGCACGAATTCTGTGACGTCATAATGAAGGACCCCTCATCAGTTATGACGTAGACTGAAGCGAAAATACATGGCAAATAGAACTCATTAGTCACTCGCAACGTTAAAATTCAAACAAGTCTACTATTTTCTTTTTTCTTTTCATCAGTCGAAGAACTTGTATGAATTTCGTCGTAGTGAGTAATAATTTTTCGTTCGCCAAAAATGACACAACCGACTTCAATCATTGTGAAAATTCGAATAGTTCGGTTTTCTGTCAGTAGTACCATTGATGGTACTAGTCACGTATGTATACTGCGCAAGTACCATAATGGTACGTAGAATTTATATCCTCCACGTCGCTAGTACCATTGATCACTACCACTGATGGTACTATTCATATACTTACCTATATAATAAGTCCGATTACAGAGGCGCCAGCGTAACTATATTAGCTAAATAGCATAGTTCTGTTTCTTTTTCACTTTAGGCATTCGATAGAGAGAACGCTTTTTACGCTGCTATTTAATTTACGCTGGCGCCTCTGTAATCGGGCTTAATTATGTGACTACTACCGTTAATGCCTCCAGGCCCGGAAAATAGAATTTTCCCAAAGGTTGAGTACCTATAAGGTTGCATACAGCAAAACTGTGATGATCGCGCTGGATGCAAGCCGCTACCAAACGGTCTTATTGGAGATCTATAGGGGAGGCCTATGTCTTATAGTGGACATACAAAAAACTTAGTCGAATTGAGAACCACCTTTTTTAAAGTCTGTGAAAATGAGTCCGTAATGAGTCCGTTCCGCTCGCACTGGAAGATGGCTCATGAGGGTGCATTTTCATTAAGCTACCTTAAACTAAGGAAGTATTTGATACCAATCAGGATTCGTTATTTTCAGAGCGCTGGTTAGACCAGCTTCAGTAGAAAAGGGCTCAAGGCTACGAAGATAGTATTTCTTATTCTTAGGTTCAAAACTATGTTTTTATACGGAGAGATGCGAGCCAAGAATGAGAGCTAAACTAGCTGACGCTATTTTGAGTTGAACGTTTTTGTAATATATACTAAAAACTAAAAACTTTCCGTCTTACCACAAAAGTTTTACGCACGCTTTAGACAATGTTTAACAGTACAAATTGCACGGCTATACAGTGTTTAAGGCGTGTTTAAATATTTTGTGGTAAGGCAGTTTATGTCTTTTTTCCTTCTATAACCTCTTCCCCCCCTTATAAAAGTTCACTGGAAGAGATCACATTACGCTTCCCTTAGCCGTGATATAAAATTAAAAAAAATGCAACAAATTAATTATTGTATTTTGTAAATACTTTTGGCAGAGATATTGCTCAACAAACATACTTATACTTACAGTACAAAAACACAAAGGCCTATGGAAAACAAGTTTGTTAAAAAATAAATTATACTAAATTAACTTAAAAGTAAAGGGGTTTTATTCCCAGTGTTACTACTAATCTTACTACCAGTAATAAGAACGGTAAATGAATTACCATTGTTACTACTGCAGTTGAATATTGTTAGAACAATTTACCCCAAAAGTGAAGAAAAAATTATTACAAATGAACTTTCGACTCGAAATTTAAATTTCACATTTAATGCCTCTAGAACTTCTATACAGATATTTTATTTTTGAATAGCAATTATGTCAGAAATGATATCACATCTGTTAATGAGCCATCTATAAATTTTGTAGAGATGTATCATTAAAAGCTTGATTAAAACTTGTGATATATTTATGGGACAGTATACTTCACGAAACAGTTACTTAGATTACACACCTGCTTCACCACGCTTGCCACGTACATAACTCAAACACAATATTCATACATACATAACTCAAATCTTTTTACTTTCATAGTTTTATACTATTTGAAATATAAAATAATGAGATTTAATTTCGAAACAGTAACTAACTTCATTACTTAAAATAGTTTCATAATAATTATTATTTCTTTAGCATTTTAGCGTGGCAGTGCAGCCAGCGTTCTTGGCATCCTGCCACCGACACAAGCTATCTTTTAATTTTAGCTCTCTGTTTTGTATATATTATAATATAATAATATTTTGTTTGTATTTTTTGTGGTCAGTAATTTAGTTAAAAATTAAGAATCGATGTTCTTAAGGTTTTTTTAATGCACATATAACATATTTGTAAAAAAATGTTATAACTTGACAAAGGAAAAAATATTGACACTGTTTTTATGTAGTTTACATCTGTTCTTTTCGGATCTGGCACACATTTTTAATCGTTACCTAAATATTAAGTTATACAGGGTTATTGCTAATCAATTAGCATCCTTTTAGTGGCGTGTTCTGTCATCAAAACTAACAACTTTTATTCTGTGACTTTTGTCAAAACTCTAAAGAATACGAATAAGAATACAGAATAAGCCCCTAAAAGGATGCTAATTGATTAGAAATAACCCTGTACATGCAAAAAAGTGTATAACAATATATTTTTAGTTCTAATTATTGTATAGAATAGCTACTACACTACTAGATACTATTACTACTACACTACACTCTAAACTCAAAATAATATACAAATTGAGTTCCTATGTACCTACCTACATACGATGACCTCGTGTCGACAATCTACATGAAATAGATAAATACATTACATCGTGTCGATAGTTTGAATCTATAATACTGTCTTACACGGCATTTATGATCTACTTCTAGGTGTATCAACTAATTTACAAGTGGGAAACAAAAAGCAAACCTTGAACTTCAAAATACAATGACTTTATCGAGGCGGATCTTGGAGGGACCAGTTGGTTACGATGTGTCAAATTTGTGACAAGTACAATCCGGAAGCCTTATTGCGATGTCACTTACAATCGTACTTATATATAATAATATTATAAACGCTAAAGTTTGTAAAGATGGGTGCTTGTTACTCTTTCACGTAAAAACTACTGAATGGATTTTAATAAAACTTTACAATAATATAGCTTATACATCAGAATAACACATAT
The DNA here is from genome assembly GCA_949316475.1 of Hypomecis punctinalis. Lineage (NCBI taxonomy): Eukaryota > Metazoa > Arthropoda > Insecta > Lepidoptera > Geometridae > Hypomecis > Hypomecis punctinalis. The sequence goes on from OX438810.1 coordinate 12,257,457, forward strand.
GCTACAATTTATAAAGATATTGTGTAAATTGTCCAAAATATAGTGACAAATGTCGAGTAATTAGGTAAATTCTGCCATCTGCCAGCTATTCTAGCGTGCGCTGCAAGAATGTCAAAATAAACAACTGTTGAATCGAATAACTGTCAAATCAATCGATGATCAGCCCACGGGTTTATCACATAAACAGGATTGAGCACTGGGAAAAAATGTAGGCCCATGTCAGAGGCCTTCAGGCGGTTTAAAAACTCAGACACCAGGGCTAGCCACCCGGCCTATACGAACTTACTTTTAACTTAAGTCAAACTTAAAAATGGTTTGTTTCCGTAACTGATCTACGTACTTATTTGATTTTAAGGTTGTGGGCTAGCACAACAATCTAAATAACAGGCGGGCGAAGCCGCGAGTAATAGCTAGTATAATTAAAAGGCACAGATATTATAAAGGTGATAACTCCACAGACAAAAAGTAGAGCTAAAATAAAGGGAAGCATTATTCTCCGACTTTTTTTCTCTCACGGGGATGACACGAGGATAAGCATGATCGAGCTATTATGGAATGCACAACCAGGACCACACACATTGCGACTTTGCCATAGAACTATTCGAAAATGTCATCGCGAATCATGAGTTTTTGTGGGAGTATTCCGAGGTAATATGGCAGCATGAGCACGTCATTTTTATTATTGCTATAAGCATGGTCTAGAGTCAGAATTACTGCTGTTCTTTCGAATTTCCCTTTTATAAAAAGACATACGTTGTACTTTTATTTACTAACCAATATTACTAATAAAAATTGTCAATTCAGTCCATTGAATATATCTGTAGGCAATATTGTTAGAATTGCAAAATATTCGCATAATTTTGTTAGTCATGAATGTAGACTTGTATGTGTATATATGTATGTTTGTGGGATTTTTTTATTATATTATCTACTTTTTTAAGTTGTTATGATAGATGCTTTTCATACTCTAGGATACTCATCATCATGATCAATAATATTTCCATTATGTGGTAAACCTTGAAGTATAAAATAAAATCAACTATTTCATACACATTGAAGGTTATTCATTAAATAATTGTGTACGGAACACATTTTGTTGACTATTTGCGATTTAAGATTTGGTCTCTTTGTAAAAGTTGGTTAAATATACATAGGTATATGAATATAATGATATTCTATAATATATCCATTCTCTAGAGATACTCAGCACCCAATGAGTTTCATGCTCATCGCCATCAATCACAAATGATGTATTTCCGAGGTATATTTATAAAATTCAGTTGTTTTCGAGCTTCGATTTTCTATCACTAGACTTTTGGAAATTCGCAAAAAAATCGGTTCTCCATACAGTTTGCGGCGCGTTGACGAAATTTTTGTCTGAAAAAGCAGATTTTTTTCTTCGTGTTTTTCCAAAAGACCTAAAACAAAAGTTTTTTGTCTAGATGTACTAGACCCGCCCTTAAAAGGTTTTAAGTTTAATTCCTATGACCCTGTATATACCGTGGTTATTAGTCTCGCAAGAGCGGCTGATCCGATTTGACTTATTTTGATCTTGAAATATTTGGGGGAGTTAAGGGAAGGTTTAAACTGTGAGGAAGTTCATAAAAATTGGGACGAAAATGGTTTCTGCATATTAAAATTGTCATCGACAGTTGACAGATAGTGAGATGAAGTTCACATGGGCCAGCTAGTTCTTAAATAAAAATAAACATATTCAAATCTTGCTCTGCTTTGGTTTGGTGCAATATTAGCCTAGCAACGGACATTTTGATCTGATGAATGCATTAACATTTAGTTTGTAGGTATGGCCCATGTATAGTCATTAATATGTTCGCGTGGTATAAAATATATACATATAATTATTTCCTTTTAGTTTTATTTGTAAAAGGAATGGCAACTGACATATTTATTAGATTAGTGCGAGGTTATTTTTTATTTAGTTGAAGATTATGCTACAGTTCTCCATCATTAATTTGCTCTTTGTTACTTTTTTGATCAATTCATAAAATAATATTAATTGCTCAAAAAATCTATTACATTTCTTGGAAATACTAACTATATATTACTGTTTCAATGGACAACAGAGCGGAAATGCACTAAATATTAATTCAAAACAAAGATTTGAAGATGAACTTCCGCAAAGTTTTTTTTCGTTGATTTGTTTTGCAATATTTTTTGTTGGAAAAGTTCTACCATTTAATTATGTTGGTGTATCAACTCTAATTATAGTTTTACTTTACATATCTGAGTAGGTAGTCATGTATTTTTTTATTTGTCAGCAACCCGAACAATGAATCAAATAAACTTTATTATTATTACATACTATGCAAGATATTTATTTACCATCTTACCACAAAAGTTTTACGCGCAATTTAGACAATGTTTAACAGTGCAAATCGCACGGTTAGACAATATTTAAGGCGTGTTTAAGTCTTTTGTGGTAAGGCGGTTAATGTTTAAATACAATTAAAAGTATAAATTAATCACCAAACCCTACATTAGTTTGTCCTGTCAGTTTTTCAATCTAATCAATCTGTTTCTCCGTGGCTGTAAACATACATTCGGATTTATAATATTGAGTAATTTTATATTTCATTTCCAATAGAATAAGTAATTATTATATTCATTTATTTAAATAGCATTCTAGTATAGCCCTCTCCGTAGCTCAACTTGGAGTTTATATTCAAGATCGAATCAGGAATGAGGGGATCCGTAGAAAAGCCAAAATTTCATAGATAAAATAAAAAATCTCGAATAGAGACCACGTACCAGCAAGCGCAGCGTAGGACGTCCACCAACAAGGTGGACGGATGACCTCATTAAGACCGCAGGAGCGCGCTGGACGAAACCCGCTACCATATAGAAGATCATCAGCAGTGGACGTCCTGGCTGAATTGAAGACGAAACGACGATATTTCATTCAAGTATTAATTAATATTATTTTATATCCATCAATATTGGATCTAAATCGAAATGGCGAGTTTCTTCATCAAAGAGCTCCGTACGTCATCAGCACAAGTTCATACAATTGCTTACCTTGTTTTCATGCTCCCAAGTCACGTTTCAATTGCGTGATGTAGGTACTCAGCAAGTATTTGAATATTCGTAGAAATGTGTTTAATATGAATTTCCAGTTTAGAATATCAATAATGTTATAATATCAAGCCGTATAACATATTATGTATTTATAAGCTACTTTGATCAAAATCACGAAATTAACCTACTATCAAAAATTTCTTGAATATGTATACCGTGAAACGTGCCAAACCTATCAATTAAATTGTAGTGTTGCTTACTACTTTACGATACGACTTAGGTACCTAACGTGAGATATAATTGTAAAGTTGATAACAAAACTAATACGTTGCATGTAAGGCCTGCCTTATTATGTAGATAGTTTATAGGGGGTAGCATAATTATGTCCTGTCTGGTAAGTAAGTCTACACCTAAATTGAAACTATTCTAGTTTCCGAATGGCTTCATACAATTTTTTACAGCGCCCTTTGCGGAAACGAGGGAGATCTAACAAAAATGTATGGAGCCCTCACGCAAACGTGCAAGTTTATGTAAGCATATTATTATTGCATTGCTTACATAAACTTGCACGTTTGCGTGGGGCTACGCGTTCGCGTTTACCTATAACAAAGGCTCTGCAGACTCTGCACACCTAACTCCCAGAGTAAATACTAAATTACTTCTTCGTCTTCACTTCTTCTCAGACATAGGACTCTTGGACATACGCCTCCCCTATAGATCGCCAATAAGACCGGAAAAGGTTTGCATCCAGTGCGATCTTTTTTATTTATTTTATGTAGCCAGTCGTGATTTTTTTGTAGAATGAAGAGATCCACATGTATCCACCTACAATATACCTACATAATTACTCATATACCCACGCGAACTCTGAGAACATTATTCTCCTTGTTTGGGTAGTCGTGTAAAAATGCTTCTATCATGTTCTGAAAGATAATGTCTCCAAGGAAAAGAAAACACACTGTAAAAATCCTAACGCAAGTACCTAACCGTCAGTGAGGGTTCTCCTCACCAAAAAAAATGAAATTTTTGGTACTTATACAACTGTCAAAATTGTCAAATGTGATTCTTCCTAGGATACCTACTAGGTGCAAAATCAGGCTTCACCCACCGAATCAAGATTGTACTTTGATGTCTCTTTCAGATTATCTCGATCTACTACATTATCCCTCTGGAATCTCTGTGGGAGTACATGTCTCAGAATAAGGATTACTTTAGTCCTTGTTCTGAAATGTCACGCAGATACCGTTTATTACCAGTGTTACTACCAATGTTACTGCCAGTAGTAAGAACGGTAAATGAATTAACCAACTCAGTCTGGCACAGAGCTAACTCGATTAGTAGACCTCCTGTCAAAATCTACTTGGTTCTTTGGTAACAATTTAATTGCGTAGAACCGAAGTTTAGCAAAAAGTCCATCAATATGCGGAGGACCTCCCGACAACTAGGTATGCTCGTGCGGCCTGTAGGCCAAGTATTACAAACAATGCGTGGACGTTTATACAAGCTAGTGTTGCCAACTACAACTGTTTTCCACAAATTAGCGATTATAAGACAATTGTTATAATATACTTACTCGTAGACGGCAACTGTACCAGCCTTTTTAATAGTCCACTGCAAGACGTAGGCCTACCCACGAAGAGTAATTAGGCCATATCCATCACGCTGGCCCAGTACGGGATGATGGGTTCACATATGCCATCGAATTTCTTCTACGGATGGTTGCAGGTTGTCTCACGGTGTTTCCAGTCTTGTAATATTCGTAATATTCTGTCGAATCAATGTTTTTAGAGTTCCGTACCCAAAAGGTAAAAACGGGGGTCTCGTTTTTACCTTTTGGGTTCGGAACCCGGAGTCCCGTAGTGTATAATAATAATGTGTTCAAATCGCGAAAGTTTAAAAACAACATAATTCGTCCTTTTTCCTCAAAGACCTTTTTTTCGCAGAAAAAATAGCAATCTGCCAGAGAAAGATGGAAAAGGGCATGCTAAATATAAGGCTCTCAGACAAAATAAGCAATCAAATCATAAGGTCAAAAACTAAGGTATCGGATGCTAAAGAAAGATACGACGACTAAAATGGAACTGACATGTCTGTAGACTTAAAAACTCGCGGCCGAAACGTCGGAATGATGAGGTATCTCGTAATTTTAGTACGCGATTAGTCCTGTAGTATATAATAATAAAGGACGAATTAGTCTGTCAAATACATAGATTATCAAAAAATCTAAAAATATTAGACACGTATTTTTTTTGTCAATATAACAAAAAATGATGAAGATATAAGCTGTTAAAGTTCCGCGTGCCGTCACTAACCTACTACAAATGTACCGGCTAGTGACGTCACGATCCCCACTCTCAAACTTTGACAAGGTTCATCTTTGTCATGACAGTGTCATTAATTATTTGATTGACAAAAGAAAAAATACGTGTCTAATATATTTTAATAATCTAACTAACGGACTAATTATAATAATGATTTTTATACCCAGTAAACATGCCTACAACAATTGCTGGTTAAAAATTGAAGTAGCTGCAACACTGGTAAAAATAACCCAATACCTGTGCTACCATGTTTGGAATAATAATGCGCTGGACCAACTACACTACACACGGCATACTGCGTGTAGTAATGTATTTCAACCTAGTGGAATGTTATGCACTTATTTATAAAAAATACGTCAATTGTATTGCTTAACAAGGCTGAATCGATTTTATGATCTTGGTTATCGATTGTTTTTTTTTTCGGCGCCCCGTATATCAATATAACCTTCATGTAAAAACTTTGGGTTAACACCACGAACCTAAGTTTATTAGGTATACTATAAATAAATTCTGATCCCAAAAACGGTTTTAATGATATTGATGATGTTTGTCTTGTCTCGGACTCAACTATCTTCTTCTTCTTATATAAAAATAACGTGGCACGTTGGTTTGTCCGCGATGAACTCTTTAACTACTGAACCGATTTTAACCAAAGGACATGTCCACAAAATGTATGGAGGCTAGTATAATAATAATCAAAAATTCTAACCACAACACTCGTTACATTTCGAGAAAGTTCATATTTTTCTGAGTCTATTACAACAATTAAAAACAAATAAGAGCCCTCCGATTTTTTTTCATTAATTTTGAATTTATTAGGATAAATAAATATATTTGGCTCAATGGGTAGATTATCTCTAGTAACCCTGATTAAGTAACCTCCAAATTGTTAAATAAAAGCATTTTTACCAATTAGACACACTTTTTAAGTGTTTTTTGTCTCATTGTACCTAGTAACTGGTCACACTGTTAGGTTTTAATTTTTAATTTTAGCAAATTAAGAGATGAATGTGGAAGAATCAGCTACGAATGCAAGTAAAATAACTATAGAAGCACTTTATTATTGCTAAACTAGAAAAAATAATAAGCTGTATTGTTATTTTTCATACAATTTATTTTTCGCATTTAAAAAAATCGGAGGTGTGAAAAAATCTAAATTAAATATTTTTAGGAAGCTCATATAAGAAGCTTTCAAATTATGTATATATCATATTGGTTCGATTTTTTTCTGAATAATATACCACTCGTGGACGTCACCTTTAGTACACTGTGCAGTTTGATCCAATCGCTTAGATATTTTTCGATCGATTCGAAATATTTTTAATATTTTTATGCCAAAACGTTTGGCGGGTCAGATAGTGACATTATAAAAATTAGATCTCATTTTTACGGAATCTTTCATAAGCGTGTTTCGCGACGCTCTTGCCAACTCATAATTACGTTAAGTCACAGGGCGCGGTATTGTTCATAGCTCGCCGCGGCACAGCCCGGGCGTGGGTAGAAAACGTGTTTATAGGAAAAGCGTGTTTTTTAGAAACAGTACAATAAAGGGGAACGTGACTTGCTATTCAATTTTGCAAACGACATATCCCACATACCGTGTCTGTCAGATTTGCACAGATTTCTTCTATTCACAAAGTAGATTACTAGAGAATAGAAACTCTTATTTGTAAAGAACTGTTTTGTAAAATTGTTTGAATGTTATTCATGTCGTGCTAGTTTAACTTTCAGAAACAGTAGGTATGGTTTTTATCATAGTCCGAGATCCCACCGCAAGAACATCCCGCTCATAGCATACACGGCTTAAACCATTTTTAGGGTTCCGTACCTCAAACGGAAAAAACGGAACCCTTATAAGATCACTTTGTTGTCCGTCTGTCCGTCTGTCCGTCTGTGTGTATGTCAAGACTCTTTATCTCGGGAACGCGTAAAGATATCGAGTTGAAATTTAAACTTTATACGTATATCTATGGTCTCTTGCAGTTGTGTAAAAGAAAAACTTCTCAGTTATCGTTTAAAAAAGTTAGAGCCCTTTATGTCGTAATAAACCGCATATTTCGCACTCACATAAATCAAAACCTACAGGGTACATCCCGTTGAAATAGAACTATTAAATTTGGCGAGAAGCATTGTATCAGAGTACACATATAGTAATAAATCTGAAAACTGTACATTTTTATTTGAATCATAAAAAATAGGGCCTCAAAATTGACAAAATATGGGTTCAAAATTCAAACTGAGTAAATCGTATCATGAAAGGTACGAGTATCATATAAAAGAGCTTCATTAGCACATGCTAAGACAGGTTTTTAATTATTTTAACAACGTGTTTGTACGGAACCTTCGATGAGCGAGCCTGACTCGCACTTGTTCGGTTTTTTATATAAATAGGAGAATATATATTTAAACATGGTTGCCCTACGAAATGTGGCCGCAAGTATTTGAAATTTAATGATGTTTAAATAATTTACAGGTAAACACACCCATCATTTGTTTTTATATAAATGTATTGAATAGGAGAATATTTTTACATATACAGGGTTATTTATAATCAATTAGCATTCTTTTAGGGGCTTATTCTGTACATTAAAACTAACAACTTTTGTTCTGCTACTTTTGTCAAAACTCAAAAAAAAATGGTGTTCCATAGAAAAATATCGTTCACCCGCGACTAAATGAAGGGAACAGCTGATTTTTATTTTGAGTTTTTACAAAAGTCGCAGAACAAAAGTTGTCAGTTTTGATGTACATAATAAGCCCCTAAAAGGATACTAATTGATTAGAAATAACCCTGTATACCAGGTTACCTATCGAAATGTGGCCACCAGTATTTTTGAATGAAAACAAAAGTTGTTAGTTTTGATGTATATAATTAGCCACTAAAAGGATACTAATTGATTAGAAATAACCCTGTATACCAGGTTACCTATCGAAATATGGCCATCAGTATTTTTGAATGAAAACAGGTTGATTATTTTTTGACAAAACTTTTATTTTCATTTCATTCTAACTTTAACTCTATTTTTTGAATTAGTCGAGTAAGCCCTCCAACCTAAAAAAAGTAAGTTCATTTAGGCTAGCCCTGGTGTCAGAGTTTTAAGGCCGCTTGAAGGCCTCTGACATGGCTTAACGGTTAAAGCAACCGGGACCTACAATATAACGTAACAAAATGTTAAATAAAAATATGCCTGACTGATTCAGATATAAATATTTTTGTAGCCATTAAATTTGGGGTAGAACTGTGCATAACTTTGGTTCCACGGGTTTAAGTCTGAGTTGTGATCTAATTTTGATCAAAATGTTTCGACACGACTCGCTAATCTGGTCTAAAAGCGTCCTCCTATAATGATGTTATGCAACCACGTACAGGCGTACTTTCGGTTCAATAATGAATGCAAATGTTAATCCGACCCACGTTCGAACTGCCATAACAGAAATGATACGCACCCAGTTCGGACCGCAGGATCCCGATGGACGCAAGTCGCTTATGATCGGTTCTATTGGAAAAGTACAACGTTTTTCGCAGAGGGTGTACTAAGACCTTTCACGATCACCCATCATGGGTAGGCCTACGTCCTGCGGTGGACTTTTTTTTTTATTTATTTGTTCCGAATATAACATACATAGGTACAATTCAAAGTACTGCCAAACAGCGAAGCGGTTTGTAGGCAGGATAGCTCTCACATTAGGTACATAACTTAGTATCTATGTACAAACGGATAGAAATACATTCCCTTGTTATTATAGGTACATTTGGGCAATGTAATGTCATTGTCAGTTATCTATTAACATATTTTGTTTTTATAATCTAAAGTTTGATACAAATGTTTGCTTTCTAAGGTGTTAATCTTCATCGCTTAATTTATCCAACCTCAGTTTCTTTAACATTTTTTTAAAGCCAAATTTTGTTTGAAATGATTACTATTAAAAATGCTGGTACAGTACAAAACAGTACAGTACTAAGGCGGAAATGTGATTCAGACCATTATTACGAACAAAGTTTCTAATGGGACCAACCTGGGATTTATAAAATACTTCAGCTGTTTGACGCGTAGTTTCGGTTCAGTCGTAAGATGTCCTTTTTGGAGGACGTTCCACGCTGCGCTTGCCGGTACCAAATGTCGACTTGTATTTTTTTCTATATTACATATTGATGGTACTAAAGATGATATAACAATACTGCCCGGTACCTAATCTTGATTCGAGAAACTTTACAGCCACATTGACAATCAATTTCTAAAGAAAAGGTAGTAAAAAGTAATATTTAAAAATACTAGCCGACCCGGCAAAATTGTTTTGTCATATAAAATTTGATAAGGGCCACCCTTATATCACCTAAGGGTGTAAAAATAGCCTCTTTGACCAACTCTTAAAACAAACATAACACAAAAAATACATTAAAATCGGTCAAGCTGTTTAGGTGTTCCGTAATAAATAGTGAGAAACGAGATTTTTATTTATTAAAAGATAATATGTGGCAGTACATATGGCACATTCAATTCTAAAATTGGGTACATCAGTCCTTCTTTTTTTTAGCCAGTAGAAATCTTTTAAAGATACCACCGCACCTCGAGGGCAGGCGGGTGGTTATGTGGGAGTCCCTTGCCCATTGCTGGACGGTATACCCACCAAAACCCTTGGGTGTTCCACCACTGCGCCTGATGTCGGGGCTACGGGCACGCCTCCGCACTCCTCCGCGGCACCCGACAGCGCTGGCCTAACTCGGGCCCCACCACGGAGCTTGCGCTCCCGCCAGAATGACGATGTGCCGAACACCGGACACATCGTCATCCACCACCTAGGACCAACCAGCACTGGGCGTCGGACAGCTCCCGTATCCGACTGCCCTGGTCCCGATGCAACGGGTCATGGGGGTACAACAGTCCTACTGGACTCATCATAACCACCTAACTACAGAAAATGGTCGTCGTAGCCGAAATCAATCATTCAAAATAGATAGATAGATAGATATTCTTTATTGTTTACATAAAGAGCACAAATAACAAAATATAGGTACTTAATGCCAGAAATCTTATCAAAACTATCAACTGTTGTACTTAGTTCATTATAAGTATATTAGTAACATTATTCTCATATTTGTCGTTCATATTCCTACGCTAGATACGTATATTGTATACTTGTGTTATCTTAGGCATCTGCGCTTGTTACAATTCAAATCATTATTTCATAAAAACCGAAACCAGCCTGAAAGGGATCACATCATATAAATATATGACACAATGCCCAAAATGAAATGTCACTCAGCATCAGGCGAGCAGCTATTCGTTACACTCAATTAAAAAACATGATGCCGAAAGCTGAGGCATATTACACACCTGTTGTTTGCAAAAGGTCGAGTGTTTGTTCTGACTTATCTGACATTATAGCTTTATGTTTGAGTTCCATTACATAATAATGATATAAGGGATGTGTTCGAGTCATGCCAGTATGTAACCCGATTAGATCAGTAGGCACGGTTTCATAACAGGTACAAGAGTTGTAAAACAATTACAAATATTTTTCGGAAATTTACGGTTATTTACGGGAGTATTTTATTCGCGCAATAGATTACTGGGTCGCACAGCTAAAGTTTATAAAATAAATAATTGATTTCGGCGTTTTTATTAATTATTCAGTTCTTCAAATAAAGGTTCTAATTTCTACGAGTTTATTTGAGTGTGTACCTATATAAGTTAAGGAAAAAATTAAATAGCTTGTTTTATAAGTAAACAAAGCTAACGAGGCTTGATATCGGAATATTTTAGGCCACGCGGAAGCTTTTGATAGGGATAAAAATATATTATGCTGGATTTAGGTTCTTATCTTCTATTTGATAATGCGATTTGATGTTTTTATCAAAATTAGTATGATTAATTATAAAACTGACTTTTAGAAGTGACCAATAAATTTCGTTTGACGGACTATTGACCAAATTAGATACAAAGACTATATTTTATTGAAATAATTATTTTTCCCAAAAAATCGCAACACCCACTTGAACCGTGTACAGAATTCGAATAATTTGCACGGATCCATGAGAAGTCTGTGTACATTTTTGTTGATTATTTATCAAGACAGCTTAGCCGATTTCGATAAAACTTAAATGGGACCACTTCGGAAGTACACTCTTTAGAACAAAAAAATATTTTTTTAAATCGTTTCGATCGAAAATTTCGATGAGCATACACAAAAAAATACAGACGAACATAGTACCTCCTCCTTTTTGGAAGTCGGCAAAAAGTAGGTCAATACCGATTTCAAATAATTCTTATCAAAACAAGATCATCGGAATGAACACTCAATTAGAGCGAGCAGGCGACCACGCAGCACCTCTCCGAAGTCCGACAAATTCAATGAGAAATTAATTAAATCAATATAAAGTCCTCGTTGAGAGGTGTTGACTGGCAGCGGTGTCACGTGCCACGCGACGCTTGCCATTTTGCACCACTAACCAACAAGGGAACACGCGGCCTGGTGCAAGGGAACACAGAGATGGCGAGATGAGTCATCTAGCGAGGAATAATTTTCGCGTCGTCAATGCACCAATACAATACAATACAATTTATTTATTGGTAACTTCAGTTACATGTCATAGTAATAATAATTCATTTAAAACTTATTACATAATATTATAAAATTAAATTTAATTACATTTAATATAATATTGTATAAAAAAAACAATCATAATTAGAAACAGATTGTCATCAAAATTTTAAACTACATAATATCAATTATGTTTATTGTTAAAAATTTAAAGTAGTCGACAGTCGTTGTCAGATCCATTTTGCAATGATAATTCACAATACCACTTCTTTTTTTCACCAAATTTTACTAAAGATTTTTTGCTCAATTTTTTTCTTGTACATGTAGTCAAAGATCTTGCGATACACCGTATTGCTTTAGAAGAGACCTCATCTTGCACGAAACTAAGGAGATTGCTTAAAACTAAAAATCTTAATTCATAAATCATAATCTTGATTTGCGTATTTGGGTGTTTACGGTGTAATACAGATGTTAAGTACAATATTTATGATCGCCATAGACTCTACATGCAGTCTACCCGTGACCACGGTCGATGCAACTCGGCCGAAACGTCGGGATAAGGAGGTATTTATTTATCTCGTAATTTTAGTGCGCGATTAGTCCCGTAGTATATAATAATAATCTAAATTTCTGATTGCTCTACAAACTCTTAACCTACAGAGTTTGTAGAGAAAAGGTATTAAATCACTACTACGCGTATCTAAGGCCAATAAATACACGATTAGGTACTAGGTACTCATACACAACTCACTCATTCATATGAGCTCATACATCACTGCATTTTGCAATGAATTTCGTAAATATACTCTATGCGTATGCGTCTTTGTTACATGTAGGTAAGTGTCGTCCTGAGTAAAGAAAATACATCTATCTAGATCTCTTTGGCCACAATAAAGTACAATCGTTTTGGTGCATGTGACTCAATATGATTATGTGACCTAATGACGACTTGTTAGAACTGGAATAGTAGATTATGTACCAAGAGAACCAAGTTGTGTCTTACGTCACGGGCGACATATTGGACCCTGAGCGTAGCGAGGGACTGTACAGTTAACTCCCGAGCGCAGCGAGGGTTGGAAAGGTTGGGTTGGATGGTTGGAGGCCCAAGACGAAGACAGACTTGGTTCTAGTGGTGCATACTCTACTTTTCATACCTCCTGCGGTAAAATAAAATGTCAGGAATTTGAGTAATACTTACGTTATAAAGCTCACTAAGTATTGATACTCACTAGGCAACTCGGTATTGTACACAATAAAATAAAACCAATTAGAATGTAATCACAAATCCATTATAAAACAGAAAATGTAAAATTACTACGTGAAAAACATAAGATCATGGCCAGCTCGATTATCATGGCCTAACACGGGCAACAAAGAAGTTTTATTCTATAAAATCGAATAAAACCTCCTTAGAACGCCCGTTGCCGTGCAATGTAAAGAGGTTTAATTCGATTTTACAAAATAAAAACCTCTTTATGACGTCCTTAAAATTAAATGTTCTATATTAAATTTTCATACGAATTAAACGTTTCAAATTTAAATCACTTATTTACTCCCTAGGGAATTTCATACAATATTGACTGGCTAAAAGATTAAAACAACCGGGACCCACATTTTTTTGTGTCATTCAAGCCACGGTAGCGCTCAGTTGTAAATGGCACTCGCGTTCTCTCTTCCGAAGACTGATCGCGCCGAACGTAGTTTAACTTCTATCTTCGCTAAACAGTAAGTAAGTACCTAACTAAGTTCGTATAGGCCGGGTGGCTAGCCCATAAGAGCCCACACCTTGCTAATTTTCGTTATAAACGGTACCTAGATGACATTACCTTTTTCGAAATTTAGAGCAAAAGAATGTCAACAACCTCAGCGACAATGTAGCTGAACTCAGATAAACTCATGCATTTCCCATGCTTTTATACTTTGCTTTTATATTATGAATCAATTGTTCTCAATTTTCCTGACGTCAAAGAACAAATAGTGCGTAGCACTAACCGAGAACGAAGAGGCGTAATACTCAACGTTAGTTTCGTCTATGAAAAACGTGACGACTTGCAATCTATTAGTAAGATAATGCCTACTCTTAGACAGCCTAGTTTGCCAATACATAAAAATGTAAGTACCGGAGTTATGTAAATCAAGGAATGTAGGACCTACATTGATCTAACAAATGTCGTGAAGATCTTTTTTGAACCTGTTTAAGTTTTTTTTTTATTGAACGACAAAGTTTGTTGGTTTGTTCGTCTTTCGCGCAGCAACGGAGCAACGGATTGACTTGGTTTTTGGCATGGATATAGTTCAAGGGCCCGAAAGTGACATAGGCTACTTTTTATCTCGAAATATAAAAGGTTCCTGTGGGATAGCACAAAAGTCAAATTCCACGCGGGCGGAGCCGCGGGCGAAAACTAGTAATCTATAAAATCATTGTTCGTATATACGAATAAAATGATCAACAAACAAATGATCCCTTTTAGAGCCTATAAACATTTGGACATAGGTAGGTACGTATAACCTGAAGTACTGGTGGTTAAGGTCTAAATACCTATTTCGTTGTAAAAATATTCATATCCATCACTATTTGACATTTATTTCGTGTTATCTTCGTTACTAATACTGAAAACATTTTTTATGCAACAAAAAATGCAACTTCAACTTAAACATTGTAGATGTTGACATTGTGCCCTTGATATAAGTATAAAAGTGAACGCTCCTTAGATTCAACACCTAATTGTATTGACATAACTTAGTTCATTACATTGTGTCTCCGTAAATGAGTTTAACTTAGTATTTTACTTGCTTATTGAATCTATTGATCGTGGTCTAGTAAATAAAATTGAAGCCTAAATACATGACTTAGGTACTTCTATTCATTTCATACGCATCAATCGGCCAAGTTCATTAACTTTAAGTTCTTTAACATTAAATTATCTTTAAGTAAATGTCAAATAAGATAAGTCAATGGTCTCACTGACTCGTCATCTAAGAAATTAAAGTTTATTGAATGCAAATAGTTTAATTGATTTTGGACTGTGCTCCTGTGGCATTTCAATATCAATTGAAGTAGTATACATTGCTCTAATCAATATCTAAGGCGTTTAGTTCGTGTAAGAATCGAGATTCAAATCTAAGTAGGTACACCAGCGCCTCACGTTTCTCACGTGCTGTAACAAGAAAGCTTGTTTACTCCACATTCCAGTGAGAATCTCTTGAGCTCTCAAGTCACTTATTACAAATTAAAATATATTAGTTATTAGAAGTACCTAGTCGTCTATTTAGCCTTAATTACTACTCAACTTTGGATTTGAGAAACAAAATAAAAGGTTTGTTGACGTTCTTATTTTTTTGTAAGTACACGATTTTTGTCTTTCTTCTATACTTTAAAAGTTCCATTAAAAATTGACTCCAATTATGAGAGAAACATTACTATTACAAAAAGCGCTTTGGATACGACTATCAATAAATAAATGTTGGTTTAACAATGGCATGTAAACCAAATAACTGATACTGAAATGTGCCAAAACAAGTTGACATGCATGCAGGAAGATAATAGTTGTAACACTAGAAAAGCAGGTAGGGGGACGGGCCGGAGTCCCCGTGGCGACGGGTGTGCATTACGTGAGCTTTTGCATGGAGAATATTATTCTAAACCGCGCATGCGCCAAATTCCATATAAAAGCCCTCGGATCCAACCGCCCGCCATCAGTTCGCAACACTTTCTGTGAAGCGACCTTACCGCGCTCAACGAAATCCATCACGCGACCAGCGCAAAAGTTTATAACAACATTATTTGCTATTTAATATCAAATCTTTGATAACCACCAGTGCTAAACAGGTGTTTTGACGTAAAAGAGAAGTGATTTATCGAACTTATGAAAAACAAACTTGGAGTTAACTTTTTGGCGAGTGAGAAGTTCGTCGGCGATCTGCCGGTGAACGAAGAAGGACAACAGAGCACCCTGAAGTCGAAAGTCCGTCGCGAGTCCGTCACGCCGAAGATAGTGGTGTTCCCGCCGATGGAAGACATGCCTGAACCGATCCAGATGCCCCGCGGAGGACGCCTCATGAAGGCGCTCAGTCGGCGGCTGTCTCGACGTGCTGCCGATTCGGATTCTATGGAAAGTTCCAGTAGCAACGAGAGTATGTCTGGTGAACAAGGCAGGTCCGACGACCGATCTTCGTACTCCGCCAGTGAATCGGGCAGCGACGGATCAGAACGCAACCGTCGTCACCGCTCTACCGTCTCTTTGAGACGAGTCTTCCAGAGTCTAAGTCTAACATCGCGGTCACAATCATGCTCACCCACGGAACGCTCTCGCCCGCCGAAGAAACAGCAGCAGCCTAAACGGATCCTCCGCTCTCCTGTCACCTACACCTACGTGCGCGGCCTATCCGGCCTGCCGACCCAGAGAGTTCCGCGTCATGCAGTCTGCTGCCCCACAATGGGCCTCAACCGATAAAGCATTGTCGAATTAGCTTCGAACCGAATCCGGGCGGAGATCAAGACTGGTTAAGTTTTACGAATAGAATAAAAAAACGCTAGAGAGACGAGTTATTATCATATCAGTAGATATTTACTGAGCGGTAGGCAAAAAGCCGTAACGATGTCTTCACCGAGGACCAAGATGGTGGCGGAGCAGAAGCGCGGCCGCGGGCCGCCTTGCGCGGCCGCGCCGCCCTGGGCTGTGACACGATTTATTCATAAGGGACAATATATAAGACTGTGTAAATGATCGGGAGTTTGTTATTCGATCTTTTAAGTATTATTAGAGAACACTGCGTTGACTTTTAGGACATTATCATAAATGATTGCACTCTAGACACGGATCTTTACTACAGTAGTTTTGAACTTGTATTCATATTAATTCACTTAAATTCACAAAAGATATTATCGAGTTTCTTTTTTGTATAAATATTAAGTATTAGTAGATATTGTAATTTGTATAACAAAATTTGAATCTGGATTGTAACATAATTGTACACACGTTTGTATCTTTCGTTATTCAAGCATAGTGCCTTTCCGCGTTATAAACCTAGTAGAGGTAGTCAAATATGTATACTATTACATTTAAGGACTATGTACCTTAAATCCTGTTTTTAAGCAGATCTTTAAAGAATTTGAGTACCTTCTTTACATCGTAAATACACACAGAGTACCTTTTTTCATCATCACTTAATGGAAACGTTTCGAATTTGATATATCTATCTATAGGACTATTTGTCTGTAATTTACTATTGTCCTAAAGTAATCAAGTTGGTAATTCTGTACTTAAGTATATTACTAATATAGTAAAATATTGAATCAATTAGATTTAAGTCATTTTTAATTCTAAGTTTCATAATAAACAATAATGATCAATGAATTTCCTTTTTTTCTTCTAACCCTTAAACTTTACAATATACTTATAAGTTATTTACATAGCATAAAATACTACACTGGGAATTAAAGTATTACTAGCAACAAAGATATAATATTATCTGACAGAATAGGATAATACACATATTAGAAGATAATCTAACTGAATTATCATATTCCATAAAAAATATTACAATCTGGTATACTTAGTTCAATTAATGCACAGAGCTTTTTGATAAACTACAATGCACAAGATAACTGTAGAGATGATAATAAATCAATGTTAAAGAGTAATGAATTTTAGATTTTCAGCTAGCTAGGAAACATACTCTTAATTATTATTATTTTTTGCATTAAAAATTATTTTATTGTCATACCAGCCGGGCTAGGATGCGCGCTACGAAAGATTTCTTTCGTAGTGTCAGAATGTCAGCTCTTTTCGTGGCTTTTCGTGGTCGCATGCTCGACTAGCTGGCCACTTTTCTGATTGTTTTTTGACCGACGAACCACCGGAGGAGGTATACATACAATTCGACGCGTATATTTTTTTATGTATTAACACGCATTATTTTTCTCGTAGTAGTCCGATTTCAATATTTTTTTTTATTGGAAAGAGAATACTTCGAAATTGGTCCCATTTATATTTTATCGATTTGTTTTATTAATGAATATCCAATCCGTATGTATCAGGTCCGTTTTATACAGTTAAAAGATATCTAAGTATTATTAAAAAAAACATATTATTACTTCATTGTTAATTAAATATTACTTATAGTCCTAAGTTATTATATAATAATAAAAAAGCTTATTTAGGTCATAAAACAGTCAAAATAGATAAATAAAATAATGCGATACAAAAAGAACATAATATGTAGGCCATAATCTTTAGGTCAGTTCAATAATAAGATAAAAATAAAATACATAATTTGAATATTTTAAGGCTATTACCAGTGCCAGATTTTCCCTAAGGCAGATTAGGCAATTGTGGCCCCGTGCCCCCTAGTCGATGCGGGGCCCCTAGGCACGGGCACTGGGCCACATAAACGCATCAAGAAAAAAAACTGAATAAGTGCAGAGCCAGGCTCGCAAGGG
This sequence comes from Hypomecis punctinalis, assembly GCA_949316475.1. NCBI lineage: Eukaryota > Metazoa > Arthropoda > Insecta > Lepidoptera > Geometridae > Hypomecis > Hypomecis punctinalis. Next base: position 12,275,799 of record OX438810.1, read on the forward strand.
TTCCGTACAAATCAAGAAAATTGCACGAAACCGGGAACTAAGACTCCTGTTATTGAAAAACGATTGAAAAAAAATTGCTCATTTAATGTCGATTTGTTTTTGACTTATATAAAAAAAGTAGAACATTTTCACGCTCAAACCTTTAAGAAAATCAGAGACAATTGTTTTAGTGACATATTACTATCGCAGATAATATTTTTCGCTTTATTGCCACCAACAAGTACCGTCTCCTCCCATCCTCCATGGCTGTAAAGGTTCAAATTTATCTTTTTGAGGTACAGATCCCTAAAAATTAAGAAAACAACATTGCCCAGGGACCCCTGATAATCCTGAACTGGCTATTACTATCTTATTTTTGTTGTTTTTTTGTACCTAAATGTAATAGAGGGATGAAATAATAGTTTGTCATAATTTATTTACATCAAGTAAGTAACTATTTTTAACAAGTGATTGTTACTAAACTAGTTTCTTTCATTCATAAAAATGTAGTCCAAATTTTTCTCCTTTTCTAGCTTTTAAAAAGGACGCAGGAAATCGGTGTTCTAAGGGCACCTTCAAATCAGCTGCAGTAGCACTTTTTTTAAATGGATTCAAAGGAGCGTGTCTGCAGACCTGCGGCCGCCCTGCTGCAGCGATTAATGAAGTTTTAGGTTAGGTTAGGTTAGCCATAATAGCACATAAGCCATTAGTGAAATTCAAAGTTACGAGTGTCACTGTCACCCTAAAGTTTTAAATCGCCATTATATTTTTAAACAAAGAAAATCCATTAGGTATCTACTTACAAATTTCAATTTCGTTTTCTATCAAACAGACACAATGTTTTAGTTTGAAACAAATTTCGGCTAGGTCTAGGTATATATCTATTATACCTAATACATACGAAGAAAGTTATTGGCTACTAAAGTCCACCACGCCTATGCAAGTTATCAGACTCTACTCTTAATTTTCTATGCTTTTTTAGCTATTTTCGCTGTCACACACTCATGTCAAACTAAATAACAATACTTGCGACACTACAGTACTTAAAATATCATTCAAAATAAGGATTTTTAGATATTCATCTTTAAAGTCCGTAGTTTTATTCAATAAATAAACTAATATGAATAACTGTCAAACACTGGCTCTCTCACAATTTATTCCTTTATCTTTATTTGAAGCTGGCTGTATTGTATCTTATATTCATTCCGCACATCAGAACCAAGCGTTTTAAATCCACATTCCTGATACAAACAGCCAGAATATGGAACATTTTGCTGAGTGTATTTCCACTAAAGTACAACATACTTACCTACGAGTACATATGTAGCTAGGTGTCTTCGAATCTCGTGTGCATACTACACCCTAGACCGCATATCTGCTTAATATCAGACAGAATATAGTCAAACGCAAATCTAACAAATAAAGATATTTTTGCAAAGACAGAGGAGTCTTTGGGGTCTCTGGGGTTCAGGGATAAATTCAGGTCTTCCGAATTACAAACGCCGAATCAACAAAAATAATATAAAATTTTGCACGCGAATGAATGAGATGAAATAGATGTAGTTCATTTACTAAATGTTTGTTTGAAGCCGTCACTTGCAGATGTACGTTTCTTCGCCCACGTTACAATCAAGCCACATGTGACGAGAGCCTACTAATGAAAAGTACATTCAGAAATATGAATTAAGGGAAACACGTGACACTCAGGTGACACGCACTACATTAAATATTTACTTGTATAGACGCGAATTCTTAATATAACATTAAATTGATATTACTTAATGCTATACAAGATAATTCATATACTAATATAATAGATTCGTGGTAATTTTATTTTAAATCTACTAAAGTCCTACCTAAGCAATTATTAACTAGCAATTACTACCAACATTAAATTTAATAATATTTGGCCCATAACAAAAGTTGTGCATGATGAGTCTATATATAATTATATTATACATCTGAAAGTCGTGGACGGACTTTGCATAACAAACGGCTGATTTTTTTTTAAACAGATTTCTTTTTTGATGAAATATCAACCTAAATTAAATCATTTAGGTAAGCGTCATTACCTCATCATAGTTTATGTATGTGTAAACCTTTTTTTTAACAAATTGATTTGGTACTATGATTATTATTTATTACTAGCTGACCCGGTGAACTTCATCTCAACATCTGTCAACTGACAATGTCAACTTTTACACGCAGTAATATTTTGTATGGGAAAATTAAATTAATGTTTTTATTATTTTTCTCGCAATTTTTATAAATTTTCTTACGTTCCTACTTACCGTTCAACCTTAACTTCAACAAATATTTCAAGATCTAAATCAGCCAAATCGGTTCAGCCGTCTCGAGTTTTAGCGAGTCTAACAACCACGATTCATTTTTATATACGTAAATGTTTTTGTATGGAAAGCTTATCGCGGCTTAGAATGTTCTAGAAGCTGCAATGCAGTCCTCAATAATATATTTATAGGGCAGCAGCGGCCCGAGGTCAAGACAGGTCTATTTAAAGCTACCGCTGGACGGAGGTCGATGACCGGATGCACCTATCGACATAAACTATAGGCTTCCGGTGGCTCTGTGGGACACTCAGCTGCATATAGTTTTAAATACGTTTCATACATAAAAAGTGATACTATTTCTTAATGCAATTTTTAAAAGAAAACAAAACATACATTTACACAAGAAAAAACCGGACAGGTGCAAGTCAGGCTCATACCAACGAGGATTCCGTACAAATCCAGAAAATTTCACTAAATTGGGAAGTAAGTTGTTAAAATCTCTATACCATACCATCGACAAAAAAGTTTTTTTTTATTTTTTCACTTTTCTCGTCATACATCGAAACTTACAATTATTAAAGTAATTAAAAACCTGTTTTAGCATGTGCTAATGAAGTTCTTTTATATGATACCTTACATAGTACGATTTACTCATTTTGAATTTTGACCCACATTTTGTGAATTTTGAGGCCCTATTTTTTGTGATTTAAATGAAAATGTACAGTTTTCAGATTTATTCCTATATGTGTACTCTGAGATAATGCTTCTTGCCCAATTTTATAGTTCTATGTCAACGGGAAGTACTCTGTAGGTTTTGATTTTTGTGAGTGTCGAAATATTCGGTTTTTTACGGCATAAACGGCTCTAACTTTTTTAAACGACAGGTAAGAGATTTTTATTTTACACAACTGCAAGAAACTATAGATATACGTATACAGTTTAAATTTCAACTCGATATCTTTACGCGTTCTCGAGATAAAGAGTCTTGACACAGACGGACAGACGGACAGACGGACTGACGAACAGACGGACAACAAAATGATCCTATAAGGGTTCCGTTTTTCCGTTTGAGGTACGGAACCCTAAAAATAAATGGAAAACTCTAATGATAAATAAGATTTCACTAAAATAAAATAATTATCAAGTTATCGATAATATACCTAGGCATCGTGAAAATTTGCAATCAAATTTAGTTGGCATGACGCTACAACATTATGGTCTGATGATGGAATCAGGAGGTAGACAGTGGCTAAAACCTTACAACGATAACATTTTTAGTTTTGGCTGTTTATTCGTTTTGATGACAAATAAAATCGTTAAAGACTGAAAGGTATTTACACTCAACTTGTTTGAAGCGTGAAGTCCACGTTTTTAAGCTCCGAACTGATTCAAATATACATATTTAAAGCATAGTGATTCCTTCAGCGAAAGCTGGCTGTACTTTAAGAACAACTTAGTGTTAACAATAGTATCTAGGAGTAAAAATATTAAACAATTCAATCGAATTGACATCGTTATTGATAGGTTTATTGCCATTTAAGAAATATCAAATATTATATAACTCTGTCTCCGTTAAATAGTTTTTTATTAAGTACCTAGGTACTTGCTGTCATTGCCACTTTATGCGTATCTACTAGATTGTCTATCTGAAACTAAAGGTACAAATACACATGTTCCTAAACCTAGTATTTTTTTAAATAACTACAATATGATACAATAATAATTTATTTGCTAAAACTACCAACACTACTACTACATAGAAAGCAATTGTATCATCCACAGACCATTGAAGGTCTAAAGATAATCCAAGTGCTCAAGCCCACTGCCAGTAGGCAGCGTGCCCAGCATGCTGGCAGCATTGGCACGCTGGATGGCAATGCTTATACGTTGAGCCAAATAAACACCAGCATTTTAGTCACGCGTCGCGTCCACCAGACGCTCAGAAAGACTTTTGAAAACAAGATGAGCTCCCGGCCCTCACGGACCCAAAGTCTCAACTCCAAATGGCTCAAATATGTAACTACTACCGAGGTTAGCATATTTGCGCCGCTTGTGCTGCTCCGCCGAATTGGCCGCCGCTCCAGCCCTACTCTGAGTCTCAGAAAGATGTGACGGTGCCAAAGTATCGACGCAAGTTGCGTCCCATACTAAGGGCCGTCCACACTTCCATGGGACCAGCTAAGACTCAAAATGTTTATGAACGATCTAGTAATACTAAAACCACACAGCATACTCTTACTATATACGGGACTAAGCCTGAAAGGAAAAAAACACCAGTTTCATACAAATAGTTCATTGGTTCTCGACAAAATGTATGGACAAGCTGATTTTTTTGCCATTTCAGAGTTTATCCCTTAGTAAAATTTGTTCATGATAATTTGATGCGTACTTTTGTCGTAGTATTATTATATCTTCCTTGCTTTAGTATTACCAAAGAAAATATAATAATACTACGTATGACATTGTGGTATTACCTACATTATTTTCATTGTACAATTGTGAAGTTTCTAAAACATTCTTGTGAGTATACTTAATTGAGCATAATGTGTACACATGTATAACACGCTAGAGTTATTATGCTTTTAATGGCACTTTGAACTCTTAAAGCCATCGTTCATAGGTTCTACAACTACTAAAATTTAATTTAGTTTAATTCAATTCACGTAAAGTGCTGTGTACCTACACCTTTAGTCCACTGACCTTTGTTTCTTCTTAGTCCAAAATGTTTTCTTAGTCATTTACTCGTAACAGCCCTCTAAGGAAACACAAAACATTAATAAAATATTAGTTTCCATTTTAGTTTTTCTTATTATGTTATATGTATATTGTATAAGTAAGTCTGAGAGCAAATATTTCTCACAAAGTTTTCCATCTTTAAAAACAGCAGGAGCTTAATGGTATTTACGTGGGTCCACATCGTAGCATTTCTCTTTAATGTCTCTCTGTCGTGACTTCTCAACGTAAAATTTGTAGAAAAATTATACAGGTTTTATTAGTAGCGATAATAATATTTTTACATAATCCACTTGGTACTCCACTTGAGTACGGCATCTTCGCCAATTATTTAATCACTATATGTAGTTTGAAGACTGTTGCTGGTTCGTAACTCTCCATCCAAATGTATTTACGCTGTTTTCTATCTGAAAAATTCTAGATGAATCCGTTTATTTTAGTCAATATTTTTTTGTTCTAGATTGCGGTGCAATTTCAAGGCAAAAGACCGTCACTGTTTGACTGTCTTTTCTGTCTGTTGCATAAAAAATGTGGTTCCTCATTACAACCAACTACGCTGCCACTCAACTGCATAACTTTTTCACTCCGTATTGATGTTGCCACGGCATTAGACGCTATTAAACCTAAAGGTTAATGAGAACGACGTGGAACTTACGGACGTCAACGACAAATATAATTTTATCATAAGTTGATAGGTACACATTATTTATTTATAGAGATGTGCCTTGAGCATTGATTAGCGTAACTAAAAAATTGTAAAAACTCCAATAACATTAGTACGCTTAGCTTTACTACTAAGGCTACCGAAGGATATCTGGGGTCTTTGTGAGATTATCCGATCAGGACAGAAAGACAGTCATTTTAATTTACGAGCTACAAAAAACACATATTATAGATTTGACAAATAAAAACAAAAAAAATATATAACTAGCTATATACAGGCTAACACTGATTTTTTTATTTTTGTGATAAGTTGACCCATTTCAGCGTGATGCTGATTGATGGGTTCACTAGTTTCTGAACAATCTGTTCAAAAAATTGTAACGTGCTAAATGTGTAACCGGCATGTCTTGTTACTTTATCTATGACTTAGGTATTTGATGTATATGTTCTACAAATTATGGTAAATCATGCATGACGTGTCACTATCCATAAATTAATTGCTCAGTCACACAACGCCATTTTGGTCTTGGAAACAAGAACCCAAGTGGAAACTTTAACGATCTAAATGTCTCCTCACTCCTATTATATCCTTAACAGAGGGGTTAGTCCAAATTTATACGCAAATTGAAACTACAGTTGTTTCCGTATGGCTCTATACAATTTTGTACAGCGCTCGGCGCCCCTGGCGGAAACGAGAAAAAACTAACCAAAATGTATGGAGTTACACGCGAACGGTAAGCTACGCATAACCTGGACTAAGGGCTCAGAGGGCGAAGAAGCTTCACTCAATAGAGACAAAAATTAGGATTAAAGCGGTATTCGTGTTTTGTCCGAAATACATAAAATGTGCCGCGAAATTGAACCCTACAACTTCTGCAGTTGAAAATAATTTTGCATGTCCTAAATTTTAGAGAACAGATTATGTTGAATTGCTGCATATTTATAAAGTAAATAAGTATGGTTTATGTACCCAAAACAATAAACTTAGATGGTATAAAAGACAATAAGTTCTATTTTTTTAAAATACGATACCGGATCGATCCAAAATATCGTATCGAAACATGCGGAGGATCGATACACTCTGCGATGCGATCCATTGCAATCCAAAGTATCGATACAAAGCACCTGGATCGAGGATCCCTAGTCGGTTGTCAACTAAAGCGCTTATCGATGGTGAGCGAGGCCGCCCCGCGCACTTCCTTCACTGGTTAATATGCTCCTTGGAATCACCCATTTCGGCTTAGTACACTCATTCTGAATAATTATGTATTCATTATTAATAAGGTCCATTTAGATTATTCCGCCATTTAGTTCGGTCAGGACATTTGTTACAGTCATAGACTACTATCATACTACGAGAAGGTAACTAGGTACGTCAATGGTTAATAGTTGTGTTTCACTATGTATCAATGGAAAAATGTTTCAACGATTTTTAATCTATTTCAACCTATAAATTAGGCAGGGCTCTTCAAAAAACATTCTAGAAAATCTAAAGCTTTAATCCCATTAATTTTATTTAGAATACAAATAACTTAGGATTTTCTTGCTACGAGTAATTAGCTAGTTTTCTAGACAATATCATCCCACGTGCCATGTAACTTGAGCAGTTTTTGCCATAATGTATTGTACTTACGGATTCTTTCATCCTGTTAATAGCTATTTAAAAATAGCCTCTCTTACTTATTTCCAACATTCGTCATATTTTGAAACACGAGCAGATGAAAACAACTAAAGAGGACTACTTTTACCTATAAATCTAATTTTATATCTACTGATGAACTACTCGTTTCAAATAACAGACTTCTTTTATAAACACGTTCGATGTTTACAAACAAATTATCGCTCCTATGATAGTGATGTTTTCTCAAACACCTTCAGGGCATTGATAGGTCTTGTTTACAAAAGTATCAATTTGTAATCTCTTCCACGACGTGTAGCCTATAAGCTACAAGTACTATTTTGTGTACTAAGTAATAAAGAAAACCACATAAATCTAAAACACGTTTTGCTATTCAGTAAAACGAACATGAGGTAAAATATGTTTTTGTTCGAACGATTATTGTAGCTATAGCAGGTATATTATACAAAGTAAATATACCACCTACTTCAAAAATACTTAATAGCACGATCTAGAATTCACGAACTGAAAACGAGCTAGTGAAAAATAAACTTTTATGTAAGCATTTACTAAAGGAACCAATATTCATGAAGTTTAAATGCGATCTTTTATTGAAATAAATAAATAAAATAAATATTAGGGGACATCTTACACACATTCACTGTCTCTGACCCCAAACTTAGCAAAGCTTGTGATATGGAAGCGAGGGACTGATATACTACATATAATACATATTTTTAAATACTAAATATTCACTAACCGTTGAGTCACGGAGGCAGTCATTTATTTTTACCCGTGACCACGGTCATTGTAACTCGGCCGAAACGTCGGGATGAGGAGGTATTTTATCTCGTAATTTTAGTGCGCGATTATTCCAGTAGTATATAATAATAATGCAGTCATTTAGATTAAAATATCTTTAAACCAATTATTATTAAAATGTCTTTTAAAATAAAATAGTATGATTTAGATAACATAATCTGTCTTCCGTGAAGGTTGCGTACAATTTTAGCCGTTATGTGTTGTTTTCACCGGCCTTTAGAAAGATTTTCGTTCTAATTTTGTGCTATATGTGTGGGCAAAACCATGGGACGCAGCTAGAAGCAGCTATCTTTTACTTGCTTAACTATAGTTACTTGCCTTTATGTATGTTCAGACAAAAGCGCTGTTTATTTCATTACTATGGAAGTGCCTCTTCACAATGTATTTTCAGTGTTATGGAGGGATTTGCAGCTGCACTGCGATAGGCAACTGATCTTTTCAAAATCCTCGCGTCACGTCTGGTTTTAGTTTGAGCAACGCTAAAAACAATAAGTAAAATAAACTATTTTACAGATTAACAGATTACTGTTGCTTCCTTATTTTCATTTCCTACAGCTGTGACATACAGATTTTGTGTAGGCAGACAGCAGGAAGACATCAAAAAGATCATATTTTGCCCGTTGGCTGTGGAGCCTCAAAATCGTTTTCACTGCGTTGTTTGCTCTTACAAATATACTACAATTTGTAACTTAAGACACTCTCGACAACATTTTCACGAATGAAAATCTGGCTATCTATTGTCGGAGAACTCTAATTAAGCTGAGAACATTCTCAGTCGATCAAGTCATCTTTATAATTAAAATAACTAAATCATAATTAGTTCATTAGTTTGAGAAATACTTACTGGTAATACGAATGGTACGTACTAAATAAACAGGAATAGAAATCCGAAAACTGACAAAGTACGTGTCTGTGTTTTTATGTGTCGGTTTATCACATCTTAAAATAGAGCGAATTTTGCGTGGTAGAACAACACAACCACTGGTGACTCAGTCAATGGCTATTACTTACCTAATCATTGTCCTGTATTGTTAACAAGACTAATCAGCGTCAACATCAATATGGCCATGTTTGATAATGTTCAATGAACAATCGCGTTCGCAAGGCTTGTCTAAATTTAGAATCGGTTCATGAAACGTTAATGTATTATACCTGCGCCTGATGGTCTATATTGAGACTGAAGGCTGCAGGGAGGTTCCACGGCCGTACGGTCGGCCCCGGCGCACACAGCCTTACCCTGTGTACTGACATCGGTACACCTGTACGCGTGATAACTTTCATTGAAAACACAACTGCATTCCTGATATAAGGTTTTGCTGTTTTACCAACCAGTAGCAGCGGTTCTTCCGTACAACATATCAGCAGGGGTGTACGCCTACGTCACTCGATCGTATTTTGGGTTAGTAGGTCACAAGAAAGGACTGCAGTGAGTGCGATGCGGGGGGTAATTTTTAAAGTCGCTGTGACGTCACTGTGTGAGCCTTGGGCCCGCACCGCCCCTCGCTTGAATGATGAATGAATAGATCGATTGGAAGTAACTAGCTTCATTTATGACCATACTGCACAGTACAATAAGTGCAAAACGATATATTATATATTTACTCATTCGATTCAAAATTAGATGTCGTTTGACTATTTTTACAGTCTTTAACAGCGCTCGTAGTTTGACGAGGTGTTTGTCAGCGATCACCGAAATTAAGCAACGTTCCGCACGGTCAGTATTTGTATGGGTGACCACGGGTGGCATTTTTCAACTGAGCGCTACCATGGCTCGGAAGACACGTAAAATTATAGGTCCCGGTTGTTTTTGCCATTTAGCCATGTCAGAGGCCTTCAGGCGGTCTAAAAACTCTGACACCAAAGCTTGCCATCCGGCCTATACGAACTTACTTACAAACTTGTACTTACTTAGCAAGTTATTGGTAAACATTGCGGGTGGACGCCCAATGTAGGTGTTAGTGATCACAGAATGATAGTCTTCTGTTCAATATTGCCGATCTAGACATAAATAATGGGAAAAGTAGACCTCACTAAATAAATAGACCTTCAAATTATTTCTCATCCTACCACTTGTTGACATTATCATAATATGATCTCAAAGTATAAACACTAAGATTGTTTTTAACCTGAAACGTCTTTGATCTGGATTTTTGTTGACAAATATAAATAATACTCGTACCTCGAAGACAATTGTTTGTATTGTATTCGCATAGATTATTCCTAGAAAAGAAGTGATACCTGGCCCTGGCTGTGGTGGTCTAGTGGCATAGTGAAGCATGAGTTGATGTGCAATTATGAAAGTGTGAACAGGACAAAACTAATATCTTTGTCTCTATTTGTGTATACGCTTTTTTGTCTGCCATCGTCACACGGTCTAGACATCGATGCTAGACAATTTTTTTGTGCCAAAACTAACGTGTATTTTTGATGGGTTGCCTTAAATAAATCAACATATTTGTGAACTATTATCTATTTTATATCACTTATGTATGATAAAATCAAAACAACGTGTAAATAGGTAAGTATGTATAGAAAATCTTTTTTCTCACACGCTATACGCTAATATCTTCTCCACCTATTATTCTCCATCCACGTCTAGTGGTAATAGCACGCGCCTTACAATAGTGAGGTCGCGATCATATTGACTGCCTCGGTGGCTCAGTGGTTAGTGACCCTAACTTCTGGGTCAAAGAGGCGTGGGTTCAATTCCCACCCAGGGCAATGTGATGAACATAGGTGTTTGCTCTGTGTCTGGATGTTATTTATTTACTATCTATATGAGAATATATTTAAATATATGTTTATGTAGTATATCAGTCTCTGGTAGCCATATCACAAGCTTTGCTTAGTTTGGGGTCAGAGGCCGTGTGTAAGATGTCCCCAAATATTTATTTTTTATTATTTATATCTCGCTCCAGTACCAATGAGTTCTTTGGAACTTATGTACGGAATTTCGTACGTAGCTTAGAATTCTACCCCTTCGTAGGTAGAAAATAACACTCAATAAAGCATTTTTAAAAGAAAACTCCATAAAAAGGCCTTTTTAGAGCCTTTTTAATAAAGGATAGATTTAATCTACTTAAGTAACTACACATAGGTACTTACACTTAGTTTAAAATATTAGTTATTACTTACTTAGTAAAATTAAGTTTTTAATTAAAGTCAATACAAGTATTGCCATGTCAAAAGCCGGTGACCTTTTCACTATTATAAATTCCTATGCTCTTCAGAATAAATGGCAGGTTAAATCCGTGTGATCTCCCCGTGACCCGGTTTCAAGCGCACCACGCAAGGATAAGCTTTTACGGCGTCCTTCCATTGAGCCTCTGGAAATTTCCCCACTTGATACAATTGCGTTTGCACTGCACGTGGAAAATGAGAAAAGGTACCTTTATATCAAAAACGGAAGAAGCCAAATGACTACACGCTGCATTTGAGTGATATTGAAGTCAACAAGATTATTTTTTGCAAAAATTAGCATGACCGACTTCACCCGTGTACAGAATTCGCGAATATTTCGCACGGATCGATGTAGCATTTTTCACATTATTGTTGATTTATCAAAAATAGCTCAGCCGATTTCGATAAAATTTAAATGGGACCAATTTCGAGGTACATTCTTTTCAATAAAAAAAGAATTATTGAAATCAGACCACTGTGAAAAAAGTTATGCGTGGTTATACTTAAAAAAAATACGCGTCGAATTGTATAGCTCCTCCGGTGGTAGCCCATCGCATTTAGCGATCTTTTTCAAGGTTGAAGTATTGTACTAGCACGCGGGCTCGTCTCGCATAGCACACGTGTGCTAGCACTTACTAAAATTAAGCGTGAGTAACACCTGTGTTATACTTTAGTTAAAATGCGACTAGTTGGGTTCCGGTTGTATTAACCGTTTAGCCAAATCGAAGGCCTCTGATTTGGCTAAACGGTTAATACAACCTTAGGCGGCTTAAAATTCTGACACCAGAGCTAGTTATCCAGCCTTAAGCACTTACTTTAATTGCGGTTTAAAGGGTACAGAGAAACTAATCGCGCAGTTCAATATATAGATACTATGTGTACTATGTATACGTACCGGCAAGAGTAGCGTAGGACGTCCACCCACAAGGTGGACGGATGAGCTCATCAAGACCGCAGAATCGCGCTGGATGCAAGCCGCTACCAACGGGTCTTATTGAAGATCTTTAGTGGAGGCCTATGTCCAGCAGTGAACGTCCTTGTTAAATGAAAAGAGGTTCTATGAGTTTCGCATGAAAACTTCTATTTTAAGTTATATTTATGGTCGATAGTCGGTTGTTGCTTTGGTTGTCATGTAATATAAAAATGTTGATTTTCTCCTGAAAATATATTTAATGTTTGCGGATATATAAGTGTTTTAATAATGCATTCACGACGAGAACTACGTTTCTCTACATGGTAGCAGGAGCTTTAAAGACGAAACACGGAGATTTGTGAGTGAGTGAACGAATCTTTTTTTTCAAGTTTGTGGAAAACCATGGAAGGTAAAGATGAGTTTAGAGTACCAATATTCGACGGGACGTGCTATGATAAATGGAAATTTCGTCTGAAATTATTTCTAAAAATGAAAAATTGCGACCAAGTCATAGAAAATGCAACAAAATTGGAAGAAATATCGGATGTAGAATGGAGAAAAATGGAATTGAAGGCGCAAAACTATATAGTGAACAGCATGAGCAATTCCCAGCTAGACATAATTATATGCGAAGAGACAGCCTATAAAATGATTAAAAAACTAGACGATCTTTACATAATAACCGGATGTGCGAATAAATTATTGATAAAAAGGAAAATTCTAGATACGAAGTACCATGATGGAGACCCTATAGAATTTTTTCAACTGTTTGAAAAACAAGTGAATGAATTGAAAGGAACTGGAGAAACAGTAAGTGAAGAAGACAGATTAAACTATTTATTGCTGTCGTTACCAGAAAAATTTGCACATATAGTAAACATAGTCGATGCGATGCCCAAAATGAACCAAACGGTAGAATATGTAAAATCGAAATTAATTTTGGAGCACAAAAAGAATGAAAATAAGGAAACAGAGGAAACATTTGCAAGCAGTAGTACAATTAACCAAAAATGCTATGGATGTAATAAAGAAGGTCATTTTAAGAGAGTTTGTCCGAAGTTGAGGAACAGTAACTATCGTGGACATTATCCAAGATTTCAACGTGGTGGACGAGGTCATCGAAATTACCGCGGACGCAGATATGGAGGTTATAGAAGAGAACAAGGTAACAATTCTCAATCCAATTCAGCCGGAGGTTCTACATCGGGATTTAACGTGGAGGTGATGTCTTCAGAAGGAGTGAGTACAGATACTTTTAACTGGTTACTTGATAGTGGGTGTAGTGACCACATCATAAATGATGACAAATACTTTTGCGAGTACAAAACACTTGATAAAGCTATTGACATTAAAGTAGGTGATGGTTTTGCTTTAAAATCAGAAAAGATTGGAAAGGTTTCTATGTGTTGTAAGGTAGGTAACTTTTTTCACAAAATTGACGTTGACCATGTTTATTACGTGCCGAATATGAAAAGAAACCTGTTAAGCGTTTCAAGTATTGTTAATAAAGGCAACATGATAAAATTTCAAAATGACACGGCCCAGATATATAACACGAATCACATATTAGTAGCTGTTGCAAAGAAAAAAAATAAGCTGTATGATTTAGAAGCGAAGGTAAGTAACAATGTAGTTGTTAATACAAATGAAAAAACAATGTCAATGTCAGTGAAAGAGAAATGGCACCGAATCTTAGGTCATGTTAACTTTAAAAAGTTAAAAGAAATGTGTAGACATAAATTATTAGACGGTTTACCCGACAATCTTGACGAAAATTACGTGCAATGTGAAATTTGTTTACAAAATAAAATGACGAACTTGCCGTTTGAAAATAATAGGCGCAGAGCAAGTGACGTGATGGAAATAGTGCATACGGATGTAAACGGACCAATCACACCAGTGGGATACAAAGGACAGAGATTTTTTGTTTCTTTCATAGACGATTATAGTAGACATGCAACAGTTTGCACAATTAAAAATAAAAATGAAGTGTTTGATTGTTTTAGAACGTACGTGAATGCAATGGAGAATCAAACAGGAAAGCGGATTAAGGAAATAAGATGTGACAGAGGTGGTGAGTACCTAAATAGAGACTTTTATGAATGTACTAAACAGCGTGGAATATATTTAAAGCCAGGTCCAGCATACACACATCAGTTAAATGGCGTTGCTGAAAGATATAATAGAACGGTGATGGATCGAGCCAGATGTTTACTGACGGAAGCTAAAATGGATAAAAGATACTGGCCTGAATGTATATTGACAGCAGCATATCTTGGCAACAGATTGCTTACCAATACTGCAGAAAAGAAATGCCCATATGAAATACTTCTTGGTAGAAAACCGGACATAAGGAATTTGAAACTTTATGGAAGTCAATGTTTTGTTAGAATTCCCGAGGAACGAAGGACTTCAAAACTGAATCCGAAAGGCACGAAAGGAACTTTAGTTGGTTACACAGATACAGGATACAGAGTTTTAGTAAATGAAAATGTTGTTATTAGCAGACATGTTATTTTCATAAACCCAGAGGCAGAAGTGATCAAATTTCGAGATACAGACACTGATGATGAAGTGAAAAGTGAAGAAAGGAGTGTTGTTGAAGAAGGTAGAACCACGACAACACAAAATAATGAAGACGTAAAATCGAAAAGTAAAGAAACTAGTGATAATGATGAATTTTTTGACTCTATTGAAGATGAAGAAGATAAAAAGAAGAAACTAGATGTTGAGGAGGTGAACAGACCAGATCGTCCAAGGAGAGAAAAAAGATTGCCAGCAAAATTCAATGATCATGTAGTTTATGTAAATGTTTGTGATGCCCGAGTACCAGAAAATTACCAAGAGGCAATAAATAGCCCAGAAGCGAAGAAATGGACAGTTGCGATGAATGATGAGATTAATAGTCTAGAAAAAAATGAAACATGGGAAATTGTTGATGAACCATTGAACAAGAATATAATTGAAGTGAAATGGATATTCAGGATAAAATCAAATGGACGATATAAAGCACGGGTTGTAGCGAAAGGTTTTCAACAAGTTTATGATGAAA
The DNA here is from genome assembly GCA_949316475.1 of Hypomecis punctinalis. Lineage (NCBI taxonomy): Eukaryota > Metazoa > Arthropoda > Insecta > Lepidoptera > Geometridae > Hypomecis > Hypomecis punctinalis. Next base: position 12,291,047 of record OX438810.1, read on the forward strand.
ATGAAGAAATATATTCACCTGTAGCTAGAATGATAACAATGAAGATATTGATGTCGATCGCATGTGTCAGAGGTTGGCGGATAGAAAGTATGGACGTAGAAACAGCTTTCTTGAATGGAATTATAAAGTCAGAAGTTTATATATATCCACCAGATGGATTTGACATTGAAAATAATAAAGTTTACAAGCTAAAAAAAGCGTTATACGGCTTGAGAGAAAGTCCAAGAGATTGGTATGAGTGTTTTAATCATGCATTCACGACGAGAACTACGTTTCTCTACATGGTTAATAAATGTAACGAAGATTCATACGAATGATCAATTAGCAGACATTTTAACGACTTTATGCAGAGCATTGAGTTTAAAAGATCAGACTATGACTATTGTCTATATGTATACGGGATGCATTAATAATGAGAGAGTATATCTATGTTTATACGTGGATGATATTTTAATTTGTGCAGCTAGTGAAGAAACTATCAGGAAATTGAAACATATGTTGAGTAATAGATTTAGAATGAAAGATTTGGGAACGGTAAAACAATATTTGGGAATCGATATTGATTATAACCCTGACTTAAAGAAAATGGCTTTGACTCAAACGACGTATATAGAAGGCTTAGCAGAAAAATATAACGTAATGGAATCGAAGAAATATGAGACGCCTATGGAGCAAAACTTAGATATTGAACCAGGAGAGGTAAATAATAGCAATCTTAGGTATAGAAATTTGATTGGCGCTCTCTTATATGTTGCAAGTGGAACTCGACTTGATATTTCGTACAGCGTGAATTATTTAAGTCGTTTTCAAAATGCTTACAGTGACACACATTATAAATACGCATTACGTGTATTGAAATATCTATACTATACTCGTGATATGGCACTTAATTACAATGCAGAATATGAAGAAAACTTAGATGCATTTGTGGATGCTGATTGGGCAGCGGATAAAAATGATAGAAAATCAACTACTGGTATTGTGTTAAGAGTGTTTAAAAATCCAGTAATGTGGAAGACACATAAACAAAAGATTGTATCAAGAGCATCTACCCATGCGGAATATTATGCGCTAGCCGATTGTGTAACTGAAGTTTTACCTGTGATAGGCTTGTTAAAAGATTTAGATATTGCAATTAAAAAACCAATTACTATCTATGAAGATAATAGTGGTGCCATCTCCCTTTCCAAAAACGGTAAATTTTGTAAAAATTCGACACATATTGATGTTAGCTATCATTTTGTTAATGACTACGAAAAGAAAGGGATAATAAATGTAACGAAGATTCATACGAATGATCAATTAGCAGACATTCTAACGAAGTCTTTAGGCAAAAATAAATTTCATTCAATGCGAGGATTGTTAAATGTTTATTAACAAATTTATGTTTACAATAGTGTTAATAGTAAGTTAGTGTTTTTCCTGCAAAACTCAAGGAGGTGTGTTAAATGAAAAGAGGTTCTATGAGTTTCGCATGAAAACTTCTATTTTAAGTTATATTTATGGTCGATAGTCGGTTGTTGCTTTGGTTGTCATGTAATATAAAAATGTTGATTTTCTCCTGAAAATATATTTAATGTTTGCGGATTTATAAGTGTTTTAATAATGCATTCACGACGAGAACTACGTTTCTCTACAGTCCTATGGCTGAAAAGAAGAAGAAGATAGTAAGCTAGTTTTAGATGACACAGTATCTATTTGAGAGCGAAAATCCTTCTAGGCATGAGATTATACTTAAACAAACCAGTTTTTGTGTGACTCCATATTTTTTTGTAAGCGCTTCTGGCGGTAACAATTGGATATGTATGGAGAAAGGTGAAAGATGCCAGAAGGGCGGTGTCGCCGCGACATTGCACCGCGGCGTCGTCGCGGCGACACCGCGGCGCCCAGTGTTGCCTTAGACACTGATGACATCTAGACAGTTAGCGGAAAAAAAGGTTTTAGGGATAACCGTTCAACCTTAAGCTGAAGATAAGTAAAATCTCTCATATACATTCTGATTTTGTGTGAGCCAACCGCGAAATCAGATCGTGTGTAGCGTCAGCGGTCCAACTTTGTCCTCGCTAACTCTTTTTAATATTATAAATCAGAAAGTGTATTTTTTGTTTTTCGTTTGATCACAGATATACTAGAGGAATAATGAGATTTTTCACGAGTGTCACAGTAACAGCTGTTCAAGTGACAGCTGTCAATTTTCAAAGTGATTTATCTTTGTCATTATCGATTCTACACTACTGCTGTCTTCACAAAAGTGATAGAACTCAATGAGATCTACATTTTAGATGACAGCTGTCAAACTTCAAAGTGATTTATCTCGGTTATTATCGATTCTAGACTACTGCTGTCTTCACAAAAGTGATAGAGGTCAACGAGATCTATATTTCGGATGACAGCTGTCAAACTTCAACGTGATTTATCTCGGTTATTATCGATTCTATACTACTGCTGTCTTCACAAAAGTGATAGAGGTCAACGAAATCTACATTTCGGATGACAGCTGTCAAACTTCAAAGTGATCCAAAATGTAGATCTCGTCGAGCTTTATTACTTTTGTGAAGACAGCAGTAGTCTAGAATCAATAATTATTGAGATAAATCACTTTTAAGTTTGACAGCTGTCATCCGAAATATAGATCTCGTCGAGCTCTATTACTTTTGTGAAAAGAGCAGTAGTCTAGAATCAATAATTACCGAGATAAATCACTTTTAAGTTTGACAGCTGTCATCCGAAACATAGATCTCGTCGAGCTCTATTACTTTTGTGACGAGAACAGTAGTCTAGAATTGATAATAACCGAGATAAATCACTTTTACGTTTGACAGCTGTCATCTGAAATGTAGATCTAGTTAAGCTCTATCACTTTTGTGAAGTCACCAATGGTATAGAATCAATATTAACCGAGATAAATCACATTTAAGTTTGACACCTGTCATCCAGATTGTAGATCTCGTCAAATGCTATCACTTTTGTGAATACAGCCGTAGTCTATAATCGATAATTACCGAGATAAATCACTTTTAAGTTTGACAGCTGTCATCCGAAATGTAGATTTCGTCGAGCTCTATTACTTTTGTGCAGAGAGCAATAGTCTAGAATCGATAATAACCGAGATAAATCACTTTTAAGTTTGACAGCTGTCATCCGAAAAGTAGATCTTGTCGAGTTCTATCACTTTTATGAAAACAACAGTAGTCTAGAATTGATAATGACCGAGATAAATCACTTTGAAGTTTGACAGCTGTCACTTGGAAAGCTGTAACTGTGACATTCGTCGTGACAAATTACACGATCTGATTTCTAACGTGTACGAGTGTTTTTTTTTTTCCGAAGGTTACGTCCGCGACTTATGTCCGATAGTGTGCACGGCTCAGTGTTCTTTCATAGTCTAGGTCGCGGCTGTCAGTCGCGTCCGTAAGCCGCGTCCGATAGTATGTTTCGAGCTTAAGGAAAAATAGATGTGAAAAAAAAATTAGACACGTATTTTTCTTTTGTCAATTAAACAAAGACTGGCGAAGATATAGCCCGTCAAAGTTCCGCGTGACGTTACGAGTGATATACAAATTTTCAGGCTACGTCACACTAGGACCTAACGACCCCTCATTCCCAAGTTTTGACAAGGTTTATCTTGGTAATTTATTGTTAGATTGACAAAAGAAAAAATTAAATGTTTTTTGATAATCTTTAGGGTTCCGTACCTCAAACTGAAAAAAACGGAACCCTTATAGGATCACTTTGTTCTCCGTCTGTCCGTCTGTGTGTGTGTCAAGACTCTTTATTTCGGGAATGCGTAAAGATATCGAGTTGAAATTTAAATTATATACGTCTATCTATAGTCTCTCGCAGTTGTGTAAAAGAAAAATCTCTCAGTTGTCGTTTAAAAAAGTTAGAGCCGTTTATGTCGTAAAAACCGCTTATTTCGATATTCACAAAAATCAAAACCTACAGGGTACGTCCCGTTGAAATAGAACTATAAAATTGGGTAAGAAGCATTGTCTCAGAGTACATATATAGGAATAAATCTTAAAACCGTACATTTTCATTTAAATCACAAATAAAATAGGGCCTCAAAATATGGGTCAAAATTCAAAGTGAGTTAATCATACTATGTAAGATATCATATAAAAGAACTTCACTAGCACATGCCAAAACAGGTTTTTAATTATTTTAATAATGTGTCATTTTCGATGTATGGCGAGAAAAGTGAAAAAATAACTTTTTTGTCGATGATATAGAGATTTTAACTACTTACTTCCCAATTTCGTGAAATTTTCTGAATTTGTACGGAACCCTCGGTGGTGCGAGCCTGACTCGCACTTGTCCGGTTTTTATTAATAATCTAACGGACTAATTATAATAATATTTTTTACCGAATCATCATGTCCATTGGCGTTAAGCATACTTGTACTTCCAGACTCATTGAACGGTCGTAAAACATTTGACACTCCTTTTTTGTCGCAGCTAAATTAGACTAAGAAAGAGACTTCCATTTAAATTTAAATTTTATCGAAATAGGCTGAGCCGTTTTTGATAATTCAACAAAAATGTACATAGATGTCACTTCGATTCGTGCAAATTATTCGAATTCTGTACCTACATGGTAGAAGTCGCTGTAGCAATTTTTTACGAAAAATAACTATTTACTTTCAGATATGTTTTCCAAATTTTAACGTAGGTACAAGATACCTACATTATATTAAAATATCTCCATGATAATGAGGACATTGAACTTCTGAGAGGTAAATTATATTTATTTCAGGTTTCCTAATTAAGGCCAATTTGTATGCCGGCAAAAGTATAACATTATTATGATTATATCCATAAATCGTTAGAAAAGCATTTTGGTATTTGCGCAGATAGACCTATTATTAATTTCGCAGGGGCGACTTTGTGGCGAGTCGTCGGTGAGTGGCGACACCGCGAACCCTGATTCCCTGGGGCTAAATGAGACCCCTGACTCCTCTCTTGCCTTAACCGGCCGGTTTGGAGTGGAAACCGCAAGAGCTAAGAACCTAAGCTCCAGGGTGGAAGTGTTAAAGGGCATAACGCCGCGAGTAGCGTCTAGTGAAAGCGCAGCACACCTCTCGACACCCGACAGCCGTCCACACCAATGTTGCACCTCCGGCGCCAAATTACGGTTGCCTTTATGGGGGGCCCATTTAGTGGATGGCAAGTCACCACCTGCCTAAATATTTTGAAATGAGGCATCACTTGGCGGGTGCCGCACCTCATTCCATAGACCAGCCTATAATCATGTAATAATTCATTATAATAGCCTAAGAAGTACCTCTTCCCCGTCTTTACAATAGTTTCCCTCTTCCTATCACCCAAAAACTGTATTTTTTATTTATTTAATGATTGTAAAAGGGCCTCTTGGTGTTGGTTTCGGCCCCATCAATGCCCTTCAAAGATCCGGGGCAACCCGTGTGTTGTAAAACAAATAAAAGTATAATAATAATAATAAATAATAAATATTTTGGGACATCTTACACACGGCCTATTGTGTTAGTCAGAAACAGTGTAGTATAAGACTATACTACACTGTTTCTGACTTCAAACTAAGCAAAACTTGTATGTATAGCTGCCAGAGACTGATACCTATATTTGTATACATGATTGAGTGAATATTTTTGAATACATAGGTACTTACAATCTTACATAGATATTAAACATCCAGACACAGAGCAAACGCCCATGTCTTTTACAAAAATGCTTGCCCTGGGCGGGAATCGAACCCACGCCTCATTTGCACAGGAGTCAGGGCCACTAACCACTGGGCCTCCGAGGCAGTCAAGCATCATCTTATCATCAGATATCATAAGTCATCTCAAGAAGCAAAAATCAAATTTGAGAACAAATTCTCTGTCAGTATTACTGTATTTTCAGCCGAGTAGGCTGCGAAAAATAATTGTGATGATGGTTTTTAGGGTTACGTACCTAGAGGGTAATTATTTTTCGCATAAACCAGCATGACTGACTTCGCCCGTGTCCTGAATTCGCGAATATTTCGCACGGATCGATGTAGCATTTTTCACATTATTGTTGATTTATCCAAAATGGCTCAGCCGATTTCGATAACATTTAATGCAAAAAGTTATGCGTGGTTACACATAAAAAAAATATATATACGCGTCGAATTGAGTACCTCCTCCGGTGGTACGTCGGTCAAAAACAGGACCCCATTACTATACTCTATAAAATTTAACTTGATCTCTGCGACAGTGACATTGACATAGAAGATTGACATTTTTAAAGTTGAGATATCAAATCTCCCACTTGACACTCTGTTCGAAAATTCGTAACACGGAGGGAGCAAGTTGTCATTTCTGCCGGCACTCCCAAAGTATACCCACGTCGTCATTCATCTACAATAACAAGACAATTAAGGATCTCCTAAATATGTTAAAAACATTAATATTTTGGAATTATTTTGCTTTCAAAAATCTAATAAAATCATTAGATTACGACTCAATCGAATTTTCCTCAAACGAAATAAAAATTCGAGATCAAAAACAGCTTCAAATAATATGTTTACATCGGCTCACCAAGAGTCTAAATTTAGCTACCATTGTTGTGTAATAGGTACGTACGTTAGTATGTTTAGTGGGTTTATTATATATACACGCCTATCCAATCATCCAACATTTAATAACGACCGAGTGTAAGTAAGTACCTACTTGATACTTTGAAGTGCAGTAAAATATTGTGTGATGTGTATCAAAAATAAACAAAGCTCCGAAAATGCTTTTAAAATTCAGCACAGATAAACAGGTACTAGATCTCAGTAACTATACGAGAACTTTGGGTTGAAAAAGTCGGCCCGACTGACCTGCTGCAAAGATACTGAAACGTCGAGGAAGTATATGACCGTTTCTGAGGTCCTGGTACTATGAAAGTGTTGTAAAATTATATTATTTGTGTTGATGCATCAAAGAAAATAATAAAGACTTTTATTTTACCTAAGCGACTTTTTTATTTTTGACCGACGAACCACCGGAGGAGCTATACAATTCGACGCGTATATTTTTTTTATGTATATCCACGCATAACTTTTTCGTAGTTGTCCGATTTCAATAATTGTTTTTTTATTGGAAAGAATATACTTTACAATTAGTCTCATTTAAATTTTATCGAAATCGGCTCAGCCATTTTTGATAAATCTTGCTTAAAAACAATAATGTGGAAAATGCTAAATCGATCGGTGCGAAATATTAGCGAATTCTGTACACGGGTGAAGTCGGTCATGCTATTTTTCGGCAAAAAATAATTATAATTGTTTCCTCAAAATCTTGTGTCTAATATAATTTGTTTTATTGAATTGAGTCGATAAAAGCAATAATTTTGATATATTAAAAAGTTCATAATGTTGTGTTAAAATTATCCATCATACTAGGGAAGAAATTAATTGATGAACCATTAAAAACTAATTTTGTTGAAATATACGGTTAATGTCATAATTTGGAAGTACAAAAACCAATCTATTGATAACTAGCATTTAACCCCGAGTTAAAAAGTAATCTTTGACACCTCCAAGCAATAAATCAACTTAATCCGTTGCTCCATTGCTACATGAAAGATAAACAAACAAACCAACAAACACTTTTGGAATTAGATTCGCTATAAAGAATTAGCTATAAAAAAATTGATGACCTACAATCATTCGTGTAAAAGATCTCATCTATGAATAAGTTTAAATCACATCACTATCTATCAAGACCCCTAAAATTCTAGATTTGTTGTTGCACAAATCGTTTAAATTGCCTACGTAGAAAATGTCAAATTAAAGATAAACAATGCTATTACTTCAAGCAGTTCATTAAAGCGTACTACGCCTCGTGACTAGCAAGTCACGCAGCCTGTACAGCTCTTCCGAAAAAATTGCGAAAGAGTTCTTATCGGCGATCCGGCTTCGCAGTGACGCACACGACACAACTCACTCAGAAGTAGCGAAAATGTCGCATTTTATATTTAGGGGACTTTATTTTTAGCGGTTGGTTTCGGTATTTGGAGAAACAAAGACATAATGAGCTATACTTATACCAGTTAGAACCGAAAGGTTACAAGAAGAAGGTAGTCAAATGCGATTGAAACCACGCATAGTCGAAGTTCGGTCTAACTAGGTATAAAATCTTCTTCCTGTGACTAATATACAAATAAATTATGACCTGCGCAACCTACCCGTGTAGAGATGCAAGCCATCTAACCGGTCTTATTGGAGATGATATAAGGGAGAACTTCCTCTCGAATCACTATCTCTCTATCTATTAAAAAAACCGCATCAAAATCCGTTGCGTAGTTTTAAAGATATAAGCATAAATAGGGACAGACAGACAGGGAAGCGACTGTATTTATACTATGTAGTGTTGATACCTCTGTTATATTAATTACCACAACACATATGTATTATATCTTCTATATATTATATCTTCTTTGACTCGGTCGAAATGTTGTAATAATAGGGTATTTTTTTATCTGTCGTATTAGTTCTGTAATATGAAAATAAACACACAATAGAGTCAAGTCAAGTCTACAACATCAGTTTCCCTGAATGAATCTAGAGACGTGTTTATAAATTTAGCTCACTAAGTTTACTATATCAAATTGTTGCTAAATTAATATTTTGTGAAACTTTTAGAACAATGGCATGCAAGCTGATCTGTTTTGTAGTGTCCGTTGTTATCATTGCATTTTATAAAGATGAAGATAAGTAGTGAGTCATTATTATTAAATGGCGTAGCTCTCAACAAGAGCGGGGTATTTTTCCGTCGTAGAAATAGCTATTTTTATTTTAAAAAAAGTTGAGACGAGTAGGTACAGAAGACTTTCATTGACATCAGTCACGAGTCTAAAAGATTCCACAGTTCAAGTTTTGCATTCTTTTTCTTCGTAAACATTCGAGTTATTTGGGATATTTTAACTGAAATAATTTCGTATTTACAAACTTTTATTTAACTTGCAATGGATGTACATGTATTTATGTAGATATGTATGTAAGTTCAGGTTGAATCTTGCCAGTTAAACTTAACCAACTTCCCGGTTTCCGATTGACTTGAAATTTTAGACGTATAAGTATATCGCGTGACAATGCAATAATATGATACCATGGAGCTGATCTGATGATGAAGTCTGAAAGTGGCCTTAGGAATTCCTGTACTAAACAAGATAGACTCGTCGTGTTTGGGCTCGTTATACTTGTCTTGGCTAGCACTCTGCTGCTTCATGATATCCAGGATCTCAAAAGCTTGTATTTTTAAAAAGTTATATTTTTATAGTAATTTATATTATTACTTTTAATTACTGTATTGTGTCGACTTTTTACTAGTACACTGCTGAATTAGGCCATATGCGATACACTGGCTCAGTGCAGGTTGGTGGATTCACGTACGCTACAGATTTTTTACTACTGGACGTAAATGAATGATATTACACGGTGATATTCCTTCACCAAATAGTCAAAAATTAGTAAATCTGTTCATAAATTCTAATGAACGAGACCGGGTTTGAACCCTCGCCTCAAGTTTATAAGGTAAGCGATTTTGCACTTGGCCAGCATGGCTTTAAACTGGACTGCCAAACTATATTTTTACATTAGCCAAAGAATCAGTAGCGCCTTCGAATCAACAATATGCAACATTGTGTAACCCTACTATAACTATGTGTTGTACTATTTCTAAATTTTCAAACTAGATTTTTTATTACTCTATTTTGCTAGATTACCTTGTTACTAAAAAAATCACTTTATCCCTTCAGAAAAAGTAACATATTTTTCTTACAATTTTATTTTCTTTGCCCTCAAATAAATTCTATTCAAAAAGAACGGCTGTGGTAAACGTGACACCAATTACTATTGAATCAGGTAGATATTGTGTCTTTTTACTTGGAAATAACTATTAGCCTGTCGCGACGTCTGTCCTCTAAGTATACGACATTCAATAGGAAGGACTCTTCTACGGAACGACGGCGTGTATAGAAGCCGAGGCACTTGTCTCACCAACGATCAGGAAACTACAAGCTATTTATTAATTATCATCTCGCTTTAAAAGCTTTTGATAAACGTAGCTGAATAAAAGAGACTCAAATAAGCACAGCCTATATTAGAAGGGAAACCTACAAAAGGCCAGAGAAGAAATCAGTAAGCCCGATAACGTATTCATGTGAATCCACCAACCACCCAACGTTAATATGGCCTAATTACCTTTACCTTTAGTTTCGTTTACTTTAAGGGTAGGCTCAGGTTTTCTTTATGATAATGCCCTCTAAAACTAGCGGAAAGCCACGAGTTTGTTTCAACGATATAAGCTGTATAAGAGAATACTTGCTGAGCGGTCATACACTAACTGAAATTTCCAATGGATGTTCTCTAAACACCTACTCTAGCTCGTTACATATTTCTTGAAACAGTAGTAGTCAGATGCAGCGCCCGTCTTTTTGTCGTCCAACGAGATTGCAGTCTGTGTGGTAAAGAATTGTACTGTACTGTATCAGCCTTTTAATAGTCCACTGCAGGACGTGGGCCTACCCACGAAGGGTGATTTACGAGTAAAGAATTGTATCTACTTATAAATATTACCACACACGCACTTTCACCAATAACATTTCAACCGCTACGTAGCATTAAAGGACCCCTACTACTAGCATGGTAAACAATAGTAGATTGTATCATATGGGAGCAAAATAATATTTTTACGGCGAGGGCGCTTTTTGAATCCAGAGCGAAGTGAGGGATTCTTTAGTAGAACCCTGAACGTAGCGAGGGATTCACGTACGTCTCCCGAGCCAAAAATATATTTTGCGCCCGAGCGGTACACTCTACTTTTCATCACCTCTATGAGAAATTCATATTTTAGTGTAATATTATTATTTAATAAAACGTAGAGTAACAATTAAATTGAAATTAAATGGTATCTAATAATAAAATAAATTAAAACTTATATTTACGTTCTTTTCATTCATTTTCTTGGCGCTGAACACTAACATTACAAATACTTTTAAATTCAAAAAGTGCGCGGCAAAGATAATTCCGGCGCACTTAGAAAGTTTCCTATAGAAAACATCACCTTTAGGCGAACCAAGTTGTCTTTTTCAAATATATGTGATGAAAAACATATTGCAAAACAGTGACTATTCAATTTGCTGTTGTATGCAGTTAGCTACAGAATTGTTCTATCGGAACGACTCACTTTACGACACTTGCTTATTGCTACGAAATCGCTTCTATTTCTAGCTCTACTTGCTTATAGTGAGGCAAGAGCTCAAAACGTTGACAATCAACTCATCCGCTACGTGTCCTTAAAGGACCCCTAACACGGTAAACAAGACCCCATGCTGAGATCGCGACCTAGCCAACATTCAATCAGTTGCCTTTTCTATACCATGGTATATTTCCACTCGATTTCCCTTTGAAATTACTTCGTGGAATTCTATTTAATTTGTTATTTGAGTCGGTTCTATAAGATCGTCTAATTAAGGACGAGACGAGAAGGCAATGATCTTCTGTAATTATTGTTATCTATTAGAATTTTTTACCTTTTTAGCATGTTGAAATAGTAGCACTACAGGATATAATTACCTACTAAGGAAACTTCTTTACAGTAGTCACTATTATTTCATTAAGATAGTGCTATTTATAAGAAGTGGTCTTCTAGCTAACTGATGTATACTCTAAATTTTTTTTTACTCGTCATTATTATCACTATTTTTATTTTATTTTTTATGTAGAATAGGGCTACATTTGGCCACCAACTCGCCCGACGGAAAGCGAAGTTGTAATCGAAGATGAAGTATGTAGACCTAGTAGATACCTATTCACTCTTGACTTGAAGATATCCAAATTTTAATTGTCAGGAAACAATGTCGGAGGCATGGCATTCCAATCCCTGGCGGTCCGCATTATGAAAGAAGAAGCGAATCGCTTATTTCGAGCAGGTGGTACGTCGACTATGTATGGATGGTATTTATGCAATTTCCGGCTTGTTCTGTTGTGAAAAGGAGATGAAAGAATCAGGTTGTGGAGTTCGAGCGTTCTTTCGCCGAAATGGAGCCCACACAGAATAGGCCCTATTACACAGGGCACAGAAGGAGCCTCTTCATACAAACCTAGACTTAAAAATGTGAAAAAAACAATTTGTACCATAGACAACTTTTGAGTGAACTTGACATTTGAAATAGGGATTTCAAAATACATGATGAAAATAATCGATTCCTAAATTAATTATATATCGGTACGTTTTTATCGTTCATTCCAGAAGTTATAAACAAAAGTCAATAACACTATTAAATAACAGCTGGCAGCCTTAAGTACCTCTAAATTCGATCTTTTCTCTTCCAGAAATAAAAAAAAACATTTGATTCGTAAACCTAAAATAAAAATACATACAGACGAACATAGAACCTCTTCCTTTTTTTAAATCGGTAAAAAATGTGAACACATCACGTGATGCTGCTCCATAATGTTATTAAATCGATCTAAAACTAGTAGTTCGACCTACATCACACCTTAAAGTTAATCGATTTGACGAGTCAATATTCGATCTCATACTGACATTATCCGACATTCCTAACTGACCATAGAGACATTTTCCACTCTGTTTACATTGTCAAATGATTTCATTTTCAATATTTTGCTTTTGCTTGTACTTCACATAAAAAGATATTTATTACTTACCGGTGGAATGTGACAATGCCTTTCGTTCATAGACGTATATATTACTGCGTAAGGACGAGGCCAACCGCGCGACTAAATGGGACCAGAACGCTGGCCCTAAAATTACAGTTTAGGGCCAACGAGACTCAGTTGACAGCGGTCCGTCGGCGAGAGTGAGCGTGTATTTTCTTGTCATAAAAATGCCTATTTGTGTAGTTAAAGGTTGCAAAAATTACGATACGAAGGTTAAAAAAAAACATGGGATATCGTTTTATCGGTAACTAACCTTATATTACTTTTGTTGTCATTAAGTTACTAAATAAACAAATTTTAAATCGATAAATATTTTTCTACGAATTCCATAATGGCGGCTATTGCGCGGCCGCTACTGAACGCGCGAAGTGAACGAAGTAACCTTGTACGGACGTAATATTTATTTGTTTCGTTGTTGTCTTAAGAACTTATTGCAAGTATTTTTTTTTTATTTTGGTATCTAGTAATATGTTTTTTATTCGATAAAAAACGACAAAAAGAGTACATAAAAAAAAGAAATTTTGTAGAAGAAATTTTTTGCTTTTTTAATCGATATCTATCGGGTTAGAAATACATGTGGACCGAGAAATCAACATTTTGGATATTTCGTGGGGAGGGCGGGGGGAAACTAAGCTTGAGCCTCAAGTAGGATAAAGGTAAGGTACGATTCAAAAGTAGTGATTAAAAGATTACCATATTTCATCGAAATCGGTTCGGTAGTTTAGTCGTGGAACTCGTGGAAACACGATAGACAGTTACTTACGTATATATATACATAATATTAGTATGGGAATAATTTTTAAAAATCTTAGATTTCCAAATGATTCAACGCGTAAAGAGATTTGGAGTCTTATTATTAGGGCACAACGAAAAGAAGAAGAAGACAAGAACATGAACCAGACACCAATGGATACGGAGGAAAGAGATGAAGTTTATTACAATAACTGTGCTCAATTATCACATACTTTGGATAATCCAACCGAAAACGTCTTTGGGCACTTGTTGGAGAATATAGAACTCATTGTTGGGTATATTGCTGGATGGGTAGCCAGAAGTTTAGCAAAAAACAAAGTGTGAAATTTGTGTAGACAGTCTAGTGAGTAACGAAAAATTATTTTTTCATAGGCTGATAGAATTGACAAATATGGGCGGACTTTATATTCCTTCTCCTGACCTATTTGAGGTATGCTTAGAAACCGAAAAAAATATAAGAAATAATAATAGACCCCAATTTATGGCAAAAAGTGACTATATGTTGCTATCTACAAAAACTCTGTCAAAGTTTGTAGGAAAAAACACTTTCACTGCTTTAAACTTGCACTCTGTTGATCAGCCAGCCACATTAAATCATAGATTGCATCTTATTCGAGCTATCATTATGAAATATATAAATGTCAGAATGCATCACGAGTCTATCACGGAAAACACGGGGAAAGGAACTGAGAGACAAAAATTTAAAAAACTCGTTTTATTCAAAGGACAGTAATTTAGTTATGTGTAAAAGAGTATGCAAACTATTTTGTAATTTATAACAGCTTTTAAAATATTAGAATTAGTTGAATACAATTTGAAATAAAGCTGATTGAGACTCATTTATGTTATACTTACGTTTTAATTGTGCCCTGTTAAATATCAATGCAACAATAGTACGGACACTACGTTGAAAAAAAAACGAGTTAGAAATGCAAATTAACCGAGAAAGCTAAATTTGGATATTACACCTGAATTGTGCGGAAAATATACAAGCAAAGCCAGGTCGACAATTTGTATTAAGTTTTTCTAGCCCACAAGTAATAACCAAAATATAGCTTTCTCGGTTCATTTGTCTTTCCAGATGTAAATAATGACTGTACTGAAATGTAGCCTAGACACTTTAGATATAAAGAAGAATTCAATGACACGTTAGCGTTACTCGTCAAAATCGAATGACATGATCAACTAACTGAGCTCTTGTTTAGTGAGCTCTCGTAGTTACGGTTCAACTTATACTGGTTTCTACGAAAACGGTATTTGTATTATTATTATAAAATGGACCCTATGAACCCAAGACTCGCCAAAATCGTACAAGCCGTTTAGGCTCTAGAACGTCTAGAACTAGGCGTTATAGAAACACACAAATATAATATATGAACTTACATATTATATCCCAAAAACATTACCCACCTTCTTGATCAGTCGGGTAAAATAGATCATCGTTATGTACCTACCCATTGACTTAATTTACTGACTATGCTATAATGCAAAAAATAAAAACATGTACGCGCTTACAAGGTTACGTAGTCCACGTAAGTAACGCGGCACTCACGTAGTTCGTATGAATTATCACAGATGTCGCAGTGTTTGCTCGTACTAAGAAGTTCTTTACAAAATGCTTAGACGGGCGCATCCTTCCTTTAGAAATCTTTGCTTTCGTTATTTCTTTTGAAACCGAGTAATTTCGGCAAGATGGAATGACGCAGTTCACCATATTTACCTCTTTGCTTCGAGATGCGACCGCAACGCCAGTCTAATGAAGACTAGTTATTGAATTGGTTGATTCCACATGGATTGGTTGATATTGGTCGGCGACATTTCATTTTGTACGATTAGGTGTCTATCTTGAAGGTCGCTGGGAGCCCATAGAAAATTGCCAAACACGCTACTTTACGCCTGTATTCCAGGCTTTTCAGTTTGGAAGCGACAAGCTTACCATCCCCGATTATCCGCACGGCACGACGTTCAATGCTTCTAAAGCTTCGAGTTGGTACTTAGCTAATCCATCAAGAAGGTGGCTGCAGTACTCCAAACACGATCGGACTTGAGCTTCGTATAAGTTAAGAAGCTGTCCCGGAGTGAAAAATATACCTTCACACCTTATTGAGGATGCCAAGCTTTTTCCCAGCTAATTTAGCTTTAGACTCCAGATTATTACCAAAGTTCAACGTGGGGGAGAGAGTAAGACACAAAAGCTGTAAGCGGTCTGACATCTCTACAGGTACATCCCGAAAAAGGGAGGGGTAGAAATTTGGGATTTCTTGGCAAAGAACAATCTGGCTTGCGTTTTGTTGGCGTTGAAATTAACAAGATTGTTATCGCCAAGAATTTTATATATTGTTAATTATTACTACCTTACGACATTTTGTCGATTCCGATTTGCAATGTTGTATGAATTACCTGTAATTTTCTCGAATCCCGGGTTGGCTCTAGAGTAAAAATTGTTTATGATGATGGCTTGAATCACCTCCTTTCGGCTTCGTACCAATTTTGGATAACCCTGTAACTGTATACAAGTAGAAAGTACATCAACAACAAAAATTGCATGAAATCGGTCCATCTGTTTAGGAGTTACAATTCCATCTACATACATACACACAGAAAAATGGACACAAAGGTATACTCCCCTTTTTTGTCCAGCTAGCTCAGGATACGAACACGCAAAGAGTTTTGTCGATGTGTGAAAAAGTGACAGATATAGTATATATATATATATATATATACTATAGTATAGTATATATACTTCACCATAACTATGTCTCGTTCTCACACGTCGAAAGAATTATTTTGTGGTTCGTATGCTAGCCCGGCAGGCATAAGAAATTTAGAAAACTTAAAAAAAGATTTCATATTCATATTTATTCATTGCTTAATATGGGTGTACATGGTTGGTACTTACAGAATAATCGTACAAATAGTCCGCCATACTCAGCCTTTTGGCATGCAATATTTTATGTGAGAATAGGGTTCTATCGCTTACTAATTTACCTACATTTTACACATTCAATACACCTTTACCTTAATAAAAACACTTTATAAAGTTTATGAAAAACAAAACAATTTTTGGTCATGCACCTGTCAAATGTGAGAAATGTCAAAAAATTATTGAATGATTGCCATTGAGGCATCGCTTAAAAAACTGGAAACTATATTTTTAAGGCATGCCATTCATGTCACTTCTTTACACTATTAATTATATTTATTGAATTGTGAGTCAAATTCAATGTACCAAATGTTCAATTTAGCAATTTTCCTACAATACCTACACCTTACTTTTTGCGGGGAGTGTTGACAAACACTACCGACAGAACTACCTACATAATCTTCAACGAAAAGTATTTTTATATGGAAATCTCACATGAAACGAATACGGGTGCGACGGGTGGAATCAGAGTAGGTAAACAGATTCTGTATACACAAAAATAATATTATGATACGCCCTCGTCTTAGTAGCTAATGCTACGTCGTAGTGAATGTACTACGAAATGACTACGAGCTACGAAATCCGTAGCAGTTTTGTATGTAATTGTTTCTCAACATTTTGTCTTGAATTTTTTATATTTTTGTTTGAGCGTTGATAACACTGCTCTGTCATTGCTAGTACAACCTGTGAGTACAACTACAAGATCATTTTTTGCAAAAATTAGCATGACCGTCTTCACCCGTGTACAGGATCATTATTATATTTATATATAGTATAAAACAAAGTCGCTTTCCGCTGTCTGTCCCCATGTATGCTTATACCTTTAAAACTACGCAACGGATTTTGATGCAGTTTGTTTTAATAGATACAGTAACTCAAGAGAAATGTTTATATGTATAATACACCTGTGCGAAGCCGGGGCGCATCGCTAGAATGCAAATATTATGCACGGATCGATGTAACATTTTTCACATTATTGTTGATTTATCAAAAATGGCTCAGCCAATTTCCAAATTATACTCTTTCCAATAAAAAAAGAATTATTGAAATCGAACTACTATGAAAAAAGTTATGCGTGGTTATACATCAAAAAATATATATACTCGTCGAATTGTATACCTCCTCCGGTGGTTCGTCGGTCAAAAAGTGTTTGATACTCGGTAGACACTAATTCGGTTTTTATTAGTAGACTGGCGTCTACCAAGTAGTCGTTACCTTGGCTCCTGATTAAAATCTTATTGTTAGGTCACCGTAACACCACGATGGTTCTCTTCTTGCACCATTCTAGACGTTTGACTTAGGTTTCTTATCCGAGCTCCTCCAAATTATACATGCTATTATCTGTTCCGACATCAATGTATCTAATTCGAACGTCGTAGATAAAGTGGGCGCGCGGCGGCGTCGTGTCCGCACGATCTTCCTGTGACGTCAACAAATTACTGGTCACCCTAACTATAAGACACTCATTAACAAACTCCCGATAATATTGCGTTTGTTTACCAATTTTTATGACATTGCGTGGGCGGAGATCTTTTATTATATTGAAGTGATGCGGCCTTGGTATTTATGTATAGAAAATTGGACGGCAGTATTGTCAAAACAAAGCAACAAGTTGTAAACAAAACGTCTTTAGTGTTCAATAGATTTTGGGGAATTAGATAGCATTGTTTGGGTATTGTTATGTCCAACTGTTTGAAACCAATTTACTTGTTTCTCTTTTAATATACAATTGTGAATTTATGGATACAATTTCCGTCCCGTACTAATGAGTCCTCGGAGTTCTTATGACAGAATTTTCATATCATTGCATTGGCTTTTTGGTGAAACAAAACATTAGCAACTTGTATAATATGTCTGGCGAAGTAATCCAATGACGTATGCTTATGCTAATAACTAATTCACTGGGCAACTGGGCTAGCGTGGTAGATATGCCCAATCGATAGCATAGGCCCGTGTCCAACAATGCCATATTGAAAGCTGGTATAGTAGATACATTACAGAGTAGTGTCATGGTTTAATGTGTATGTATGTATAATGCATATTCTGTTTGTGCTATCGTAGGATCGCTAGTAAACAATAAAAAAATCTAGCTAAAAACTCTAAGGGTTCAAATCCTGGTCCCGCTAATGAGTTCTTTGGAGTTTATTTACGGAATTTTACGCCACTTGCTTTTCGAAGGAAAACATCGTGAGACAACCAGCATACGTACCTACCTAGAAGAAATTCGATGGCGTATGTGAACTCACCACCCCGCACTGAGCCGGCGTGGTGGATATTGCCCAATCAACGTTTGTGTGGAGGCCTACATCCTGCAGTGGACTATTAAAAAGGCTGGTACCGTACAATGGCTTTCGCATCGATGCGCTATTTATCCGATACTGACGTATCAAATAGATGCGCATCGATGTCACTTCCATCTACTTCAATAAAAATAGATGATCAGTTTAAAAAAACTTAAAATGTGGCAGTACACGTGATTTGAGCTCTTGTGCCTTTCGTCATAGAATAGATAATAGTGGTTCCGTCTAGGCCTCGTGCCCGGCATCGTGCTGGATCGCTTCGCCTTCTCTGAGATGACAGGAAGACAGCTTTCTACCGCCGCCCACCTCGTCCGGTAGCTATATCGGTGTATCCACTGAAGTTACGTAAAGTGTACCTAGGATGCGTCTATCTGTCGATCGGTCCCGTTTTCTTCCACGCGGAGCCCGCGCTGTGTTAGAGATTTGCTATAGCTCTCAAACTTTACTTTGATATCAAGTGATTTTATTGTATTAGTAAAAAAATACAGCTGACTTTAGAACGAATTGCTAAATTATGAGAGTTAACCTAAGAACTCCATTGATAAGGTTACACTGGACACTAGACAGACAAATCGATAAAGATAGTAGGGACGCGCTGAATGCGAACCACTTCAAACCGATCTTATGAAAATTTATTGGTGATGTCTAAGCCCAACAGTGGATTTTCCACGGCTAACATGCACATGATAGGTAATATTTTTTTATGTATAGCTCATTTGATTACGACTTGTAAGTTTGTAACAATGTTTTACTGAAAATTATCTGACCTACCTGAAATTGTTGTTAGACGAGTAAATATATTATTAGAAGACCAACCGATGAAAAAGTATATAAACCGGCGCAAGCGCGCCGGTCGGCCATTCTTTCTCGAACCTTTGCGCGGAGCGGACCTCTTGCTAGTTTACATTCAAATAGATTACTATTGTGTTGAAGTTTTGATTGTCGGTACTTTTGATTTTGTGTGTTAAATTATAAAATTGTAATAATTAAATAAGTTTAGTTTATACCACGTGTATTTTTTTAAATAATCCTGCTTCTGATAGCTAATATCAGAAGTGGGATAGGACACCGTGCTCACATTAACGTTAGATTTCGTATTTGCGGATTTTAAAAATGTAAATTCGGTTTGTTTACATTTTGTCCGAGTGTTCCTGAAGTGCAAAGTTGCTGTTAAGTACCCACTATTGAAGTTTTTTTGTGTTGCTGTAGTGTTTCTGTGCTGGGACTAGGCCTCGTGTGTCCCAAACAAGTGACGAATGAGTCGATCTAGAACCCGTGAACGGCGTTATAGCTCTTACGCGCAACGCTCGCGTAGCAAACGCTCAGTGAGTCGTCGTTCACGCAGTTCGTCGAGAGGGTGTACCTCTCCGGTAAGAAGTTGATAGCCGTAGTCGCAGCCGTTTTCATGAACGCCGTGGTGGCCGCCATACGCGCCGTGACCGTTATCGCAGCCGCGGCCGCAGCAGGAGCCGTGACCGCAGCATGAGCCGTGACCGTATTCGGAGTCGTAGCCGCGATCATAACCGCCGTGATCGCAGCTATTAGAACGACAATCGTAGTTGCCTAAGAGCGAGACTAGGCGCGAGTTAATGGTGAAGTGAAGTTTTTGAGCAGTAGTAGATAGCTCGCGGAGTGCGTCGAGTTCTCGAAACCCGCAGGCCGCGGCGCCTGACCGGTGAGCATGCCGCCCTCAGCAGGGTTTGCACCTGTTTGGTGGGCATTGCCACCTATCGCTTTTTCTACGCCGACTACTCGATGGGAGTCACCGCCGTCGGCAAGCCTCGTCGTGCTCAGCAGCATTCAGTACCAAGGGAGGCTGGTAAACTGTAGCAGACCACGTCACGGTAACAGACTGCATTGCTGATGCAGTACGCTTTTTCAGAATGTTGGTGAGAGCTATCCATTACTTTTACATTTTGCGTTTGTGCCCATGTTTATCTTAGGCAAAATAGACAGTGCTAAGTACTAGATGACCGACTTTATACGAATCGGTTTTATTCAGACTCGTGCGTAAACTAATGACGGAAGAGTGATCGTACGTGGGGTTTTTTTTTTATTACGAACAAATAACTCATTTTGTCCGCAATAGCAAGACATCACGATCATTTTGTTCGGGGTCAGGAACACAGCAAAAACAAAACTACCCTACTTGTAACATTTTTGGTTGTGTAGGTTACGTCTTGTGAAAAATAAGAATAGAAGCCAAATTTGTGCTCATAAATAATTTCTATGAAGTTAACTTATAAGACAGGCATTGTTTTTCGTGATGAATTTGTCTGATTTTCTGCGAAAGCCAACTGACATACGTGACACGCATTTAAATCCTAAACATGATTATAACCGGGATCTCAAAGTAAACATTGTTTTGGCGAACAAAGATAATGCGTAACATAGATAACCTTGAATTTCATTGCAAAATGATCAGCGTTGCAATGCCTCTAAGTGGTTTTTGAATTTCGTAACATGTGCAATATGAAAACTTGTCAATTCTCTTTGTAAAAAAAAGAGCTGGTACCGACATATTGTGTTTAGATTAAAAAAAAATGACTGAGATTTAGATACGGGGTTGGTCCCATCAGATTTCCTTTGGGGACCTATAAATTCTGCTTTGTCTGATTTCGGAATGATTATTTTCTAATGAAAGAAACTGAGCAGTTTGGGTAAAATAAAAGTCTAGGTCAGGTGAGACCGAGCTCTGGTAAGATCGAAATTCTAAATATGTAATTTTCGACAACGACAATTAATAGGCGAGTATCAAATCCGGCAGTTTGTGCGTTCTATGGGGTATCATTTGAAAGTATGTAGTCAGAATTGTTTTCCTCAAAAGCCGCATCTGCTTAGCTGCCGTGACAAAGGAGTGAGAGAGAGAGAGTAAGCTCAACTCTAATTAAATGTTTTTTTCTCTTGTGTGTTGTAGTTTTAGCGCTGTAGGCTTGTGCCGCTGGCATGGCTACCGCTGGCGCGATGCCGTGCGAGCACCGCACGCAGATGCCACTGGCGCGGTTGTCGCTGCAGGCGCTAAAGGCGAATACCCCTGGTGTGGCTACTGCTGGCGCGGTTGCCGTGCGGGCGCCGCACGCGGACGCCCCTGGCGCGGTTGTCGCTGCAGGCGCTGCAAGCGGATGCCGCTGTTGTGGCCACTACTGCGCGGTTGCCGTGCGGGCGCCACACGCTGCTGTCTGTGGGATATGAGTATTGTCTCACGACTTGCCTTTTACTCGGTGTGGAATACTACTTCACGTAGTGCCTCTGTCCTGGTGGGTTTACGCCAAGGTAGACAGTATCTCCTAGTCACCTCGAATACTGCTTCACATTGAGTCTCTGTCCCTGGGAGCGAGTAAAACATCAAGTCGCGCTGCTTATCTACTTGCTCGGGATATGCTTCACACCGTGCCTCTGTCTCACTAGATTTGTACCTTGGTGTTGGAAGCTCTTCGATCTGCGAAGAGTCATCGGGGGTGTACAAGCGCCTTCGCCTCCGATGTAACAGCTTTCCTTGTTACGGAGAGTCGTTGGGGGAGCACATACTCCTTCTCCCCCGACGTGAAAGCTTTTCGCGTTGCGAAGAGTCATCGGGGGGCTACATACTCCTTCGTCCCCCGATGTGAAAGCTTTCCGTGTTACGGAGAGTCGTTGGGGGAGCACATACTCCTTCTCCCCCGACGTGAAAGCTTTTCGCTTTGCGAAGAGTCATTGGGGGACTACAAACTCCTTCGTCCCCCGATGTGAAAGCTTTCTGTGCTACAGAGAGTCACCGGGGGATTACATGCGCCTTGCCCCCGGTGTAGTTTTAGTTTCCTCGGTAGGGGCCCATACCGAGGAATTGCTGAGTGGCTGGGCAGGGTTTTGTTAACCCTACCTACGCCGTGTAAGAACTCAGTACTTTATTATGCATGCTTTTGAACTTTTGATTTGTGAGCAGCGTGATGATCACAAGTTAAATGATTCAGTTTTTCTTTTGATTTTCTTTTTTTGCTTGTTTGACTTAACAATCACTAACAAACTAATTTTGATAACTTATGATTGTGAGACAAGAATAACTTGATCCTTAATTCCTTCAGAAATCAATCGTGATGAGTGCTTGGATCCAGACCCAGAAGAAAATTACTTCGACGAGGCTGGGCCATCTTCTGCAAGCGACAGGACAGCCGAGCCTCTGCCGCGATTAGTTCCTGCTTCCTTAGAAGACCAGGAACCCGTCGAAGCCGCTGTTGAAACGGCAGCCCCACCACTACAATCACAACCCCGGTTGATTCCTACATCTTCGACGACGATTAGCCTGTCGGGACGCCAGGGTGTCAGGAGAAGCCGTATTAGAAGACCAACCGATGAAAAAGTATATAAGCCGGCGCAAGCGCGCCGGTCGGCCATTCTTTCTCGAACCTTTGCGCGGAGCGGACCTCTTGCTAGTTTACATTCAAATAGATTATTATTGTGTTGAAGTTTTGATTATCAGTACTTTTGATTTTGTGTGTTTTTAAATTATAAAATTGTAATAATTAAATAAGTTTAGTTTATACCACGTGTATTTTTTTAAATAAACCTGCTTCTGATAGCTAATAATATCATATGTAAATAAATTTATAATAGCGGGTAAAAACGAATAATAAACCAATGCCCTAAAACAGCTAAATTGCTCCATTATAAAATTAATGATTGAATTAATACCCACTAACTTAAATTAATAACTTTTAGCAAAATATGTATTGTCTCCATCAGAGAGAAAAAAATAATTCACGTGTTTTAGACTCAGGGAGTAAAAATTGGGAACTCAATTAAAAACTTTTGCTTCCACGAATCTTAAGATAACGCGTAATTTCGTGTAATCGTCAGGGTCACTAAACTGTATTAAGATCTACGCAAAATCGTTTCTAATATGTACATAAGAAGTTCCTTACGAAGAATAGGTTACCACTCTCTTGAACTACGTAAACTTACATCGATAAGTTCATCCAAACACATTAAAGGTTATCTAAACAGATTTTGGTTACGTAAACAGGATATTCGTTTAATTTACTGAAGCAGTGATGTAAAATACGATCACAAGATTTTCAGGTAACGTGTAAAGAGATCAGAGAAAGTATTTTCGAGCCAACAGTATAATCCTGATAATAACCTAAGCTAATATCAAAGTAACATTCGATAATGATTTTTCGCGATACAAGTAAAATTCTGGAAAACCGTAGAAATAAACCATGAATAAGATTGGTGAAATCGATAGATTAAAAATGAAACAGCTAGAAAGGTTGTCGCAACTTAATTTGTGGTGACTTTAAAATTCAAATATACTTACTCACTTTTAGCAAGCATCAAACATAGAGCGAGGCGAGAACTGCATAAGTGCATACCTTCAAAATAAGATAATCCTATATACTCATAGTTAAATTAAAAAATATATTCAACTCCGTGCCTTGAAAATCATGTGGTCTCTTGTACATAAATAATTGGCTACTAATATAATTATATTTAGTAATATTCTACCACTACACAAAAATATATCGGTTTAGATGACTACGCCCACACAAACAACAATACACGGTGTTGAGGAATAGAAAAATCTAAATTTAGGCGAGTATTTAGGCCGGGTAAAACGTCTGCTTGTTCTCATTTATTTATTTTCAGCTTTTCCCCATTGGATAAAAAAATATACAGAAGGTATATTACTGACGGTTATAGACTTTTTCCTTAATAATTTAGAGTGTTTCTCAAGACTACAGACATATTAGAGGATGTCATGGTAATCATCGTTGTGACCAACTTCTAGTATGGGACCAACCCCGAATTTTGTGAAAACAAAATGAGCCCGTATTTAACTATTTCTGAAGCATGGCTTCTTACAAACTTTTCTTCCTTTTAACTTTAGTTGTGTTTTCTTAGATTGTAACAAACTTTATTTTTTTAACTTATAATTTATTAGTTCAAATGCGTTACACTGCTACGTGGCCAGATATCCCGTTTTGGACAGTAAGGCTAAAGTCTCACGGAGCGGTTTTTGGCCACGCCCGCCGCGGTTGCGGGCCCGCAGCTTCCGTAAAATGCAGATATTATGTAGATATACAATATATGTCAAAAATTAAAGCAGATCTCACGGCGCGTTTAATACGTGTGCGCTCGCGCGGGCCGCGGTCAACCGAGCCTCAGACACGGTAATGATATCTAAATCTAACAGTGTCGTGACTCGGCCCTCACTTGAAATATATACCTACACTACCACGTGGCCACGCAGGCCGTATCACACGCTGGGGCTGCTCGCCTTCAGTATTTTAATTTCATCTACTTACACTTTACCTACTTGAGTTTCTTTCTAGTTTCTATCTATTATTATGTAAAATTATTATATTTATTACATATAAGAAATGTGATGTAAATTAAAAAGAAGCGTACAATATAAATACAAGTTGAATTTTTTGATGTTTTAGGGTTCCGTAGTAAAACGAGGAATCCTAAAAACGTAAATCACCCGCTTACTAGTTACAAATTGTGATGATTATCCTTCTTCGTTTCTATATAGTTTTTGCTAATTAAAGCCTAAATACGAGGTATTTATCTTTATTACAATTTAATTAGCAAAATGGAAAAATATTTACGCCCTGATCGTTTTGACGAAGATCCATCTTCGAATGAAGATTTGTCCCCTCAGTGGACGCACTGGAAAAAAAACTTTTGAAAATTTTCTGACAGCTGTCTCCGGTGAAAAATCTTCAGTAAAAGTTGATAAATTCCAACTTTTGGCCAATCACATATCGCCTAAAATATTTGTGTACCTACAAGATTGTACCGATTACGACATCGCAATACAAAAACTCGACTCACTGTTTCTCAAACCACCAAATGAAATCTACTCCAGGTACAAACTATCAAAACGATCGCAGCAAACAGGTGAGACTGTGGACCAATATTTACAAGCATTACGGCTGCTCTCCAAAGGATGCAACTTCAAAAATATAACTGCCGAACAGAATGAAAATGAATTTATAAGAGATTCATTCATAGCTGGACTTTCTTCGTCCTCTGTACGACAAAGGCTACTAGAAAACAGCACACTCACGTTAGATGAAGCACACAAACAAGCACGCGCATTAGAGTTGGCGCGTATACATAACGATAGTTACCAGCAAGCCTCTACCAGTTCTTTTGTCAATGCAGCCATTACCAACAGTAAAAGAGAAAGTATACAGGAAACTTGTTACTTCTGTGGTAATAAGAGACATGCACGACAAAACTGTCCCGCTGCTGGTACCACCTGTTTGAAGTGCAATAAAAGAGGACACTTTGCAAAGGTTTGCAGAAGTGCTGATCTACACCAGAGTGCAAGCACCGGTTATAATGAACCACTTGCTGCAAAGGAAGATAAAAAGCTACTGTCACACGTTGTTGCTGGGACGGCTAATCTTGAAAAAGCCAAATTAGAAATCACTATTGACAAATGCTACAAAGCCAATGCCTTAATCGACACAGGAAGCACTACAAGTTTCATAGATAAACGTCTTATTCATAAATATGGAATAAAAGCGAATTCATGTGATCAAAATATAACAATGGCGGCTTCAGATCTACAAAGAAAGGTTAACTCACGATGTTCAGTAAATATCGACATGCAAGGTCACAGTTTTCAAGCAGATTTGTTAATAATGGAAAATCTATGCGCTGACGTAATAATCGGCCATGATATTCTGGAAAAACACAAGACATTAGAGGTAAATTTTGGTGGACTCCGAGCGCCTTTGAAGTTGTGTACATTGACGCACGCCAACATTGAGCCAGTAAGCTTATTCCCGAATCTCTTGCCAAACTGTAAGCCAATAGCTGCTAAATCACGAAGATTTTCAGATAGCGACAAACAATTCATTAAAGACGAGATAAAGAAACTCTTAGACGACGGGATAATAGAACCTAGCTTGTCGCCATGGAGGGCGCAAGTATTAGTAACGAGAAACGAGAGCCATAAGAAAAGAATGTGTATAGATTACTCACAGACCATCAACAGATATACACAACTTGATGCGTATCCGCTGCCATGTATAGAAGATGTGGTGTCTAATATCGCTAAGCACAGGGTTTTCAGCAAAATAGACTTAAAGAGCGCTTACCATCAATTTCCAATTATCGATCAAGAAAAGCCTTACACTGCATTCGAAGCCGAAGGTAACTTATATCAATTTCGTAGAATACCATTTGGGGTGACTAATGGAGTAGCAGTTTTTCAACGATCAATCAATGGAATCATAAAGAAAGAGAACCTGCGTGGTGTCTACGCCTATTTAGATGATATTACTATCTGTGGCAACAATCAGACAGATCATGATACAAAACTACAGCGTTTTCTCGACGTGGCCAAGCGGTATAATCTTACCCTAAACCTAGATAAGAGTGAATTCTCGCTAAAGAACATAAACATCTTAGGCTACAACATTTGTGATGGAGTAATAAAACCTGACCCAGATCGCCTTCGTCCCCTATCGGAGCTACCATTGCCTTCAGACAAAGCATCGCTGCGTAGAGCATTGGGATTTTTCGCTCATTATTCCAAATGGGTGCCAAAATTCTCGGAGAAAATTCAACCTCTTTTATCGCAAACTTTTCCACTGGCATCTAACGCAGTAAGCGCTTTTGAAGCCTTGAAACAAGAGATATCGTCCTCGGCAGTAAACGCAATTGATGACAAAATACCGTTCGTGGTAGAGACGGACGCGTCTGATAATGCCATTGCGGGAACTTTATCGCAAAATGGCCGTCCTGTTGCATTCTTTTCTAGAACCCTTCACAACAGTGAGCGAAACCACCCTGCTATAGAAAAGGAAGCTGCAGCCATTGTTGAATGCCTCCGGAAATGGAGACAATTCCTAATCGGAAGAGCTTTCAAGCTAATAACAGACCAAAAATCGGTTGCCTTTATGTTTAATCAGAGACATACTTCAAGGATAAAAAATGACAAGATTCAACGTTGGCGGTTAGAGCTCTCTGCATATAATTTTGATATTGTGTACCGCCCTGGAAGAGAAAATGTAGCAGCCGATGCATTATCAAGGGCTGTAACGCCACTCGTAGCCTCTACAACTGGATCGTCGCATGAAAACGCATTGAAAGAGTTACACAACACTTTATGTCACCCCGGTATAACAAGGATGCTACATTGGGTTCGAAGCAAAAATTTGCCTTTCTCCATTGACGAAATTAAACGAATAACTTCGAATTGTTCTATATGTGCTGAAGTAAAACCTCGCTTTCATCAAAATGTCGGAAAACTCATCAAAGCGACGGCTCCTTTTGAACGAATCTCTATAGATTTTAAAGGACCGCTTCCTTCAGACGGAACTCGGAGAAACCGATACATTTTGACTATCGTGGATGAATACTCCCGTTTTCCTTTCGCATACCCATGCCCAGACTTGAGTACCAATACGGTAATTGAAAAATTAGTGGACTTGTTCTCTGTATTCGGTATGCCGACCTACGTTCATTCTGATAGAGGCACATCTTTTCTGTCGAAAGAAATGAAGGAGTTTCTACACAACAAGGGCATTGCCACAAGCTACACAACGCCATATAATCCACAAGGGAATGGACAAACAGAAAGATACAATGGCATAATTTGGCGAACAATTCAATTGGCTATGAAAAGCCGTAACCTACCTATAACACGATGGGAAACAGTTTTGACTGAGGCTCTGCACTCTGTGCGATCGCTGTTATGTACAGCCACTAACGCCACTCCTCACGAACGTATGTTCTCCCACCCGAGAAGGTCCTCAAATGGTCAATCGATGCCCACCTGGCTTATTGCTCCAGGTAAAGCTTTAATGCGAAAGCATGTCAGAAGTAATAAATATGATTCGATGGTCGAGGAAGTAGAAACCCTTGAAACAAACCCGCAGCACTCACGAGTCCGACTGAGCACTGGGAGAGAAGTGGTGGTTTCAAATAGACATCTGGCTCCAGCTGGGGAGACAAACGATACTATCGAGTCAAACGATGAGGAGGACTTTGTAGATGCGTCTGATAATCAAACTGTAATAGAAGACGACACAGAGCCGGAGTTGCGTCGCTCACACAGAGTGCGCCACCCACCAGCACATCTCGCAGAGTATGTCACGGAATAAATATTAGCTGGGGAGAATGTGATGATTATCCTTCTTCGTTTCTATATAGTTTTTGCTAATTAAAGCCTAAATACGAGGTATTTATCTTTATTACACAAATTGACTCGTTCATTCGTTACTAAGGCGCGCCGCGACTGACTAGCATACCAAGAGCAACCCGCACTCCGAGGGGCGTAAAAATCCGGTGTGATTCGCTTTCCGGCCATTTGTATGAAGACGGAATACTGTCAGATATCATTATCGTGCCTCGGCGATCTTCAACCGCACGCTCTGATGACAGCCGCATAACCGCACAAATAACCGGTCTCGTAAGTATAGAAATAAAACCACGGTTTCGACACCGCGGCGGGCACGGAAAAACTGCTCCGTGAGTTCTTAGCCTTACGGCTTTAGTCATAAATAAACTGATGTCCAGTTTTAAGTAAAAAAGTGTATTTTCATCACATCTATTCGAAAAGGACTACTTGGTTCGCCTTTAAGTGCGCCCAAAGGAGGTGTTTTCTATAAGGAACTTTATAAGTGCGCCGGAATGATCTTTGCCGCGCACTTTTGAATTTGGAATTATTTGTAATGTTAGTGTTCAGCGCCAAGAAAATGAATGAAAATAATGTAAATATAAGTTTTCATTTGTTTTATTATTAGATACCATTAAATTTCAATTTAGTTGTTACTCTACGTTTTATTAAATAACTAGATGACAACCCGGCTTCGCTCGGGTGAAATGTGACTCATAATACACACACTGATAATAATTTTGCTGTTACTCGATCACCATCTTAACGAAGAGCCCTTCGCTGCATCCATTTTCTACAATTATGAGAATGTTAACAAATGCAAAGAGATTCAGCTGTTAACTAAATGAAGGCTCCATCAAACACAGGCGGTACGAGCGGTAGAGCGGTACGAGCGGTAAAGGGCGGTACGGCAGTACCGCGACCGGACCTGTGTGAGCCCTTCTTATACTCGTATAACCAGTACAATACAGATGCCCGCCCGTCTGCTATACCGCTCGTACCGCCTGTGTGTAAAGGAGCCTTGATGTAGGTATCATCAAGCAAAACAATGATGAAACATCAATGAAAGACATTCATTTAAAGAAATAGGTACTCACGATTTTTTACGTTTGTGTAATACAATATCCCAAAGTAAAAAATATCAAAAATAAATGATTAAGTAGGTCCCTACTGAAAATGTACATTCTTATATTACGTAAAGAAAGTCAACTTCAACTGTAAAGATTTTAACCAGTATTATTTTTTATATGGTTATCTATCTAGATAGATCAGCCGTAGGACATCCACTGCTGGACATAGGTCTCTGCCATGGATTTCCAATAAGGCCGGTTGGAAGCTGCCTGCATCCATCGTGTTCCTGTGATTTTTATTATATCGTTAATCCACCTAGTCGGTGGACTGCGCTTGCTGGTCCGTGGTCCATTCGACAACTTTACGGCCCCATCGGCCATCCGTTCTTCGAACAATGTGCCATGCCCACTGCCACTTTAATTTGCTAATCCGCTGGGCTATGCCGGTAACTTTGGTTCATCTAGGGATCTCCTCATTTATGATTCGATCCCGCAGAGAGACACCGAGCATAGCCCTCTCCATAGCACGTTGGAACCTATGGTTATACCATCGACTTGGCATTTTTTCTTACATTCCATATTGATGGGTTATACCCTTCTATAATCTAATGTATATAGATAAAATATTATCAAAAATTATTATAACTTAATACTTGACACTGGCAAATTCACAACAATGCGACGCCAAAACATAAAAGAAGAAGAAGAATGACTGCTCAAGATATGTCATGTGCCTGACAATATGGAGACTGCGATTTGTTTGTCAGAACCGTTATAATTTATTAAAATACTCGATAATCCGAATTTTCTGGATATATGTTGTCGACTCGAAATCGTTATTTTTTTATGTTTTATCATTTAGGAAAGGTTTCAATCGAGTCTACCGTACCCCTTGACGAAATTATTAATATAGATAATATTACAGTAAAATATGAGGCGCCTTTTATTTTCTCATAGAGGCGATGAAATGTAGAGTGTACCACTCGGGCGCAAAATATATTTTTGGCTCGGGCGACATACTTTGAATCCCTCACTTCGCTCTGGATTCAAAAAAGCGCCCTCGCCGTAAAAATATTATTTTGCACCCATATGATACAATCTACTATTAATTTATCTGCAGTAAAGTTTTCGCTGTTTTATTTCCCTTTACACTTTGAGAACCACTATTTGCTTACCACGTTTTCTAGATACAAAAACATAATATAAGTAGGTAATGCCAAGTCACGTGGACTTTCACATTTTTTACTACTCTCAAGATCTTGAAGTATTGGACTAAATATTAATTTTTATTTTAGTACTTCAGTCAAGTTAAGTACTTTTCAGATACGTATGTTCAACTGACTTCCAAAATGGAGGAGTTTCTCAATTCGTCTGTACGTTTTATTTATTCTGATATTGCCGGATTTCTACATCTACACATAATAAACTGATTTACACTGACTTAACTGACTTGTCTTGATTCTTTTTCAATCTGTAGCGAAAATTTGCGAAATGGGATTTTAAAAATTTAGTTTAGTTTACTTGTAAAATTAAGTATAGAAATAAACAATAGAGATGTCTTTTTTCTTAGCAATGTTTTTCTCAATAATAATGTGCCTGTGGTTTTCTTAATTTCGTGTTTTAGTTCCTGAGTATTATTTATTCGTAGTCAGTAGCGCACAAAACGTAGCTGCTACGTTTAGAAACGCTACGGCGTAGCCAGTGGTGGTCCAAAATCTCTAATCTAAAGCAAGTAAGCAAGAGTTTGTCTACCGGCTTAGGATGCGCACTATGTAATATTTTTTAGACCTGTCAGAACGAGACTGAGAGGTAGTAATGTAAATCAATGATTTGTAAGTAGGTACCTATATTATTGACATAAGTGACCACTCTCACTCGAATATGCAGTGCCCGACAGGGTCCATACTGTACTTTGTGTTATGTACATCTTGTACTGTGCGGAAGCATGAATAAATGAAATGAAATGACAGACAGCGTTATGGCAAAACATATTATTATATCAGTCACTTTTTCACATGTCAAAAAGAGTACTTTTCGTGGTTTTTCGTCGTCGCATGCTGGACTAGCTGGTCAGTTTCTGGTTGTTGTTAAACAATAGCGCAAAAAATGTACCCACACCACGTCTATACTGCACAGGGTTATTGTTAATTAATTAGCAGCCTTTTAAGGGCATATTCTATACATAAAAAAAAAAACAACTTTTGTTCTGCAACTTTTCCCAAATCTCAAAAAAAATCCAAATTATTTTTAAAAAGTGGAATCAGCATATTATTACGTACAAATAATTGTTTTTTACATACTTAACTATTATTCTCTGTTCACAGTTTTATCCTCTGAGTTCCAAGTCTGAGGTTTATAGTTAATTTGTTTATACCGGTCCAATAATTTTTTTATTTATTTTGTATGTAAAAAAAGTAAGTCGTAGAACAAAAGATGTTTGCCTCGATGTAAACATTTATAGTGTTCATATAATATATTCATAGTTATTCTCAAATGCACACGCGTGTAAGTTCACAAGTGAATGAACTTCCCTTCTTTTGGAATTGGTGAATACTTACGTAGATTAATTTGGCCTATTACTCATGTTCTGATAAGTTTTGAAGCGAAACAACAATGGGTAAAAATACGCGGAAATTGGCGGAAGTTCAGTCAACCTGGAATGCGTCGGGAAATTTAAAGCTATATTAATAAAATTTGTTTGTGTAAATTAAATAACGGGCCTTTTAAGACTTCGGTTGATTAATTATGTAGTGAAACTTAATACTTCGATTTTTGGATGAACTTAGTAGGTATCTTAGATTAATTATAGGTCTCGCTGCGATTGAGGAGACCAATCATGAATCTAAGGTAGG
The DNA here is from genome assembly GCA_949316475.1 of Hypomecis punctinalis. Classification (NCBI taxonomy): domain Eukaryota; kingdom Metazoa; phylum Arthropoda; class Insecta; order Lepidoptera; family Geometridae; genus Hypomecis; species Hypomecis punctinalis. The sequence continues at coordinate 12,323,732 of OX438810.1, forward strand.
TATATTCTTAAAGTGCATTCAAGTAGAAATGTAGATAGAGAAAGTACTTACAATTATGGAGAGTAGATACGTATTTACACAAAACGTTAAAAGCGGACGCTATAACAATGTGATATAAAATTCTAATTTCTATATCAATATATGGTACGTCTATACATGGTTATTTCTAATCAATTAGCATCCTTTTAGGCGCTTATTCTGTACATCAAAACTAACAACCTTTGTTCTGTGACTTATGTCATTAGTCAAAAAAAAATTGAGTTCCATGGCATTCCATAGAAAAATATCGTTCACCCGCGACCAAATGTATGGAACAGCTGTTTTTTTTTTAGTTTTGACAAAAGTCGCAGAACAATTGTTGTTAGTTTTGATGTACAGAATAAGTACCTAAAAGGATGCCAATTGATTAGAAATAAACCTGTATATGGTGCGTCTATGTATATGTTACGTCTGTGAATAGATCCTAGGCTATTTTTGTACCCTTAGGTGCCAAGGGTACCAGAATAATATTATAATAATATTTTTGGGACATCTTACACACGGCCTCTGACCCCAAACTAAGCTAAGCTTGTGATATGGCTGCCAGAGACTGATATACTACATATACTTATTTTTAAATACATACTTATATAGATAGTAACTAAATAACACCCAGACACAGAGCAAACACTTATGTTCATCACATAAATATTTGCCCTGGGTGGGGATCGTACCCACGCCTCATTGATCCAGAAGTTAGGGTCGCTAACCACTGAGCCACCGAGACAGTCAATAATAGAAATAATATTTACGACTTCCAAAAAGCAGGAGGTACTATGTTCGTCTGTATGTATATGTGACTGCCTCGTTGGCTCAGTGGTTAGTGACCCTAACTTCTGGGTCAAAGAGGCGTGGGTTCGATCCCCACCAGGGCAAATATTTGTGTGATGAACATAAGTGTTTGCTCTGTGTCTGGGTGTTACTTAGTTACTATCTATATAAGTATGTATTTAAAAATAAGTATATGTAGTATATCAGTCTCTGGCAGCCATATCACAAGCTTTTAAGATGTCCCAAAATATTTATTATTATTATTTATTTATTTATTTTTTTGTATGTTCACCGATATTTTCGCCAATCGTGAACTGATTTAAGAATTTTTTTTATTTCAAAAGAATATACTACTTCCGACATAGTTTTGTTAAATTTTATCGAAGTCGGATGAGCCGTTTTAGACAAATCAACAATAATGTACATTGATGTCACATCGATTCGTGCAAACTATTTGAAATCTGTACACGGAAGAAGTCGGTGTTGCGATTTATTGCGAAAAATAATTATTATAGGGTCATCATCATCATCCTGCCCTTATCCCAATAGGTGGGGCCGGCACAGCACGTTTCTTTTCGCCGCTTCTCTCTATCACACGTCATCTCATCATCAACTCGTTTCTCTCGCATATCATCTTTCACACAATTCATCCACACTTTTTTTTGGTCGTCCCGTCCCATTTCTGCCGCTTACCATCATGTTTAGGGTTCTTTTCGTGACATGACTCTCTTCCCGTCTCTTGATATGCCCATACCAAGATAGCCTGTCACTCTTTAATTTCTCAGTCACTGGCGCTACTTTCAGACTTCATCTAACATAATCATTTCTAATCTTATCCATTCTTGTCACTCCGCACATCCATCTCAGCATTCGCATCTTTGCTGCATTCATTTTGCTTTCATTCTCCCCTTTGGTGGCCCAACACTCTGATCCATACAATACGACAGGTCTTATGATGCTCTTATAAATTTTCCCTTTTAGCTTAAGGGGCACCCGCGGATTGCAATTTGTTCCAGTAACCTGTCGCCATTTCATACGACCTGCGTTTATCCTGCTAGTAACGTCCCGGTCGATGTTGCCGTCGTTCTGAATGATAGAGCCGATGTACCTGAAGTCGGAGCAGAATGGAACGGATACATCATCTAGAGGGATTGGAGTAAAATTGGACAGACCCCGAAATGCAGAACAGATGCTCTGTCTTGGTCCTACTGATTTTCAAACCCTCTTTTTCCAATTTATCCTGCCATTTTTCTAGTCTTCTCTGTAGCTCAGACTATTTCTCTCCAGCAAGCACAATGTCGTCGGCGAAAAGCATACACCAGGGTGCCTCCTCCTGTATGTCTGATGTTAATGCATCCATTATCAGGATGAACAGATACGGGCTTAGAGCCGATCCCTGATGTAAGCCTACAGCCACGGTTGTCGGTTTCGCTAGCCGCAGACCGAACGTATGTAGTAGCTCTACTGAACATAGCTTGGATAACCCGCAGGTATTTTCCTATCACTCTCTTCTCTTTCAGAGCTCACCACAGGACATTGCGGGAGATTCTATCATAAGCCTTTTCCAGATCAACGAATACCATATGCAAGTTCTTATGTGCACGCCTGTATTTTACACAAAGTTGTCCTGCCATCTCATCCCAACATTCTTTTACAGTTTTATCGGTTAGATCTTTCATGTTAATCATTTTATTTAAAATCAGTTTTCTAAATGTTTCTGCACATTCTGGGTCCTGAATTAAGTGCCATTTAATTTATGGTTCGGATTTATTTACGTTTTTATTGGTATTTACATATGTTTTAATTTCTTATACTAATAAGCGGTGCTGAGGAATTAGTTCTTCTCCTGGCAATACCTTGCAATCCTTAACTGAATTTATTTTGTTCCATTTTACTAGAATATAATCTATTAGCGTTTTATGCGTCCCACTTTTATAAATTATCAGATGTTCACCAGTTTTCTTAAAATAAGTATTAGCTATAGCCAGATCAAACGCAGAGGCCGCTTGGAGTAATGATTCTCCGTCGCCATTCCGGTTCCTATAGCCCCCATCCACTATAAACTCTTTCATACCCGTTCTTCCCACATGACCATTAAAATCTCCCCCTACATAAATCAGTAGTTATATATTCAAGAGCGAATAGTTATCTTCGACATAGGTCTACATACTCCATCTTCGGCTACAACTTCGCTTTCTATCAGGCGAGTTGGTGGCCAAATGTAGCCCTATTCTACATAAAAGAAGTAAAAAATGTTTGCAACGTCAGCTATTTTTTTTAAATATGTATAACCATGGATTTATCATATAAACAGGATTGAGTACTGGCAAAGAAAAACGTGCCGACAAGGATACAACATCAGATGATTGTGTCTCTTTTCCAAGTAGGATGACCAAAACATCTCGATCATCTTGGGATATAATTTTTCTTTGGAATGTTACTGCACGCAGGAATCGCAGTTATCTTACCTCTAACTCGTCGTCCTTCGTCATCGTCGTCGCTTTAGCAATAGGACGCCTACTGCTGGGCATAGGCCTTCCTTGAAGATCTCTATAAAACCAATCCCCATAAAAACAATGGTCTAGAATTAATATATACGGAGATAATTCAGTTTCAAGTTTGACAGCTGTTATCATTAATGTAGATCTTGTAGAATTCTTTCACCTTTGTTAAGACAGCAATGGTCTAGAATTGATAATGACGGAGATAAACCACTTTTAAGTTTGACAGCTGTCATCGGAAATGTAGATCTCGATGAGTTCCTTCACTTTTATGACGACAGTAATGGTCTGGAATCCATATTTACCGTGTTAAACAACGTTTAAGTTTCATAGATGTAATCTTGACACATATCACGCAACCCGTGTCAGTACTTAACCACGAAAAACTTTTTCACAAAAACTTTGTCACAAATAGACTTTATCACAAAAAGACCTTATCACGAAAAATCTTAATCACGAAAACTTGTCCACGAATAGACTTCCGTAGTTAACAGAATTTTAAGGCTTCAGTAGTAAACAAGGCATCCATTTTGAAATAAAAAATGGCGGACTCACTTTTTTGACAAACTCGTCATTGGGAGTAGTTTTCGAGGTTTTTGGGAGTGCATATTTCAAAATTGGCATCTATTTTGGAATTAAATATGGCGGACGTCACTTTTTTGAAAAGGCCGTCATGGGTGTCGTGTTTAATTTTTTTTGATTGTAGATTTCAAAAATGGCATCTATCTTGGAATTAAAGATGGCAGACGTCAGTTTTCCAAAAAGTCGTCATGGGTGTCGTTTTCTAGGTTTTTGGGGGTGTAGATTTCAAAAGTGGCATCCATTTTGAAGTAATGTTCGCCATCTTCAATTCCAAAATGAATGCCAATTTTGAAATATAAACCCCCGAATTCTGAAAAAATAACAACTATTTTTGATTTTTGGGGGTGTAGATTTCAAAAATGGCATCTATTTTGTAATTAAAGATAGCAGATGTTGCTTTTTTGAAAAAGTCGTAATAAGTGTTATTTTTTGAGAATTCGCCATCTTTAATTTCAAAATGGATACCATTTTTGAAATCTACACCCCCAAAAACCTCAAAACCGACACCCATCGCGACTTTTAGCAAAAAGTGACAACCGCCATCTTTAATTTCAAAATGAATGCCATTTTTGAAATCTACACCCCAAAAAACCTTAAAAACTACACCCATGACGACTTTTTCAAAAAAGTTATGCTCGACATCTTTAATTCCAATATGGATGCCAATTTTGAAATCTACACCCCCAAAAACCTCGAAAACCACACCCATGATTTTTTCAAATAAGTGACGTCTGCCGTTTTTAATTCCAAAATGGATGCCAATTTTGAAATCTACACCCCCAAAAACCTCAAAAACTACACCCATGATTTTTTCAAAAAAGTAACGTCTGCCGTTTTTAATTCCAAAATGGATGCCAATTTTGAAATCTACAACCCAAAAAAATTAAAGATGACTCCCACTACTATACACCAATTGTACACCCAGCATGTTTAAGAAATATGTCCAGCATAGTCACCCTACTACACTTCTTTGTATACACCCATGGATTTATCATATAAACAGGATTGAGTACTGGCAAAGAAAAACGTGCCGACAAGGATACCACATCAGATGATTGTGTCTCTTTTCCAAGTAGGATGACCAAAACATCTCGATCATCTCGGGATATAATATTTCTTTGGAATGTTACTGCACGCAGGAATCGCAGTTATCTTACCCCTAAATCGTCGTATTTCGTCATCGTCGTCGTTTTAGCAATAGGACGCCTACTGCTGGGCATAGGCCTTCCATAAAGATCTCTATAAAACCAATCCCCATAAAAGCAATGGTCTAGAAATAATATATACGGAGATAATTCAGTTTCAAGTTTGACAGCTGTTATCGGAAATGTAGATCTCGAAGGGTTATTACACCTTTGTTAAGAAAGCAATTATAGTCTACAATTGATAATGATGGAGATAAACCACTTTTAAGTTTGACAACTGTCATCGGAAATGTAAGTCTCGATGAGTACTTTCACTTTTGTGATGACAGTCATAGTCTGGAATCCATATTTACGGTGTTAAACAACATTTAAGTTTTATAGATGTAATCTTAACACATATCACGCAATCCGTGTCAGTACTTAACTACGAAAAACTTTTTCACGAAAAACTTTGTCACAAATAGACTTTATCACGAAAAGATCTTATCACGTAAAATCTTAATCACGAAAACTTTTCCACGAATAGTCTTTGTCACGGAAAATCTTAATAGACTTTATTACGAAAAGTCACAATAATTTTTAGGCTTCCGTAGTAAACAAGGCATCCATTTTGAAATAAAAAATGGCGGACTCACTTTTTTGAAAAAGCCGTCACAGTTGTAGTTTTCGAGGTTTTTACCTGGGGGTGCCATCTTCAATTCCAAAATGAATGCCAATTTTGAAATATACACCCCCAAATTTTCAAAAACGACACCCATGACTACATTTTCAAAAAAGCAACACCGGGTGTTGCATATGCCATATGTTATTCCAAAATAGATGCCATTTTTGAAATCTACACCCCCAAAAACCTATTAAACGACACCCATGATGACTTTTGCAAACAGTGACATCCGCCATCTTTAATTTCAAAATGGATGCCATTTTTGAAATCTACACCCCCAAAAACCTATTAAACGACACCCATGACGACTTTTTGCAATAAGTGACATCCGCCATCTTTAAGTTCAAAATGGATGCCATTTTTGAAATCTACACCCCCAAAAACCTATTAAACGACACCCATGACGACTTTTTGCAAAAAGTGACATCCGCCATCTTTAAGTTCAAAATGGATGCCATTTTTGAAATCTACACCCCCAAAAACCTATTAAACGACACCCATGACGACTTTTTGCAAAAAGTGACATCCACCATCTTTAAGTTCAAAATGGATGCCATTTTTGAAATCTACACCCCCAAAAACCTATTAAACGACACCCATGACGACTTTTTGCAAAAAGTGACATCCGCCATCTTTAAGTTCAAAATGGATGCCATTTTTGAAATCTTCACCCCTAAAAACCCCGATAATTACGGACGTCACTTTTTAGAATAAGTCGTCATGACTTATTCTAAAAAGTGACGTCCGCCATCTTTAATTTAAAAATGGATGCCATTTTTTAAATCTACAACCCAAAACAATTAAAAACGACACCCACGACGATACACCTAATTGTACACCCAGCATGTCTAAGAAATATGTCCAGCATAGTCACCCTACCACTAGACTTTGATTCTTTGTATAACACCATAGTACGCCATTTGCAATCGACGGTCATACACTAAGCAAAAATAAAAAAATAACCATTAATCATAAAGACGTAGGTATCTTCATCCAAATAAATAAAAACTCTGTTTTATTAGCATCTATTTGCAATTTTAACTAAAATCTTATCAAAATACATTGTTATTAAATCTAAGAATTGGTTAAGACAGTCGCGGCTTTACAGATAATAATTCTACCATACATAAGTGTCGTTTCGAAATGGCAATAGTGCGAGCGGGACAACTTCATCACTTTGGGAAGTCTCACTCGGCACAGCGTCTCTCTTATGCCATTTCAAAGGAATATATGTTTTGTTACAACGCATTACGGTTGAATTTTCCTAAACTAACTTTGAGCCAAATTTCGTCTGTGCGCAGTCCAGATAGTATACAAAGTCCTTGTATACACCATAGTACGCCATTTGCAATCGACGGTGATACTCTAGTCAAAAATAAAAAATAACCGATAATCATAAAGACGTAGGTATATTCATACAAAATAGTTATCAAACTCTGTTTTATTGGCATCTATTCGCAATTTTAACTAAAATCTTATCAAACTACATTGTTATAAAAACTAAGAAATGGTTAGAACAGTCGCGGCTTTACAGGTAATAATTCTACCATATATTAGTGTCGTTTCGAAATGGCAATAGTGCGAGCGGGACACCTTCATCCCTTTGGGAAGTCTCACTCGGCACAGCGTCTCTCTTATGCCATTTCAAAGGAATATATGTTTTGTTACAACGCATTAAGGTTGAATTTGCCTAAACTAACTTTGAGCCAAATTTCGTCTGTGCGCAGTCCAGATACTCGTAGTATACAAAGTCCTTGTGTATAACATTTTGCCGCTACACAAATATTCACATTGCGTTTTAGGTACTCGACGACAACAGGAGTTAGGTACTTAATGTAATAGGCATATGGCAGAGAAATGATATTTGTAATGGGAAGAACCTTATGTGGCCCGTATAGCTAGCACAAGGTAATTTTAAGCTTATATTAATAAGACCTATAAGTATGTAAGAGATTTAGTACTCTTAGGTTTCTTGACTAAATTCTGTAACGGTACCATGCTCAGAACAATAACTAATTAATTATATTTATGGTTCTATAATAAAATATAGTGACGTGCTATAAATATTACACAGTTACTCACGTGTTTTGAAAACGTACTATGACTATAAGCCCATAAGCTCACGAGGCAATTTATTAAATAGTATTTATAGAACATTTCTAGCAAGATTGACATCAGTCAAAATAGCGGGAATAACTCATTGAGGAAGGAATAACTACTTCGATCCTTGCTATTTTCATCGGTCTAATGTCAAACAAGCGTGTTTGAATTATTTATACAGGATCATGGATTTATTACTTAAACAGGATTGAGCACTGGTAAAGAAAAACGTGCCGACAAGGATACCACATCAGAGGATTGTGTCTCTTTTCCAAGTAGGATGACCAAAACATCTCGATCATCTCGGGTTATAATATTTCTTTGGAATGTTACTGCACGCAGGAATCGCAGTTATCTTACCCCTAACTCGTCGTCCTTCGTCATCGTCGTCGTTTAAGCCATAGGACGCCTACTGCTGGGCATAGGCCTGCCCTAGAGAGATCTATAAAACCAATCCCCATAAAAGCAATGGTCTATAATTAATATATACGGAGATAATTCAGTTTCAAGTTTGACAGTTTTATCGGAAATGTAGATTTCGAAGAGTTCGTTCACCTTTGTTAAGACAGTAATGGTCCAGAATTGATAATGACAGAGATAAACCACCTTTAAGTTTGTCATCGGAAATGTAGATCTCGATGAGAGATCTGTCATTCCTTCACTTTTGTGATGACAGTAATGATCTGGAATCCATATTTACAGTGTTAAACAACGTTTAAGTTTCATAGATGTCATCTTGACACATACCACACAACCCGTGTCAGTACTTACCACGAAAAGATCTTATCACTAAAGTTTTGATGCACAGAATAAGCCCCTAAAACTATGCTAATAGTCCTTGTCTAATTGATTAGAAATAACCCTGTATATTTGCAGTAATTTGCTCTAGTTGGTGCAAGGTCCTTACTTCATTCAGGCAAAAACGCATTGAACCGTAAAAGTAAGTAGGTAGTTACTGAGAGTTCAAAGCCTAGAAAATTTTCAATTTATATGCAATCACTTGTTTACAATGTGAAAAATTAAACTTAAAGGACTCTGAGTCACTTCTATCAATTCAATGAGCTGAAAACTTTAATGAGTAACTCGTTATTTTGCTATTTCGAATTGCGAGAATTCCTTTTGTTTGTTGATTTCAATTTACTTGTTAATTTGGAATTGAAACGGATCAGTAAATGTTTCGTAAAATTAGAACACAATGTCAAAAAAATACATTTTAATTTTATTTTTACTTTTTTTATATGAAAATAAATAAAATAAAATGAAATAAAAATATTTATTATTAGTGATTTTCAACTTGACATAATGTTCTAGTAAGTGGTTAATGTTCTAGTGTTTGTTAGGTACGAGTATGTGAATATATCCGCCAAGAATAGCCACTATCTCTATTTTGTGCTGCTTAAAGCCAATTTGGGCCTACTATCTTTCAAATATCGTGTACGGTCGTGTATGACTATAAAGCGCTCTATTTTAAAATGCTCGTTTAAGTGGTTTAATAAATAGGTATTAGTTGAATAAGCGTATACGGCCGTCCTTCGCAAAGGACTAAGCCATAACATCTGATAATAAAGTACCATACGGCGTGAGGCAGTAGAAATAGGGCTAGGTCATGTTGCAACCTTATGAGACATTTCGATGTCGTATTCTATTACACATCATGACCTATACAGAAGTACGTGACTGATAGAGCGAGAGAGGGATTAACGAACCATACAATTCCACCTTTTCTTTAGCCATTTCAAGCTGAATTTTTAAAGAAACTCGACAGAATTTGGAGTGAACTGAGAGTTTACAGTTAACATAACATAACGTTTTATGCTAACGAAACACTAAATGCAAAGCTTTTTTCTAGACGTCTGACATTTTCTTGGATATCGTCATACCCATTATTATGACCAACTATTATTTCGGCACCAACCCCGACATTGCGAAAAAAATTAGCAATTCAGTTTATATTGTATTTTTTGTATGAAAAAGAAGTTTTTTGCTCGGTATACTATTATGCGTACAAGTTGTTCGCCAATTAATAATAATCCACCATTGAAAAGAGAAACATAATTTATGTTACTGCTCTCACACCCTTAACACTATTAAAATTTTACCTTTAAATCCCTTAACACCGGTAGAAAATCATTGAAGTTCTATGGAAATCTATGTACATTTGTACAAGTAGCACACTATTAGCGTTTCAGCGGCATGAGAGCATCATGAAAAAGCCTCCATACGTACTCTTCCTACGTAAAAGAAATTCGACGGCGTATGTGAATCCATCAAACTGCACTGACCTAAGGCGGAGAAAAAGGCCTCATCGTCCTTCGTGAGTACAGAAGCAGTGGACTGTTAAAAAAGTCAGTACAGAAATACACCTTCAATGAATAACTGCAAAAAGAAAATCTGTCAAATATGACATTGTAATATTGTTTCACCTTCATTCGATCAAACCTTCGTATGGAACCTTCAGAACCGGCCTTGTGTCCAGTTTGTATTTATTTTCAAGGAATTTCCTGGCCCTGTGTAACATTTTGAAATTCAATTGTTAATTTGTGATATTTTTTACAATGTAGACCTTCGAAGTTGCCGCGCTGCGCAGCCAAAGGGCACGACCCCGGATTTGTGTCAAGGATGCTCCTTTAAATAGATATTTTGAGTTTGTTATGAGTAGTACTATTGCATCTAGTTAATTGTTATTAATTGTTATAAGCCTTGGTGATCTAGTGGTTGTAACGCTGGCCGGTCATTCTTGAGGTCGTGGGTTCAAATCCTATTCCCGTACCTATGAGTTTCCTTGGAACTCGTGTACGGAATTCCACACCACTTGCTTTTCGGTGAAGGAAAACATCGTGAGGCAACCTGCAAACGTCCGTAGAATAAATTAGATGGCGTGTGTGAATCCACCAACCCGCAGTTGGCCAGAGTGGTGGATATGGCCCAATCGCCCTTTATGGGTCCTGTGTCCTGCAGTGGACTATCAAAAAAGGCTGGTACGGTAATTGTTATTTGGTCTAAAGGCACATTTATCATTGAAAAATATGGAGCTCGAATTTGACAGTTATCTCACTGGCGCATTCGTACATTTTGGACGATTTAATTATAAAATCATCCCAGTTACTTTCTTCAAACATTGTAGTTATTATTGTGTAATAACTTTACATTTAACGAAGTTATACGAATTTAACGACATTTTACCTATACTTTTATAAATTCTTTAAACGTAAAGTAAAAGTAAAAAAGCGTTTATTTCAACTAGATCAATCATTAATTAACATTTAAACAATCATATTTCAATTAAATTATTAAACATATCCGGTCACCTTGTCGGACTCCTTTTCTAATGGGGAATTCGGGTCCATCTCTCTCCTAACGCATCCTCGATGAGTTTTTTGAGTATATATTGCGTAGCACCTTTACGAAACCTTTATCTATCCCTTGTTCTTTTATAGCACTTCAGATGGCATTGTGTTCGACTGAGTCAAATGCTTTAGTAAAAACAATAAAACCCATTCAAATTACATTCTCTACATTTGCTTACTATTTGCGTTACTACCTGGATGTGGTCTACCTTCGAGAAGCTGTTACGGAATCCCGCTTGTTCTTGAGGTTGATTTTCATCTAATATCGGCGCAACGAGGTGGAGCATTTTGTAGAGGTTTGATGGGTCTATAGTTTTCTAATTCACTTTTATCTCCTTTTAAAACGAAAAGTATTTAAAAAAAAGTTCTGAGCAAATAACTGCGAAGTTACTTACGTTGAATAAATAATTTAATATGATTATTTGTTTAAAAATGTCGTAATTTGAAGCTCTATTTCTCCTCTATACAGATATGGTCAAAATTTGTTTTTTTTTTGTTTTTGTTAATTTGGTACAATTACCTGATAACCATAGAACGACCCGGAAAGAAGAGTAAATATTTTCCAGATTGTTCTATGGACGTTCGTTCAGAATTTGTTGACGCCTTTTTCCTGTAGAAATTTCCTTTACTTTGAATTGCCCTCGAGAAATCGAGGTTACTTAATTAGTCGTAAAATTTAAAAATAGGTAAAATTGCTTCGGAAAACAGAATACAATGAGAAAGAATATAAATAGAGGCTAAAATGCTTCTAAAATCATTTTCGTTGTAGGTACTACATAATTATTTACTCGTACACATTTTTTCGTAGAAAGTATTTAATAATACCTACAAGATACTATGTGTAAGTATGGAATTTTGTGGAGGTAACCTCTTTTTAAAATTCATTCATAGGTTAGAATATCTAATAATTTAAACAAATACCTATATATTTAGGTATTTGTATTTAAATGAAAAATTAATAAGAAATTTGACATACATATTTTTACATTTTCAATTTTCGTATTCCAAAATTGATCCTATACAACACACAATATATTTTACCTTATTGGCTATGCATTCAAAGCCTCATGAAAACATTATAATTTTTTTTTTCTGAACGTTGTTACTAACATTATTATTTTACGGACAGTCTTTTAAGTAATATTTCTATGAACATTTTCGGTTTGAAATATCTGTGAATATAAAATTGTAGTTGAAACGTTTTTCAGCAACTTGCATTATTCAGCCTAGGGGATATGACCTCCCCCCGAGTGGGTTCCCGCCTTGTCGTGGCGGAGGGGCTTAGTAGCTGTGGCTTATGGGCGGCCACAGTGAAGCTAAGAGGAACCCGTGGTGGGGCCGCCTCTCCGGGTTTTTTCCCCAAACCCATGTAGAGGCTGGCCAGTAGGTCGGCTTGCCGACTGAGGGGGACTGCGGTGTCGCGCTCGTCGCGATACCGCGGCCGAGCCCATCGAGGCGGGGGCGGCGGCGGGATGGACGGGCGGCGAGGAAGCCGTTGCCTGTCCATCCTGCCAGAGCGGCCCTAACGGGTGCCGCCAACGTGTTGGCGGAGGCGGTGGGGCTGCAGGGGAAGAGGCGTGTCGGTATCGCGATGGCCGCTCTCCCTATCCTCTGCAGCCGTAGTGGCAGGTGCGGGGCCACTTTAATTGACCCGTTGCATCGGGACCAGGGCTGTCGGATACGGGTGCTGTCCGACGCCCAGTGCTGGTTGGTCCCAGGTGGTGGATGACGACGTGTCTGGTGTTCGGCACGTCGTCAATCTGGAGGGAGTGAAAGCTCCGAGGTGGGGTCCTGTTTGGGCCAGCGCTGTCGGGTGCCGCGGATGAGTGCGGAAGCGTGCCCGTAGCCCCGACACCAGGCGCAGTGGAGGAACACCCAGGGGCTTTGGTGGGTATACCGACCAGTGGCGGGACTCCCACATAACCACCCGCCTGCCCACGAGGTGTGGTGGTATCCATAAAGGATTTCCCCTGGACAAAAAAAAAAAAAAAGGGGGATATGACCTAATCACCCTTCACGGCCTATGTTCAGCAGTGAAGTGACCGCACTCTACAAGACGCTGTTTGTGAACGGCTTTTCAACCGATCACAGCTGCTGGCTCACTCACACATTCGGAAGTTTGACTACTCCGGCATAAAACTTCTAAAACCATGCATTTATCAATCCTAAAACATAAAGAAAAGTTTGTTTTGATAAGTAAATGTCAATTTAACAGAAGACATCGGAAAAAACTCATTTCTTCGTTTTCTTTAGATTGTAAACGTGTTATTTAATTTTTATGATAATCAATGCTACATACCTATAGCTTCTGGAAATTCTTTTGATGAAAGATGCGGGAGAGATGGAAAATTGACGTATAAGTTATTTGGAGATAATGGAATAATAATTAAGAGAAACTTAATATTTAGTAGTAATTATTATCTAATCTGCGGCATAACCGTCAAGATACAGGCTCAACTCCTGGTTGCCAGCTAGTTTCTATTTTTACTAAAAAAATTGGTTATCTGTAAAGTCGCTTCACGGGTGATAATTTTACGTGATGACGTCAGAAAAAATCAACAACTGAAACAAGCCTAACGCTTAGCCCTATCCTGCCTTTCTATCACTTGTCGTGGATTTATACGAAAATATTTAATTTATCAGTTTCATCCAAACACAACACAGGAACTAACCACACAAGTAAAAAGTTAAGGCCAGTTTAAGGCAACGTCCTCGGCTGATAACATATACCGGTAGTTGTTTGTGTGTGTGGTAGCGAGGCTGTGATCCACTTTTGAATGGAGGCTCGTCATGACGTAAGGGAGGCGTAGCAGTGACGTCAGCGGCAAAAGTGGGTCGCGCGGTCGTAGACCCCGCTGCAGTCAGGAACAAGCGCCGGGAGGCATCGGGGCAGCCGCCGGAACGAGCATAACTCCAAAATATACGATTTGTATTTTATTAGCTTTGAAATTTTACTACAGGGTTTTTTAGAAAAATACATTAAGCATACACGAGTAGCCAAAGATTTTATAATCATAATCATTTATTTCATAAATACTATTTACACATACCTACATACATAGAACACCTACAATGACCTACATACATACCTACTTAGTAACTATGTAGTTTAAATTGTACTGATACCTAGACTAGTACTAATATGGTAATTTTATTTCGATTTCAAGAGCACCTTGCATATTCAAACTAAAAAGTAAAATTCATCAACCATTGGAAAAACAAGAGTATGTACAGTAGTATGTACAACATAGAACATCTTTTTTTTTAATTTGGTCAAAGAAAAGTTATTACATTACATATATATCTACATATACAATATAATATACCAATCAATAAAGCACTTGATATTTTGCTTTATTTGTAAAGTCACAAATAAAGGAAAACATCAAAACTATCTTATTTTGTGTTGGAAGGGGTATACTTCTTCTTATTTAATTTATTTCGAAATCCGAGCCGTTTTTTAGAAATAAACAATTTTAATTTAAAAAAATGTACCTATAGGTACATCAATTCGAGCGAACTATTTATTCAAATTTTGAACACGATGGAAATCGGTATTGCAATATGTAGTAGAGAAACGGTAACGATATAAATTCAAATACTTTATTACTCTTCAGCTAAATACATTGGCATTAATTGCCAATTAATCGAACTGTCGCCCGTCTACTAGCTCTCAAACAGATCGTTCCTGTAATAAGTATTGAACCTCAGGTAAAATGGAGCAGACAGCTATAAAATTAAGTGGAAGCTTATCGATGAGGTCATTGTGCCCATAGAAAACTTTGAGGTATAGAAGATCACGATGTGTTTTTATTTGATTATTTGATTTATTGGTTTTGATTGGGTTATTTGCGCGGAATTTTGTCAGAGACGTCATTTTGCCAAAACACTACAGCATCGAATCTTTGCAGACTTTTGCCGCCACTATCGTCAAATATCCCTAGAAGTATTAATTTGTATACAATGGGCGCAAATATCGATGAACATACGGACAAAACAAGAAAAAAAATACAGATTAACATAGAACCTTTTCGGAAGTCGGCTAAAAAATAAGTACTTATTGTCAGCAGCTGAAATACTACACAGATACCAATAAATAACAGATTGATAATGCTGTTGTCACTCGTGCCGTATGCATATTAAATCTGTCTAAAATGTATCTTTTAGATTTTCTCGATCGATTCAAATATTATCCCTTTGGTATCTGTAATATTTTCATGAGTGTATTGACACAAGATGCGCTATAGGTAGTCCAGATATCAGATCGTACTAACCACTGAGTTACACGCCTCAACATCAAATTAAATAAATTTGCACAGGCCGCGTAGCAAGCCCCAATTTTGGTTCGAATTTTTAGTTGTCCTGACAAAGGAAATCGGTTAAAGTTATAACCATCAAAACTTGCAATTGAAACTTGTCATCCGCACCACGGAACTTTACGGTAGCATTCAGTTCTAGATGTTAGTACATACTGCCTGCACTGGCCGTTGCTTGCTATTGATAAGATATCAATGAGGAATGACTGGTCACTACGGTATGAGCGCTACATCACTTGATAATCATCATCAGTTGAGGTCGGCACAAACTTTTCCTTTCGCCACATCTCTATACCATACCCCATCTCAACTTCGACTCCTTTTATCGTCCGTCACACAATAGGCGTGATGACTGGGTAAAAAAATCAATGATGTAATTTGTCCGTAAGTTAGATTATTAAAAAATATTGGGCACGTATTTTTTCTTTTGTCAATCAAACAACAAATAACATGATAAACCTTGTCAAAGTTTGGGAGTGGGACGTCACCTATCTTACTGAAGTCTATACATTTCTATGGCACTTGTGACTTCACGCGGAACTTTTGGCGGGCTATTTATTCATCAATTTTCGTTTAATTGACCGAAGAAAAAATACGTGTCTTCTTCTTCTTTTGTTTGGCGTCACATCGTTGTGCATTTGCCAGTGTCAAGTATTAAGTTTTAATAATTTTTATTTTATCAAAATAGTCACGTCATAGTCCAATAAAGTCGCGGTCAAGTCCAAGTCATACCTCAGTAAAGCAGTGGAGACTTTACCAGAGGCGTCTATGGAGTTTTAGTGACAACACGGAACGACCTGATACGTCACATTCACTCATGCACGTAAATCAGCTCATAACAACTTTTCACTAATTATCACTAATAAAAATACAAGTTTAACAAAATAATACGATGAGGCGACATGACTTTTCCGCGTTCCCGCCAAAAACCAAAATACGTGTCTAATATTTTTTTTACTTATGCCACAAAATATGGGGAAAGAAGAATATTTTTTGATAGTCTATCTGACGGACTAATTATATTTTTGTAGTCATCATGCCTATTCCTGCACACTTTAATAATAATATGAAAAAATATATCTGTGACTTACAGCACGCTTCATCGTAAAGTCTCCCATACCCTCGCTCCATTGAAGGCGCGAACTAGGTCAGCAGCTGCAAGCCCCGGCAGGCCCCCGATCGATGCTCCGGCGTCAATGAGAACCAGCCCCGCTGCTCAAAATGCCACACGGACCCTTCTATTAATAGAACTCAAGGCAGAACTTGATACCTTAACTTGATGTTACATGGTACCCGTAGGCTCTGAGACCTCGAGCTGAAACCACTCGAGCTTCTGACGCAAGCGACCTTCTCAGCCGTTCTTAAAACTGGACGAAGGACCTTCATGGAAATCTGCGGTTTGGAAATAATTCACGTAATTTGAAGGTTGATTATGACTTGCGTCACTAATGTATGGTTTTTCAAGGATCTTCTAGTTAACTGGCAAGTAATTCCGTGACCAAGTTTTGTCGAAATCAGACGTTTGGAAATTTCACTGTTTTGTTTATGTGCAAATAGGGTACGACGCAATAGTAAACAAACTAGCTTACGTATGTCTAATTTCACATCTATGTATTCATAATCAAAAATTTTGAATTTATTATAGCATTTAGGTAACATTAGATTGACCCATGAAACCATTTTCACCAACTAAAATCAATAAAACATCCATAAAAGTTTGTATATCATCTAAATGGTAGGTACCTTTTTTTGATGAAAATTTTTGAAACAGAAATTAAAATTAAAATTATCACAGTATTTAATGCATGGCTAAGCTCCACCAAATTTTAAACATAATAGAAATTTGCTGTATTATAGTACACAGGATATCTGAAATTCATCTATTTCACATGGGTGAGCATCGTAGACAGAGAGTAAGCACGGATATTATGTTTTTTTTCAGTTCACGAAATGTTATTGACAAACTTGATATAATGACAGTATCCGAATCGAATACAACATAGGTAATTTAAAATTTGACATTACCTTCCTTCAGAGCAAATAATAAAATCAAGAGGGAACGTCATTGAACAGTCAAGTGAATCCGGTTTTTTATACATGTGTGAGTGCGTCGCTGTTGCGCCGCCATGGCCGCTCTCCCTATCCTCTGCAGCCGTAGTGGCAGGTGCGGGGCCACTTTAATTGACCCGTTGCATCGGGACCAGGGCTGTCGGATACGGGTGCTGTCCGACGCCCAGTGCTGGTTGGTCCCAGGTGGTGGATGACGACGTGTCTGGTGTTCGGCACGTCGTCAATCTGGAGGGAGTGAAAGCTCCGAGGTGGGGTCCTGTTTGGGCCAGCGCTGTCGGGTGCCGCGGATGAGTGCGGAAGCGTGCCCGTAGCCCCGACACCAGGCGCAGTGGAGGAACACCCAGGGGCTTTGGTGGGTATACCGACCAGTGGCGGGACTCCCACATAACCACCCGCCTGCCCACGAGGTGTGGTGGTATCCATAAAGGATTTCCCCTGGACAAAAAAAAAAAAAAAAGGGGGATATGACCTAATCACCCTTCACGGCCTATGTTCAGCAGTGAAGTGACCGCACTCTACAAGACGCTGTTTGTGAACGGCTTTTCAACCGATCACAGCTGGCTCACTCACACATTCGGAAGTTTGACTACTCCGGCATAAAACTTCTAAAACCATGCATTTATCAATCCTAAAACATAAAGAAAAGTTTGTTTTGATAAGTAAATGTCAATTTAACAGAAGACATCGGAAAAAACTCATTTCTTCGTTTTCTTTAGATTGTAAACGTGTTATTTAATTTTTATGATAATCAATGCTACATACCTATAGCTTCTGGAAATTCTTTTGATGAAAGATGCGGGAGAGATGGAAAATTGACGTATAAGTTATTTGGAGATAATGGAATAATAATTAAGAGAAACTTAATATTTAGTAGTAATTATTATCTAATCTGCGGCATAACCGTCAAGATACAGGCTCAACTCCTGGTTGCCAGCTAGTTTCTATTTTTACTAAAAAAATTGGTTATCTGTAAAGTCGCTTCACGGGTGATAATTTTACGTGATGACGTCAGAAAAAATCAACAACTGAAACAAGCCTAACGCTTAGCCCTATCCTGCCTTTCTATCACTTGTCGTGGATTTATACGAAAATATTTAATTTATCAGTTTCATCCAAACACAACACAGGAACTAACCACACAAGTAAAAAGTTAAGGCCAGTTTAAGGCAACGTCCTCGGCTGATAACATATACCGGTAGTTGTTTGTGTGTGTGGTAGCGAGGCTGTGATCCACTTTTGAATGGAGGCTCGTCATGACGTAAGGGAGGCGTAGCAGTGACGTCAGCGGCAAAAGTGGGTCGCGCGGTCGTAGACCCCGCTGCAGTCAGGAACAAGCGCCGGGAGGCATCGGGGCAGCCGCCGGAACGAGCATAACTCCAAAATATACGATTTGTATTTTATTAGCTTTGAAATTTTACTACAGGGTTTTTTAGAAAAATACATTAAGCATACACGAGTAGCCAAAGATTTTATAATCATAATCATTTATTTCATAAATACTATTTACACATACCTACATACATAGAACACCTACAATGACCTACATACATACCTACTTAGTAACTATGTAGTTTAAATTGTACTGATACCTAGACTAGTACTAATATGGTAATTTTATTTCGATTTCAAGAGCACCTTGCATATTCAAACTAAAAAGTAAAATTCATCAACCATTGGAAAAACAAGAGTATGTACAGTAGTATGTACAACATAGAACATCTTTTTTTTTAATTTGGTCAAAGAAAAGTTATTACATTACATATATATCTACATATACAATATAATATACCAATCAATAAAGCACTTGATATTTTGCTTTATTTGTAAAGTCACAAATAAAGGAAAACATCAAAACTATCTTATTTTGTGTTGGAAGGGGTATACTTCTTCTTATTTAATTTATTTCGAAATCCGAGCCGTTTTTTAGAAATAAACAATTTTAATTTAAAAAAATGTACCTATAGGTACATCAATTCGAGCGAACTATTTATTCAAATTTTGAACACGATGGAAATCGGTATTGCAATATGTAGTAGAGAAACGGTAACGATATAAATTCAAATACTTTATTACTCTTCAGCTAAATACATTGGCATTAATTGCCAATTAATCGAACTGTCGCCCGTCTACTAGCTCTCAAACAGATCGTTCCTGTAATAAGTATTGAACCTCAGGTAAAATGGAGCAGACAGCTATAAAATTAAGTGGAAGCTTATCGATGAGGTCATTGTGCCCATAGAAAACTTTGAGGTATAGAAGATCACGATGTGTTTTTATTTGATTATTTGATTTATTGGTTTTGATTGGGTTATTTGCGCGGAATTTTGTCAGAGACGTCATTTTGCCAAAACACTACAGCATCGAATCTTTGCAGACTTTTGCCGCCACTATCGTCAAATATCCCTAGAAGTATTAATTTGTATACAATGGGCGCAAATATCGATGAACATACGGACAAAACAAGAAAAAAAATACAGATTAACATAGAACCTTTTCGGAAGTCGGCTAAAAAATAAGTACTTATTGTCAGCAGCTGAAATACTACACAGATACCAATAAATAACAGATTGATAATGCTGTTGTCACTCGTGCCGTATGCATATTAAATCTGTCTAAAATGTATCTTTTAGATTTTCTCGATCGATTCAAATATTATCCCTTTGGTATCTGTAATATTTTCATGAGTGTATTGACACAAGATGCGCTATAGGTAGTCCAGATATCAGATCGTACTAACCACTGAGTTACACGCCTCAACATCAAATTAAATAAATTTGCACAGGCCGCGTAGCAAGCCCCAATTTTGGTTCGAATTTTTAGTTGTCCTGACAAAGGAAATCGGTTAAAGTTATAACCATCAAAACTTGCAATTGAAACTTGTCATCCGCACCACGGAACTTTACGGTAGCATTTAGTTCTAAATGTAAGTACATACTGCCTGCACTGGTCATTGATTAGATATCAATGAGGAATGACTGGTCACTACGGTATGAGCGCTACATCACTTGATAATCATCATCAGGTGAGGTCGGAACAAACTTTTCTTTTCGCCACATCTCTATACCATACCCCATCTCAACTTCGACTCCTTTTATCGTCCGTCACACAATAGGCGTGATGACTGGGTAAAAAAATCAATGATGCAATTTGTCTGTAAGTTAGATTATCAAAAAATATTGGGCACGTATTTTTTCTTTTGTCAATCAAACAACAAATAACATGATAAACCTTGTCAAAGTTTGGGAGTGGGACGTCACCTATCTTACTGAAGTCTATACATTTCTATGGCACTTGTGACTTCACGTGGAACTTTTGGCGGGCTATTTATTCATCAATTTTCGTTTAATTGACCGAAGAAAAAATACGTGTCTTCTTCTTCTTTTGTTTGGCGTCACATCGTTGTGCATTTGCCAGTGTCAAGTATTAAGTTTTAATAATTTTTATTTTATCAAAATAGTCACGTCATAGTCCAATAAAGTCGCGGTCAAGTCCAAGTCATACCTCAGTAAAGCAGTGGAGACTTTACCAGAGGCGTCTATGGAGTTTTAGTGACAACACGGAACGACCTGATACGTCACATTCACTCATGCACGTAAATCAGCTCATAACAACTTTTCACTAATTATCACTAATAAAAATACAAGTTTAACAAAATAATACGATGAGGCGACATGACTTTTCCGCGTTCCCGCCAAAAACCAAAATACGTGTCTAATATTTTTTTTACTTATGCCACAAAATATGGGGAAAGAAGAATATTTTTTGATAGTCTATCTGACGGACTAATTATATTTTTGTAGTCATCATGCCTATTCCTGCACACTTTAATAATAATATGAAAAAATATATCTGTGACTTACAGCACGCTTCATCGTAAAGTCTCCCATACCCTCGCTCCATTGAAGGCGCGAACTAGGTCAGCAGCTGCAAGCCCCGGCAGGCCCCCGATCGATGCTCCGGCGTCAATGAGAACCAGCCCCGCTGCTCAAAATGCCACACGGACCCTTCTATTAATAGAACTCAAGGCAGAACTTGATACCTTAACTTGATGTTACATGGTACCCGTAGGCTCTGAGACCTCGAGCTGAAACCACTCGAGCTTCTGACGCAAGCGACCTTCTCAGCCGTTCTTAAAACTGGACGAAGGACCTTCATGGAAATCTGCGGTTTGGAAATAATTCACGTAATTTGAAGGTTGATTATGACTTGCGTCACTAATGTATGGTTTTTCAAGGATCTTCTAGTAAACTGGCAAGTAATTCCGTGACCAAGTTTTGTCGAAATCAGACGTTTGGAAATTTCACTGTTTTGTTTATGTGCAAATAGGGTACGACGCAATAGTAAACAAACTAGCTTACGTATGTCTAATTTCACATCAATGTATTCATAATCAAAAATTTTGAATTTATTATAGCATTTAGGTAAACATTAGATTGACCCATAAACCATTTTCACCCACTAAAATCAATAAAACATCCGTATAAGTTTTTAAATCATCTAAATGGTAGGTACCCTTTTTTGATGTAAAGTTTTTTGAACAGAAATTAAAATTAAAATAAACATAGTACCTATTTAATGCATGGATAAGCTCCACCAAATTTTAAACATATTAGTAATTAGCTGTTTTAAAGTACACATGACATCTGAAATTCATCTATTTCACGAGCATGAGATGAGCATCGTAGACAGAGAGTAAGCAGTTAAGCACGGATATTATGTTTTTTTTTTTCAGTTCACGAAAAGAGTGACATACACTATTGCATTAGGCTAAGTCTGTAATGATAGTAGTATTTTTAATGAAATAAAATAAAATGTTATTGACAAACTTGATGTAATGACAGTATCCGAATCGAATACAACATAGTTAATATAAAATTTGACATTGCCTTACCAATTTTATTGAAAGTGCGGCTCATGAATTCACAATCGGTGGTTATATTCACCAAAGAGTACAGATAATATTCACACAGAAATGCATTACATAAAAGTAAAGTTCTTTTTGGAAGTAAAGACAAACGTAAAAAAACCGGGCAAATGCGAGTCAGGCTCGCACACCGAGGGTTCCGTACAAACCCTGAAAATTTTACAAAATTGTAAAAAAGTTGAAATTTCTATAGGTTAAATATATTTTAAAAACCGGACAAGTGCGAGTCAGGCTCACAAATTTCACAAAATTGGGAAGTAAATTGTTAAAATCTCTATACTATAATCATCGTATAATCATCATCATAATAATCATCATTATTTTGTTTTGCTTTCCTCGTCATAAATCGAAAATTACACATTGTCAAAATAATTAAAAACCTGTTTTAGCATGTACTAAATAAGCTATTTTATATGATACCTTACATGATACGATTTACTCACTTTGAATTTTCAACCCATATTGTGTGAATCTAGTCCCTATTTTTTGTGATACAAATAAAAATGTCCGGTTTTCAGAATTATTCCTATATGTGTACTCTGAGACATTGCTTCTGGCCAAATTTCACAGTTATATGTCAACGGGAAGTATCCTGTAGCTTTTGGTTTTTGTGAGTGTCGAAATATGCGTTTTTTACGACATAAACGGCTCTAACTTTTTTAAACGATAACTGAGAAGTTTTTCTTTTACACAACTACAAGAAACTATAGATATACGTGTTCAGTTTAAATTTCAACTCGATATTTTTACGCTTTTCCGAGATAAAGATTCTTGACATACACACAGACGGACAGACGGACAACAAAGTGATCTTATAAGGGTTCCGTTTTTTTCTTTTGAGGTACGGAACCCCAAAAATAACTTTTATGACTGCATTTATTTTAATACTAATGACGCTACTTCTGAAAAATGCCTCTAAAGTATTTCTACTGATAGTAAGCAGGAATACCTACCTATATTTATACCTACAGGATTTAAATCCCTTCGGATGTCTTCAATAATTTGGGTTAGTTAACTTCCTTCCTGGGTTAGTAAGCTTCCAAACAGACGCCAAAAGATAGAAATAGCCGTTCCCAATAAACTTAATAAGTAAATACGTATTTACTCATTAGCGCGTATGACATCAATATAATGAGTTCTAATAACAAAATTAGGGTAATTAGGTGTGGAGGGAGAGTTTTGGCGGGAACGCGGAAACATTATCATATCGCCTCATTATTGTATTATTTTGTTAAAGTAGTGTTTTTATCAGATATGATTAGTGAATAATTGTGGTGTAGTGTTGATTATGAGCAGATTTGCGTGCATGAGTGTAGGCAAGTGATTTAATGTGAATCATGTTGTTCCGTGTCGTTACCAAAACTCCATAGACGCCTCTAGTAGTCACCACTGCATTACTTAGGTATGACTTGGACGATGTTAGGACTTGACCGCGACTTTGACGTGACTATTTTGATAAAATATCAAAAATAATCAAGACTTAAACTTGACACTGGCAAATGCACAGTAATGCAACGCCAAACATAAAAAAACCGGACAAGTGCGAGTCAGGCTCGCACACCGAGGGTTCCGTACAAATCCAGAAAAATTCCCAAAATTGGGAAGTAAGTAGTTAAAATCTCTATAGGTACTATAACCATCGACAAAAAGTTTTTTTTATACTTTTCTCGTCTTAAATCGAAAATTATACATTGTTAAAATAATTGAGAACCTGTTTTAGCATAATTATGCTAATGAAGTTCTTTTATATGATACCTTACATGATACGATTTACTCACTTTAAATTTTGTACTCATATTTTGTGAATTTTGAAGCCATATTTTTTTGTGATATAAATGAAAATGTACAGTTACAGATTTATTCCTTGTATGTGTACTCTGAGACAATGCTTCTCGCCAAATTTCATAGTTCTATGTCAACCCTACCCTGTAGGGTTTTGATTTTTATGAGTGCGAAATATGCGGTTTTTTACGACATAAAAGGCTAGAGCCTAGACTTTTTTAAACGATAACTGAGAAGTTTTTCTTTTACACAACTACAAGAAACTATAGATATACGTATACAGTTTAAATTTCCACTCGATCTTTACGAGTTCTCGAGTTAAAGAGTCTTGACATACACACAGACAGACAGACGGACAGACGGACAACAAAGTTATCCTATAAGGGTTCCGTTTAAAAAGAAGAAGAGTTACACACTACACACAATACACAATTATTATTGGATATCTAATCTTCTACATCTAACACAGGATCCAAATGACATTGGGTAGTCTCCAAGCTATAGGTACTGTACTGTATCAGCCTTTTTAATAGTCCACTGCAGGACGTAGGCCTACCCACGAAGGGTGTTTGGGCCATATCCACCACGCGGGCCCAGTGCGGGTTGGTGGATTCACATACGCCATCGAATTTCTTCTACTGACATATGCAGGTTGCCTCACGATGTTTTCCTTCACCGAAAAGCCAGCGGTGTTAAATTCCGTACATACACTTCAAAGAACTCATTGGTGCGGAACCGGGATTTGAACCCACGACCTCACGATTGTAAGGCAGGTGTCACTACCACTAGACCACCACGGCTTCCTCCTTAGCTGTAGGTACACTAAAGCAACTTGGGTTAAAGAACGCTAGATGAGTATTAGCGCTTAGCGATTGTACGTAAACAGAAGGTGAGCAATATCTTCCAAATATGCGTGGGTTGTTTTGTATCATTTTTCATATGGCTTTCACTCTAATGCACCTTGCCCGAGCTGAATGAACCTACGTCACGGCGCGTCACGCCTTCAGTGGTCATTATCTTGTCACCCCTATTGGCCTTTTGGCGCAAGTTACAATTAAGCAAAGTTAAGTGACCGTATGAAAGTTCAGTGGTTTGTATCGGAGCCATGGCTCCCTTGATATACCTATCAATGTATGGAATGATACATTTTGACGTAGGTCAGCTCACTTTTATGACGACATTTACCAACACACACACAGTGTGGAGTAGGTAGATACTAGATATACGATAGCAATGTAAAGTTCTCGAATGGAGACTACGTACAGATAAGCGTAGCATATACTGTCCACTGAAAGATGATTAAGAGCAAAGGATCTGGCCGGATACAAATCGCCAATAACCATCGGTTACGGTTGAATATTGCGTCTTTAATATTATTTAACATCTCTCATGTTCGGTAAGTAGGTTCTTATTACCTCCAAATGGGGCTTGTAGGTGACTAATTAGCGCTCTAGGGTAATAATGTAGCTAGAAAAGCCCTAGGGCGGTAAGTAATCTACTATTGATTCAACAGAAGTCATCGAAATATTTATATTTTGTAGATTTGTTCGATTTACTCTGTCAAAAGAGATTATTACGAAACATGTGTATTGTACCTAAAGTACTTACACAAATGGAAATATTCAGCCTTGTATTCGTGTGAGTATAATAGTCATTAATTTTAAATATCGAACGAAAAATATAAAAATATATGTAAAATGTTTTATTCTTGTGGTGCCGGTTTTTTTCTACTTACCTCACAATTGAGATGTAAAGCAGAATAGTTAGCTCGGGTGTAAGTGCCAATTGCACCCTCGAACTATCTCGGGCTGCAATTGATGCCTTACAGCCCTTGGCTACTAATCTACTATTATGCACCATCTTACCTATATCGCAACACAATGTGACACCCTAAAGAATTTTATATCGGAAATATACCGGCAATATTTGCTACGTTGCTAAAGTCACGTATGCACTTTGTGTGGAAGGGGATTTTCCCTAAATAAGACTATTTATGGTGGCTTATAGCATATCCATGATTTCGCAGAAGACGTTGTTGAAATATCTTCAAAGAGCTAGTTAATTTTTAGGCAGGATATATGTACAAATCTAGTTACATTTAATACGTAGTCTTTATCACATGAAACCGTCTTACTCTCTTCTCTTCGTAGTTTTCCACGACAGAGATTTTCGTCTTTCGTGATAAATGCATTGTAAAATTATAGTTTGTGCAAAAAGAAAAGCGTCGCGGGTGAGGTCGCCCTTTTACGTTGACATTGACAACAGTGATCTGTCATTTCTAGTACAACTAAAAATGATTGATACTTGGTAGACACCAATTTGGTTTTCATCAGAAGACACGCGTCTACCAAGTAGTCGGTACCATGGCTGATGATCTTATAATTAATAAGTAAATAAAATAAATAAATAAAATTGTTTATTTCGGCATAAGTTTACAATAGTCTGAATAATTGACCCAAAGGCTCCTAAACTAGTTAGAAACTGTATTTCAGGAGCCGATGGACTCTCCAATAGGTACACAATTTAAAAATTACACCTTAAACACATTATTATACAATAAAATTTAGAGTTCAAAAGAATAGATGAAAGCCAAAGTTATTAACAATAAGATAAAAAAATATTTTTTTTTTAAAGAAATCTTTACGAACTGATAACAACGTAAGAATGTTTTATGAATATGTGTGTGTTTGTGTGTGTGTGTGTGTGTGTGTGAGTGCATGTGTGTCTGCGTGCTCTTTGGTATGGTCTCAAAGTCACAACAAAAAGAAAACTCGATTATTAATTTTAATTTGATTAAAAATAAAAACTTTCCAACATACTTTCAATACCATTATGAAATATATACCAATATAAATTAGTTCACCATTACGCCACTACGGTTCTCTTTTTGCACAAACTCTACGATACAGCATTTCTTGAACTTACCTACTTTAATTGTATCGAGTAACATCGTCATGATTTATCCGCGTTCCCGCCAAAATCCTGTAGTTATTTTTAACCGTGCATAATGAAACTTCAATAAGCGAGCGCTCTACCCGTCTTAAAACCTACAGGAGCTCAAATTACTCCTAAAAATAGTTATCATCCGTAGTTTCAAACTTTTTTGATCCCCGATGTCAACGTCCGGTAGAGTCGTTTACCTTCCGTCTCCTATAACTAGGCCAGCTAAGTTTTGGTACCCAAGGGCCCTTCTACGGCATCATTAACGGAGAAAACTCGAATGAAGTGCAAAACAAACTCGACCGCGAAATTAAATGCCAGGTGAAGTCACTCACCGTGGAATTGTACAGAAACAAGCGCGAATTGCTGATGAAAGCTCAGTCTCATTCGAAACTTTATATAATTAGCTAATTTTTACGAAACTATAGGTCGAACCATAAAGATGATCTAATTGCTTTTTATGTAGGTAGTAGAAGTGTAGGTAGTTTTAGCATATAAAGTAGTACTTGTTGTATTTCGTTGTAGTTAATAAAACCTGGCAAAAAAAAAGTACCACACAAATATAGTGCGTGGAGTCCCTCCGCGCGGAAGAAGTGAAACTTTGACGCAACAGTGCCTTCATACCCCCTCCATGGTAGCGTTAAACGTATAACGCAACCTTGTTGGAACTCGCATTAGAAGTTTCACTTCAAAAACCATAAAGGCCCTTGTAAATTTAATAACAACGTAAAAAGTGTTCTCTATCGAATGCCTAAAGTGAAAAAGAAACAGAAATATTCTAAATTGCTAATTTAACTACGATGGCGCCTTCATAATTGGGCCTTATTGGATATTTTACGATGTGTGTATATTGGTGTGTAACCAGTACCTATTACCAGTAAGAATCGTGAAATCGTGTTTCAAATCCAGGTCATGAATTAACGAGGTCTTTAAAATGAAGTTACCTATTGTGTAAAAGGATTTTTTTACCAAACTGGTTTTCTAATGAAAGATCAAAACCTGCTACTTACTATGATTTTATTGATATCAATATCAATCAATCTGGTAAATCCAACTGCAACTGCTCCAGCGATGTATAGCCTCTGCAATCACCCTTCGATGGTAGGCAATTTGCAGTTCATTTGCACTAGACTATACAATAAATACTTATAAGGTACCTACTGCAAGATATATATAGATAGATACATCATCAAGATTATGATCATAAATAGGTATTATCATTAAGATTATCATATTAAGATAGATAAGAATCGAATTTATAAAAAAAAAACAGAGTTTGTTGCTGAAGTACGGTAAGGTCTAACTGGTTTTTTTTTTTAATGTGTATTTGGTAGATATAAAGTAAAAAATACATCGTAAGCTATTTTATAACCCTAGTTCTAAGTGGTAAGGGTGGCTCTTTCTAATATTTTTATATGGCAAAACGTTTAACGGGTCAACATTCGTCAAGTATCCTTATAAATCCGAAAAGTTTGTTGGTTTGTTACTCTTTCAAGCAGCAACGGAGCAACGGATTGACTTGATTTATAGCATGGACATAATTTGAAAGACGGAAAGTGACATAGGCTACTTTTTATCCCGGAAATAAGTTCCCTTGGGATAGCACCAAATCAAAATATTACGCGAGCGGAGCTGCGAGCAAAAGCTAGTCATTTTATATAATAGTTTTACCAACCCAAATAAGTCTCTTCGTAAGTATCACAGGCCAAATATAAAATGAAATGGATACCTAATTGGCTGTTGTACAACACAAGTTCGTTTTATCATAAAACAACAAAAATAAATTTAATATCGAGAGTTATTGGAGTCATCGACATGGAATATCTCTGTGATATAGGTATACGTACTTAAACTTATTGGAATCAACAAATTTCTGAAGAGGTACCGGAATGTGACAAGTTCAACACCAAGTCCTGATTTTAGGGAACACGTCACTGGGAGTTCAAAAGCAATAGGGCCATTTCTAAAGAACAATTTTGTGGGGAGAAACCGCACGTACAAAATTACATAAGTCAGTAACACAAGACAACTGTAATTAACGTGACATGGGGATATTTAGGAGTTGGATCGAATTAGTATTTTTTCATTCAATGGACTTCAATGGAATCCGTTATTGTTCAAGTTATTAGGTACTTTTCCAAATTTGAGGACGGCTTCTCATAATGAAAGGAATAGGGAACCTTTCCCCACATAAAAGTAATTTTACTGTGGTTTTCGAGAATTCGAAATATAAACATAACAGAACCCTAGTTACTGAGTACGCTTTTTGTAAGATTGTAAGCAATAACTACAATGTAAGGTTCAATGACTTCCTAGCCGTTTTCGCTATCGGAGAACTTTTCTCCAAGCAGATATTATTTTCATACGTGTAACTATTATTTTTCTTTAGTAAACTTTATCTATGGACCTATTCACGCTATTTTGTTAGACGATAGATTTCGTGTGGACCCTTTGGGCCATTTATCAATCTGGACATATTCTATTAAACATTGAAGCATGGGCTAACCATACGTAGGGCTCAGACCCAACAAAACGGGGCGGAAATGGACTGGCGACGCTTTGCCTACCTCGGTAGGTAGGTTTTCCTACCTCGGTAGGTAAGCAAAGCGTCCCCAATCAACTGAATAACAACCTAATATACTTACTACACTATTTATTACTTAACTGCTGAAAATAAGCCTAGCCATAACGGCTATATCCCACTGGCCCATTGTGGATCGGTGCATTCACAAACGACATCAAATTGTGATGCCGGTTTCCTCACGAAGGTTTTCAACAAACAATGCAGGGTTCCTCACGACGTTTTTCCACACAGCCGCTAATGGGAAAATGTTAGAAACATTAAGAGAAAGAAACACAAATATAACCCGAGCCGAGTTTTGGCTTCGCTAAAAAAAATACGGCATTCTGCAATGGGAAAATCTTAAAAAAACATGTCGATGGCTTACAGCTTACAGACCATAAAGCTCTGCTCGTGCCCCGCTTCATATATCTCCGTTTTGTTGGAGTCTGAGCCTGAAGCAAGGGCCACCCATGCGAAAATGTATCGCTTGCCTTTGAAACTTATCTGCCATCTCTGTGACCGTGTTCTGTCATTTTCAGTCACTGACCCTCGCGCGAAATAATCGTTTATTTTAATGATTCGCTGAATGCCTGCAACTGTGTATACCAATTTGGGGCTTGGGGACTTGCGGTTATATTACAAAGTAAAAAACTGGTCAACTGCGGCGCGGGCCTCTAATTGACTTGACTTTTAATCAAGCCCAAAATTGAGTTCACCTTTTAGAGTACACCGTCTAAATTTTAGACCATAGTCTTCGAGCAATTATCTACAGAGCCACCTTCCCCAAGCGAAAGTAGTAAAAAATGTCCATGCGCCGTCATACATGTCGATTTACATAATATATTTACGTTAATAATTCACAATAATCCGTTTTCTCGAATCTCGACGTTATGTCACCTAATTAGTGCTTGTAACCGAGCACTTTGGCAACACGCGGCGTTGTAGTCGGCTTGCAATCGCCTTACGATTAGCTAAAAAGCCTGCCCACTATGGGCAAGCTTGGGCAGGATTTTGGCTCGGATACTTTTGCTAAATTGTGACTCTATAAATGTATATGTATATTTGCTCGAAGATCATGGTAGGTATAATACATAGAACGTGTATAGTACGTAACTAAAGAAAACACCGGTTTTTACCCACGTATAATATCGCGGCCGGGCCGCTGGGAACCCGACCGGTTTCGGAGTAATTAGTACTCCTGCGTCAGGGAATACGCGCGCTCCCGTCGACTGGCGCACGCGCACTGGTACGTAACTCTCAACTCGTACTAAACGCTATACAGCTATAAACTTTAAAATTAAAACTTTGTAGACAATAATTTTAAGTATCTATACGATTTTATGTAGGTAGTACTAGCCTTTGCCCGCTACCTCACCTACGTATTATTAACTCATGATACTCTCCGCACATTTAACCACCGATCCATGTTCACGTAAAAGTAATAAACAAGCCAACTAACACGTTTTCGGATTTATAATATTAGTAAGAATTCATAAGGGACTTATACGATTGGCCGATTTCAAAATATGGTAAAACCAGGGAAAAGTCCTTTAATAAATAAAATGAGACTTTAGTGTGCGTAGATTTTATTTTAATATGACAAGGAGTAATTCAACGAAAAATTATGTAAGATTTATTATCGGCAATAACATTTTAAACGTATCTTTTATTCGTTTTTAGTACCTTTTTGTCCTTGTTAATAACCATGATAAACAACTCGTCTAGCAAAACACCGTCAACCTCAAATATACCCTCAAAGGACGTCC
Source organism: Hypomecis punctinalis (assembly GCA_949316475.1). Lineage (NCBI taxonomy): Eukaryota > Metazoa > Arthropoda > Insecta > Lepidoptera > Geometridae > Hypomecis > Hypomecis punctinalis. Next base: position 12,355,242 of record OX438810.1, read on the forward strand.
TCCGGCACAATTTTCCTAGAAAACCGAAGATTAGCAGTTCCAAATAATATGTAATAAATACCCAGTCGTTAAGGGGCAGATTGACTTTGGCAGCTTTCTCACTCGCGAGCTCAGACCAAATAAATAATTAAATACAAAATGTTGTGAACAAAACAAGTGAGGCGGGCAAAACTACGCCTCGCCGTGTACAGACACAATTAACAAACAAATTAACGCCTACTATATTCCAGAACAGAATTTCTTACTCTCTTCTGTGCCTGCTATAGTTAGTCAACGTTGACGTGGTGATATAGGCCATATCAAATGTAGCATAATTAGTATGAAAGGTTATTGTAAAAATGTGTTATAATTTATTTTTGAATTTCGTGTATACTTTTAGAATATTATTATTATATCAAATTTTGTCATTTTTGATTAAGTGTGACATTGTAATTATATGAATTTTGTAATGCATGTAGCAAGATTTGACCAGTGTACCTATACTTACATTTTGAATTTCTGTAATGGTTGTTGTAATTGTGATAGTTAGTTAGCTCGTATAGGCCGGGTGGCTAGCCCTGGTGTCAGAGTTGTTAGGCCGCCTGAAGGCCTCTGACATAGCTAAACGGTTGAAACAACCGGGACCTACAATTTAACGTGTCATCCGAGCCACGGTAGCGCTCAGTTGGAAAATGCCACCCGCGGTCACCCATCCAAATACTGACCGTGCGGAAAGTTGCTTAATTGCGGTGATCGCTGACAAACACCTAGTCAAACTACGCTACGAGTGCTACAATTGTGATAAATAAAAATAAATAAATAAATTACACACACAAACACGTACAAGGAAACTACGCCTTGGATTGTAAGTCGAACTATGGCGGCGCAACTCCGATGCCCTCACCACATGTTTAAAAAACGGCTTCACTTGACTGTTCTTGAAGTTCTGTCTTAATTTTTTTTATTTGATCTGAGCTCGCGAGTTCGTACATTTTAAACGATATCCAAGAAAGATTTTTTGTTAAAATATATTATTAATATAGTCGTTCATTGTTCATAGTTTTAGTCATAGAACGATCAATGCTGAACATAAGCATCCCCTATGAAGGCTATGAATTTTCAATAAGACTGATTTGAAGCGGCTTGCATCCATCGCAATCCTTCGGTTCAGCGGCCTTATTTTGTAAGCGCTCTGACGTTCGGCTTCGCTTTTTCTCCTGCTCGCGCCAGTTACTCACGCCGCGAGAGCGAGCGGGAGGAAAAGCGAAGCCGAACGCCAGAGCGCTTACAAAATAAGGCCCCAGGTCATCCTTTCGATCCCATCGGTCATCAGTCCTCCGTGGTTTTTGCCCTGCCCATTGCCATTTCAACTAATAATCTGTGGAGCTACGTCAATCAAATTGGTTTTTCTGCGAATTTCCTCATTTCTAATTCAATTTCCTAAAGACTCCGAGCATAGCCCTCTCCATAACTCGTTGAGCTACTTGGATAAGACCGCCGCCAACCCCCTTAAGGCGCTGAATTCACTACTTACATCAATCTTCATTTAGGCCCTTTCAGCAGCTAATCCTTTCATAAAAATCTTTCATACTGTAATTTGTCTAATGTAAGGAAAACATCTGGTTATTGAACTACGGCATTCTCGTCCATGGTCGAGTCTAGGTCATAGGGATACATTTCAAGATTGTATCTAAGCCTGGCGTGATAAAAATTATTTGACCTCTATTTGCAGATACAAACCTAGCCTATTAACCCTACAGACACCTTCAGGTACAAAAAGGAGATCTATAGACGAACCAAAGTTACCGACGTAACGCAGCGGATTAGTAAGTTGAAGTGACAATGGGGAGGGCACATAGTTCGATGAACGATAAGCTGTAAAGTTCTCAAATGGAAACCAGAAACGGCAAGCGCGGCTTAGGACGTCCTCCGACATGAAGGGCAGACGCCTTGTAGTGGATGTCCTACAGCTAGTGAGTACCTAAGTTTATGATAATGTTGAGTCAACCCTTCAGTTACTCTTCTTCGAGTTCGAAACTCAAACGATAACTCTAAATCTTCTACCATGTACTTAATACACCATACTCTCCAACCAACTATAAAGTTCGAAACTTGAACGACAACTTTAAATATTCTATCATGTAATATAACTACCATATAGACATTGAAAACACGATTATCTACACACTCTTTAAAGTAACCAACAGGCGATCAGTATTTTGATACTTGTACCTGTAAAGATCGCAGTATAGCTTATGTAATCTTTTTTAGGGTTCCGTACCTCAAACAGAAATAACGAAACCCTTATAGGATCACTTTGTTGTCCGTCTGTCCGTCTGTGTGTATATCAAGACTCTTTATATCGGGAACGCGTAAAGATATCGAGTTGAAATTTAAGTGAATACGTATATCTATGGTCTCTTGCAGTTGTGTAAAAGAAAAACTTCTCAGTTATCGTTTAAAAAACTTAGAGCCGTTTATGTCGTAAAAAAACCGGACAAGTGCGAGTCAGGCTCGCACACCGAGGGTTCCGTACAAATCCAGAAAATTTCACAAAACTGAGAAGTTAAAATCTCTATACTATAACCATCGACAAACAAGTTTTTATTTTCACTTTTCACGTCATACATCGAAAATTACTGAAAATGTTAAAATAATTAAAAACCTGTTTAGCATGAGCTAATGAAGCTCTTTTATATGATACCTTACATGATACGATTTAAACAATTTGAATTTTGAACCCATATTTTTTTAATTTTGAGGCCCTATTTTTTTGTGATTTAAATAAAAATGTACAGTTTTCAGATTTATTCCTATATATGTACTCTGAGACAATGCTTCTCAACAAATTTCATAGTTCTATGTCAACGGGAAGTATCCTGTAGGTTTTGATTTTCGTGAGTGCGAAATATACCGTTTTTTACGACTTTATGTCGGCTCCAACTTTTTTAAACGATAACTGAGAAGTTTTTCTTTTAGACAACTGCAAGAATTCATCGATATACGTATATAGTTTAAATTTCAACTCGATATCTTTACGCGTGCCCGAGATAAAGAATCTTGAGTCATACACACAGACGGACAGACGGACAGACGGACAGACGGACGGACGACGACGGTTTGAGGTACGGAACCCTAAAAACCGCGTATTTCGACACTCACAAAAATCAAAACCTACAGGGTACTTACCGTTGACATAGAACTATGAAAATTGGCGAGAAGCATTGTCTCAGAGTACACATTTAACAATAAATCTGAAAACTGTACATTTTTATAAAAATAGGGCCTCAAAATTCACAAAATATGAGTTCAAAATTCAAAGTGAGTAAATCGTATCATATAAAAGAACTTTATTAGCACATGCTAAAACAGGTTTTTAATTATTTTAACAATAAGTAATTTTCGATGTATGACGAGAAAAGTTAAAAAAAAAACTTTTTTATCGATGTAGTACAGAGATTTTAACAACTTACTTCCCAATTTTGTGAAATTTTCTGGATTTGAACGGAACCCTCGATGTGCGAGCCTGACTCGCACTTGTCCGGTTTTTTTAAATCTATGTGGCTTAGAGACAGCGGTTACATTTCATTCTAAAATAGCTTCAAATTCATCGAAATAAACATCGTGTTGTTTTTCGAGTCTTCACAAATCACAACAACTCCATTTCAAACTTTTGTTCCTGAACTCTCTTTAGATATTTCTCAATAATTTTACATGTGTGTGCTTCATTTCGTTTAAGTTTATTCGGTGTTCAATAGCAATAGTGTCTTTCATATCATTTGCTATGTATCACTGTCTGTTTATTGTGAGCAAAGGGCCTGATGCCTTTTTCCCGGTAATTTTGAATGGCTAAACTAAGATTAGTGAATAAATAGCTATCCAAATGCTGTGGCGATGATGATGATGATGACAGTAAAAGCTACGTACTAAAAGTACTAAATTCTGCCATTTTATTATACCTATAAGGCTTGTAGGTATAATGGCATAATTTCAAATTGGTGAATATAATTTGCTTGCTTTGCTGGCTGATTATTTGATGATTGCTTATGTCTTGTTATTGTATATGACTACCTCCATAGTTTTTGAGATAATTTTTTTATTTTCGTTTATGTAACGAGTTTAATTCAAGTAGCAAAAAATTACACAATGTTCAATGTATTTCTGTTGTTTTAACTTGCAATACTTCTCATAAATATTTCATCCTATTTGTATCATCGTATCTCCTTTTATGTCTGTTTTCGAAGCACATCACGTACATGTCTTTTCTCCTTCCCTACTGAGCAATAAACAGTCAATCAGGCGATGGACTGGGATCCCCAGTCAAGGTTACCAGGGCAATGACTCCTGATTCTTTGGTATATCTTCTCTAAATAGATTTCACTCTATTTTTTCATCGGACTAGGGCCTTCATTAACTACAATAAATATACCTATTTATACTTCTACTGTACAAAAAGCAATTAGATCATATACACGCCGCAGAAGGTTTAATAGTCCAAATGTAACAAAAGGGAACAAAAAAAAATTTTGGGCAATATTTTTGGTAATTGTTTTTGATACGTAACGCCTAATGTATAAATACATAAATATGTGTTTACTTTGCTAGGGTTGACTCTGTTTCTTGAGCTAGTAAATTGCATTATTTATTACATAGCCGTTTGAATAGATTCCCGAACAATCTGGGCGATTACAGTGAGGAACAAGGAAACTGTTCCACCAGGAGATCAGAACCATGGAAGGAATATACCAAGGCCGATGGCAGACTGTGGGACGGCTGTTGTACTTTACTGTTGGATGTTAATGAGGGATGTTTCAGACCAAGAATACCTACAGTAGAAAAACCTACAGAAAAAGTTTGTGTTTTTTTTTTCATTAGTACTAAGAAGCATGTGTTTTTAATATTTAGGTATATTATCATTAGTTTGCATGTGTTTTTATCATTTATAATATCATCAGCTTCTCTAAAAAATATATCCGTCATACCACAAAAGTTTTACGCAAGGTTTAGACAAAGTTTAACAGTACATATTGCACGGTCAAACACTGTCTTACCACAAATGGTTTACGCACGCTTTAGACAATGTTTAACAGCACAAATTTCACGGTTAGACAGTGTTTAAAGCGTGTTTAAGTCTTTTGTGGTAAGGCAGACGTGTTTAAATCTTTTGTGGTAAGGCGGTAGATGTTTTAATATGTATTGTACTATATTTTTTATAACTTTGATGGTATTTAACCCATGAACTAGAGTCAATTTGACAAAGCTATTTTTTCCGTATTCAGCACACTGAAGTTATACACAAGATTATTTTTTGCAAAAATTAGCATGACCGACTTCACCCGTGTACAGAATTCGCGAATATTTCGCACGGATCGATGTAGCATTCTTTACATTATTGTTGATTTATCAAAAATGGCTGCGCCGATTTCCATAAAATTTAAATGGGACCAATTTCGAAGTATACTCTTTCCAATATAATAAGAATTATTGAAATCGTACGACTATGAAAAAAGTTAAGCGTGGTTATATATATAAAAAAATATACGTGTCGAATTGTATACTTCCTCCGGTGGTTCGTCGGTAAAAAATTGACATCTATTTTAGTAATTTTGCGGCGGTTAAATTACTGTTCCCCAGTGTAATAGTTCAAATGCTCAAACGCACTGCCAGTCACAGTGGCAGCACGCCCAGTATGCATACTTATTAGGGTTAAAAAAATGCCTTGTCCAATAAGAAGATACTCTATAACTGAAATAATATTAAATGGTAAATATATATAAATACTTATTCACATAAATACTAATCAGGTCAATGCAAAATTTAGATCAAGACCCGCCCTGGTTTATTTTACACAAAATACTCGTAACAGGACAACACAACAACGTTCGCATCACAGGGAAGGGTAAGAAAACACGTATCTAATTTAAATGTGCTCAATCATTCATCTAAAATGCGAACAAATTGAACCCTCATCAATCAGGCTGGAAGAAGGCTAGTCGTGTGTCAACGACCGTTTGCCTTAATCCATAGATACCATTACAGACTCCGCATCACACTCAAGAATCTGTCTAAGCTATTCCAAACTTAAACTTACTGAAAATGTAATTTATAATAATAGTGTTCTTGTAAGATAGCAGAATTTTTAGACATTGCCTACTACTATTCCTATAAAAAACGAACAAGTGTGAGTCAGGCTCGCACACCGAGAGTTCCGTACAAATCTTGAAAATTTTACAAAATTGTAATGTTGAATCTCTATGGGATAAATAAATAATCATCGAAATAAGTTTTTTTTTTACTTTTCTTGTCATGCATCCAAAAGTACACATTGTAATCCTGTTTTAGCATGTGCTAATTAAGCTTTTTCATATGATACCCTACATGATACGATTTTACTTTTAATTTTGGGCCTATATTTTTTGTATATAGGCCCTATTATTCGTCATTTAATTAAAAATGTACAGTTTTCAGATTTATTTCTATATGTGCACGCTAAGACAATTTTTTTTGTTAAATTTCATAGTTCTAGGTCAACTGGAAGTACCCTGTAGGTTTTGATTTCATGAGTGTCAAAATTTGCGTTTTTTTACGACATAAACGGCTTTAACTTTTTTCTATGGTACCTAACTGAGAAGTTAGATTTTAAACAACTATAAGAAACCATAGATATATGGTTATATATACGTATATGGTTTAAATTTAAACTCGTTAACTTTACGTGTTCCTGAGATAAAAGGTCTTGACATACGGAAAGACGGACAGACGGACAACAAAGTGATCCTATAAGGGTTCCGTTTTTTCCTTTTGAGGTAAATCCCTAAAAATAACTTCCATCTTCGGTAAACATAACTTTAACGTTTGACAGGGTAAGGCATTACTTTTTAATAACCGAGACCAACAAACAATTCGTGCCAATATGTAGGACTCTAAACTTTATTTTAATTTTTCAATTTGAAGAATATAAATGTTAAATTGAAAATACCTATTCAACAAAGACTGCATACAAATTTTTTACACCTAAAAAACTTGTTCAGGGCAAAAATCTTATAGCGACGTCTATGATGGGTAATACGTGGAGTAGATCAAAGGCTTATGGCCTCGAAGACATCTCGGATAGGCCCAACATTTTCAGACAACACATTGGAATGAAATGCTCCAACAGACGAAGTAGTAATCAAGAGCGGACCAATCAGCTTGACTCACGTAGACATCATTTCAATGTGCTAATATATTATTTTTTATTTTTGTCAGACGAAACGAAGGAGGCACTCAATTCGACGCGTATAAATGGGTCGTTCCCGAAAGTTCTACTGTAGAACATTTCGCTTTTATATATTTTTATGTATAATGTTACGTATAACTTTTTGCATAGTAGTCTGATTTCGATTATTCTTTTTTGTTGAAAGAATATACTTCGAATTTGGTCCCATTTAAATTGTATCGAAATCAGCTGATGCATTTTTGATAAATCAACATTAATGTGAAAAATGCCACATCGATCAGTGCGAAATATTCGCGAATCCGGTACACGATTGAAATCGGTCGTGCCATGTTTATCAAAAAATAATAATTATATATATATATATATATATATATATATATATATATATATATATATACATATATAGATAATAATTACCGTACGCGGTGCCATAAAAATAGCCAAATTACACTTTCGGCCCCTATTGCAGGCTCTGATGGAGCCAGCAGCAGTCCCGTGAGCGCTGCTGCTCCTTCCAAACCGCTTTGGGAGGTTCTTAGCTCACTCAAAAGTTCTCTTCCTGTTTTAAAACGCATCCCGCGTGGTGCACGTTTTTCGGTTGCGCAGTGTTTATCTGCTGCTATTCGGAATGTTATTTCTAAAAATTCTTTAGTCGCCTGGGAACACCTCTTGACTTTTCCCTACGTTGTGCTTTACGTACATTCGGACCCAACAAACAAAAAATCCCTTACCACTAGGGTAAAGGAAAATTGCGTAAAGTACAGCGCATTGGAAGAGAACTCTTTAGATTTTGAAAGCATTATTCCGCCAACAAGGCAGAATAAACCAAATTCTAAAAAAACAGACGATTCGGTTACCATTAAAATAGTAGAGAGCAAAATTAGTGATGGCGATATCAAAGGCGCCGCACGAGTCCTGTTCTCCAGCGACACTATTGCCCCTCACACACCCGATACGGTCCAGTCACTCCGTGACAAGCATCCGCCGGCAGCATGTCTCCACCTGCCTGAGCCACCACACCCTGATGACGTTGTCATTGAAGTGTCAGCTCAGGAGATTGCAGCGGCCGTTTCTTCTTTTCGGAGCGGCTCAGCCGGAGGCCTAGATGGTCTCTCGCCTCAACATCTAAAAGATCTTCTATCTTTTAGCCCTGGTGAGGTGGCTGAGTCTCTCTTGAGAGAATTAACGGGTTTGGCAAATCTCATGTTATCTGGGCAGGTCAATGATGACGTTATCGAAGTCTTGTATGGCGCTAACCTATGCGCACTTGTCAAAAAAGATGGTGGCATCAGACCTATTGCTGTTGGCACCACATATCGTCGTCTCGCAGCCAAAGCCGGTTGTGGAAAAAAGGTTGCTCTTTTGAGTAGCCTTTTTCAACCAATACAGCTTGGCTTTGGTTCGCGGGGTGGATGTGAGGCTGCTGTTCATTCGTTTCGTACTTTTCTCGGTCAAAATTGTGGAGAGGTGTTGCTTAAGGTGGATGTCAAAAATGCTTTCAATTCGGTTAATCGAGACGCCTTGTTGGCACAGGTCAAAGACAAAATTCCCGATCTTTTCAATTTTCTTTGGCAATGCTACGGCAAACCCACTAAATTAATTTACAAAAATGATGTTTTGCTATCTTCCGTTGGCTGTCAACAAGGTGACCCTCTCGGACCAGCCATTTTCAGCCTGGCCATTCATCCAATTATTCAACGTCTCCAATCTAAACTCAACGTTTGGTATCTGGATGACGGGACTTTGGGTGGCGATGCGAGCACAGTCCTACGTGATTTGGAAATTCTTATTGACGAGTTTCGTCAAATTGGTTTGGAGCTAAATTTTTCGAAATGCGAACTTTTCGTTTGCGTCTCATGTCCGGATAAAGATTTGATACTTAACAAATTTAATGATTTGGCACCTAACATCAAATCGGTAGACAAGTGTTCTCTTCGCCTTCTAGGTTCGCCGATATTAGATGAGTCTTTTCCGCCTTTCGTTCAAGAAAAAATTCAAAATTTTTTGAGTGCCTCTGATAGGCTACTCAAAATTAACGCCCACATGGCTTTTACCATTATAAGATGTTGTCTGTTTGTTCCAAAATTTATGTACGCTTTACGATGTAGTCCATTGTGGAAACACAATGAGCTCCTTTTGAGCTTAGACGATGTTGTAAAGCAGTCCCTAGTATCGGTTTTGAATATTGACATGAGTGAAAGGGCGTGGCTACAAGCCTCCTTGCCTGTTAGGCTTGGAGGGCTAGGGGTCCGCCAAATTTCAAGTGTTGCTTTACCAGCTTTCTTGTCCTCAATTCATAGTACTCAGAACTTGATTGAAAAAATCCTCGCACCTTCTTTAGGCCATTCTGGCGTAGATGTAGCTCATTTGAATGAGGCAACGAATGCTTGGAGGGTCGCTTGCCCAAATACCGAGCTTCCAAAGACTTTATCGTCGCAGAGACTGTGGGATCGGCCGATCTGCGAACTAGCACGGAAATCTCTTCTAGACACGTGTCCTAGCGTCGCGGATCGCGCTCGTATCCTTGCAGTCTCTGTATGGGAGTCCGGTCTTTGGTTGCAAGCATTGCCCTCTTTCAATACTGGTAACCTTTTAGACCCAACTGCATTTCGTCTAGCTGTCAGCTTACGCTTGGGTGCAAGGTGTTGTGAAGCCCATCGCTGTCAGTGTGGTACTGCAGTTGACCAGCTCGGTCACCACGGTCTCTCTTGCTCAAGAAGCGCTGGTCGGATTGGACGCCACGCCAGCCTTAACGATGTCATACGCAGGGCTTTTGTCACCGCCAATATCACAGCCGTACTCGAACCGAGTGGGTTGGCGCGTGGTGATGGCAAAAGGCCTGACGGCATGACGCTGGTCCCATGGAAGTGTGGACGGCCCTTAGTATGGGACGCAACTTGCGTCGATACATTGGCACCGTCACATCTTCCTGAGACTCAGAGTAGGGCTGGAGCGGCGGCCAATTCGGCTGAGCAGCACAAGCGGCGCAAATATGCTAACCTCGGGAGTGGTTACATATTTGAGCCATTTGGAGTTGAGACTTTGGGTCCGTGGGGGCCGGGAGCTCATCTTGTTTTCAAAAGTCTTTCTGAGCGTCTGGTGGACGCGACGCGTAACCAAAATGCTGGTGTTTATTTGGCTCAACGTATAAGCATTGCCATTCAGCGTGGCAATGCTGCCAGCATGCTGGGCACGCTGCCAACTGGCAGTGGGCTTGAGCACTTGGATTATCTTTAGACCTTCAAGGGTCTGTGGATGATCCAATTGCTTTCTATGTAGTAGTAGTGTAGTATTGTCATTATATTATTTTTCAGCTTTTGATATATTTTGCGTCCGTTATTATGTGTGGCATGGTGATCTAGTCGTAGTAACACTAGCCTCATGAGTTCGTATAATCCTGGTCCCGAACTAATGTTTTCTTTGAAACGTATCGTACGGATTTTCACATCACGTACGGATTTTCACATCACTGGCTTTTCGGTGAAATAAAACATAGTGAGGCAACCTGCACTTCCATAGAAATGCAGCATGATAGATATGGTCCAATCACCTTTCGTGGGCAGGCCTGTATATTTTTCTTCGGTATAGTACCAATGGTACAATTATTACTACCGTTGGTCACACTAATTAAGAAACTCGGTTTAATTAATGAGCATTAATGACTTTGAATGAAGTCTGATTAGACGATCAAAGAAAACAAAGTTCTAAATCTAAAGGGACAAAGGTAGATTACAAATTAACGTTTGCTTTGATAGTTTACTACGATTACGATAAAAACTTCCTTGGGTGCTACGAAGAAGCTACGGCTACGACAGCTACAAATTATTCAGCGATCCGTAGCAAGTTTTTGCTTCTAATTTCAGCCCACTCGCGCCGTTATCGTGCGTTAAACTCAAGCAAACGCTTGGAAGGTTAGAGCCTACTAAAATCATGATAGATAGAAATGTTAATCTATAAACGCTCCAGCTCATAATGTTGAATTTGCAAAAAGTTGAATTCCCAAAATATTAAATCCGAAAATGTTGAATTCTTAAAATGTCGAATCCTAATATTATGAACATGAATGTTGCTTTACGAAGTGCAGGGCTTAACAGAGGCGTATACATGGTTATTGGTAATCTATTAGCATCCTTTTAGTGTTTAGCATATTTTGTACATCCAAACAAACAACTTTTGTTCTACAATTTTCCCCAAATCTAAACAAATTTAAAAAAAATGTTTTTCAGGTTCTTTCAAACACTTTATAACTCAATCCCATCAGGTGTAGCACAGCGACGGCGACCTAGTGTTTCAAAATTATCTAAAAAAACAAATACAAGACTAATACATACCACAATTCCTTCATACTCATATACGCACGCCTCAAATTGCACATACGCTTTTACATAGAGTTAAAATGTTTGGACCGGTGAAATTGTTTTTTAAAATAGTGAATAGTAACCTTACATTTGCGAGGTCGTGGCGTGGGTTCAAATACCAATGAGTTCTTTGGAATTTATGTACGGAATTTCACACCACTGGCTTTTCGGTGAAAAAAAAACATCGTGAGGCAACCTGCATACGTCCATAGAAGAAATTCGATGGCGTATGTGAATCCATTAACCCGTGGTGGATAATGATCCAATCAACTTTCATGGGTAGGCATACGTCCTACAGTAGACTATTAAAAAAGGCTGATACTTATAAAGTTACTAATGTGACTTTATAAGTATCAGCCTTTTTTAACAGTCTAACAAGTTTATAGTAATCTATACAGTTGTTAGAAGCTCGACTGCAATCACGTGATCATTTCTATTTAAGATGAAAAAAAATCCCTTAAACAACTTGATACATTACGGGCAGATGTAATAGTTGCAATGTACAGTCAAAATAATGCGGCCAAGTGTGACTAGTTTGCGTAATAGACCGATCAAAACATAGCTGTCGAACACAAAATTACGTCGCCCGTCCAAAACACGAGGTTTATTTCGGTGCCATATGTATATTGGGGGATTGAGTGCAGCCTGTGAGGGTTAACAGACGCCCCGTTGTTTTGTCAAACTAGCACCTATGTTACACCTCCAATGTCTCTCACAGCATTTGTTATTTCCGGACACCCTCAGGCATTGGGGGATCTAATTAAGTCTTTACCTGACGGTTGCGTAATCATTTTGTGGGTAGATTTAACAGAAAATTTCTACTTGAGTATCCTGTTGCCGATAATTAGGTCCAATTTGTTAAATATAACCCCACACTCAATTCTGTACACCCACAGATTTCGTCGACAAGAATTATGCTAATTACAGTAATTTGATGTAATTAAGATACTGTAAATATTATTTGAACCAAGGAAACAAGCGTTTGTTAATTATGAAGTACGTATTGCAAACCCAAAGATACTATGATAAATTTAAAACACCTGGGGATTCGGTCTACTAATTCCTTTTGGTAGTGGAATGAAATACTATGAATAATTATTATTTTACGCAAAAAATAGCATGACCTAATTTTTCGACCGAAGCGAATTTTTCTCACGGATCGATGTCGAATTTTTCACATTATTGTTGATTTATTAAAAACGGCTTGGACTATTTCGTTAAAATTTAAATGGGACCAACTTCGAAGTATACTCTTTCGAATTAAAAAGGATTATAAAAAGTTATGCGTTACAAAAAAAAAAAAAAAGGAACAAATATACCCGTCGAATTGAGTACCTCCTCCGTTTCGTCGGTCAAAAATTATATTTATTCGCTAAAGATAAATAATAAATGCATGCCTACGTAGTAAAGATTTCTTCATAGCATAGTACTCTTAGAGTGCTATACGAGACGAGCCCGCGTGCTAATACTCCAGCCTTGAGAAAGATCGCCAAATGCGATTGAAACTATAATAGCAGTTTTCTACTAAAATTACGCGTGAGTTATACCTGTAAAGCACAGGTATAACTCACGCGTATAACTTATTTAAAATTAACTAGCATCCTTTTAGGGGCTTACTTTGTACATCAAAAACTTTTTGTTTAACATCTAAATCTAACAACTTTGAGATATGATAAAAGTCGTTGAACAAAAGTTGATAGTTTTACATCAAAACTATCAACTTTTGTTCAAGATATGAATAACCCCCTAAAAAGATGCTAGTTAATTACCAGTAACCCTGTATACAAAAAATAGCGACATATTTTTAGTTAGTAGCTACATACAAATATATCTTTCTGGGCGTCTGGTGGACGCGACGCGCAACCGAAATGCTAGTGTTCATTTGGCTCAACGTTAAGCATTGCCATTCAGCGTGGCAATGCTGCCAGCATACTGGGCATGCTGTCAACTGGCAGTTGGCTGAGCATTTGGATTATCTTTAGACCTTCAAGGGTATGCGGATGTTCCAATCGCTTTTTTTTGTACTAGTATACTTGTTGTAGTAGTATTTTCAATACGAATATGTAGTTTTAGCTTAAGTAAGTAGTATTGTATTTTGTTGTAGTATTATATTAAGCCCGATTACAGAGGCGCCAGCGTAAATTTAATTTGACTGCCTCGGTGGCTCAGTGGTTAGTAACCCTAATTTCTGGTTCAATGAGGTGTGGGTCCGATTCCCACCCAGGGCAAGTATTTATGTGATGAACATAGGTGTTTGCTCTGTGTCTGGGTGTTATTTAGTTACTATCTATATATGTATGTATTTAAAAATATATATATGTAGTATATCAGTCTCTGGCAGCCATAGCACAAGCTTTTCTTAGTTTGGGGTCAGAGACCGTGTGTAAGATATCCCCTTATATTTATTTATTTATTATTTATTTATTTAATAGCAACGTAAAAAGCGTGCTACTATTTCACGAAGAAAATGGCTTTGTTCGTTCGTTTCAGCCACAGAACTTCCACTGCTGGACATAGGCCTCCCCAGCAGATCCCCACTGAGACAGGTTGGATCCAACGCGTCTTGCAGTCTTAATGAGGTCATCCGTTCATCTTTGTGGAAAGATTTGGACAAGGAAAAAACACCAACTCTGACTGATCTATAAATGTGCAGATACCCCTAATCCATTGAAATATCTGTTTATGTGACCACCCATTATACGAAAGTTTCTAACTTATCGAGACCTAAAAAATACATCAGAAATAAAAATACCAATTGATAAATAATACGAATAAAACACACGTTTGCTGTCAACGTTGTAATACATAATTATTGATAAAAACAGTAGGTATACAAAAAATAAAAAACTGTGCCATAAAATTATCTATACTCTTGCACCAATCGCCGATATCGGTTATAAAATCATGTTTCCCTTTACAATTAATAAAAATAAAAAAAAAACATGTTTTACTTAGAAACAGTGCCTCTAGGTTCAAACAAATAGCACTGATGGTAAGCGCTGCCCAAAACGCCAGTGAAATGAGGTTCGTGGTTATAGATCAGATATTGGTTTTCTTCAGAGGCGCTGGCAAATGCGTGGGTACTCTTCCTGCATTCTTTTACGAAAAAGTCCATGAAATATCTGTTCGCCTTAACCGCTTCTAGCGTGTGAGTGTAGCCTTTGGAAAGTTTCCACTCGAAAGAGCTCTTTTCGGGGTGGAATTGGACGCCGTAGAAGGGGTACCTGAAATTTGAAAGTTATTGTTTAATGACTAAGTTATGCCTGGGATGCCTATGGTCACGAGTCAGAGTGAGAGCAGGGGAGCGTTTTTTGAACTTCGCACGGTTTGGTCGCATACGGAACTTGTATGGAGTAATCGCAACTTCCATAGACAACATAGAGATTCTCCATACAATTTGTCAAAGTTACGTATACGTTCCTAGGCGTTTGAAGTTCAAAAATCCAATGTTCGCTCTTGGGGATCCTTCCCCAAAAGCGAACATTGAAAATCTATACTTGTTCGAATGTGAGATTATTATGAATAACTTTTACTAAGGAGCCAAGGCAAAAAACAAGAAAAAAAGTGAGCTGTTTTGTACATTTTGTCGATACCGAGTTGCATCTTGTATGGGATAGCCTTCGACAATAGACAATTGCTCAAGGGGATCGCTGATTTTTTTGTCGAACTCTGATTTGCCCCATTGTAAAACTTGCTCATTTTGATGGTCTGAATCACCCCTTTTCGCTTAGTATGTATCGTTTTATTAGTAACAAGCTGAATCTTTGATTTGGGTCCATTGTTTGGTCGTCGCCATGTTTGGTCCTTCGAGCCAGATTAACTAAAGAAAATATAATAAACTGAACTTGAGTCTGTCTATGAAAACTACTTAACTGTACTAGGATTTTAATAATTCACTGCTGGTCATAGGCTTCCTCTATGGATCTCCAATAAGACCGGTTGGTTGGTAGCGGATTGCTACGCTGGATGCTACAGCGACGTCCAGCAGCGGACCTCCTATGGCTGATGGATGGATGGAATCTAATTTAAATTTTGTGTATGACTTGTGTTATGGTTATGGAGTTTTGGCGGGAAAGTGGAAAATTTTATTATCATGTTTAACTTACACAGACTTATGTTTACACAGACTCTACTGAGGTATAATTTGGACTATGCTTTGACTTGACCGCGACTTTTTTGGACTTTAACGTGACTCTTAGGATAAAATATTAATAACTTTTATTCCAAGCTTATATTTGACACTGGCAAATGCAAATGCACCATGCGAGGTCAAAATATAATAGAAGAAGAACTTGTGTTAAGAAAACTACCTTGTATGTTCGTAGCTAGAGATATATCTCACGCCATATTCGTCATCGGTGTAGGACGTCGGTCGCCAATCTTGAGTCAGGTTGTGTGATATAAGATTCTGGAAAAATTTCAAAGAGACAGTTTTAGTTTTGTTATTTTCAAACTTTCGCAATTTGAGCACATTATACTACTATATAAGTCCCGTATTAATATTTATTTTATTTTTATTTTATTTATTTATTAAAATCAACAGCCCTTAAAAAACATTACATTAACTTAACAACTAAACTTAAGGCCAATAACTGATTTATACTATGTTACCAAACAAATTTTTATGCAGTTTCACAACATAATAAACATTATACTTATTATACAGTTGCGCTGTTTATTTGTGTGTGTGTGTGTGTGTGTGTGTGTGTGTGTGTGTGTGTGTGTGTGTGTGTGTGTGTGTGTGTGTGTGTGTGTGTGTGTGTGTATGTGTATGTTATTTACATTTACATAATTATATTATAATAAATCTATTTAAACATACAAATATAATATTATAAATTTATGCTTTAACTGTGTCATGTAATATTTGAAACACCTCTTTTTTAAATCTTTCTTTTTGATTATGAAAAATGTCAATTAAATTATTAAATCTTATGTTATATGTTCTATGTAAGCGATTGACAATTGAATTTTGTGCATAGTTCGTGCGAGAATGCGATACAGCAAACAATTTAGTATGCCTAGTGCGAGTCATTGGAGTACAAAAGCTCAGGATGTTCCTGGATAGGTCTGGATTATCTATATATCCATTACACAGGCCATGTAAAAAGGTCATATCCAAAACGGTGCGTCTATTTTCAAGGCTAGTAAGGAGGTGATACTTGCAAGAGTCTTCGTAGTTAGTACAATATTTATGAGCTCTATAATTAAGGTGTTTTATGAATTTGTGTTGAATGTTCTCTATGTCCCTAATGTATGTGATGTATGCTGGATTCCAAATAGTACTACAGTATTCAAGAATACTACGTACATAAGAGTAATAAAGTAATTTAATACAATTAATGTCAGAAAAAGGTTTACAGACCCGTAAAATAAAACCAAGACTTTTATAAGATTTATTAATAATAGATTCAATGTGATTGGAGAAGGTTAATTTGGAGTCCAGTAGAATTCCTAAGTCTCGTACTATGTTTGATCTAGAAATGTAAACTCCAGTTAGTTGATAATCGAAGTTAAAGGAATCTTTCTTACGCGTAAACGAGACACAGTGACACTTACCCACATTGATACCTATACGATTAGTTTTGTAGTAATCAGCAAGACGATTAAGGTCAGCTTGCAGTAACGAACAATCACTCATGTTATCAATTTTCATAAAAATCTTCATGTCGTCTGCATACATGAGATATTTGGAATGCTGAATACTTTCACCAACATCATATAGATAGCACGCATATAGTAACGGGCCCAATATGGAGCCTTGTGGGACACCTGAGGTTATATCTATATAGTTAGAACAATAACCACCAACAACAACCGCCTGGGATCGCTTGCATAAATATGATTCCAACCACCTCAACAAATTACCGCGAATACCTAGTTCATAAAGTTTACGTAGAAGGATAACATGGTCTACACGATCAAATGCTTTTTCGAAATCTGTATAGATTACATCCACTTGTGACCCACCATCCATATTAGTAGCGACATAATTAATGAAAGTACCCAGATTGGTTGCAGTGGACCGACCTTTCATAAAACCATGTTGTTGAGGAGGTATAGCTGAAGATATAATTGGATAGATATGACTGTGAACTATTCGTTCAATTACTTTACTAAGAACATTCAATATTGAAATGGGGCGATAGTGTTCGACTGCCGTTTTAAGTCCTTTTTTATGAACCGGAATGACCCTAGCCTCTTTCCAAATTTTGGGAAAGAAACCACCACGAAAACATCTGTTAAAGATTAAAGTAATCGGGTAAACCAAAGATCTAACACATTTAATAAACAAAATTGGTGGTAAGTTATCATTACCAGCACCCTTATTTATATCCAAGTTGCTAATAATTTTTTGAACCTCATCCACCGATACCTCAATATTAGAAATGATATTATTGGATGGTATTTTTTCTTTTAATGAACAATGAGCTAAATAATTTTCATCCACTGAGAAAGTGTTAAAATTGCGCTGGAAGAAGTCATTAAATGCAGAACATATGTCTAGTGGCCCGTCAACTTGGATATCACCGTATGTCATTAGATTTGGATAATCAGTGGTATTTTTTCTTTTAGATTTTATGTAACTCCAAAAAGCTTTAGGGTGTGACTTTATTTTTTCTTGTGAAAAAGCAACAAATGACGCAAAGCATTTATCTTGAAGAATTTTTTGTCTCTTTCTAAGCTTTGAAAATGCTAAATAGTCAACTGGATTTTTGTGCTTTTTCCAAGTCCTATGAAGTTTAGTTTTTTCTTTAATTAACTTAATAAGTGATTTACTATACCAGCAAGGATATGTGTAACTACCACCACTGCGAACTTTTGGTACAAACTCATCAATAACGCCATTCAATATTGAATAAAATTTACTCACAATATCCTCCAAATTACAGTATGAACTTACAAAAGACCAGTCCTGTTTTTGAAACTTTTCATTCATCGCAGAATAATCAGCTCTTTTGTATTGGTATTTTAGTCTGAAACAGGGCTTGAGCTTAGGAATAAGAATATCAGTAGCAGTTATTGATAGTGCAGGGTGATACAAATCTTCCTTAATTAAAGGTGATTCGGACAGTTTTATACTAAGTGAAAATGTAGAGAATATTAGGTCAAGAGTATTATTACTACAATTAGGTATGTAGTTATATTGTGAGAGTCCAGTGTATGAGAAACACGACAAAAGGTCCGTAGCTGCATTTCGCAACTCAACAGAACTCTTTTTCGTCACAATAGGCTCTCCTGAGGACCAATCAAGACAAGGCAAATTTAAATCACCGGCAACTAAAAAATCGTCATCTGGACATTGATTCCTGACAGATGACACTACGTGTGATAAGAGTTGGATACGTGATGATAATAGAGCGTTAGGTGGTAAGTAAGCGACAGCTATATGAAGGTCTCTAGACGAGCCCAAGCTTACTGCTGGAATAGTAACCCAGACGCACTCAAGATCTTCGCGCACCCACTCAGGTCGCAACCGGGCATTTAATGTAGAGCGGCATAACAACATAACTCCCCCACCTAAGGTTTCACGATCGTTGCGAAAAACTTTAAATTTGTTATCACACAATTCAGCGTCATAAACTCCATCATAGAGCCACGTCTCAGTCACCATTATAATATCAGACTCGGAGAGTATTACATTTTTATAGAATATGTTAGTCTTTGTCCGTAATCCCCTCACATTTTGATAAAATAACTTTAATTCTTTTGATGTGTTATCCATTTTGAAAGACAGAGTTGTAGCTATACAAATTACCGTTCCATCTGAAGACATAAAATATGGCATTTACCCATTTAAGCAGCTTCCGAACAATTTGATTTCTTTTGATTTTAAATAAAATCATGATTGACAATATAAGTATAAAATGTATATAATATATAAATATATAGGAAAAATGGTTGTATTTATGTGAGATGTGTAAATTAAAGCGCGAGCAAGAATATGTGATAAGAATTATAGTGCTACTGGGTTTGTAAAGTATTACAACTTTACATATGATATACAGATAAAGCCTTTTTAAACAATTTTGGAGACATCGGAGGACGAGGAAATGAGTATAGGAGGCGAAGTCTCGTTTCTCCGTACGTAAATGCGGCAGTTTTTTGTCCAAATATATTTGAAACTAGCTTCTTTAGCTTTCAGCTTGCACGCATTTAGGAGCAGTTTATTTTCTCTTGTGAGATGCTCGTTTACAAAAACCCGACCAATATTCCCTCCCACTCCCATTCCCAGATCCTTTGCATTAAGGTTACGATATTTTCGAGCGGCAGCCACGATGTAATCCTTAGTAGTACGTTGCTTCAGTCGGACAACGATAGCCCGAGCTCGAGCAGCACTAGTAGAGTTGCGCGGCTGGACGCGGTGTGCAAACTCAATGTCGGCCGGTTGAAGAGAGACCCCTATGTGGTTTACCAGCTTAGTGACGATATCTACAGTTATCTCGTCCTTGCTCTCAGGTATTCCAGTGATCTCAATGTTCTGCATTCTCGACCATTGTTGCTGCCTCTGGTTCTCTTCCTCTAATGCCTTAATTTTGGTCGATTGAGCTTGGATGCTATCTTTTAAACTTTTATTTTCCTCTTTGATAGCTTTTAATTCCGTAGTCGTACTTCCAAAAAGCTTCTTTAATGCCGCCATTTCGTTACGCAGTTCATCATTTTGTTTGCTTAGAAATGACAACGACTCCTGGTAGCTCGCACATTGTATATTTATTGTGCCTAATTGTTCTGACAGACCTCTGGCACTCGATTCTACAATGCTGCGTATTTCGCTTTTGTCGGCTTTAAGGATCTCTTTTAGCTTGTCCTCTGTAATATAATTACCAACCGGCGACTGTCCCCTACGCAGCGTAACATTGCTATCTGCCGTTGACAAGTATTCTGGACTTGATTGGGTTTTGGATGCTTGCTTCGGCTGGGCAGATGCTCGAACTGGCGTGTTGGTATTGTCGGACTTCGGTAGCTTACTGTTACACTCCAAACACCTCCACTTCCGTTTACCTTCGTCGTTCAGTGCCTTATAGCGCTTCGGAGAGAGATTGGCGCATTGCAAATCATACTTTTGGTTGCAGCCATGACAGTTCATAAACTTTTTATCCTGTATTGCGGCTCTGCAACCGGCACATTGTTGCTTATCCATATCTGCTTTCAAGAAACAAAATCGTATTTTGTAAGTCTCATACAAAAAATATTGCTTCTCGATAAATTACAGCAGGTTATACGAATGTGTGATTGCGATTTGATCAGGCGTTAACAGCTATGCGCGCGCGCCGGCCGGCGAGGTACGCGGGTGGGGCGGCAGCGGTCGCGTGAAGGACAAGCACCGTCGCTTGCCGCGTGTTGTCCACAAGGACTCGTGACAATTTTGCAGTAATGTTTTTGTAATAACTCACAGAATCAGCTTCGAATTGCACTGTCACTACACAATTGTAAAGCCCCTGTCAAGGGCTACACACACACAAATGTCACTTGATGGAAATTATACTAAAAACTGTATTTTTTAAGTGATAAACAGAGCGAAGTTATAAACAATGTTGACAGCTCGACTGCGGGCGGATGTATGTGTGTATATAATATAGTAGTATAGTTTTAGTTTTCTTTTAAAATATAGAAACTTATAACGTGTAATTATTGTTTTTAAACTATCGCGATTTGAACACATTATTATTATATACTACGGGACTAATCGCGCACTAAAATTACGAGATAAATAAATACCTCATCATCCCGACGTTTCGGCCGAGTTCCATCGACCGTGATCACGTGTCACGTTATAACGTGTAACTTAGGAACGTATACGTAATTTTGACACATTGTATGGACAATCTCTATGTTGTCTATGGAAGTTGTGAATACTCCTTAATTAAATGTTCCGTATACATGACCAAGCCGTGCGAAGTTCAAAAATCAAGCCTGGCCAGGGTGCAAAAAATAAAAGGCCATAACGGCTTAAGCCGGAAACATACTATCGGACGCTGCTTACGGACGCGACAGACAGCCGCGACTGATAGGTATCTAGACTGTGCACATTGCTAAGTCGCGGCTGTCAGCCGCGTCCGATAGTATGTTTCCGGATTAAAGCTCGAAACATACTATCGGACGCGGCTTACGGACGCGACTGACAGCCGCGACTGATAGGTATCTAGATTATGAAAGTACACTGAGCCGTGCACACTATCGGACATAAGTCGCGGACGTCACCTTCGGACGACCTTGAGCGTTCGGACGTCCGAGAGCGATTATGGAGTTCGTACCTCGTCCAGAATGCAGAACTGGTGAGCGTTGACAGTGACGTCATGCTTCGTCAGCAGCTCTACTACGTCGGGCGGGGCCGTGCCAAACATTTTGCTTTCGCTGTAATCTGGAATAATACATGTTATTCTTGATTACAGAAACTCGCGTTATTTTCCTACCTACATTTTTTCTAGAATATGACACACGTGTTAAGCGTTAAAATAGTTTCACTTATATCTCGGGACTCCTGTCGTGATGCGGACTCTAGTTTTACTCATACATAGATACTAGAGCACTTTTCTTGAAAGAAAACTCTCAGAACTACGCGTCAGGGCGATCTGTTAAAATTAGTTTAACTTTTTGCCGCGGGACTTGTTTCGTGAAAAGCACTCTATTATGTTTAAGGCAGATAACTTGTCTACTGTAGTTTCAGTACATAAGTAAGTTCGTATAGGCCGGGTGGCTAGGCCTGATGTCAGAGTTTTTAGGCTGCCTGAAGACCTCTGACATGGCTAAACATAGCATAGTTTCAGTTCTCAGTGCTAACGCCGCACGTTAGTATCCGATCATGACGAAGGCTGCCAATGCGTTTGAAACTTTAGTAGTAAGATTTTTTTTATATTCTAAATAACCAAAATAGCAAGGATATCGCCAGTGACCTTCTGAAAATTATTTGCAAGTATATGGGTACACAAATTAAGATATATTTTTTTTTGTAATGTGCAAGCTTTGCTGTGTTCCGTAGAGTAGGTAATATTTCAAGCGAAATTTCTAGGCAATAGATCCACAGCACGGTTGTGTACTAATTTCTGGGTGTTGCATGTCTATCATGGGCACACATAAACATGACTTCAATGATTTATACCTATTATTGCTGCACATGACTACAAGATAAATACAGCTGTTTATTAAAGAAAGGATCCAGACCAGTGGTCGTCAAACCGTGGCCCGCGGGCCGCGTTTTGTGTTTGGTGCGGGCCGCGGTACAGGTAAAAGTCATAACAAAATTGTTCATATAAACTTGCTTTCAAATTAAATTTTCTAATTTTCTGTTTTGAAATTACTGAAAAAAGCCGAAAAATTTTGTAGCTCGCTGCGTTCGCTCATAATAGTAAAGCATCTGTCTACTTTGCTCATGTCTGTTTGGAAAGTACTGAAAAAACTACAAAATTTCGCCTATTTTTTTACTTTTGAATGTTCTTTTGGCAGCGCGGTACCCAAAAAATACAACGCGGGCTAGTACCTATGTTATAATCAAGTTCAGCAGTGTGCGGCCCGCAGTGACACATCACACTGTCCTACGTGGCCCTTGACAAAAAAAGTGTGACGACCACTGATCCAGACAGTCTGGATATCTCGCCATGTCAATCGTAAGATAATGATAAGATTTGGATAAGATTATCATCATCACATGAGCAGATTATACTCACATAGTTACAAAATTACCGAGTAGGTATGACCTAATAGCCATGATTATTATTATCTATTTGATATGATATTGTTTTGGCAATTTATCCTACTAATATTATAAACGCGAAAGTTTGTGAGGATGGATGGATGGATGGATCGATGGATGGATGGATGGATGGATGGATGGATGGATGGATGGATGGATGGATGGATGGATGGATGGATGTATGGATGTTTGTTACTCTTTCACGCAAAAACTACTGAACGGATTGAGATGAAACTTTGCAATAATATAGCTTATATATCAGAATAACACATAGGCTATAAATTATAATGATATATTGCGTATGCGGGCGAAGCCGCGGGTAAAAACTAGTTTATTAATATTTTAATGAACATTTTAGTCGAGCTTAAGTCGACGATTTTCCTTTCGTCTGTCCAGCCGGGCTTAAATATACGCACCACGAAATATTTTTTTCCGCGTGTCAGAACGAGACAGAGTTACGGTGAAGTATATTATATCTGTCACTATTTCACACGACGACAAAACTCTTTTCGTGGTCATAACGTAACGTTGTAACGTTGGAGGTTCAGGGATGTTGTAGTGAAAACATGTTGATGGTTTCAGCTCCGTTTATTGAATGATTAATTATAATAACTTATTTTAAAGGAAACTTATTCTAGATCAGCACAACGCAATTTAGGATGCGCGTGTAACCCAGATTCGCAGTCGCTAGTTGCGGTAGATATTGCGACATATCAAATATGTGTTAACACTACGCTTCAGCTAGGTTAGTTGATGTTGACTTTTGTGTACAGGTCGCATTTTTCAACAAAGCTCGACGAAACTTTGTAAACAGGTTTTATATATTACCTAATGTTTTTTTTTATTTATAAGAGAATTTTGATTGGATGACAATTTCCTTCAAAAAGGGGGCAAAGCTTTGGCGCTATTTATCGGCCGATTTTTAATAACATTTTGGTTTGTCAGCGTATCTCTTCAATCTCCCAGAATTAATTCTGCGTATTAGATACCTACATTCTGTTCTCACTAAGTAGTGTATTGCCATAATAATGCAACGTTGCATACAATACATTGCATTATTATATCAATGTTAGTTTCTCGAAGTAGTAGTATTGCTCTTGATCGACTCCCAAGAAAATGTATGGATCAAGATTTTTTTTCAAAATGTCGTGGTTAGTTTATAACAATATTTGGATATTCGTTATAAACAACCAATTAAAGACTTAAGTTAAATTTGCGCGACTATAGACCCCTATTTTTGACGGAGGAGGTACTCAATTCAACGCATATATTTTGATGTGTTCGCGCATAACTTTTTACGTACCTAGTAGTCCGATTTCAATAATTATTTTTTATTGGAAAGAGTAGAAGTTGGTTTTATTTAAATTTTATTGAAATCGGCTTTTTTATTTATATCAAACTGTATTTATTAGTGTATCTTATATTATTATTATGTTATTTATGTATTAGGATGTAGGTACTAAATGTATTCGAATTTTAGCTCGTTATGTAAGTATTTATTATTTGTAATAAGTTTTTTTTTGTCAACTCTCTTTTGCTACTCACTCCGCATTTTCTATTTTTTTTGTTTTATTAATTCCTCTCCAGAAGAAAGGGTTGCCTGGAAGAGATTGCTACAAGCAATAAGGCCGCCTTTTGTTGCACTATTTTATGTTGTTGTTTTTTTTTCCTCTCTGTGTATTTTTGTTTTCTGAATTGTATTTTAGTGTTAACAATAAAGTGTTTATCTATCTATCTGAGCAATTTTTGATAAATCAACAATAATGTGAAATTACTACATCGATCTGCGCGTACCTACTATTCGCGAATTCTGTACGCGGTTGAAGTCGCTCATGCCATTTTCTGAGAAAAATAATATATTTTAATACCATACCATTGTATAGGGTCATCATTACGACCATATCTACTGTTATCAGTTCTGTACTTTTTACTAGTACATACCAACGTGTACGCATTTGAGGACCAAAGGAGGCGTGATTTGGACCAAAAAAGAGACCCTCTCTAAAACAAACCGACGTCCAACATTACACACAATTACATTACAGAAATGGAGTCCTCACATGTAGCCACTGTCCCAGGACATTCACCGCTAAAATTGGGTACATCAGCCATATGAGGACTCATCAGTAACTATACCCAGATACGGAAAATGGTCGCCGTAACCGAAATCGGCGTGGAAGGCATCATCATCATCATCACTTTTGACTTTTTTTTGAGTTTTGAGAGACTAGAGATTACTAGAGTTTTACATTACTAGATTACTGTTACTACTAATCTGTACTGTACTGTACTGTACCAGCCTTTTTAATAGTCCACTGCAGGACGTAGGCCTACCCACGAAGGGTGATTGGGCCATATCCACCACGCTTGCCCAGTGCGGGTTGGTGGATTCACATTACGCCAACGAATTTCTTCTACGGACGCACGCAGGTTGCCTCACGATGTTTTCCTTCACCGAAAAGCCAGTGGTGTTAAATTCCGTACATAAATTCCAAGGAACTCATTGGTACGGGACCAGGATTTGAACCCACGACCTCACGATTGTAAGGCGGGTGTCATTACCACTAGACCACCAGGGCTTATCTACAGTTAACTAAATGTGTGTAAATGAACTTAAAACTGTAAGTCAGTCTATTCCAGTTCACTGATTCATAACACTATTTTTTAGGGTTCTGTACCTCAAAAGGAAAAAACGGAACCCTTATAGGATCAATTTTTGTCTGTCTGTCCGTATGTCAAGACTCTTTATCTCGGGAACGCGTAAAGATATCAAGTTGAAATTTAAATTACTTACGTATAAATCTATAGTATCTTGCAGATGTGTAAAAGAAAAACTTCTCAGTTATCATATAAAAAAGTTAGAGACGTCTATGTCGTAAAAACCGCATATTTCGACACTCACAAAAATCAAACCTACAGGGTACTGGCAATGGCAAAAAGCTGTGAAATTTGGCGAGAAGCATTGTCTCAGATTACACATAGGTATAGGAATAAATTTTAAAACCGTACATTTTTATTTAAATAACAAAAAATAGGGCCTAGATTCGTATCATGTAAGATATCATATAAGAGCTTCATTAGTACGTGCTAAAACAGGTTTTTAATTATTTTAACAATGTGTAATTTTCGATGTATGACGAGAAAATTTATTATAGTATACAGGTTTTAACAACTTATTTCCCAATTTTGTGAAATTTTCTGGTCTTGTACGGAACGCTCGGTGTGCGAGTCTGACTCGCATTTGTCCGGTTTTTTCTTAGAAAGATTAACTAATGTTGTAAAGGAAATGTTAGCGATATAACCTCATTAGAAAAGATAAACTAATTTGTAAAGGAAATGTTAGCAATTTAAACTCATTAGAGCTTATCGATATTACATGCTTAATTTATGTAAAGTACGAGATAAAAAATTTAATAACCGAGTGGTTATCACGTTTGATTAATTTGATTATGGGATAATTTAGAAATTTTCAGGTACATAGTAGTAATAATAATTATGAAATGGAAACTTATTTTTGATTCATTTGATTGATTAAAAATTCAAAATTTAATCTAAGCCTTAAGGTTAAGGTTTAACCAGAAAGGATCATTCGAGCCAAGCTTCTAACTCTACAATCTCAAACTTCATAAACTTTAGTCAAATTGTCTCAACTGTAAATATTTGATAACTTCACTAGCTACGTCATGTTATACTGAGCGCCACACAAAATGATGGCTGGGAAGTTCGGAAGACACTTCGCCGTGATTCGCTAATTATTGCGCATGTGTGCACAATGCCTATACAAATGGGCACGGGCGTAGGAAGCGCGCGGGAGGCATGAGGTTGGCGGGCGGGTGTGCCCCGGCGTCTTGTCTCTCTAGCTCCCGCGCGTGCCCTTATTTCGGCTTTTGCGCAGAACGCTGCGCATAGCTTCCCATCCATCAATTTGTATGGCGCTCAGTATACGAGGATTTTGTTTATCTGGTATAGGCCGGGACTCCACCAAAGCGGAGATGTGTGCGGTGTGCTGTGTGCTGTACGAGAAGAGATGTTTTTCAGATGAACAGACAAGTGAAGACGGTTTTTTATACATTAAGCCCGATTACAGAGGCACCAGCGTAAATTTAATAGCAACGTAAAAAGCGTTGTCTCTATCGAATGCCTAAAGTGAAACAGAAACATAACTATGCTATTTAGCTATTATAATTACGATGGCGCCTCTGTAATCGGGCCTATTGTCATGTGATGAGTGCGTCCGTCTTGCGCCGCCATAGTTCGATTGACAAACCAAGGCGTAGTTTCTTTGAACGTGTATGTTTGTGTAACAGTGTCTGTACTCGGCGAGGCGTTTTACCGGCCTCACTTGTTTGTTCACAACATTCCACCTTAATTTTTTATTTGGTCTGAGCTCAAAGATTGGCGAAAAGTATACATACCAGGTATTAGTTCAAGGGGATCGTTTCGGAAGGAGTAGCAAGTGTTCCTGTTTTCTTTCGCCCCCCGACCCGAGGCTAGGATGATGATGAGTTGGAAGCCCAGACATGTTCCGAAGATCGGGAAGTATTCTCCCTGGTCGTTTAGCTTTTGGGCAATCTCGTAGATGTGCTGGCCGGCGTCAGCGTAGCCATCGGATTGGTTGAAGTAGGTGGCTCCTCCAGGGAATAGTACGCTGGAGATTTACGGATAGAACAGTTAGGTAGTTATTTTTCGCCAAAAATGGCACAATCGAGTCCAATATTCAAATAGTGTGCTCTTATCGATGTACATATATAGTTTATAGCTTATTTTAAACAAAAAAAAATTTTTGAATCGGTTTACAATTGGAAAAAATATCGATGAACATAGGAACACAAAATCCATACAAACGAACATAAAACCTCCTCCTTTTTGGAAGTCGTAGCATATCTACGTAGAGAACAAAGATAATTTACACTTAGTTAATTTCCTTGAAACTCTCGTGTGACCACTCATATTACTTACTTATACTAGGAATAGAGTCAAGATAGCACATACGAATCCTACGATTCAGTCTCGATCGTGAGTGCTATTCGTACTTGATTAATTATTAAAGCCCTCATACAAGTTTCGATTTGGTTAGAGCCTCGTATAAGTAGCATGGTAGAGATCGTGTATGTAACGTGGTCGGTCCAACCTTATATCACACTGGTTGACTTCAATGAGCCTACCGTTTATTCGAACTTTGTCGTAACGTCTGTAGCTATGTCGAGTCGACCCTTCATTGGTTGGCTTAAACGAAATCGGAACGTGTGTGAGAGCTTTTAGTTATTGGGAAGTACCGGCTATCAGTTCGAATAAATAAAATATTTATAAGCCGACATGCTTATCACAAATCAATTAGCACTAATAGGCATACAAAACAAGGTGATTTTTTTCAAGTAAGTATGTCTACGGGTCGGATGTTACTAGCTGACAAATTACAAAAGCTTTAAATCATTTCTCGTTGGGGCGCTGTAGAGTAATAAAATACTATTTTAACGCGGTAGGCACGCTCGTTGTACGTATGTAGTAACTATGATGTAATCTGTGGTGTTTACGCTTCTGGGGTGTTCTATTGTCTGTGTGTTTTTTGGTGCCTATTATCTCCCGGTCTTTTGTGTTCGGTTTTATGGTGTTTTTTTGTATCGAAGGACAATAGGATTTCTTGAACATTTAACCTGCTACTCTGTTAACAGGTTAACACAATAGCGTTTATTAGATCAAGTCGTGTCACGTATTGTCTAGTAAATTCCAGACTGTAATAACGGATATAAATACGCCGGCTGTCTCTTGGGGACTCAGTTAACTTTTCTAACGTTGTCGGGAAAACATCTCGTGTTGAAATGCAGTGCCAGTGATTGGGAAGTGACTAGTTAGGGTGAATATCAGTGCCAGTGTGAAGTGTTTGTGCGAACCAGTTGTGTCGTGTGTATTGTGATTTTGTGCAATAAAATGCAAAGTGAATAATAGGCGTTTTAACTGATTATCCAAGAACCCATCTCATAACACTAAAGAAAGTTCAACTATAAATAGTTGCGGTTAAAAAGTGAAAACTCACCCGTTAATTTTGGACATTATGTCTTCATAATAAGCCCGATCTTTGCCAATCCTGAAAACATACGATTTAAATATATTTAGCACAGAAATTGTAGGTAACTTTGTTGTCAAGAACGCTATGTATTTATTTATATAAGTAGAGAGATTTAGCTTTATCTAAATCATCTTCTATTGAAATACGTGCCTAAGACTAGATTAGTTTTTGCATAATATTACAACAGCAATAGTAAAAGTGTGGCTAAATATTGGAAGAAAACAATTTAACCACGTTGAACCATACATACGACGAACAAGAAGAAGCGACCAGAATGCAATTCCAACAAGTTGACAGACAGACGACGTGATGTAGGGTGCTTTTCCACCAGATATGTGCTATGCTACGATGCTATAGATGCGTTTGATATCCACCAATCATATTCATTGGTGCACATAGCTTAGCACTGGTGGAAACGGATTCAACTAAGATATGTTTTTTATATGGAAGGATGCGTGCTATGGATGTGTGCTATGGATGCGTGCTATGGATGCGTGCTATGGATGCGTGCTATGGATGCGTGCTATGGATGCGTGCTATGGATGCGTGCTATGGATGCGTGCTATGGATGCGTGCTATAGATGTCTGCTATGGGCCATCGCTACGCTAATGGTGGTTTCATGCGCATCTTTCTCGCACAGCTACTTTGCGGCGGCGCATCTTCGTAGCGCATCTTCCTCGCACAGCTATCTAGCGTAGTATTGGTGGAAACGGTCACATATTTTCGTAGCGTAGATTTCACATCTTCGCAGCATAGCTGCATAGCACGTCTCTGGTGGAAAAGCACCCTAAGACCGCTAAATCACTCTACACGGAAATCACTTTCAAGCGGCCATATTAAAAATCTATAGGTAAAGCCTACGTCGAACAACTGATATGATAATAATTAAGCAAACTTACATGATAGGCACAACCCTCGCACCGGACGATTCCACATCCTTGACATAGCTGGCTGCGATGTAGCTAGTATAGTTTTCTTCTGGGTATTTCGTGTGAAGGTACTGACTCTGCTCTTGCGACAGCACCCCAATGATGGGACGGTCGTTGACCACCTCAGCCTCCTCGCTGCGGATCACCACCGCACCTTCACACCGGAACAGATACACCAACGTGAGCAGCAGAACACCCTTCATCATGACCAGACTTCCCCAACTGTCCACCGAAGCACTACACCACCTAAAATATACATCCCTTATCAACGCAATCTTAGAAAGCAATTTGTTATCTCAAATCTTGAACTATTTATCTATACTTGTAATTGTGCCGCTTTGATCTCTATCCCGATAGATCGTATCACTTATAATGTTAACGATAAGTTTTAATAAGTAGGTAGAACTAACTATGAGCGTGCGAAACGCTGTTAGCTAGTTTCACCACCTCATTTTGTTTTTGCCGCCTCATCTTAGGCAACACATTTAAAGTATTGACAACCATCACGTCAAATCTGTTGACCAGTTGCAGAGTTAAACTGAAACATACACACTCACTGACACACAATTTCATAACAACGAGATAAAACTCAATTATAAACAAATAAAATGAAACCTTATGAGTAAAATATTAAAAACATCGTTGGCTAAACAGATCGCGACGCGTTCAGCCACCGTTCTCGAGTGCATCTGTTATAGAAACGTTTGTTTTCGTCGTCTAAAAATATAACGTCTCTTATGGAACAATTCCAAAACCCGTGCGCAATATATGCTAGAATTTACACAAATAGTTAACAAAGCGCTTTTAATTACGTTATGTTTAATGATGTACCTGGATACTTAAAACCAGCACCACTTAACAAAGTCCTTATTGTTAAGTACAGTTAAGTGGTAGTTCTTGTGCGGTTTGGATGTTCTGCCGATTGACTTCACAAAATGGGTCACTATTTCACCAACGGCTATTCATCATTGGGGTATTTATTTATTTATTTATTTATTTATTAAGGCTTCACATTAATAACTACATTATTACATATGTTATAAACACTTACAATATAATTTAACTGAATGTGCTATTTTTTTAAGGAAGCACAGCATGCATTTAACTTTACATAACAATAAAGACTATTAGTAAAAATAAGATTGTACATACTAGTATTTCATAATCTTCAGATAGTTTACTAGACTAAACTAATCTAAAAAATAAATTAAATTAACAGTTTCTATTTGGCCATTTCGGCCTGAATGGAATTCAAATTAATTTTAAATTTAGACAAACTGTCTCCATATATATCCAAATTACGATTATGTTGATATTCGTTAACGAGCCTACTTATTCTGGGAACTGGAAACTGGGAACTGGGACCGTTTATATCTTTGTCACTGATTCTCTCATAAGACATGAGATAAAATACAGAAAACATAAAAACCCTTCACCAAAGATATCAATTGATATCTAATGTATCTACTTAGGTATATCTTTATCTCAAAAATGATATATCCGGTACAAACATTTTCATCATTCAATTTTGTGTAAGACGAAGTTAGGCCACTTCGCACCACAAGTCCGACAACGCTGCGCGTCTTGTTGCTATGTTACTAAGTCTAAGTCAAACTAACAACAAACAAGCCATAATGTTAATTCATTCTCTTTACTACATAGTAGATATAAAACAAAGACGCTTCCCTGTCTGTCTGTCCCTATGTACCTATGCTTATATCTTTAAAACTATGCAACGGATTTTGATGCGTTTTTTTCAATAGATTCAAGAGGAAGGTTTACTCGTATAGGTACGTATAATAATCTGTGCGAACCTGGGGCGGGTCTCTATAATATAATAGGGTCATTATAGTTAATTAATAACTTAGAGAAATGTTGTATTACCTTAACATAAGAGTAGGTAATTAGGTATTTGCCAACTTTAAGTGATATCATCTAGACTTACATAGATAATTTATTTATTTATCGCACCTACCTACTAAGCGGTGCTTGTCGATAAAATTATTGTATCTTATGAACGATATTTTATACAATGTGTTACATATTCTATACATCGTTATGTTGGTTCCTATGTACATTTTACAAATTTCATCAACCAACGTTGTTGAATACTTAGATATACAACAATGGGTAAAGTAGTAGTACTTTACCCATTCATAGACATATCAGTAGTCGACGTTAGTTATGCGTTAGAATTTAAGGAGAGTGGCTAAGCGGCTAAAGCTTCCCCTAAAAAAATGTTTTAGGAGTCGAATCGTTACCCGTAGTCCCGATGGGTTGACCCAGTACTG
The DNA here is from genome assembly GCA_949316475.1 of Hypomecis punctinalis. NCBI lineage: Eukaryota > Metazoa > Arthropoda > Insecta > Lepidoptera > Geometridae > Hypomecis > Hypomecis punctinalis. Next base: position 12,387,778 of record OX438810.1, read on the forward strand.
GGTCCACGGGTAATATTAATTCCATGGCACTAGGGATTGATAAAGAAAGTGATAAATATTAAAATAAACTAATTTTATGACCGCCAGCGATAAAAGTTCGGAAAAAATTACTAGACTAAAACATCGGAAAAAAACTACTATAAAGTTATAGATGCTTTGGATATTTCCGTTTCAAATAACAGAACCAAATAGATAATTATTTTTATAAACAGTAGGTATGTTTGTCATTCTGATTTTTAAACGACAAAACACTACCTTTCTTCCTTTTAATTATTTTTACGTTATTTTCCATGTAATGTGAATTAATTAAATATAAGTAGCCTCCGTAAAATAATATTTATTACCAATTCATATTTGTAACTAGCAAATCAATAATTATGTCTAAATAACGACTACTATATACTCCTACTCTCTTTGTAATATGGTACTTTTTATTGATGGTTTTCATTTTCTATCGATAAAGTTGGAAGTCCAGGGATCAATCCCTAATGTAATGGGACCGCGGGTAATTAAAATTCCCCGTGGACCCGGTAATGGGTCAACTCGCTGGGACCACGGGTACCTGTACCATCCTTTTTAATAGTCCACTGCAGGACGTAGGCCTACCCACGTAGGGGTGATTGGGCCATATCCACCACGCTGGCCCAGTGCGGGTTGGTGGATTCACATTACGCCAACGAATTTCTTCTACGGACGCATGCAGGTTGCCTCACGATGTTTTCCTTCACCGAAAAGCCAGTGGTGTTAAATTCCGTACATAAATTCCAAGGAACTCATTGGTACGGGACCGGGATTTGAACCCACGACCTCACGATTGCAAGGCGAGTGTCAGTCAATACCTCTAGGCCACCACGGCTTCGGACCACGGGTAATGACTTGGAATCACGGCTCCAACACATCATGATAAATAAAATTGTGTCGATCTTAGTAAATCCTGCCCCAGCTGGGTGAAGCTCTCGAAACCGAAAATCGAAAATGACCCTTCCAAACTAAAATTCTGGATCAGCTACTATAATTATGACCTGCAATATAATAACCAGGGTTACCTAATCCTTCTAGTAGGTTATAGAGGGGGTTATTATCAACAAATTTGTTATAACAATTTATATACCAACCAAGATCATCCTGATTATATCTGTATTGAGACGTGCAATACGTGCATATCGCCACATCGTACTTAATCGATATCGGTGTTAATAATCTTTCTGAAACTAGGTAAGTACGTAAGGTAAGTAAGTAAGGTAACCTACATTAATTACTTAGATTTATTTTTGGTGACTGTTTTTATTTCTACCTTAGGGTGCTTGTACACGGATCAAATAGCTGGAGCTAGAAGAGATGCGAGTCAGCCGCGTAAGTAATAAGTATGCGCAAAATTGCGCAAGCTACATGTTCTAGTTACTCGCTTGCACTTGTACATGGTGCAAATAACTGGAGCAAGTAAAGACACGGGCTACTTGCGCAAGCAGGATGCACAAGATTTATTTATTTTTATTTCGAATAGGTTCGCGTTTGACTACACACTGCCTGATGTTGAGCAGATGTGCGGTTTAGGGTGTAGCACGCTTACCTAGAAGATACCTATTTACTCGGGATTTGACAGATCACACCACACACCTACTGCACGTTGTACTTTAACGGGGAGACAGACCCAGGCAAAGCGTTCCACATTCTGGCTGTTCGTATGAGGAATCTAACGCGCGGAATGTCCACCATAAAAAGGTGGCGCTTTGGTCGCCTCTATCTAGCCGTACGATAGAAGAAAGGGGCAGGGGAGACCAGATTGTGCAACTCCTGGGCGCACTCTCCGAAGTGTATCCGGTAAAAGGCCGACAAATACGCCACCTTGCGACGATGCTCAAGTCTTTGCAGCTGCGTCTTAGTCAAGGTGCCGTTGTCAATCAGTCTCCTGGCTCGCCTCTCAATCGACTCCAGAGTCCCAGTTGGTATTTGGCAGAGCCATCCCAAAGGTGAGAGCAGTATTCCATGCAAGACCTGACTTGTACTTTATAAAGACTAAGCAGTTGCTCAGGTGTGAAATACCGTCTCACCTTAGAGATAACACCAAGTTTTTTGGAGGCTAATTGGGCTTTCGACTCTATGTAAAAGCCAAAGATTTGCTCGTGGTCATGAGCTGAGTGTGACCCGCGCGAGTGACCAGCGAGTGCCACTGAGCACGCGGATTAGTTTTTTTTTCCTCTGTGTATTTTTGTTTTCTGAATTGTATTTTAGTGTTAACAATAAAGTGTTTATCTATCTATTAGTTGCGCGGATGGCTCGCTTTGGTACATGCTCGAGTCGACCCGCACATGTTTTTGAACGTTAAGTTTACGATGCATATTGCCCGCGCAAGTGCCTCAACATGCGCAAGCGACTTGCACCGTGTACAAGCACCCTTATAGAGATAAGAGATGATCAATCACAATTTGATTGTCGTTGTTTATACAGAAATTGATATAATCAACCAACCAACTCATTATCATGAACACTTTATTGGTAGTGAACATGAAGAAACTAGATGGACTCGCTGAAGAGGCATTTGAAAGTTGCTGTGTGTTGCGAAATTGACCGCTTTGTAAAACAGAGCTCGCTAAAACTGCTCTATTTTGTTGTCATTTTTTATTTAGTCAAACGATGATAGTTCTAAATGCAATGCCGAAGGCCGACAGTGATGCTGCAACAATGCATTTCAAATAAAAATGTCTGTCCGTCTGTCCATCGTCCATCCCCACGCCGCACCACTAATCCTTAAGCCTTAGGTAGGTATAACTCTTACATTTACCTACATTTTTTTATTTTTTCATAGTAAGAAGACGAATTTTTAAGCCTCAATTTTTTCAACCTTTCAACCGTTCAGCCATAGGTGTTTGCACTGTATCTGGGTATTAGTATCTATATATAAGTAATTATATATAAGTATGTATTTAAAAATACGTATATACAGGGTCATAGGTATTAAACGCAAAACTTTTAAGGGCAGATCTATTACATAAAGACAAACAACTTTTGTTCTAGGACTTTTGGTAAATCCCAAAGAAAATTGCTTAGTTTGGGGTCAGAGACCGTGTGTAAGATGTCTCCAAATATTTATTTAGGTATGTCAAAGACCTTCCGGCGGCATAAAAATCCTGACAGCAGGCAGAGCCACTCCGCCTATACTAACTTACTTTTTAGCTTTTTAGGATACCGTAGTAAAACGTGGAGCCCATACTTCGTTGTGTCCTTCCGTCTGTCCATCTGTCCGTCCGTCCGTCCTAATAGGTAAGTATTACAAAGCCTTATGTATCTTATTGTAGTTAATAAATGCACTTTTGCCCAAGAATAATTAAGAACCATCAAAATAAAAACTGCATCTGAATGATGGTAATGGCGAGTAAAACATAAGCAAACAAAACAATGTAAAGCAATACCGTCACTTGTTCAGTGGTAAAGACTGTATTCGTCGAACTACCACATTTATAAACCAAAATGCATGAAATTTGAGATTATGATATTTTTAGTATAGATCTCAATTTAAAACAAGTAAGTACGTACTCTGACATACCTATCTCAGTGCCTCAATTCGAAAGTTTTCGACCAGTGAGTGTAGCCAGTGATGACTTTTGTCACAGAAACGTGGTCTCTCACTATGGGCCTTATTAGTAAGCTCCAAGTAGCCCAACGAGCCATGGAGAGGGCTATGCTCTATGGGTTTCTCTGCGAGATCGAATCGGGAATGAGGAGATCCGTAGAAGAACCAAGGTTACTGACATAGCCCAGCGAATTGGCAGGTTGAAGTGGCAATGGGCAGGGCACATAGCGCGGAGGACTGTTGACCGATGGGGTCGAAAAGTTCTCGAGTGGAGACCACGTAGGTACCGGAAAGAGCAGCGTAGGGCGTCCACCTACAAGGTGGACGGATAACCGCAGGATCGCGCTGGATGCAAGCCGCTATCAACCGGTCTTATTGGAAATGATTAGGGGAGGCCTATGTCCAGCAGTGGACGTCCTATGGCTTAAATGATGATGATGATGATGAAGTAGGTACTTAAAAATTTTAAAATGGTGCATTTAATCTAATCTAACCTAACCAAACCTAACCTTACCTAGCTCTCACACTAAGTTGTAAAGTGGGGATGAAATACGATAATGATGGACGTCATATTTCTCAGTTCTATTTAGTTACTAACAAAACAAGTCTTATATTACTTAATACATTTTGTTTGTTCGCTCGGTCGTTTCACCCATATGACGTCCACTGCTGGACATAGGCCTCCCCTAAAGATCTTCAATTCTTCTTCAACTGGTTTTCAGTTTGTAACGGCTTGCATCCAGCGCGATCTTGCAATGCGGTCGTAATGAGGTCACCCGTCCACCTAGTGGGTGGACTTCCTACGCTGCGCTTGCCGGTACGTGGTTTCCACTTAAGAACTTTTCGACCCCATCGATTATCAGTCCTCCGTGCTATGTGCCCTGCCCACTGCCATTTCAACCTGCGAATCTGCTCTGCCAATATGTCGGTAACTTTGGTTCTTCTACAGATCTCTTCATTTCTGATTCGATCTCGCAGAGAAACTCGGAGCATAGCCCTCTCCATGCCTCGTTGGACTACTTAGAGTACAGTTTGTAATCGTTATTAAATATTATCTTATCAACTATTAGGGAATAAATAGTTGATAGGATCATAATCACTTCGTCTGTTTATAAGAATGGAAGGTAAATAAATAGTTTTAGACCAATAAAGTAAGTACAGAGGCCATTTTAAGTGATATAGAATAAATATTAATAATAAAATCCCTAATCTAACACACTTTATTACTTAGACCGATCGCGCGCCGGCCGGCGCGACGGCCGGGCCGGGAGGCGCGACGGCCGGGCCGGGAGGCTGCAGACCCGTAATCAATGATCACGTTCTGCAGCTTCCTGGGCTCCACTTGATACGTTTGTTTATTTTTTTCCTTTTTCTACAATACATAGACTTTCAATAGATCCTATAACTCCATCTAATCTAGTATTTAATGTACCTACTTATACTTAGATAGGTATATCATCTTGATTGGTACAACAAGAGAGAGATATTAAATATCTACTACAACGACAAACATATTACCACAGAATAGGCCCTATTCATATTACATAGGTAGTATAAACCTGAAAGAAAATATTAGAACTGAAATAAATACGGACATACCTCGACCATGATTTTTAAAGGACCCCGTCGCAACTGCCACGTAAAACCGGCACATATAAATGCCTAGTGTCTTGTAGATCAAAAATAGCACATTCAAAAATGTTATTAGTACGTGTAACATGGTAAATATCTATAAATAACTGCAGCCCTCTTGTATATTTTGAATCGCACTGACAATCGATATAGGTAATTGCCGCATGCGCGCTTCGTGTTTTTCAGGAGTTATATTTTCTTTTCACCAACCTTTGTCCAAAAACTTAGAAAATGGATAAAGTTGACGTCATACCGTACTAACAAGGAATATACCTAACTCTAAAGAGCTTATAATATACCTACTGTTCTAACTAATGTTGTAAATCCAAAATAGTGTTTGTTCATAGAGCATGTACAAAAAGAGAACCGTCGCGGCGATACGGTGAACTAACAATAAGATTTTAATCACCACCTATCAGCACCCAAGGTACCGACTATACTTGGTAGACGCTAGTAGGTACTGATGAAAACTGAAATAGGTGTCTACCTAACACGATTAGTAAACAAAATTAGCAACGTAACAAAATTAGCAAAATGGCACACGAGCGACCTCACCTACGACGTTTCTCTTTTTGCACAAACTCTATGTTGGTTTGTTTGTTACTCTGTCACGCAGCCACGGAGAGATGGGTCGACTTGATTTTTGACATGGATAGGAAAGAAACTTTCTTTTTGTGATAAACATTTCAAAAATTGACGCGTTCGCAGAATTTGAACCTGCATCCTGCATCTCTCTGAGATTCCGGCCCAGATGCTTTTCCAATTAATCTAGAAACGCTGTCTGCGAAGGCGTCGATGGAGCTTTCAACAATGTAGTAGTTGGTAAAAATGACAAAACATTGCACTTTCACTAATTCTACTAGTATACAAACTTACTAGTAGTACTTTGATTATTTACTTGTAAATAATCAAAGTACTAAATAGTAGTAGTAATAATTTACTACAACGTATTGCAAGTTTCATGCTTAGTGGGTTGTTTACCTATACAGCCTAAATATAAATATTATTGCAAGGAACCAACTTATTTTACATTTAACACTATTTTCAATTAGGTAGAATTCATTATGTAAACTAGAACCAAGAAATATTTTTACGTGTGTTTAACCATGATCACTTTTGAGTTTGGTCACACTTACATACCATGCCTCTAGATCAACATATTTTCATGATTTTTAAATTAAATCTGCTTACTATGTCCCTTATATACCTTAAACATAATATTGTAAGAAATAGCCAACCAACAAAACAGCAATTTTGCAATAACGAACTACGAGGTTTTTTATTTTAAGTAAGTACTAAATCATGGAATAATTCCGATTTATTTATCTAACTTTATTAAAATACACACCGTCATATTTTTTCCCTCCAAAATTATTTAACAATTCTTTTCTACACACATTTGAAACAAACACCTTATTTAATAACTCGTATGCTTAGATTATAGAGGGAATAGATACGAAGTAAATTCTTATGTCCTCCCGCAAAGATTCAGACCTTATAGTGGTCGGCTAATTTGAGGTCCTGTAGGAACGAAGGGCGTGGATTATATTCTGATTTTTGCCCTTCAACTCTCATTACATCACCTCATTGCTTTAATTTTATTGTTTGCTTCCCTATGTCTTAAGATTATGGCATTAAAAATATGTAATCAAATTCTTCGCCTCCCGCCATCCACTATACCCCAAAAGGCTTTTGACAGTTGTAGCCGTCATTATTCTGAGACCATCCAACCAATAAGAAATTATCTTCATATTTATGTTTTGGCTATAGCAAAGCTGATTGTGATTTCTACAAATATTGTATTAAACGTGTAAATAAATAGAATTTATAACATTATAAGGGCACAAACAATACAAAACAACCATGGTTACCTGCTGTGTTTGGGGCTGCGAATCGTGTTCTAAGAACAAAAGCGAATGTTTATAATTTTTAGGTTAGTCGTAGTTTTTGTATTTTCACGTCTATGTTTTTGAAATATGAATAAGTGTTCAATGCAAGAACTATAAATGACGTTTAAAACTATCTATTTTAATTCACAACACAGCATAAAACGATAATTTTGAGAAAAGCAAATATATTGAATGTTTACATTACTTCAAATAGTGATGGACAAAGTTACGATTTTATTGCATTGCAATATGTTATTCGATACTTCTCTCGGTGCATAATCGGTAGAAGTCATAATAAATCTATGGTTGTATAGTACTCGTTTTTGCCAAACTTCCTTTTAACCCGACTACCAATTAATGACTACCTATGTTTTTAAGTAGAATCTTGGTTAACTATTAGGTTTGTAAAAGACAACATTCATATTGGGCTAATCCTGATAATTCCGACCAAATAGTATTAATGCATATAATTCTCAACATGTTATACCATGGGACCAACCCTCTATGATCACTCCCTGCGTAGTTATCGAATTTTGAAATTAATTATTTTCATATATTAACAAAAATATTCACCAATTTACCTGCTTATTTCTAATAAGTTATTAGAACCGTTCATTGCATATTCAGTAGTATTAGACGCTTTTTACTGTAGTTAATATGTGTTGGCTTGTCATTTATTTATTTTATTAACATGGTTTTATTAGTTTAACCTGTATGTTTGCTTGCTTGTAACCAACCCCTTTGAGCTCGATTTTGACCTACTTTGAGCGATAACATTTTCTTTAAATTTCTACACCTATCAAAGATGGATGACAATATATTTACTAAAAAAAATTCTATTTTTTTCTAAAAATCTATATCTATATTGAAAAATAAATATGGTAAAAAAAACCTAAAAAACACTCTTTTATTTTACTCTTTTTATTTGATATGCCAAGAAAGCGTGTTTTTAAGTATTTTCTAAACTACCTAATATTGATTTTGGATCTCGGAAACGGCTTCAGTGATTTTGATGATTGTCATTCAAATAAATGTTTTTAAGTTCAATAGAGAACACAAAAGGGTCTACTATCAAATATATCAAAATATTCGTTCGCTGGCCTAAGTGTATGTTGATACATTAAACAGTGTCTCAGTTTCATTCATAGCTGGTTGATAAAATCTTTTTTTTTAAATAATTATTTTCAAAACTCGGTAACTAACTACTGCACAGGTGATTCTAGAGGGTTGGTCATGTGGGGTAAAATGTACAGGATAATATTATGTATCTACGAATATTATTGCCTAAATAATTGTTTTGGTCGGCACTCTTTCAGATATAGCCCAAAATGAATGATGTCTTTTAAACAGGGTTATTTCTAATCAATTAGCATTGTTTTAGGGGCTTGTTCTGTATATCAAAACTAACAACTTTTGTTCTACGACTTTTTGAGTGGTTAAGAAAGTGCGATTTAATGAGGAAAGTTATACATATTTATGATAGTAAATTTAAAACGTGTCATGTCAATCATGAAGGCGCCATCGTAATTATAATAGCTAATTAGCATATTTCTGTTTCTTTTTCACTTTAGGCATTCGATAGAGAGAACACTTTTTAAGTTTGCTATTTAATTTACGATAGCGCCTTCATAATTGGGCCTAGTATAGCTTAAAAAAGACGCTTTATAAGTTTAGTACATCGGCAGTCACACAGAAGAGAGAAGGTCTCATTTCTGTGGGCAATCAGGTATTTCTCGGAAATATCGATATTTTTATCGATTCTAGTTTCGAATCGATTTTCGAAGTATTGATTTAGCGCAACGCTTCAAGGGGGCGGGGCAAAATCGACGCCATGTTTCCGAGATATGCTGTGACGTAGCTATGATACGTTATTTTTGTGCTAGGGCGCCCCTATGCTCGTATGTGACTCTTAAGTGACTTTTTGTGGATTGGTTCTAGTTTGCATAACTATGCCCATATTTTTTTTTTTTTTATTAATGACAATACTACACTACTACTACACAGAAAGCAATTGGATCATCCACAGACCCTTGAAGGTCTAAAGATAATCCAAGTGCTCAAGCCCACTGCCAGTTGGCAGCGTGCCCAGCATGCTTGCAGCATTGCCACGCTGAATGGCAATGCTTATACGTTGAGCCAAATAAACACCAGCATTTTGGTCACGCGTCGCGTCCACCAGACGCTCAGAAAGACTTTTGAAAACGAGATGAGCTCCCGGCCCCCACGGACCCAAAGTCTCAACTCCAAATGGCTCAAATATGTAACCACTACCGAGGTTAGCATATTTGCGCCGCTTGTGCTGCTCAGCCGAATTGGCCGCCGCTCCAGCCCTACTCTGAGTCTCAGGAAGATTTGACGGTGCCAAAGTATCGACGCAAGTTGCGTCCCATACTAAGGGCCGTCCACACTTCCATGGGACCAGCGTCATGCCGTCAAGCCTTTTGCCATCACCACGCGCCAACCCACTCGGTTCGAGTACGGCTGCGATATTGGCGGTGACAAAAGCCCTGTGTATGACATCATTAAGGCTGGCGTGGCGTCCAATCCGACCAGCCCTTCTTGAGCAAGAGAGACCGTGGTGACCGAGCTGGTCAACTGCAGTACCACACTGACAGCGATGGGCCTCACAACACCTTACACCCAAGCTTAAGCTGACAGCTAGACGAAATGCAGTTGGGTCTAAAAGGTTACCAGTATTGAAAGAGGGCAATGCTTGCAACCAAAGACCGGACTCCCATACAGAGACTGCAAGGATACGAGCGCGATCCGCGACGTTAGGACACGTATCTAGAAGAGATTTCCGTGCTAGTTCGCAGATCGGCCGATCCCACAGTCTCTGCGACGATAAAGTCTTTGGAAGCTCGGTATTTGGGCAAGCGACCCTCCAAGCATTCGTTACCTCATTCAAATGAGCTACATCTACGCCAGAATGGCCTAAAGAAGGTGCGAGGATTTTTTCAATCAAGTTCTGAGTACTATGAATTGAGGACAAGAAAGCTGGTAAAGCAACACTTGAAATTTGGCGGACCCCTAGCCCTCCAAGCCTAACAGGCAAGGAGGCTTGTAGCCACGCCCTTTCACTCATGTCAATATTCAAAACCGATAAATAGGGACTGCTTTACAACATCGTCTAAGCTCAAAAGGAGCTCATTGTGTTTCCACAATGGACTACATCGTAAAGCGTACATAAATTTTGGAACAAACAGACAACATCTTATAATGGTAAAAGCCATGTGGGCGTTAATTTTGAGTAGCCTATCAGAGGCACTCAAAAAATTTTGAATTTTTTCTTGAACGAAAGGCGGAAAAGACTCATCTAATATCGGCGAACCTAGAAGGCGAAGAGAACACTTGTCTACCGATTTGATGTTAGGTGCCAAATCATTAAATTTGTTAAGTATCAAATCTTTATCCGGACATGAGTCGCAAACGAAAAGTTCGCATTTCGAAAAATTTAGCTCCACACCAATTTGACGAAACTCGTCAATAAGAATTTCCAAATCACGTAGGACTGTGCTCGCATCGCCACCCAAAGTCCCGTCATCCAGATACCAAACGTTGAGTTTAGATTGGAGACGTTGAACAATTGGATGAATGGCCAGGCTAAATGGCTGGTCCGAGAGGGTCATCTTGTTGACAGCCAACGGAAGATAGCAAAACATCATTTTTGTAAATTAAATATATTATATTATTGATTATTTCTATTTTCTAGGCAGAAAAATGTTTGAGTTCTAGACTGTTAAGTTCATATTGTACCCAAGTGTAAAAATATTTTAGTACTTTTTAAGTAGGTACCTTCCTTCATCTTAAACATGTGGTATGAAGCGCGACCTTTACCTACTTGATAGGTTGCGTCCGAGGTCGTTGTGGCGGGCTCAATCTACGTGCCAAATAAAATGACGTTTTTTTAAACGACCCTTAGACAGATGTGGTATAGCCAACGAGCCCATCACACAGGAATCATTGTATGCTCAGCCGTATGCTGCAGCCGCAGGCTGCAACTGTCTACGAGATGCTTTATTTATTTACTTCCTTTAAAAAAGTAAATAATGATTGTCTATGACTACATTAAATAATCTAATTTTTACGCTAGTAACATTGTCTTAACTTCGTCAAAAGAAAAATGCCGCTGCCAGGACGAAACGTAATGATAAAGGTATTTTGATGATAATTTAGATGTTTTTCTAGTTCACCATCAAATATCTTGTACAGTTATTTAAGTGAGTGGAGAGTGCGTCATGCAACAAAAGTTAATTTTCACTATTTTGGATGACAGACTGATAAAATACTTTGTTTTAGGTTGGTTTCCTGCGTTGACAGATAAAACTCGAGGATTTTCTTTATTAATCGAACAAAACGATAAAAAATGTTTGAAATGGTAAGTAATATCATTCCTCAACCAATTTTAGTGCTTCTCATAAAGCTATACTAATAGATATCACATTCTTAATGAGACATGTTGAACTTCATTCCTTTGTACCTTCTCCTCCAGAACGCAGCGGAACCTATGCAGGTGGATCTCCCACCTGAAGATAATGAGAACAATGAAGCAGAATGCTACGTCGTGGAAAACCCCACCTTGGATTTAGAGGCTTATGGTGCTTCTTACGCCGGTTTTGCAAAGCTTTATAGACTGATGTTTGTAGCTGATCATTGCCCATCTTTGAGATTGGAGGCTCTTAAAATGGCCATTACCTATGTCATGACAACATATAACGTAAGTCTCTATCAAACACTTCACAAAAAGTTGGCCGAAGCAGTTGCAACGGCCGGCTTGCCAGATGTGGCCGTCCAAATGGGCTCGCAGGATATACCAGTCCTGGACACGATGTGGATAGAAATAGTAACCAAAAAAGCTGCAATCAAGTTGGAAAAGCTAGACACAGATTTAAAAAATTACAAAACAAATTCAATAAAAGAAAGCATCAGAAGAGGGCACGATGATCTGGGTGACCACTACCTGGACTGTGGAGACCTCACCAGTGCACTAAAATGCTATTCCAGAGCCAGAGATTACTGCACTAGTGGCAAACACATAATCATGATGTGCCTCAATGTAGTTAAAGTGTCAGTGTATTTACAGAATTGGGCTCACGTGCTTAATTATGTGTCGAAAGCTGAAGGCACACCGGACTTCAATGAGGTTCCAGGGAAGGACTCCAATCAGTCTATATTAACACGCTTAAAATGTGCAGCCGGTCTAGCCGAGTTAGCAACCAAGAAATACAAGTCTGCCGCTAAGCATTTCCTCGCAGCCAGCATCGACCACTGCGACTACTCAGAGCTGCTCAGCAGCAACAATGTGGCCGTGTATGGAGGACTATGTGCGCTCGCTACATTTGATCGTTCCGAGTTACAAAAACAAGTCATAGTTAGCAGTTCTTTTAAATTATTCTTAGAGCTAGAACCGCAGTTACGTGACATAATATTTAAGTTCTACGAATCTAAATATGCTTCGTGCTTAAGGTTACTGGATGAAATCAGGGACAATCTGATGTTAGATATGTATTTAGCACCACACTTGAACTCTCTGTACATGCAGATAAGAAACAGGGCACTGATTCAGTACTTTAGCCCCTATCTATCGGCTGATATGCGGCTCATGGCCGCCGCTTTCAATCGCACGGTGACTGCACTGGAAGATGAGTTGATGCAACTGATCCTCGATGGGCAGATCCAAGCCCGTATTGACTCGCACAACAAAATATTGTACGCTAAAGATGTGGACCAGAGGAGCACTACGTTTGAGAGGAGTTTGGCGATGGGCAAGGAGTACCAAAGACGGACCTCTATGCTCATTTTACGTGCCGCCATGCTCAAGAACTCAATTCATGTTAAGGTAAGCCCTGAATTATATATTTCTGGTTAAAGAATTTTTCTTAGATAGATATTTTCTTATAGTTTAAAGATTTTCATAATATGAACAAAAACATATCCTAACTTTGGTCTTTGTTTATACCAAGTAATCAAATAACAAATCTTAACAATCTGATTCCCTTTACTAAAAGAACCCACTTATGATATGGGTACATATTAAACATAAAATTGTTGAAATTCTAATTAGATCTTATGTCTATTTGCACAATAAAACAGTAATTAAAACACACTGATCAATAGGGATATTGATTCAAAAGCCTGATGTTACTAATATAATTATCCTAATTATTGTAAAAAAAGTATTCTACTATTAGACACACACCCAGTAAACTTTTGAGCTCCACACTACTTTATTATAGCTGCGGTCGTGTAGCCTACTGATGGCAAAGTTATCAGTTAAAAATGCCAATTCAGCATTCGTTTTGAGAATGTGTGAGCAAAAGTGCCATTTTTAACTGTGTTAAAACAGCTAAAAATGCTATTGTAAAATGCCACTTATGACCCACCTGCAAAGGTGGGTTCTTTGTGATCATCTTCTGACATTTATATTCATATTTATTCATTGCTTAATATGGGTTTACATGGTTGGTACATACAAAATAATCGTATAAATAGTCCGCCATACTCAGCCTTTAGAGTTTGACCTTTAGCATTTGATTTGGGTAGTGCAAAATTCCCAAACCAAACAGTTTACAGTTACACTAATTTTGCAAATGTCAAAAACGCCATCGAGCCCAACACCAGCACACCGTATGTAACTATATTTTTGTCGACCATAGACGTCGCCATCGTTGGCGCCCGCAAGGCCCGTCAACTATAGGTGACTTTGGTGTTCAAAAGGCTAAAAAAAACACGTAACTAAAACTTTCTTATTAGAACAATGAGGCCGATTCACACAAGTCGGCTGATATAGCTACAAGCCGCACAATATATCTTGACTGAAGCTCTCATAAAGCTGCATGGTGATTGAGTTTCGCGCAGCTAACTTCACATCCGCCAAGTTGTATGATTCGGACTATACATACATTGTGTATTTCCAAGACAGAGATAAGTTACCCATTCATTACACTCAATAGCGTGATCTCTATTCCTTTTATTTGCAGAACGTCGGGCGCGACACTGGTCCCCAAAGCGGCGAAGCTCCCGGCTCCAGCACGAGCCTGACGACCCGGACCTTCGACACTGTACCCTTGTGATGACCTCACCACTTGACACCACTTCCGCATGACAACCTAAATACCTACCAGCAACAAACTACTCGGGTAAAACGAAACCTTTTAATATCTCACACTGTGACCTATTTACTTTGTCATCTGAAGTTTGATGTTATTTTAAAACTGCAACCTTTTATGTACCAATACTTTACTGCTTTTGTTTTTTGTTTAACGAAACTGCAGGAGTAGTACCGCATTGTTTAAGTGTTGCCAGTGCAATGCCGAATGTCGTTTTAAGGAAAATGTTTTATCAGCAATCACAGAGAATTGAAACGCTGGTGCAAGCATTATCTGTCAACTTGTTTATACTGAATTATTCTATGTAACCACAAAATATTATGTCCTACGTAATTTTTGGATTAAAAATTAAAGGCATATTATGTGTTTTTTTTTAATCTCAATGCTCAACACTCAAGAGTACTTACTCAATTTGCAATCCAAATTGTCATAGATCTAAGAGATGGGGAAACTTGCCAATATTTCATAATAGCCAAATACATCCCATGCTCTAAAATAATTAAGTTGTGACTGCGAATGTTTAATGAAACATGTATATTTTATCTTTGTCAGTAACAACTGTATTAGAATTGAATAATTTTTAGATTGAAAATATATCACAAGGCTATTTAGACTGCCCTAGTTTTCACTGCTGCATATAGGAAAGGCCTTTTTCCTAGCTATGGATTTCCAGTATACCCGGTTGGAAGCAGCTTGCATCTAGTGTGTCTGGGGTCTTATTAGTCTATTCAGCTTGCATATTTGTGGAAGTACTACACTGCTCTTGCCAGTACCTACTTACCATGCTTGAGAACTGTGCTTTATTATTATTCACAAAATAAATGATGTAACGAAGTAGAATTATATGTGCGTAAAGGCCCCCACTGACTGTCGCTCCAAATGGATGACATCCAAACAGCCTGTGGCCAATGTAGTTAAGTTTTGAGTTCATGTTTTGTCATTTGTATTCAATGTGTTTTTACACAATCATTACGCCCAATTTATAGACGCCATCGTAAAGGTGATGTCCACAAGTGGTATATTATTCAGAGAAAAATCTAACCAAGATGATATATACATCATTTGAAAGCTTGTTTTATGGGCTTCTGAAAAATATTTAATTTAGGTTTTTTTATCCCTGCATTTTTTTTTAAAGTGAAAAATAAATTATCTGAAAAAAAATAATGCAGCTTTTTATTTTTTCTAGTTTAACAATAATAAAGTGCTTCTAGCGTTATTTTACTTGCATTCAAAGCTGATTCTTCCACATTTTCATCTTAATTTGCTAAAATTGAAAATTATAACCTACCAGTGTGACCAGTTAGTAGGTACAATGTGACAAAAAATTACTTAAAGAGTGTGTTTAATTGGTAAAAATGCTTTTATTTAACAATTTAGAGGTTACTTAATCAGAGTTCCTAGAGATAAACTACCTATTGAGCCAAATATATTTATTTATCCTAATAAAATCAAAATTAATTTTAAAAAAAATGCAGGGCTCTTTTTTGTTTTCAATTGATGTAATAGACTCAGAAAAATATGAACTTTCTCGAAATGTAACGAGTCTTGTGGTTAGATTTTTTGATTATTATTATACCAGCCTCCATACATTTTGTGAACATGTCCTTTAATAGCGACGTAAAATAGTGTTCTCTCTATCAAATGCATATAGTGAATAATTATTTTTTGCAAAAAATAGCATGACCGACTTCACCCCTGTATAGAATTCGCGAATATTTCGTACGGATCGGTGTAGCATTTTTCACATTATTGTTGATTTATCAAAAATGGCTCAGCCGATTTCGATAAAATTGAAATGAGACCAATATTATAGTATACTCTTTCCAATATAAAAGAATTATTGAAATCGGATTCCTATGAAAAAAGTTATGCTTGGTTATACATAAAAATATATATATACGTGTCGAATTGAGTATCCACCGGTTCGTCGGTCAAAAAGATACAGGACTACTCTACATTGCTATTATAATCACGATGGCGCCTCTAAAACTGGGCCTACTGTTTGAACATATAGATATACTGAGCGCCACACAAGACACAGATTTGACAGATAAGATGTTAGCCGCAGATGACACTTCGCCGTGATTGGCTAATAATTATTGCGCATGTGTGCACAATTCAGATGCTGCGTGTGGTGCGTAGGGAGCGCGCGGGAGGCATGAGGTTGGCGGGTAGGTGTGCCCTGGCGTCTCGTTTCTCTGGCTCCCGCGAATGCCTATATTTCGGCTTTTGCGCAGAGCTCTGTTACTTCCCATCCGTCGATTTGTGTGGCGCTCAGTATACAGTAACCAGAATTACAATGTACTTGTAGATAAATATGCATAAATAAAGATTAAATCCACAGATGTGTTACTATTTTTGACTTAATCTGTTCACTAAAACAAAGTCGCCATTTCTAACGACAAAGTCGCAAATTCGTAATATTAAATAGATGCCATCCATTCATTCAGGGCGATGGTCAGTGGGGGCCTTTAAAATAAGAAAATAGATCTGATGTTAGGCTTTAGACCAACATTGGGATATGTACTAAATAGATTTTCTAGTACCTATAGGTAGGTAGCTTACTGTTTGTTATTATTTTAATTGAGTGAAACATGTGGCTTTGTAACATGTAAGGAACACAAGGAAAACTTCAAATTATAGGTATTGTATGATCATTTAATTTTATCACAGTTCAAAGTTCAACAACCGATATTTATTTGTGAATAAGCTATTGCAGATAAAACATTATATTATTCACTTCACACTTAGGTATTGTATATAAGTAGAATCAAACTTAATGGACTCTGTGAACTTAGCTATAAGTTATAGGCCGAATCATACAAGTCGGCAGATGTGAAGTTAGCTACAGGCTGCGCAATATCTAATCCTGACGGAAGCTACTATCATAACACAAAGCTAAAGACAAAGCTGCGCGTTGACTGGGTTTTGCGCAGCTTGATAATAACGAAAAAACCGGACAAGAGCGAGTCAGGCTCGCACACCGAGGGTTCCGTACAAATCTAGAAAATTTCACAAAATTGGGAAGTAAGTTGTTAAAATCTCTACACATTATCATCGACAAAAAAGGTTTTTTTTTTCACTTTTATTAATAAATTATTAAAATCTGTTTTAGCATATGCTAATGATGCTCTTTTACATGATACGATGTACTCACATTAAATTTTCAACGTATATTTTGCGAATCTAGGCCCTATTTTTTTGTGATTTAAATAAAAATGTTCAGTTTTCAGATTTATTCCTATATGTGTACTCTGAGACAATGCTTCTCGCCAAATTTCATAGTTCTATGTCATCGGGAAGTACCCTGTACCTAGGTGTTGCTTTTTGTGAGTGTCGAAATATGCGGTTTTTTACGACATAAACGGCTCTAACTTCTTTATATGATAACTGAGAAGTTTTTCCTTTACACAAATGTAAGAGGTCATAGATATACGAATACAGTTTAAATTTCAACTCGATATCTTTACGCGTTCCCGAGATAAAGATTCTTGACATACACACAGACGGACAACAAAGTGATCCTATGAGGGTTCCGTTTTTTCCATTTGAGGTACGGAACCCTAAAAATGAGTATTATAGGCTTACAGGAAATTACCCCACCCACGAAGGGTAATTGGGCCATAACCACCACGCTGGTCCAGTGCGAGTTGGTGGATTCACATGTCCCATCGAATTTCTTCTACGGACTGCATACGTCCGTAGAAGAAGTCCGTTTTGTTGCCTCACGATGTTTTTCCTTCACCGAAAAGCCAATGGTGTGAAATTCCGTACATAAGTTCCAAAGAAACTCATTGGTACGGGATTTGAACCCACGACCTCTCGATTGCAGGTCGGGTGTTACTACCGCTAGATCACCACGACTTGAGATCTATTGAGTGAGGAAAAAATAGAAATACCTATATCCCGCACAAAACTGTGAAGTTCAAGCAGTGAGTTTCGCGACTCTAGATTTAATTGATAGAGATTTAATAAACAAAATTAAAACATTAGTCGCCACAGGAAACGACTCTATTTACTTTGGCAAAACATTACGTGATATAAAATGTATAATTCGAGAAGAAAACGGTTTCAGGGAAGACGAAGTGTTTGTAAAATATATAGCACCTCGAAAGTTGATAATATATGCAGTAAATTTACCGCATTCACCTCTACAGGATAGGGATTTCAAAAGTATCGAGGAAATAATAATCGCTTTCCAGAGCTACATTGATACACTGTCAGCTTATTTCTATGAACTTGAAAGAATCGATCGGTTTTGCAGTGATGGAACCTCACAATCCTTCTTTTAAAGATGATTACAGGAGAGTTCTTATAGGTAAGAATTTTTTATGTTAAGCAACACAGCTCCCTAAGAGCGTCTGTGTTTGTAGGTATATACCTGCAAGTCCAACTAGTTTCAAGAACAATTTGTATATGTTACGTTCAAAGATCGAAAACGCTCAGTGAGCGGAAAAATAGCTTACAACGCGTTGTGGTCACAGTAAAACATCCACATGGCGAAATTCGTGTCATGGCTCTAATGAAAACGCGCACGACGCGTTGTGGCAATCACAGAGAGACCAAATAGCGAAATTCGCGTCGTGGCTGACCTGCTATTCGATCTCAACGCGTTGTGGCAATGAAGAAAAGCCATGACGCGTATGGAATATTATTTGATTACGACGCATACTACTTTCCGATATGGATCCTACTAGGCCTAGGCTGGAAAAGTTGTGGTAGAAGTCCTTAGGAAATATTTTTGATTTTATAAAATCACTGCATAACGTGTTTGTCATTATTATGTAAATTAAAATAAAACGATATTTGTTATTTATTGAAATTACTTTATATTTAAAAAAATCAACGAATTAAGTAATAAATTACTGTACACATAATATGAATCATTTGTAAATTAAACGTTTTATAACAATTTAAAATGCTTTCAAGTAATAAAAATATTTAACACAAACAAATGTTTATTGATCACCAATAAACATGTACTTAAATTAATTACTTATTTTTCCGCTCACAAAGTGCTGGGAGCACCAGTGCATTCGCCTGGAGATCCCAGAGTTACCAAGAGAGCATTAAGGCTATCCACCGAGGGGATTTTAGTGGGTACAACCCTCAGAATAATGACAAGTAATAGAAACTATACCTAGTCAGGTCATAAGTATTGTCACACAGTAAAAACTTTTCTTTTAGAATGCTGGCCTTATGGCCTTCTACGAATTCTGCCTTACGGCCTAATTCGAATTCAATAAAAGTTTATTGAATTCGAATTGTTTATGAAAATAAAAATGTATGCTTTTTAGAATTTTACTCATTTTTAAATATGGAGTGGACGCTTAAGAAGACCGTGTTGAAGTTATTGCGTTGCATCGTTGCGGTTACGCGCCAATTTGACATACTGAAAAAGGAGTTGGTAAACTTTTTATATGGGAGGCGGTCCTTGAAAACCGGCAGCGATGCGAACTATATTAATGTTTAGTGCCATATTTAAGAATATTATTTCACGCAAAAACATATTTTTGTGTATCGCCGTTTTATTATAATATCTCTTTTTTATTTCACTAAGTAGAAAATATTTAGACTGAACTGGTAATACTAAGAAGAGGTCTACGTAGTCTACGTATCAGACAGGAATCTTCAAACAACCAATAGCGGGCTGGTATTTTAGAGTTTGACATATATTTATTTTTTAAAACATGGCGACCAGCCCTCTATTGGTTGTTCAATATTGACAATGTCATTTCCTTTTGCTGTTTCTTAATGTCACTGTCAGGTTATTTTTTTCAATTTAGGCTTAATGCAGTTATTTGGTGTAGCACATAGTTCATTTTTCTAATGTTTTTAGAACCTATTTGAAAATTATATGGCGATGAAAAAAATTCTAAAAAATATGTGTTTGAAAAGATAGTTATGTAAGCTCTCTATTGGTATAACTTTTGTCTCTGC
Organism: Hypomecis punctinalis; assembly: GCA_949316475.1. Classification (NCBI taxonomy): domain Eukaryota; kingdom Metazoa; phylum Arthropoda; class Insecta; order Lepidoptera; family Geometridae; genus Hypomecis; species Hypomecis punctinalis. The sequence continues at coordinate 12,407,919 of OX438810.1, forward strand.
AAGATTTCAAAACCCGCATCTTTTCCATATCCTTTGAACATAACCAACCATCAAACGATACAATGTACGATATAGTGTACGAGTTTTGGCGGGAACGCGGAAAAATCATATCGCCTCATTGTATTATTTTGTTAAACTTGTGTTTTTATCAGTGATAATTAGTGAAAAATGGTGGTATTTCGTTGATTATGAGCTGATTTACGTGCATGAGTGTAGGCAAGTGATATAATGTCACGTATCATGTTGTTCCGTGTTGTTACCAAAACTCCATAGACGCCTCTAGTAAAGTCTCCACTGCTTTACTGAGGTATGACTTGGACTATGATTGGACTTGACAGCGACTTTATTGGACTATCACGAGACTACGACAGTGACTATTTTGATAAAATATCAAAAATGATTAAAACTTAATACTTGACACTGGCAAATGCACAATAATGCGACGCCAAAACTAAGAAGAAGAAGAAGATATAGTGTAGATGACAGGTCAAGAAGTGGTCGCCGTCGGTCTGTTACATTGAGGAAGGAATCAGAGTCTGTTAGGACTCCAGCAGTGATAAAAGCTGTGAAGGCGCGAATTCAAAGAAATCCCAAACAGTAAGCAGAAACTGTTGGCCCTTCAGATGGGGTTAAGCAGAACCACGGTGAAAAGGGTTTTAAATGAAGACTTAGGGCTTCAGGCATATCGAAGAAAAACAGGACATCGTTTAAATGCTCGTCTAATGGACCTGAGACTGAAGAGATGCCGCGCTTTGTTGAAGCGGTACGCGGGAAAAAATTATAGGGAAGTTCTTTTTTCGGATGAAAACATGTTTACCGTAGAAGCGAGCTACAACAAACAAAATGATAAGGTGTACGCACACAGTAGTGAAGAAGCGAGCAACCGTATTCCGCGTGTCCAACGAGGTCATTTTCCATCGTCGCTCATGGTATGGTTGGGTTTCTTATTGGGGCTTAACAGAGGTACATTTTTGTGAGGAAGGTGTAAAAACGAATGCAGTTGTGTATCAAAATACAGTACTGACCAATCTTGTGGAACCTGTTTCTCATACCATGTTCAATAACAGGCACTGGGTATTTCGGCGCCAGCTCATAGAGCGAAGAGCACACAAGACTGGCTGGCGGCGCATGAAATCGACTTCATCCGGCACGAAGACTGGCCCTCCTCCAGTCCAGATTTGAGTCCGTTAGATTACAAGATATGGCAACACTTGGAAGAAAAGGCGTGTTCAAAGCCTCATCCCAATTTGGAGTCACTCAAGACATCCTTGATTAAGGCAGCCGATATTGACATGGACCTCGTTCGTGCTGCGATAGACGACTGGCCGCGCAGATTGAAGGCCTGTATTCAAAATCACGGAGGTCATTTTGAATAAACTTTATTGTCATATTAATCTATATTTTGTTAAGTTCATTTTGGTATATAAATGGTTACATAATGAATAAACTTGTTTCAATTATTTTATATTAAACATGTGACAGAATTTATGACCTGACTGTGTACTAAAATAGCAAGAAAATACATCACTTTGTCCCGTTTTAATTGTGAAATTTAAAAGCACATACACACGAACTTTCGTAATCTCAAAAGGGTATCATCAACTAGCATGAGTTATCTCGGCTATCCAAATTCAAAAAGGTAGTAGGTAGGAAGGTAAAATGGTCAGAAATTTAAACCTTCTGATGGTACTAGAAGGTTCAAAATTCCAATCAAATCGCAAAGACAAAGTAGACCGAATTACAACCATTATGACATTCCAACTTGTGACTTTGACGACAGACTAATGCGTTTTAAAAAGCTTAACCGATAAAGTTATGCGGTCGGAATATATATGCTTTGTGGAAAAATGGCACATCAGGCTTCTAGCTTTGGCGTTACAGCTTACGCCAAATAACTAAAAGCTACTGGTTAAATGCGCTAGATGCAGGCCACGTCCAAATGGGCTTATTGGGAATCTATAGGGGAGGCCTATGTCCAGTGGACGTTCTACGGGTGTAATGATGATGACTGGATGAAAGATAAATATTTATAGTCCTATTTAAGTATCTTTCTCGCTGCATCCGATTGGTTTGAGACACGTAGGACATGCGCCGGTGGCTACTCCAATCGCCGGAGGTCGACTGCCGGCGCACGCCACAAGCCACTAGAAAAAAAGAAAATAAAATATCACACATTATTTGGAGTCCTTTATTCATACATGCAAATATAGAAAATATGATAGGTTATAGCTACATGGTGTATCAGCCGCCTTAATATTTGGTAGCTAAGCATTCTCAATGCACATTCCACCAACCCGCTCTGGGCCACAGTGGCGTAACTATATCATCTGAGGCCCGTGGCAAATTCTTTAGATGGGCCCCTCCCAATAAAAATTGTCGCGTTGTAATTTAATTTTAATAAACCACTTAATCCACACGTTGTAATTTAATTTTCATAAACAATTACCCAACACTATTAATAAAATTATGTGTATTTTAGTTCAATACCTAGTAAATCTTATTTTCTAAAGCAGCAAGCAGGGGACACAAAGACTTTTGAATATTACTTTTGGGATTAATTACAAAATCTAGCCATATAAAATCTGAGCCAACGGGAAATCTGTCACGCGAGCGCAACGAGTACATTTTTTTGTGATTTTATTATAAACTACAGGTTTTAATTTGATATAAACATCAGATAAAGAGAAGAACAGACAAAAAACAGGAAACAATTTAACGCGACAACAACGCGAGCGCAGCGAGCGCGAAATTTTTTGGATGTTTTATATTATAGTAAACGGAAAGTTTGAGATGAGATGCGGCTAAAACAAATATTTCAATTTGTACAAAGCGCTTGTCCCAAAATGTGTGTTGCCCAAAATGTTGGGTTATGGCCTCTTGAGCCGGGGCCCCTCGGGTCGGGGGCCCGTGGCATTTTGCCAGCCCTGCCACCCTATAGTTACGCCACTGCTGGGCCAGCATGGTGGATATTCAGCAGTGGACTATTAATAAATAATAACTAAACAAGTGCGACTCGGACTCGCGCACGAAGATTTCCTTACCGTTCCATGTTGGAGCCCATTCTCCGCTAGGATTAAACATTTTTTGACCCATTCCTCTTGCCATTAGTAATAGCGAGAAAAACTCCTAGAAAATCGCGTTTGTTGTATGGGAGACCCCCTTAAATATCTATTTTATTCTGTTTTTACTATTTGTTGTTATAGCGGCACTAGAAATACATCACCTGTGAAATTTTCAGTTGTCTAGCTATTACTGTTCATGAGATACAGCCTGGTGACAAACAGACGGACATCGAATTCTTAGTAGCAAGGTCCCATTTTTAACCTTTGGGTATGGAACCCTAAAAAGGTAAAATTAATTCCTACCTGGTATAAACAGTTTCTGTGGAAATAGACCCCACATGTAGGGTTTTGACAGAGAGGTAGAGGCAACCCCACATTGTCAGGCAACTCGTCACATAGACAAATTCCACAGGTTGGTACTTCAGCTCGCTCAGTGGAAGCTCCTTGATTTTCTGAAGGCTTGTGGGAATTAACTGGGAATTCGGTCAAATCTGAAACATGAAAATTTTCAATTAAGTAAGTTCGTATAGGCTGGGTGGCTAGCCCTGGTGTCAGAGATTTTAAGCCGCCTGAAAGCCTCTGACATGGCTAAATGATTAAAACAACCGAGACCTCCACAATTTAATGTGTCACCTGAGCCATGGTAGCGCTCAGTTGGTAAATGTCACCCGTCACATAAATTAAACAATTTATATTAATCAATTCTTTTAATTGAATTTCTTTTTAAAAACATAATTCATAATAATTATAATATATATTTTAAATTACATAATTCATAGTAATTATAATATATATTGATTACAATATGTTATATTAATCAATAATAATATCTCTGAAACTATTTACTACTACTCTGGAGAACGCCTTTAAGCTCCTGGAATGGAAAGGACACGGCATCAACATCAATGGCGAATACATCACTCACCTTCGATTTGCCGACGATATCGTGGTCATGGCAAAGTCGATGGAAGAACTCAGCACGATGCTCGAAGGCCTTAATCGAGTCTCTCAACAGGTGGGTCTTAAAATGAACATGGACAAGTCAAAGGTCATGTGTAATTCTCATGTTGTACCCACCCCTATTTCAGTTGGGATCTCGGTTCTTGAAGTCGTTGACTCGTACGTCTACCTAGGACAAGTAGTCCAGTTAGGTAGGTCCGACTTCAAGAAAGAGGCTAATCGCCGAATCCAACTCGGTTGGGCAGCGTTTGGAAAATTGCGTAACGTCTTCTCGTCCGACATACCTCAGTGCCTCAAGTCGAAAGTTTTCGACCAGTGTGTGTTGCCAGTGATGACTTATGGCACAGAAACGTGGTCTCTCACTATGGGCCTTATTAGTAAGCTCCAAGTAGCCCAACGAGCCATGGAGAGGGCTATGCTCGGAGTTTCTCTGCGAGATCGAATCAGGAATGAGGAGATCCATAGAATAACCAAGGTTTCCGACATAGCCCAGCGGATTGGCAAGTTGAAGTGGCAAAGGGCAGGGCACATAGCGCGGAGAACTGATGACCGATGGGGTCGAAAAGTTCTCGAGTGGAGACCACGTACCTGCAAGCGCAGCGTAGGACGTCCACCCACAATGTGGACGGATGACCTTATTAGGACTGCAGGATCGCGCTGGATGCAAGCCGCTATCAACCGGTCTTATTGGAAATCATTAGGGCAGGCCTATGTCCAGCAGTGGACGTCCTATGGCTGAAATGATGATGATGATATTAATCATAATACACAGTATAAACTAATTATAAATATATTATTTTTTAGAAAAATGTCGATACAATCGACAATGTATCGATTGATACCTTTTTTAAAGTGTACTCCACAAACCAGTGAGCCAAAGTAGCCATTTAACTTTTAGATTACTATCTGCAATTTTCGTCAATTTTGCAGAACTACTTCAAAACTACAGAATAAAACATTTTTTTTGTAATGAGACCTATCTTACGACCTACATCTACAGATTTTAAAAATAAACTCGGGAATCAGCCCTCAAAAAACGGAGAAATGAGGTAACATCAAACAAGAAGAATCATGCAGATAAATTGAGAACTTCCACATTTTTGCATGTTGGTTGATACAATAGACTGAAAAATAGGAAACTTCATAGTTTGAGAAAATAGAGTGCTATACACTACTATACAGGATTACACAAAAAGGGTATTTTTATTAAGCATAGAGGGTAATTAATGCCATCATTGAACAACTTTCACTATGGCGTCAATCCAGGGATTTAAAAAAAAAGGTTGTTTCATACATTTTGGTGATTCTGAAATGCAAACTTCAAACAAAATGAAACAATTTATCAGAATTTTTTGACTGGCTCCCACTAACACAGGTTTTTTGATAGCAATATTAATTACATGTTAATTCTTACCAAATACAGACATGATATTATCCACAATATCTTTATCATGGTCCCAAGAAAGTAGTCCTGCATGCAACTTTTTATGCCACAACTCTGAATGACCAACTAGATGTATGTTGGTGGCACATCCTTTAGATGTCACTTCTATATGAAGCCAGGTTCTGTCATCTGAGAAATAAATATTACTATCATATAGGTACATTTTTTATGATGAGGAAATATTTGTGAGATATCCGATTGCTTTAGGGTGCAGTCGTAATAGAATCTTGCTAAATTTTACTCAAATAAAAACTATGATACTGTCTTATTCATATCTGGTTAACAGCATACACAAGAGTGAGTGGAACAAAAATAACGCATTAGTCTGTCGTTCAAAGTCACAAGTTGGAATGTCATAATGGTTGTTATTCGGTCTACTTTGTCTTTGCGATTTGATTGGAATTTCGAATTTCGTGCATCTTTTTCTAACACCTTTTAAATTTCATAATTGAAATGGGACAAAGCGATGTATTTTCTTGCTATTTTAGTACAGTTTCCATTACTTTTCATTATTCTGAGGGTTGTACCCACTAAAATCCCCTCGGTGGCCAGCTATTATGCTCTCTTGGGTGTTCTCGGATCTCCAGGGGGCTGCACCGGTGCTCCCAGCACTTTATATGACTATTCAAGCTCAACTAGGCTTGTACGGTCCTCTATGACAACAGTGCCACACACATTGTTGTCTTCCCAAGGCCCGTTTGAGTAGATGGCCTCTAACCATTCATGAGCCCAGAGGTCCCCTTTTAGTAGGCTCCAACTATGTACTACTTATCACATTTACTACACAATGTACAATACCTAGGTATATACAAATTGTTCTTGAAACTAGTTGGAATTGTGGGTACATACCTACATAGACCCCCTAGTAAGCTGTGCTGCTTAGTTTTTGAAACATAAAAAAATTCTTACCTAGAAGAACTCTCCTGTAATCATCTTTAAAAGAAGGATTATGTGGTTCCATTACCGTGCAAAACCGATCGATTCTTTCAAGTTCATAGAAATAAGCTGACAGTGTATCAATGTAGCTCTGGAAAGCGATTATAATTTCCTCGATACTTTTGAAATCCCTATCCTGTAGAGGTGAATGCGGTAAATTCACTGCAGATATTATCAACTTTCGAGGTGCTATATATTTTACAAACACTTCGTGTTCTCTGAAACCATTTTCTTCTCGAATTATACATTTTATATCACGTAATGTTTTGCCAAAGTAAATAGAGTCGTTTCCTGTGGCGATTAATGTTTTGATTTCGTTTATTAAATCTCTATCAATTAAATCTAGAGTCGCGAAACTCACTGCTTGAACTTCACAGTTTTGTGCGGGAGATATTTCTATTTTTTCCTCACTCAAAAGATCTTTGATAATTTCCTGTAAGCCTATAATACTCATTTTTTTACTATTTTATTTAATTCAAAACAAAAGTTGTACGATTCTATTGCTTGATAAATTCAAATCTAGAAAACTACTTTTTATTTTGTTTTGCGGCCGCGCCGCGACCAGTCCAGTTGCCAAGTTTGCATTTTATTTTTCCTATAAATAAGTTGCATTTTATTTTTCGTCAAACTATAATAAAAAAAAAACATAATTGACGTAAAAATATTACTTTAAACGAAATTTTAGTGGGGACGTTGAGACCAATATTTTTGAAAGGCCCAACGACTGGCGGCTGTTGGCACTAAAAATAGTACAGTGCTAACGTCCCCCAGTGGAAGCCGTTTTAGTGAGAGTCGTTGGGAGTTTACTATTGATTAGAGGCCTATAAAAATGTTCTAGCAAGACATGTTTACATAATAATAACTGACTGGTTCCACATGACTAGAAACTAGCAAGACCCTCTCTATCCCTGAAATCGCGAAAAGCTAACTAATCTGGTAACACACACTTTGAAAAAGTTTGACATAACGTCTTGGACATATTTTTAACCGCCTGCCAAAGAAAGGGAGGAATACTTTGAAAATCAATTAAACGGTGAATATTAAAATATGCATGTATTCAGTCTGACTCATCAGATATTATCAATACTTTTGACTTTTTTGCCTTTGATACAACATTGTTATCAGATTTCCGTTTAGCAGTTTTATTGTCACCAATTTCATTCCACTGCACCAAATCAGTAGGGGCAGGAGCCTCTAACTGAAGAGGTGAAAACCTCCTCACTGTCATTTTCACAGAAAAATCAGGATCATGCACAAAGTCCTTGCTTGCACCTTTTTTCAAATAACTTATTGTGGAATAAGCAGTGAAGTGAAAATCTTCTTCAAGGTAACATTCAACCAGCAAAAATGCAATGACATCTTCTCCTATAGACCTGGAAAAATTAGGTTCCTTTCCTTTATGCCTCAAATTAACTGGCCCTTTCAAGAACCAAGCATCCAGCAGTTTCTGGGCAGTCAACTTTGTGTCCTGTTTTTCAGCATTCTCCAGAATACTGTACAGTGTCTTGATGTGGCTATCTACTGCTATTTCTTTCTGACTTGCCCCAGACTGACAGCATATATCACACATTTTATTACAGTCTGTTTCTCCCCAGTCTTCATCAAAATGCTCAGCAATAAGCTGCCTCCTACAGTATCTTCCATTCAAACAGTACTTTATCATACCATATAAATGATCCAAGCTTCCAACAGATGAGAATACCATGGTGCTCACTTTGAAAACATCTTGCATCCTGTATAAAGTGACACATTCTGCCCTTAGACCATCTCTCCCGGCTCTACCACTTTCTTGGTAGTAATTTTCCATAGATTTACTTATTGTGTAGTGTATCACAAACCTCACATCTGGCTTGTCTATGCCCATCCCGAAAGCAACAGTAGCTACTATAGCTTGGTAATGTTTGTCATGCCATTTCAAATGTACTTTGGAGCGAGCTTCTGCATCCATATTGGCATGATAACATCCCACTTTTAGACCTCGTTTTCGCAATCCCTGTGACACCTCTTCAGCATCTTTAATACTATTTGTATAAATTATCCCACTCTCATTCTTATATCTATATTTGACCAGTTTTTCTACTATAGACAGACAATCATCCTGTGATGTTGGTTTCTCTATTGCTATATAAAATAAATTGGCTCTGTTGAATGTTGATTTGATTATGAGACACCCCTGTATGTTGAGGATTTTTTGAACATCATTCAAAACTCTAGCTGTAGCCGTGGCTGTGAGTCCTAATATGGGAACTTTAGGAAACATATTGGACAGTATTCCGAGGAATTTGTAATCTGGTCTAAAGTCATGTCCCCATTGCGAGCAACAATGAACTTCATCGATTGCAATTCTCTGCAACCTACCATCAGAATAACATTTCTGTAAGTTTGCCATGAATCTTTTACTCTTTGCAAATCTTTCCGGGGTTACATATAGCAACTTGACATCAGAGTTTTTATCTTTCAAAATATTTAAAGCAGCATTGGTTTCCTCTTTTGGGCTTGAGCTTGTCATAAACTTTGCCTGTATATTCCTCTTTGTTAATGATCTGACTTGATCTTCCATAAGAGATATTAATGGTGAGACTACGATTGTGAGGCCTGGTTCTACTAGAGCTGGCAACTGATAGCACAGACTCTTGCCGGCTCCAGTCGGCATCACCACTATGGAATTTTGCTTTGAAAGAGTTGAATTAATAGCACTTAATTGCTTGGGTCTAAATTCTTCTATGTGAAATACATCTTTACGGATTTTGTCAATATCATCTGACCATGTTGTTTTGATTGCAGACCAGTCTATCGACGCCAAGCGGTCAGATTTCAGTTTGTTGATAGAATTTTTTATGGAATTTTTTCTCTCATTGAGCTGACGTTGCCGAGTCTTCACCTTTGCTAATTCTTCTTCCACTGTGTGCAATTCTTTATCTACATTTTTTAATTCTTTTTCCAATTCGGCGACGGTTGACATGTTGTAATTTCTGAAAAGTTTAATAAATTAGTACCATATAGGTATATTATATGTACAATTTCACAGCTGTACAGTAACTTATTTTTTAATACATATTTCATACTAAATGATGTGTAAATATATCTAAGGTAAATATATACAATACGTAAAGGCGTGCGTACTTACGTATTCGAGCAAGATTCGAACCCGTAGGTTAATGAAAATTACACAGTAAGTAGCTATCGGCAGTCTGAGTTACGTGCGTGGATTGCCTATTAATTAAGTTTCCATTTTTATACTACAAATAAATAAATAACATCCAGTCATAGTTCAGTAATGATATTACAAAATCGCAAAATCTACACGAAATCGAAATAACAATAAATAATAAAATTAAATTAAACACAGTTTTAAACCCCCGCCAGTGTGACCATTTTCAAAACCATGTAAACTACTAAGACTAATGTAACGTATCTGAGCGCCACACAAATTGAAGGATGGGAAGTTATGCGCAGCGTTCTGCGCAAAAGCCAAAATATGAGTACGCGCGGGAGCCAGAGAGACGAAACGCCGAGGCACACCTGCCCGCCAACCTCATGCCTACCGCGCGCTCGCTACGCCCGAGCTCACTACTTCGCCATTTGTATAGGCATTGTGCACACATGCGAAATAATTAGCGAATCATGGCGAAGTGTCATCTGCGGCTAACTTCCCATCCTTCAATTCACAGATCTCTATTCTCTACTTAGATTATAGAAGATTCTCTATTAATATACTAAGTACTTCAATTTGTGTTGCCACCTTAATTTTAGTAATTGGGGCTACCAATTGGGTATTGAAGAAGCTAAAAAGGGCTATATTGAGCAAAAAATGGGCTAGATGGAGCACAAAATTACTAAGAAATGACTTGCGGTAAAAAAAGGCAAAAGAAACACTTTTGCTAATGATTTCTATCATGTATTTATTTATTGTATTTGAATTTTGTAACATTTTTCAAAATTAAACTGAATGCTTAATTATGATAATTGGCACATCAACTAATGAAATAATAACGTTTTGATACCCTTACTCGGTTCATAAGAACATTAATCACAGAAATAGAAATAAATAAATAGTCTATGACACAAATTGCGAAAGTTCCATGTTATCGCAATGTTAGTAAGGCACACATTTCAGTTTCTGGTGCAATATTTCTAAGAATATGAATGAAAAGGGCTAGATAGCCCTTTCCGGGCTAAATCATTAAAAAATGAGTTTACCTACAGTAAAAAGTGCTAGATCTAGCCCCAAAAGGGATAAGGTGGTAACATTGCCAACTTATCTACCTGAAACACAGGTTGTAATAGTTATGTGACCTGAAATAAAATATACCCTATTAAGTAGGTATGTACATTTTCTTTCATAATATCTATACATTTATATCTGCTAAATCTGCAGCGCCGCCGTCGTCCAAAATCACTCTTCTAGAATCTAGATTGCCATAGCGGAGCCTAGGAGCCCCTAGCGTCATCAGATGTAGCTCGATGGCCTCCAAAATAGCAAATCCTAGAGAGGGATCATAGACAGCCAATTTATTTGCGCCAAAAACTACTGTTGAATTTTTGATGAGATGCTTAAGTAAATCAACATATTTATGAACTATCTATTTTCTATCATTTCTATTAGTATTGTGCAGGTTTTTACTATTATCTAGACTTCTAGAGTCTAAATATGATAAAATCATAATAACGTGTATATAGCTATCTAAGTATGTATAGCACATCATTTTTCCAGTGCTTACCCACCGTCCACCTCCCGAGACCACATGGGTGAACCGTGGAATGTTTTTTCTTTACAACGGCTCACCTTTGTCCACCTGGGTGTACCATGGGAAATATTTAGTATCCACCGTCCACCTAGTTATGAAATCTCTCTTCAATAATGAATAAATTAAGACATGTGATTAATAATATGAAAAGTGTGATTAATGGTTCATTACATTAAATAGGTTTAGGAACATATTTTATTTTATCATCCATAGATGGCCAGCACCAAATTTTCTCAGGTGTACCGTCACCAATATCACATTAGGGGCTTTCAAGTTTTATCTGAGAGGTGAGCCGCTGTGAAAAAAAAAACTTTCCACGTTTCACCCAGTGGGAAAGAACTGCTTTTTTCTCGCACCCTATACGCTAGTAACTTCTCCACCCATTCTCCCTCCACGCGAGAAATGGGCTCTACGTGCCGCTGCTTGTACCTCAGACCAAGGAGACCAGATACTGATAAAAAAAAATTGGCAGTTTTTGGCGGGAATTCAAAACGCGGGAAACCAACCATCTACCGATAATCTCAATAGAATCCACAGACTTTCAAATATTTTCAATGAAAGTCTGTGATAGAATCGACCAAGTGCCAAGTGCAAGTCGGACTCACGCACGAAGGATGCCGTACCGTACGGGAGTTCCCCAGCTAAATTTATTTTAATTATTTATTTTTGAAGTGAATAACTTAATATTTTTTAATGAAGCGTCTAGCATTTTATACTTACTATATATAACGGGACTGAACTCACGTGTAGGGATAGTCGTAACGACTATAGTTTCGGTCGCATTCGGCAACCTTTCTCAAGTTGGCGAGTGCTAGCACGCGGAGCCGTCTCGCAATAATGCACTCACGACTCACTCACTTGCGAGACGGCTCCGCGTGCTAGCACTCGCCAACTTGAGAAAGGTCGCCGAATGCGACCGAAACTAGTCTTTACGACTATCCCTACACGTGAGTTCAGTCCCGTTATATGTATATAGTATAAAATGCTAGACGCTATAGCGGCAACAGAGATGCATCATTTGTGAAAATCTCAACTGTCTAGCTATCACGGTTCATGCTCGGAATAATGAAAAACAGTGCTATGAGATACAGTCTGGTGACAGACGGACAGCGATTACACAGACGGTCGTCAAATACTTGATTCGTCAAATTCTATACTCGTCAAAACTATATTTGCCACATTCGCGACACATCGAATCCTTAATTTGTCAAATAAGAGACTGATCAAAACCTATATTTGTCAAATAAGTCAAATAATAATTCGTCAAATTTTTAATTTAACTGTACTTTACGGAGTCTTAGTTAGGGTCCTTTTTTTGACCTATCTACAGTAAAAAGATGGGGTTAATATTTTTACCTGTATAAAATGTACCGATGTTAGGTCAGAAGTCTACCTATTTAATTTTTTATCTTTATCTATATTTTGCTAAGACTATTTTTTCAAATCAGGCCCTAGACAGACCCAGATCTTTCTACAGATCTCTGATATATTTTATCAAACGATTACTAGTTAAGTATATTATTATAAACAAAACACGTCCAATTTTTAGAAATAAACTTTTATTACATATGTATATCCAATAAAAAAGGGCGGTTAAAATAGTCCATAATCCACTACCAGCGACTAGGGCCTATTCTGTGTCCACTACTATCGATGTTGTGTATTTATATGTCAAATAAGTTAATTTCAATATCTCTAGTAGGTACTTTTCTCGAAAAAACTTTCGCTCCATACTACCTAATATCTGAAATAGGTATGTCAGAGGTGTTTTCGATAGACATGGTAAGTACTGTAGGTACAATCATTCGAATACCTAAAGAACACAAAATTCATCAAATAATATAAGTATGGATTAATAAGTGAAGTACCTCAATCCATTTTGCCACAGAATCTGTAAAAAATATTTTGTTTTTGCATTATTTTAGGAACTAGCTATATATAGCAATAAATAAAAAGCTCATTATTTTCTAATCTGTATGAACTATCAATTTTATTAGGCAACTAAAACGTGTACCGGCAAGCGCAGCGTAGGACGTCTACTGAAAAATGACCAATGATCTAATAAATGTGAGTATAGACTAGAGCATTTTCTCTAGCATTTGTATGTAATGTAACGTTCTTACGAATGGTACAATACAGGCAAAAGCTCGGTTCCCAAAGCATTTACATGTAATGTAACGTTACTACGAGTGCTCGGTGCTCTGTTCGGCGTACCTAATGCTCACAGCGAGTTGTGCATTTACCCGTAACTTTTCGTTGTACCGGCTCGACGAAATGTTACACAAATACGCTCGTAAAATAACTTGCTTATAACAAACCAACGAGCGTAATTACTAATAACAAGGGTTGTCCGCCAGACGTCTTACAGCTGGTATGATGATGACAATCAAAGCAAACCACAGTGCACACACAAAAATGTAAAAACCTGTTCATTTTGGCAAGTAAAACGTTTCTCTTAACTGATTTGGCAAGCCACGAAACGGAATCATGCTTTTTGCTCTCTACACTCTCAAGACAATACTTTTTGCTCTCATGACACTACTGTAGTCACACGTCAGTCCATAGATAAACAAATAACTAAATGGGGAGTTAAATTGTCGTGTAGGCACTTCATTTCTATAGCAGCACAGAGTGCTTAGTAGCGTTTCTGAAATATTTGCGGTAGTGGCGCCGACAAATTCTATACGTATTTATTTGGCCAAACTTGAAATGGTGAAATAGTACGGCGTTTCACTGACTTCTATGACCATCAGTGGCCAATTACGAATTACAAGACGCGCCCAATAACAAATTAAAATGGTGAGATCTGAGGCAATATAGATACGAATAGCGGGGGTTCGTGTGCAGTAAAATATAATCAAACTCTCTGAAAAAACACCTTAAAAATCTAAATTCGCACTAGTTTTACTCAAGTGGCGCGTGCCTGCATGCAAATACAGTACGAAATGGATTGTAATTGACATAATTATAACTTTATAAAAACACATTGGTAAAATAATTTATAACTAGGTACTATTTACAAGTCCGAAGTAGCTATATAAATATATTATATTTCGTAGTTCTGGGTCAACAATGATTTTAGCGACAATCAGTACAAAATTCATAACCTATTTTAAAATTTCATAATTCCAATTCATTTTACGATCTTTGGTCGCACTTGCTTAAAATAATAATAAAAATGACAACAGAGGGTGTACCGCAACCTTTATTTTGTCATTACTTTAGCGTATTCCGCGTTCTTTTTTATAAAGAGATAAAAGAAAGTAGAAGAGAGAGAGCGAGCAAGAAAGAAAATATTAGAATGAATAATTTAATTTTGTAACTCTCTTTTTTACGGGGTTACGATTTTGTAGCTTGTGGTACAACCTCGGGATGACGGAAAAACAATAACATTAAAAATAGCCATAATTTCATATACCGTTCTAAATACCTAATCACCCAAATGAAATATTATTTCTATGCAATTTCTTTGCTATTACACACGTAAAACAAATATGTACTGCACGAACATCAAACAAGTGTATATGTACCAAATACTGGCATAACACAGAAATATAATAAATAATTCATAATCAGCTAGACATCGGATTATATGCACTAACAATGTGCCAAAATATGCATGCAAATAAGCACTAAAAAGGCCGAAATATGCACTAAAAACTGTTGATATGCCCAAAGTTTTTGTTTCTAATTTTTCAACGGAATTTGGTTATTACTGGAAATGTCGTCACCAAGGTCCCCAAGTCCCTATAAAGTAAGTACCTCTGGCTACTAAAACAAATATGCAAAAAATATGCACTAACCCCTTAATTAGAGAGTTACATACATTTGCATACGCGAACATAAAAATGCATAAAATCCGATGTCTAATAAAAATCACTGACAATATTTTTTGTTGCTCACAAATAAGAATTACAAGCTATTTAAAATGGATCCACGACACTTGAGAAACTTTTCGATACTTGAACTATTGCTCAAATAAATACTAAAACTAATTATTTCGTTGTCACTATTTCAATATTGCTGTGTTTTACTTAGTACCAACTCAAACTGACTTGCTGGTGCAACGAAACTTGGGTTCGAATAAAATATTGCGCTTGATCTTGAATCTTGACTTTGAATTTTAATGAATTTGATTTGATTGTATGTATTTTAATGGACACAGTCATAATTATAGCATTAATTAAATCCATTTTAATTTTTAATATAAATAAATATTTTGGCTACTATCATTGCTTCTAGTCGTTGAGTTGTTTCAATCACATAGTGCGCATACACACTAAGTGTCGGGTATACGTAATCGCATAGTGCGCGTACACACTAAGTGTCGGGTATACGTAATCGCATAGTGCGCGTACACACTAAGTGTCGGGTATACGTAATCGCATAGTGCGCGTACACACTAAGTGTCGGGTATACGTAATCCAATAAAATTACAAGTTGCGGTTACTGCATCGAAAATTGAAACAGATAAAAAGGTATCGCGTTTGTAACGAAAATAAAAAATATGTTTAAAAGCGGGCCGTCGCTAAACACCGTATAGCCTACATAGTCATTATAAATATAAAGTTTACTTCAACAAAGAGCACCTGCAAAGTACTTATAAACTTAACCTATGTATGTCCACATTTATCAGAGCTGAAGTCAATTTATTACATTTTATCTAATCACAACAAATATATGCGTTTTAGTAAAATTTAAAATTGTCAAGTACAAAATGGTAATCTACAAGATCGATAAAATTGCACGACTAAAATATTTTTGTACATCATAAAATGTTTTACAATAAAGTAAAATATGTACATCAAAACAAGACCAATTTCCTTAGAATGTAAAATTAGGGACAAATGTATTCTAAAAATATAATAGGTAGGTATAATACCTCAAATAATTCTAATTGCCATTATGGCAACATCGATAAGAGATGTGGCGGCAACTAGGTTACCATAGAGTTTAATACCTGATTAACATTCGCATAAGAATTGTGAGGCGACCTAGGAATCAAGCCCCGGGGCCTTATTTTTCAACTTCGGACGCCTGGGAACGTTTATGGAACTTTGACAGATTGTATGAAAATACTCTATATTGTCTATGGAAGTTGCGAATGCTCCATACAAGTTCCGTATACGACCAAATCGTGCGAAGTTGAAAAATCAGGCCCCCAAAGCGCGAATGTAAACACTAATTTGACCAGCTCCACACCTCGGAAGTCACGCTCAATCCAGTCGCTCGCAGCATGCATTTGTCTCATTCGCACACACGAACTACAAGATCGCCGAACGTGCAATTCGAAGAGAGAACGGCCTATTTAGTACACACATGAAAATTTAGGTTTCTGGTCGGATAAGTTTAGTTTCCACTTTGAGCATCGATTCGTCTTTGCCCTTCAGCAGGAGAACCTTGAGGATAGAGAATGTCTCAATGACTTGTGTGACTTCAGGTAGATTTTCTTCAGCATTCCACACCACTTCCATTTTCGACATCTTGTGGCTTCCGCCTTCATGCTTGATGCAGTTAAATTTGCCAGGAAAATCCTGAAAAATATATTAGGTATTTTAAGTAATCGTGTGTGAAGTGGTGTGTACAGATCTGGAGCGATATACCTAATTGAATAATTCGAATGGCTGAAAGTATACGTAAATGGTCAGGTGGTCAAGTGGGAGCGGGGGCGAGCATTGCGAGCGAGGTGGGAGCGAAAAACTGTGGTTGTGCGCGCGGGAAGACGAATACTACTTTTTTCGAAAAATTCATAATTCATAATAGTCATAGCCAGTGATGAGTTATGGCACAGAAACGTGGTCTCTCACTATGGGCCTTATTAGTAATCTCCAAGTAGCCCAACGAGCTATGCTCGGAGTTTCTCTGCGAGATCCACTGACCTCCATATATACAAGTTCGCTGGACCTACGATACCCTATGAAATGACAGCTCTTTTTGTGCCTATTTGAAGCGCCCCCAATGCGTGGGAAAAGAACTAAATCTGACGTAACTTGCAAATGGCGGCTGTCTCGTTTGGATTGTCTCCCGTGGTTTTTAAGTGTTTTTGGTGTTTTAACGCGATTAACTTGTATATACGACATAGCCCAGCGGATTGGCAAGTTGAAGTGGCAATGGGCAGGGCACATAGCGCGGAGAACTGATGACCGATGGGGTCGAAAAGTTCTCGAGTGGAGACCACGTACCGGCAAGCGCAGCGTAGGACGTCCACCCACAAGGTGGACGGATGACCTTATTAGGACCGCAGGATCGCGCTGGATGCAAACCGCTATCAACCGGTCTTTTTGGAAATCATTAGGGGAGGCCTATGTCCAGCAGTGGACGTCCTATGGCTGAAATGATGATGAAAAAATGATGATAGTAGTCATGTCCATGAACGACGCCCAAAAATAAAGATGAATTTTTTTTGTGGTATGGGGGCTCAAACAGCTGGATCAATTTGTATAGGCCGAGTCAAACATCTCGGCGGCTGTGATGTTAGCCACAAGCTGCGAATAGTCCAATCCTGACTGAAGTTCACGTAACAGCTGCGCGAAGATTGGGTTATTAGCTAAATTGGTACAGATATTGGAGTCCCCAAATTAGAAAAAAAAATCAACATTCCTTTTGGGTATCCATCATGAGCATAAGACGCGATCTCATTAACTCGACGCATCGCATTAATTTTGAAGCAATTATTACTCGATCTTAAGTCATAAGTCATAAGTCATTTATTGGTAAAATGTCAATTTACACGTCAACTGATATACATTCATTACAATTATGTAATCTTTGGATGTAATAGATTAACAATATAAAATTATTCAATTTCAATAATAATTAATAAATTAAATAATACAATGTCAGCAAAATTCAATCCAAAAACAAATTAATAATAAGAATACAAATGTCATAAATAAAGAAATACGAATTAAAACAAATATTGAGTTATGTCAAACGTTTATAAAATTCGTCGTACCTATAGAAAGATTGCTCGATAAGCCAATTTTTCAATTTATTTTTAAAAGAATGTAAGCTTGTTGCCGACGTTATTTCTATAGGTAAGTTATTATACACGGTCGGAGCCATGACGAGAGTCAGCTTAGATGACTTCTCGAGGGAGTGGGGGACGGCCTGCAGCTTATGCTTGTGCCGGGTGGGGTATCTGTGCGCGGAGCCCCGCTCTGGATACGCCGCCAAGTTCATCCTGGCATACACCGCCACTTGATAAATCAAGATGGCTGTCAGTGTGAGGATTCCTAATTTCTTGAAATATGGGCGAGCTGGAGTGTCCCATGCTACGCGCGCGATGCACCGCACCGCACGTTTTTGCATAATGAACGCTCGCTCCCAATCCGCGGCTCTAGCCCATATTTCCGTCCCATACTGCAGCTGCGAGTGCACTGTGGCAAAGTAGCAAGCTCGCGCCACCTCTTGTGGAACTACCTTTGCCACCCGGCTTAAAGCGAAGCATGCGTTTCCCAGCCTACCACAGACTTTGTCTATATGAGCATCCCACTTCAGTCCTCGGTCGATCTCGTACCCTAAGAACGAAGTCGTACTCCGCTCTTCTATCCTCACTCCATCCACCAGTACACATAAAGGCCTTACGGCCTTACCCGACAGACTAAATTGGACGAAGTGAGTTTTTGATATGTTCAGAGCGAGACCGTTCGTGTGGAACCACTCAGACAGCTGGAGGGCCGTGTCGTTCAATCTCCGCTCCAGAGCGTCGACCGTCGGCGCCGTTACTACCACGGCCACGTCGTCCGCGTACATCAGCACGTCGGACGCGGGCATGGCGTCGGGCAGGTCGTTCAGGAGCAAGGAGAACGTTATATTGGACACGGAGGAGCCCTGGGCCACACCCATCTCTGACGTCATCGGATCCGACCTGTGCACGCCGCCACAGGCGACCACCACCTGCGACCTTCCCTGCATCAGATCTTTCAAGACGGCGTGAGCCGGGCCCGCCACTCCGTAGTGCAGCAATTTAGCAGCTAGCACGGCGTGGTCTGCGACATCAAACGCCTTCGATAGGTCGCAGCACAGAATCGCCACCTGCTGCTTACACCTGGCCTCTCGGGCTGAAATGATGCGTCGTACCACCTCACGCGTAAGTGATGTTGTAGAGCGCCCCGCTCGATAAGCGTATTGCCGATCGGATAAAGCATTAGTGTTTGATAAGAAATCTCCGAGTCGAGTGCTCAATCCGTTTTCAAAGATTTTAGCTACCGCGGGTATTATAGAGACCGGTCTATAACTGTCTATGCTTTCTCGTTTTCCTTTTCCCTTATACAATGGCGACACTTTGCTGATTTTTAGAGGACTCGGAAAACATCCTTCCCTTATACAAGTATTAAATAGGTCGGCTAATACTGGGGCTAGGGACTTAATCACTAATCTTATTAATTTCATTGACATCTCGTATATGTCTTTTGATGGTTTCGGCGGTATTCGCGACATCACAATACGATGCACTTCATCCGCGCTAAACCTACGAAACCGCAGTGATTGATCGGCGGGCGCACGCGCGGCGGCCAGCGTGCTGAGCGCCCGCGCAGCATTCGCGCGCGGCGCCGAGCAAACTAGAGATGCGTTCACGAAACGGGCGTTAATAGCGCTGACGGCAGATTTTTTGTCAGGATACTGCGTACCATCCGGCTGTTTTAATAGATTCGTAAAGTCCTGGTGAGGAGAATTGAATTTTCCTCTCTCTTTATTAACAATATTCCACATAGTTTTAGAGGCATTACTACTAAAATTAATTAAATTAGAATAGTATTTCGATTTGTTCATTTTAATTAGCTTGTCATATAAATTATTCATGTCAGAAATTAGTATATCGATGTCAACATTATTTGGATATTTCCTACCAATTTCAATAATGTCAAAAAGCAAATCCTTATAATTAATAACATCCGGTGTTACCCAAGACGAGTCAGGTTTTTTAATGTGCGCCTTTCTCAAAGGAAAACACGTGTCATATTTATTTTTAAATATGTTAAGGATCGATGTAGCTTTCTTTAAAGCATTGCTGTTACGCGATGTAACATCTTCCCAATCGATGCTGTCTAAAGACAATGCAAAGTTATGCCGATTGGTATTAGAAAAACTTCTAACATACCGCACAAGTGGTTGAGGAACATGCTTATGTACGATTAGTGTACATTTAACAGCGAGATGGTCGCTCAGATTAGTAATAACAGGTAGAAACTTATCTTTTATAGAAGCTGGTTTGGGACCTTTCGTGCGGGAGGCCGACTCGCACTTGGTCGGTTTTTTTTGCACACCGTACTTGAGCGCCAAAATAACGTCACATGGTCGAGCGTCTAGTTAATGTGACCGCGTTGTAACTATTATGGATTATGGACTTCCCATTTTATAGTAGAAGTAAAAATGAGGAATCTATAATAGAGACAGGTCTGAACTGTGGATATCCCCTTTTAAGACAGCAAAAGCAAAATTCCCATCTAAGTTACTCACTAATAAAATATATAATATGGGGAAGTCCCATTCTTGTAACAGAATAGTCCTACTACATAATACAATTGTAGGTATACGGATCGGAACACGAGGCGTGGCGTT
This sequence comes from Hypomecis punctinalis, assembly GCA_949316475.1. NCBI lineage: Eukaryota > Metazoa > Arthropoda > Insecta > Lepidoptera > Geometridae > Hypomecis > Hypomecis punctinalis. Next base: position 12,428,633 of record OX438810.1, read on the forward strand.
ATGTAATAGCAAAATTATTATTATGGGTCAGCAGGGGTAAGGGGTTCTGTGCAGCATCAAGCAAACTGCACAGATGCCAAACATCTTGATTATACCTCTAACTGAAACTTATAAATACTTACAGCTTTTTAAAAAGTTCACTGCAGGACATAAGCCTACCCATAAAGGGTGATTGGGGCATATCCACCAAGCTGGCCCAGTAAGGGTTGGTGTATTCACATAGATAGACCATTGAATTTCTTCTAAGGATGTATGCAGGTTGTCTCACAATGATTTTCTTCAAAAAAATAATTAGTGTTGAAAATTCTATACATAAATACAAACAGTAAAATACTTACAGTATTAAAAAAGATCCTTCGGTTGAGGCCCATGGCAGCTATAATAACGTCAATGTATCGTTCCCTCACTTCTACCACCACAGCTTCAGTGAGAACCGGAGAGTGGGCTTCGATGTATTTCAGCATGTATAGTTCTGAAGACATCTCGCCGGCTCTCTTTGCATTGTACTTCTGCTTGTTACATTGAGCTGCTATGGCGCGGACTTTATCTACTTCCCATGTTGGAGTCTCCCTGTATTTTAAGCTTGCTGCTAATAATCTAAAACAAATTGGACAGAAGTCTAAATCTGAGCTTTACAATGTACCTACTACATAATATGTTTTTTATTAATGCCTTGGGTGCATAAAATGCCAAGTTGATACTTGGCTGTGATGATCTAGATAAATAAGGATCCATTTTGGCTCCTGTATTTAAATTCCCAGACCATCAAAATAGTGACTATGAGTGTAGGAGTCTTATTGGTTCTTTGGTTATTGGTACATTAAGTAGTACATATTAATAAAATACGCATTGAATATAATTATTATCCTTGAACACAAGCACATGTTATAAAATAAGACGAAGAAGGTTAGTTAGAATCACCAGACTGAAGTTTCCAAACTACCCTCATTACAAGACTTATGTATGTAGGAAGCTGATTTTTGATGAAATGTTGAAGAGTGTAGGAAGCTGAAAGAGATTTTTTCTAGTTAGATTCTTACCTGTGGACCATAATGTCAGCATATCGACGAATGGGGCTAGTAAAATGTGTATAGAGAGGAACATTTAATGCGTAATGATGAAAATCATCATCTTCACAGCCAGCAGCACAGAAATATTTAGCTCTAGTCATGGGTTTGGCACATAACATGTTCAGAACCATAGCTTTGCCCATGTCTAGGCAGTTGACCCCAGTATAAGGAAGCAATGACTTGTGCAGGTCTCCAGCAGAAGAAATATCTAATTCTATTCCTAAAGGTTTCAAAGCTTTAGCCAGAGCTCTCATCATGTGCCCACTAGGACGAGGATGACATCTTAGAAAAGCTAATGTAGGATGGTCTTCATATATCCGTCTTGCTACTGTCATGTTAGCCAACAACATGAATTCTTCAATCATTTGATTGCTCTCTTTAATTTGATAAATCCAATAAGACTCTGGCAAGCCATTCTCAGTACTTAAATGGAATGAAACTTTTGGCTGATCAATCCTCAAAGCTCCACCATCAAATCTCATTTTACGAAATTTAGCTGCAATGTCGCCAACAATTTTTACCGTTTTCTGTATGTGTTTAAATTCGAACCCATTGTATGTTTCTGGGAAGTCTGATTCTGCATCTTCTTTACCTTCGAGGATAGCTTGGGCATGCTCGTAAGCTAGCTGAGCACAAGAGTTAATCACTGTCTTGGCGAATCTATGTCGTAGTACTTGAGCATCTTTGGTTATTTCCCAGAAAACTGAGAAGGCAAGTTTGTCAACTCCCGGAAAAAGTGAGCACAGCATGCACATCTCATCGGGAAGCATGTGATAAGCTTTTTCAACCATGTAAACTGTTGTCGCTTTTTGAGCAACTCTAGTGTCAAGAATTGTGTTTTCTGTCAAGTAATGAGCAACATCCGATATATGAACTCCTATTTCGTAATTACCATTTTCTAATTCCTTACAGGATAACGCATCATCAATATCGCGACAGTTATGTGGATCAATACTGAAAATGCATTCTTTGCGGCAATCTTCTCTTATCTTTATTTCTTCTTCTGGTATTGTGTAATCTAGCCGGGGAAATAGATGTCTTACTTCTGGGCCAAAAGGCGTTACATCCAAATCATTTTGAGCAAGAATCGCCTTTGACTCTGTTTCCATATTCCCAGCTTGTCCAATATTAGACAAGATTTTGCCCACAGCAAACCTTGTGTCAAACCAGTCCACTATCTGTGCTAGAAATAATGTATCTTCATATTTTTTTGCATCTTGGTAGAAGTTGTCCGGCCAGCAAGAAAATGGTATATTAAGTCTTGGAACTCTATGGTCTCGGGGGACAAACAGGGCTTTTTGCCTGCTTTTATCGGGCATTAGCTTTAGGGTGCCGATAACTAACCTTGAATGTACCTTTTCTTTAATGAAGACTACTTTGCCCCTTTTCTGTTTCTTCTCTATATCTTCCTCGGTTTCATTTTCAGTAGTTGTTTCGATGAGCTGCACAACAACTATGTCTCCCTCCAGAGATCTGTTTCTATTTTTGACACCATCTATGAACATGTCCTGTTCTTCACGGTCATCAGTAGAAATGAAACCATGTTGGAACTGTTTAGGATTGATCCTAAGAGCACCCTCAAAAAGAGTGCCATTTTTAAGTCCTTCCTCCATCTCTTCAACAGATATATAATTCTCAAATTTTTTATCTTCTGCATTAGCCTCATTTTCATTATTTTTAATATTCTTCTTGTGTCTTGGAGAATTTTTGGACTGTTTGCCTTTTCCAGCTCTTGGAGGGGTCGCGTTGACAGTGGTATTAGCATTGACCATGTTAAATGTATGATTTAGTAGAGGATGTTGCATCATATTTTGAAAAAATTGAATATTGGATTGGGGTGTTTGAGGCGAACATGGTATACTTGCTGAAGCCGGCCTCTGGAAATTATGAATGAGGGGAGTGTTTGGAGCACTCGCTGCTTGATGATTATTATGCATGGCGATTGCATTGAGAGCTTGCTGTATGTCAATAGCATTTTGTAAACCTTGCATATATCGAAACTGTGGATGATGTGAGAGGTTGTTCAGATATCTAGGATTACTGTTAGCATATACTGGGTTACCAGGACTCGAGCCCGAATGCCCACTTTGGTTGGCAAAAAATAAATTATGTGTAGAGCCATTGTGGCAAAGTCCAATTGGAATATTTGCAGATCGACTCGTTTCTGGAACACCATTTACTCCTGTTGCTAAGTGTAGTTGTTTTCGCTGCTTTTTCTTTGCGTTTTTCTTCTTGGTGGTTGGACTATTGTCATCGTTCGAGTTTAAATTTAAACCAGCAACTAGTGTGTTAACAGAGTGCATTTCATTAGTTGTTTTTTCGCTTGAAAGTTTCTGCTGCGAAGCAGACGGTTTTGTTTTCTTCTCTTTTTCATCATTGTTATTTGATTTCTTTGTTTGTAAATTCTGTGACGACGTGGATAACTGTGCATCTGATGTCCCACTTGTACTTGGCGGTAAATTAGGTTGTAAATCGGGCATGATACGAAATTATATCCCTCATGTAAAATTGATGCGGAAAAGAAAAGCACTTGATACTTTCGTAACCACCATTTATCCAAAATTTTAGAATATTGTACGATAATACGGCTCTTGCCACCTAGATATTGCAATCAATCAATTTCAGGTATACATCTGTAAAAGCTGCCAATACCAATATCCTAGATTCCCCAACCAAAATGAGACGCAGTGTTACCAGATGACTGTCTTGGTTAAGTTACTCACACTCTCACTCTCTGCCCCCCTACCGCCTAAAGCAATAGCAATCGTTTATGACTTCATTTTAGTCATTTGGCACCGCCTATGTGACGTTAGCCATCAAAGTTGTTCATTCAACGTTTGCTTTCGCAATCCGCGCAAAGCAATTGATGGCTAACGTCACATAGGCGGTGCCAAATGACTAAAATGAAGTCATAAACGATTGCTATTACGATTGCTATTGCTTAGGCGGTAGGGGGGCTGGTCTTGGCACAGATAGCTGTGTGGGTCGTGGTTTCCAGTCGTAATTTCCCCCCAAATCAATCTTGGAATCCTCCAAAATACTGATGTGGGTAAGGCTTCGAGCATAGTTAAGTAGTGTATAGGGTGTGAGAAAAATGATGTGCTATACATACTTAAATAGCTTTATTTATTTATTCAGTTTCAACAATCAAAAATTTACAGTCTAAAACCAAAACGTTTTTGAGCTTAAAAATAACTTAAACATATCTAAATACTTAAGAAAAATTACAAATTTCAGGCAAGAAAAGAATACAATTTTGAATTATTTCACTAAGTTTTGAAAAAAAAAATCTGTATTTCGTTGGCGAGCAATTAGTTCGTTGAGGAGTGTGAGTGCATGGTGTGTGGGCGCGTACCGCGCGGTGTCGGTGCGGGGGGCCGCGAGCGGCGCCAGCAGCGCCGGCAGCCGCGCGCGCCGCCGCCACCGCGCGCGGGCCTCTACGTCCGGGACAAACAACCCGAACCGGGATAATGCCGTGGGATTATCTATTCTACCGTTTATAAGTAGATAGTAATGGACGATCAGCGCACATTTCCGTCTCAGCTCAAGGGTGTTCAGACCTACCATCCCACTAACAAATAGAGAAGGATACGACCATGTTGGGTAATAGCCATAATATATTTTCTTGTAGAGAAAACGTGCAAATTTTCTTTGAAGTCACTCAATCAAAAGGACATATTTATTTTCGTGAGGGTCCCATACTAACGAATTAAATTCTAGTTTGCTCCGCACTAGAGCATAAAAAAGAGACAGTATGGCATCCTTGTCATTGAACCTGGTCGACTGCTTCATCACAAATCCCAGAGATTTGTATGCTCTTTTGCACAACTCCACAATATGAGTATTAAATGTGAGCTGTGTGTCGAGCGTACTCTAGTAAAAGTTATTATTTTACACGTTAAATTGCAACTTATTTCGCTCACTCCACCTCACGACACTATCAATATCAGGCGCCTCACAGTCCGAAAGACCACCCACGCCCAAGAACAACTTCAAATCGTCCGCGAACATCAAGCATTTAGCCGTTCTCACAACATTTGTCAAATCGTTTATCATAATCGTGAACTGGATCGGTCCGGTAGTAGGTACTTCCTTGACTTACTCCAGAAAGAGTCACATAGGGAACAGATCGATATCCAAGATGATAAACATACTGTGTGCGATTAGAAAAGGAGTTAGAGAAAAAAATTAGCACGCACTTTATACACGTTTGTCTGTCTGTCTGTCTGTCGAAGAGGTTCGATCCCCACCCAGGGCAAATATTTATGTGATGAACATAAGTGTTTGCTCTGTGTCTGGGTGTTATTTAGTTACTATCTATATAAGTATGTATTTAAAAATAAGTAGGTATATGTAGTATATCAGTCTCTAGCAGTCATATCACAAGCTTTGCTTAGTTCGGCTGAGAAACCGTGTGTAAGATGTCCCAAAATATTTATTTATTTCTGATGTTTTTTTTTTAATTTGGGTGGGTTATATGATTTTCGCTCCCTTACGGGTGTTCGCATGTGGCCGATCTATAGAATATTTAATTTTCGGGAAAGGTCGACTTGACACATTGTCGGGATGTCTGTTAGGTAATGCTGGATACATTGCTACAGACGCCCCGACAATGTGCCGATGTGCAGTTGGCTGGTTAAAACTTAACGTGACGTTAACGTTAATAATAATATTGTAGGGACCTCGTTTCACACACTGGATTCGATTTTACAGATGGCTATGAGGAACGTCCATGAGGGCTTCTATAAGTTAAAATAACCATGTGTATAGGGGCTGAATGATACAAGTCGGTGGATGTGAAGTAAGCTACAAGCTGTGCAGTGCAATATTCAATTCTCATTGAAGCTCACATAAAGCAACGCGTTAGTTGAATGTTGTAGCTTGTCACTTCACATCCTTTGTATGATTCGGCCTAGGATTCGGCCTATACTCAGCTAGTTTTCCTGTTTTTTTTTTGGTGAGGAGGATGAGTAAAAGAGAATGAATTTATTTCATTCACTAGTTTTTATCCGCGGCTTTGCCTGCATGATATTTTGATATTTGTGCTATCCCATGGGAACCCTATATTTATCTGGGATAAAAAGTAGTGTAATAGGGCCTATTCTGTGCCCGAGGCCCTACCTTACCACCCTTAATAAAGGAGGTGGAAAATGAAAAAAAATAAAACAAAAACGATTTGACGTTGTTCGATTCGACAGTTGATTTTTTTTGACATTTCTTGAAGCGCACTCTAGAATAGCTCGCAGATAGCAGAATGTTTCCCACTTACTTAATACTTATCGTTATATTACGGAACGTCTACGCAATATCATTATAATTCATAGCCTATGTGTTATTCAGATATCTAAGCTATATTACTGCAAAGTTTCATCTCAATCCGTTCAGTAGTTTTTGTGTGAAAAAGTAACAAACATCCATCTATCCATCCTCACAAACTCATAAACTTTCGCGTTTATAATATTAGTAGGATTCAATTTCGCGTCTAATTATAATTTTCAGTCAGTCAGTCAGTCACGCACTATTTTTGTTATATACTTTAAAAAAAAGTCCATGGAGTTTCTCCGCGCGGACCACGCGGAAGAAGTGAAACTTCGACGTAACAGTGCTTTCCATTTCCTTCCATGGTAGCGTTAAACGCTTAACGCAACCTTGTTGGAAGTCGCATTATAAATTTCACTTCAAAAACCCCAGTTCCCCCACAATTTCCCCCCCGAAATTCCCCACAACAATGTTTCCCCCACGAGTACAAAAACCCCCAAATTTGGGGGGGAATCCCCCCAATCTGTCAACAGTGAAAAGATGTGAAATCACAGAGCGGAGCAGCAATAAGGAAGTTTCCTTTATCATAAAAACTAAAAATAATTATATACATTTAAAGACGTTAGAATTATATTAGATACAGTGAAAAAATTACTCGAATATCTTAAAAAATGACGGAGTTATGGATGTCTAAACATGACCGCACGAAATCAAAAACCTCGCGACGGATTTACGCGTGTGACGTCATCCAGCTCCAGAGTCGCGCCGTGGGTTAGGCGGGAGTAAGGAAAAAAAGGAAATAAAGTGCTTCATTCTATGCCGGGTATTTTTCAAAGCCACGAATACGTTCTAGAATATTATTGTACTTATCTTTATGTTATGATCAACATTTACTATGGGACTAACCCCCCAATATAACGAATAAAAAGTCAGCATTCCCATAATTTTGTCGTGAGTAAATGAACTTTATTTCTAAATGGAACAAGACTTGGCGTGTGTACCTACTGTTCTGCGGTTATTAAACCTGTATATATTGACTAGTAGTTTTCCAAATAGTTGACCTCACAAGTATATATTTTGGTGAACATTTTCTGGTAATCAGTTTTCAAAAATGCACAACTTGCACAGGCAAAAATATTCATAATTACAATATTCTGTCCTAAAATATAATTGTATAATATGACCAACTTTTACTATGGGACTAATCCCCTGTATAGGGTTAACCAAAACTTTTCAGCCTAATATTTGTTCTTATAAAGTCATTGTAGGTAATAGGTTTTTCAGGACTTATTTTTTAGTTCCGAAAATGACAGATGTCAAAGTGACAGCTGCCATTATATGGCATATTATTATAGAATTCATACTAGACTGCCATGACAGTTGTCATCCGAAATGTAGATCTCGTTAAGCTCTATCAATTTTGTGCCTAAAGTAACGGTCTAGAAACGACAGTTACAGAGATAAATTACTTTAAAGAGCTGTCATCCAATATATAGATCTTGTTGAGTTCTATCACTTTTGTGAAGACAGCAATGGTCTAAAATAGTTAGTTACAGAAATAAACCGCATTTAAGTTTGACAGCTGTCACTTTGAGACCTGACATGTCATCCTAGTATGGATTCTAGAATATGACAGCTGTCACTTTGTTCAGTCATTTTTAGGGTTTCGTAGTAAAACGAGGAACCCTTAAAACTTCGTTATGTCCGTGTAACGAACGGACGCCGTTTACAGACCATATTAAAAACTTCCCCTGAAAAGTATTTTGAGCACTGTGGAATCATAAATTTTTGAGCTATAAAGAAAAAATTTAAATTTTTAAACATTAGAGGTCATCGACCTCTTAAACAATAACACTTCATTAGACAACCACATAACATAATAAAATTACAGGGACAAAACAATACAATTAATAGGTTTCTAACTGGTGGCCTTTTCGCTTTAAGCGAATTCTTCCAGGCAACCAAGAATTCATACTAAATTACGTTTTCCTAGTAATCAACCATCTTAAAAATTGGTTTATATTATCATCATAATCATCGTCACGTCTACGGAAGCCTATCATACGCATGTCTCGACACGCATAAAGATAAGTACAATGATATTCTAGAACGTATTCGTGGCTTAGAAAAATACCCGGCATAGAATGAAGCACTTTATTTCCTTTTTTCCTTACTCCCGCCTAACCCATGGCGCGGCTCTGGAGCCGGATGACGTCACACGCGTAAATCCGTCGCGAGGTATTTTGATTTCGTGCGGTCATGTTTAAAAATTCATAACTCCGTCATTTTTGAAGATAATTGAAAAATAAAAACAGCATAATTTATTGCAGACTTAGTGTAATTTAATAAAAATAAAACTAGAAAACGGGAAACTTCCTTATTCTCAACTACAAAAATGTATGGAAAATCGTGCTTAGCGCTGTCAAAACTGTCAGATATGTATTGGAATTTGACACTACCTTATGGACACTACTGAGAGAAAAACACTACAACTAGCCACTGAATCGAGATATTTTTGTCTCTTTCTAACTCATGCCATATTAAATCATTGCACCTCTTTCATTCTTTTCTCGTTCGACCACATTATCCCTCTGGTATCTCTGTGTGTGAAATACTTTCCCAACTTTGATAGACTAGAATAGTTGTTTGTCTTACAGCATAGTTAAGTATGACCTGTCTTACATGGAGCATAGCGTGGTTGTAGCAGAGTATCAGTGGAAAAGAGACGAGTAGAGGTCACAAACAATTTATTAGATTATCAGAACATTATAACCACAGACTTTTAAAGGGAAGTTATAAGTCTGTGATTATAACACACTTTTCCAATTAGAGTTGTCAATACCGAATAATCATATCTATAGTAGTCTGTGCGAATAATCAACGATCTCCAAGCAACAGCCATAGTATAGTCATCTTCTGTGCTTGACACAAGTAGGTGCTATAACCAAATAGATATCTTATTTTTTTTTTTTTTTTTTTTTTTTTTTTTTTTTTTTTTTTTTATTAATATAATGACAATATTACACTACTACTACATAGAAAGCAATTGGATCATCCACAGACCCTTGAAGGTCTAAAGATAATCCAAGTGCTCAAGCCCACTGCCAGTTGGCAGCGTGCCCAGCATGCTGGCAGCATTGCCACGCTGAATGGCAATGCTTATACGTTGAGCCAAATAAACACCAGCATTTTGGTCACGCGTCGCGTCCACCAGACGCTCAGAAAGACTTTTGAAAACAAGATGAGCTCCCGGCCCCCACGGACCCAAAGTCTCAACTCCAAATGGCTCAAATATGTAACCACTCCCGAGGTTAGCATATTTGCGCCGCTTGTGCTGCTCAGCCGAATTGGCCGCCGCTCCAGCCCTACTCTGAGTCTCAGGAAGATGTGACGGTGCCAAAGTATCGACGCAAGTTGCGTCCCATACTAAGGGCCGTCCACACTTCCATGGGACCAGCGTCATGCCGTCAGGCCTTTTGCCATCACCACGCGCCAACCCACTCGGTTCGAGTACGGCTGCGATATTGGCGGTGACAAAAGCCCTGCGTATGACATCGTTAAGGCTGGCGTGGCGTCCAATCCGACCAGCGCTTCTTGAGCAAGAGAGACCGTGGTGACCGAGCTGGTCAACTGCAGTACCACACTGACAGCGATGGGCTTCACAACACCTTGCACCCAAGCGTAAGCTGACAGCTAGACGAAATGCAGTTGGGTCTAAAAGGTTACCAGTATTGAAAGAGGGCAATGCTTGCAACCAAAGACCGGACTCCCATACAGAGACTGCAAGGATACGAGCGCGATCCGCGACGCTAGGACACGTGTCTAGAAGAGATTTCCGTGCTAGTTCGCAGATCGGCCGATCCCACAGTCTCTGCGACGATAAAGTCTTTGGAAGCTCGGTATTTGGGCAAGCGACCCTCCAAGCATTCGTTGCCTCATTCAAATGAGCTACATCTACGCCAGAATGGCCTAAAGAAGGTGCGAGGATTTTTTCAATCAAGTTCTGAGTACTATGAATGGAGGACAAGAAAGCTGGTAAAGCAACACTTGAAATTTGGCGGACCCCTAACCCTCCAAGCCTAACAGGCAAGGAGGCTTGTAGCCACGCCCTTTCACTCATGTCAATATTCAAAACCGATACTAGAGACTTCTTTACAACATCGTCTAAGCTCAAAAGGAGCTCATTGTGTTTCCACAATGGACTACATCGTAAAGCGTACATAAATTTTGGAACAAACAGACAACATCTTATAATGGTAAAAGCCATGTGGGCGTTAATTTTGAGTAGCCTATCAGAGGCACTCAAAAAATTTTGAATTTTTTCTTGAACGAAAGGCGGAAAAGACTCATCTAATATCGGCGAACCTAGAAGGCGAAGAGAACACTTGTCTACCGATTTGATGTTAGGTGCCAAATCATTAAATTTGTTAAGTATCAAATCTTTATCCGGACATGAGTCGCAAACGAAAAGTTCGCATTTCGAAAAATTTAGCTCCAAACCAATTTGACGAAACTCGTCAATAAGAATTTCCAAATCACGTAGGACTGTGCTCGCATCGCCACCCAAAGTCCCGTCATCCAGATACCAAACGTTGAGTTTAGATTGGAGACGTTGAACAATTGGATGAATGGCCAGGCTGAAAATGGCTGGTCCGAGAGGGTCACCTTGTTGACAGCCAACGGAAGATAGCAAAACATCATTTTTGTAAATTAATTTAGTGGGTTTGCCGTAGCATTGCCAAAGAAAATTGAAAAGATCGGGAATTTTGTCTTTGACCTGTGCCAACAAGGCGTCTCGATTAACCGAATTGAAAGCATTTTTGACATCCACCTTAAGCAACACCTCTCCACAATTTTGACCGAGAAAAGTACGAAGCGAATGAACAGCAGCCTCACATCCACCCCGCGAACCAAAGCCGAGCTGTATTGGTTGAAAAAGGCTACTCAAAAGAGCAACCTTTTTTCCACAACCGGCTTTGGCTGCGAGACGACGATATGTGGTGCCAACAGCAATAGGTCTGATGCCACCATCTTTTTTGACAAGTGCGCATAGGTTAGCGCCATACAAGACTTCGATAACGTCATCATTGACCTGCCCAGATAACATGAGATTTGCCAAACCCGTTAATTCTCTCAAGAGAGACTCAGCCACCTCACCAGAGCTAAAAGATAGAAGATCTTTTAGATGTTGAGGCGAGAGACCATCTAGGCCTCCGGCTGAGCCGCTCCGAAAAGAAGAAACGGCCGCTGCAATCTCCTGAGCTGACACTTCAATGAAAACGTCATCAGGGTGTGGTGGCTCAGGCAGGTGGAGACATGCTGCCGGCGGATGCTTGTCACGGAGTGACTGGACCGTATCGGGTGTGTGGGGGGCAATAGTGTCGCTGGAGAACAGGACTCGTGCGGCGCCTTTGATATCGCCATCACTAATTTTGCTCTCTACTATTTTAATGGTAACCGAATCGTCTGTTTTTTTAGAATTTGGTTTATTCTGCCTTGTTGGCGGAATAATGCTTTCAAAATCTAAAGAGTTCTCTTCCAATGCGCTGTACTTTACGCAATTTTCCTTTACCCTAGTGGTAAGGGATTTTTTGTTTGTTGGGTCCGAATGTACGTAAAGCACAACGTAGGGAAAAGTCAAGAGGTGTTCCCAGGCGACTAAAGAATTTTTAGAAATAACATTCCGAATAGCAGCAGATAAACACTGCGCAACCGAAAAACGTGCACCACGCGGGATGCGTTTTAAAACAGGAAGAGAACTTTTGAGTGAGCTAAGAACCTCCCAAAGCGGTTTGGAAGGAGCAGCAGCGCTCACGGGACTGCTGCTGGCTCCATCAGAGCCTGCAATAGGGGCCGAAAGTGTAATTTGGCTATTTTTATGGCACCGCGTACGGTGAATTTTGAGGCCTTTCTGTCCTTTAAAAAATCGCACTTGGGAACACTCTAGGCACTGAATCATGTCCCCCTGCGACACATTAACGTATTGGGAAACTGCATTTGGCCCGGCCGGGGCGCAAAATGCCATGAATAACAAGAATTATACTACAAATATAAATAAAAATAAACTTAGGTTCTATAAGTGGAGACGTCAGGACGTCAGACCGTGACGTGGGCGGTCTGCGCAGACTCGGATGGCGTTGACATGGAAACAAGAAAACAACAATGAGCCGCGACTGTCAAAAACCTACCGAATATTACAACACAATAGAAAACAATTATTTGACTATCTCTAGCTCTACAAATATTACCTCGAAAGAAAATAAGAAAAAATATAAGATATCTTAACAGTCTGAACGGTAGAGTTCACTACTATGAACTTATTTTGCCTTGCGACTGTCTGGGGGACGCATAGAATGAGAAAAAAAGAGCTATAAAGTCAATTGTTAAGCTTGTCAACTGTCAAGTCACAAGTGTGAATGTCAAATTAAAATTCACGTTTATCTTTTTTGTCTGACTGAATTTAATGAAGAAATAATGTGTTATTATTCGACAAATACATTAAATTGCATAGAATATTAAATTTATGTGATAGACGATAAAATAAATCTATTTTCCTACTGTCGTTTGATGTTTGACACCTTATGCATTACATTTAAAATGAAGCTTATAACCCACAACATGCTTACATCGAAGTGTTTAAAGGGGGTTTTGACTGGTTATCCTCTGGCTATCAATGCCAAGGACGTAAAAGTTACGGAAGTAGACTTCAATCGCGAGTTTATATCACGAATTATACCAAAACTGGACTGGGAAGTTCTGTGGACAGCTGCAGACAGCATCGGCCACAGTGAGGGTCTACCCAAGATTTTAGAACCCAAGTATGAAGAAAATGAAGAATTCTTAAAGAAAGCCCACAGAGTTTTATTAGAAGTTGAAGTGGAAGAAGGATATCTAACGTGTCCAGAGTCTGGGCGCCAATTCCCAATCTCAAAAGGGATCCCGAACATGCTATTGACTGAAGCTGAAGTACAATAAATAACCTAGTTTAATACATTGAATGTATTTATTTTCTTTGCCTGTGATGAAATTGATTTGAAATAAACATGTATAAAATCATATGGTTTTTTTTTTAAGTTTAATAATAGTTTTATTTGGTCTACAGCAAGCAATGCAAGTATGCTCAACAGATTTCAGAATCTTGCAGAATTAGAGTTTGTTTAGAATGTTAACTGTGCACTACACATAATATAGTCCAAATCAAGCTGCAGATAACTAAATCGGACTGAAGCTCATTTTACAGCTGGGCTAGGGTTAGGTTATCCACCACTGATAGCTAACAGTCACAGCCCCCAAGTTGTAGGACTTGGACTATACTATAGTGATCACAAAATAATAGGTGTGTTGACATTTGTCTTCGCAATGAAACTAGTGCTGTAACCATACCATGGATAGTATGAAAAGCTGAGTGGGCAGTACCCATAATCAAAAATGTTATTACATTAAACATTTCAATCGTTAAAAAATAGAAAATCAACTGGCAAAACGGGCCTATTATTTTGTGATGACTATGTGTAGTGTACAGTCAACAACATTCATTTTTGTATTTTGTTAAAAATATTTAAAAAAAATTATATGAAGTCTAGAGCATCATATTGTAATTACAATTTGAAACAAGTGTTTTATGCAGACAGTTAAATAACACTCAATAAAAAAACTAGTAACAGCCCAACAAACAAATTAAGCTTATAAAATTAAGTGTATAAGGTCTAAACTCTTATACTTGTTATAAAAAAGCATTCATTATGTCAGTGTTCCTTATAATGGCACATTATTAGAAGATTTGGCTAATATTACCTTTATTCTTATAATTTAGCTGAGTAAACGTTAATACATCTAATTAATAGTGCCTCAATAAGGGTTCGAAATGTGTTGTTCTTATAGAGGCTAGTTACATTGCTTTTTAGCCGTATAATATTCAAAGTCATATAAAGGGTTTTAATAAGGTTAATTATTCTTAGGAAAGTAATGCACAAGATAACTATGATGTTTTTTAACTCACAGGAGCATTTGATAAGACGTCTATCCAATAAACGAATTTTAACATTTTATATGATCCGTTCAAGGATGAAAGCAGTCCATATTCCCTTATACAGTGATTATAAAGATATTATTCTCTATATGGTTACATTAAAATGTTTTACATAACTAAATTCGTCATTTTGATGGTAGGTATAGCAGATTGTGTGAATTTATTACGGAGCGGAGTTTACATTTAAAAAATGGATTCAAATAACTGGAAGAAGTTTAAAAGGAGCGGTGGTAACAGAAGAAAAGTAAAAAAGATCGAAAACATGGTTGTGAGCATTGCACCCACCACCTCCAATCCTATGATGCTACAAAATTGCCAAGCCGATACCAACGAATCAGCCAGTGGTTCCGCAGATGATTATTTTATAGAAAAATAGAATGAAAAGGAAACCAGTGAGGAAGAATATAATTGTAGTGATAGTCATCGTGATATAAATATACTTTTAAACGAAGAGTTGAAGAATATTGATATTTGTAGTGATATCAGAGAATGGGCAGTAAAATTCAATATTTCCCAAATCGCTTTATGTGACTTATTAAAAATATTACATCATGTAATGCCAAACAAAATGCCATTGGATGCGCGTACATTGCTCAAAACAAATAAAATAGAAACATGCATTACTGAAATTGGTAATGGACATTATTGGCATAATGGATTACTTACACAATTGCAAAAAACCTTAAAAAACTATGAAATGCCTAAGAAAATAACCTTGAATTTAAATATCGATGGTTTACCGATACATAAAAGCTCGAATCATCAACTCTGTATTGACCAGAGTTGATGACCAGATTGTGCAACATTACTGAAATTCAAAATATGTCACCTATTGTGGTGCCGATGTAAATGATTAAATGTAGAATATAATTCAGTATTACATTTTACACCGTTAATCCATACTTTGTAAAATAAAACAACTAATTTGAAAATCACGTATTTTTATTAGTCATAATTTTTTTATAGGCGATCATGCCGCCGCATTCAAAATTCAGAGGAAGAGTGGCTCTCAAATCGGGCATTGTCTAAAGGAAGGCTAATTTTGTACTTGTTGGTTTAAGGACTGACCTCAATGCTCTATCAGTTAGCCCGCGAAACAGTTGGTGGGTTCACATGGATGCCTGATTTATATATTATTAACAATTAATAAGGATTACAATATTCGCATTCATCCTCAATAAAGTGGTCATAAATCAAATACTCTTTACAACTTTGGCACAAAATGAAAGTGAATTGTTGCAAAACCTCTATGTTTTCACGACCTATCACAAAGTGTAGAGGTAAACTAGAAAGGGTCGGATATGTACAATTAAAACATTCCTTTCTCAGAATAAAATGTGTCCACTTCCATGGCCATCGCACATTATGTAAACTAAGATCTTTTCTTTGTAGGAATTTGTCAACATCTGCCAATACGTAAGCTACCATTGCAATATCTGTAAAAAATAAAATTTATACATATTTGAGCAATTAAGACTTGCTATAGGTACAAGATTTTGTTTCTGTGGAAGGAACCCTAACTATATGTAAAATGGCGACAGCAAAAGCAACAAATGTTGCCATTATAAAGTCTTCACTCATATAGACTCCTTGTAGACGATGTGTGAGTCGTCTTGCTCTTATAATAGCACTATTAATAACATGACTAAATAATTAATAACGTTTGTAGCAAAAAAACATCTTAAATTCAAGGGCGGGTTAATACTACAACACACAGCGTACCACATTTTACCATGAATTTGAATTCCCAGACACGTTTCACTATAAATGAGCACATAAATCAGGTAAATAAACTACATAATACAATAAACTTACCGTTCACTTTCCAGTAAAATGGTTGACAATTCTCTTTCTTCGCCAACTGTTGCGAAAATGTAAATCAACTAACAAAAAACTTATTGCAGATGATCATAAACACGGTATAAGGGTGATCGCCCGTATTAACACTTTCCACATGTTTCTTATAAGTGTATTGGATCTTTTAGCAGCTTTTTTCTTGCCATTATAAGTTAAACTTCCTTGTTCCTTGTCATAATATAACACGTATAAGGAAAAAAAACAGACAATAAAGCAACTATAAGGTTGGTAAAAGGTTACTGTCTTTATAAATTGTGCCCAAACGCACCCTTATTAGCGATAATACGGCTCATATAAGAGTATTATTTTTGGCAATATTAGCCACTACAAGAGCAATTTTTGTTTGTTGGGAGTAGTGTTACTGTGAAATAACATAAACATTGCTATTTACAACTCAAAAAGATTTTATTTGAACAATAAATAAAATTATAAATCGTACATCACCAGCGATCATAATTACACTATGGTTGGTTGATAACATTTAATTAGATTATTAGGTACAAAATGATCTATTTAAATTTCATCAGCATAAGGGACAAATGCCAGGTTGCCCGCACTTCCCATGGAAAGTTTGCTTCTTGCTGCCTTTGTGAGGGCCTGTAAAAAAATAATTCAGTATTAGACTATATTAGTTTTCGATTAATTTACTAAATCATGAGTTGTTGCTGGGTCATATGAGAGAGGCCTTTTTCAGAGTACAGCGCCTGTGCGGCGAACGACTCCGCGAGGAAGGACCATTGTCGGTTTGATTCAGCACCTGCAGCTTGACCACTGACTTGGTTCATTTATCACCATATACAACGTCTCACAAAAGGTTGAAGGGCATATGTATTCAGTCACAAATCACTTGTATGAATTTTAAACTTCAAAAGCTATGTTATTTTTTCCATATAAAACTAAAAAATATCTTTGACTTGGTATAACTCGTAATCTAACGTGCTGAGGATTATAGTACAAGGTAAGGTAAGTATAGGGTAAGTTTTAAATATGTCTTGGAAACCACCAAAAGAGAGAGGAGAAAGGCACCACTGTCAGCTTCACTCAGCACTTGCAGCTTTGGTTCTGAGCCAGTTCACTCCTCGCTACATATAGCCTTACCGTCGACACGTCGCTGGCGGTGATGGCGTCGATCTCCCGCGCGAGGTCGGCGGGCGACTTGACCGCGCCCGAGTACAGCGCCTGCGCGGCGAGAGACTCCGCTAGGAAGGCACCACTGTCGGCTTCACTTAGCACTTGCAGCTTGAGCTGGTTCTTGCCGGCGGTGACTGCCGCCGCGTCCAGGTTGCCGCCCTTCTTCAATAGTCCGCCGACTACCTTCACGGCCTGGGGGAGGAGATTCTTTTAAACCAACTTTTATGGGTATGCGTGATGATATAACTCAGGCGAACGACTTGATCGTCACATCACTGAGTTACTTAAAAAACCCAAAAGGTGACCGACTTTGCTATAACAAACAGGAGAGAATATAAAAGAGGTGCTCAATTTGACTGTGTGTTTTTTAGGGTCCCTTAACCAAAGGGTAAAAACGAGATCCTATTACTAAGACTCCGCTTCCGTCTGTCTGTCACCAGGCTGTATCTCCAAAACCGTGACAGCTAGAACGTAGAAATTTTCACGGATGACGTATTTCTGTTGCCGCTATAACAACAAATACTAAAAACAGAAAAAAAATAATTAAGGGGGACTCCCATACACCAAACCTGAATTTTTAGCCGTTTTTCGCTCGATAATAGTAACGGTGACAGGTAGATGATTGAAATATGCACAGAATATTTCTTAGATGTATTTTCTTTTCAAATAAAAATAAAATATATTAAGGGGGGGGGGGGCTTCCATACGGTACAGAACCCTTCGTACGCGAGTCCAACTCACAATATTTAGTAACAATAATAATTCTGAGCATCAAAATTAACGCGCACGTCGCTGCGCAAAACGTTTTGGCTTACGCTCAGAATGGATGTAGGGTTGGGTCCCGTGGTACTAAGGAGCTCCTCCTCATAGACATGACCATAAGCCAGCAAGTCCGACGGAACAAGGGAGCCCTCTCTGCCGCCTGGATTGACTATAAGAAGGCCTATGACTCAGTGCCTCATTCGTGGCTCGAGAGGATTTTAGAGTTGTATAAAATCGATACAACTCTAAAATCTTTCTTAGTGTCATGCATGGGGCAATGGGCCACAGTCCTTCGTCAACCAGGCGGTGGAGACGGCTCCGTTGGTCCGCAAGACTTGATAAGGATTGAGCGAGGAATATTCCAGGGTGACAGTCTGAGTCCTTTGTGGTTCTGCCTGGCCCTGAATCCTCTCAGCACTTTGCTGAGGAATTCAGGGCTAGGCTGTCGGCTTCGCAGACAGGGTGAAGTTATCTCTCACCTGCTGTACATGGACGATCTCAAGCTGTTTGCACCGAAATACCAAGACCTGGTGGAGCTACTAAAAACCACTGAAGTTTTTAGCAGTGCCATCAGGATGGAGTTCGGTGTAGATAAGTGTGCGGTCATGCATGTACAGCGAGGGAAAGTTGTGGATTCTCCGAATCTACAACTTTCTGAGACGATGACTATCAGGTCTCTCTCCGAAGCAGAGACCTACAAGTACCTCGGTATGTCAGAGTCGTTGGGTATATCGGCAGTGGACATCAAGAAATCGGTGAAGGAGCGCTTTTTTTGTCGCCTGATAAAAGTACTTAATAGTCTTTTGTCCGGCGGCAACAAGGTGCGCGCCTTCAACGGTTGGGTGATGCCGCTGCTGATGTACTCCTTTGGCATACTGAGGTGGACTCAGACTGAGCTGGACGCCCTGGATAGGAGGGTCCGTCGACTGCTCACTTTGCATCGCATGCTACACCCGCGCTCGTCTGTCATGAGACTGTACATTCCGCGGAAGTGTGGTGGCAGAGGCTTTTTAAATGCCAAGGACCTCCACAACCGCGAAATATACAGTCTACGGGATTATTTCCGAAACAGCGGGCGTGGGATGCATCGCGATGTGGTGGCAGTTGACAGAAGCCTCACCCCGCTCTCCTTGGCGAACGAGAATTGGCGCAGGCCATCGGTGCTCAGCACCGACGATCGCAAGGCGGTATGGAAGAGCAAGGAGCTGCACGGGCGGTTCTATCGGGCCCTAACAGGACCCGATGTGGACCTGCTCGCTTCGGTGGCCTGGCTGCGCTTCGGTGACCTTTTTGGGGAAACCGCAGGTTTTGCCTGTGCAATTGCGGACGAAGTTGTCTTGACGAACAACTACCGGAAGTATATCCTGAAGGATGGTACGGTCGACATTTGTCGGGCATGCCACCGTCCCGGAGAGTCACTCAGGCATATTACTTCCGGTTGTTCTCATCTTGCCAACGGCGAGTACTTGCACAGGCATAACCAAGTAGCCAGGATTATCCATCAGCAACTTGCTCTTCGATATGACCTTGTCGAGTCTGAGGTGCCGTACTATAAGTACGCACCGGCGCCAGTTCTCGAAAATGGTCGTGCGTTGCTCTACTGGGACCGCTCTATCATCACGGACAGGACTATTGTCGCCAATAGACCTGATATCGTGGTGGTCGACCGGTCCCAGCGCCGGGCTGTGCTCGTCGACGTCACCATCCCACATGACGAGAACCTCGTGAAGGCCGAGAAGGACAAACTCAGCAAGTACCTTGACTTGGCTCACGAGGTTACCGCCATGTGGGATGTGGACTCTACGATCATTGTCCCGATAGTCGTTTCGGTAAACGGCTTAATAGCGAAGAGTCTCGACCACCACTTTAAGAGGCTCTCGCTAGACGGTTGGGTCAAGGGTCAGATACAGAAGGCGGTCGTTCTGGACACGGCGCGCATTGTCAGAAGGTTCCTCTCTCTGTAGGCCCAACCACCGGTAGCTTGAGCCCCGCCCCGCTGCCGGCGGCACTCTAGGTTTAGGTTTTTTTATAGTATTTTGTTCTTTTATATAAATATTGTAAAAAAACTTAGATTTAAGAAAATAAATGAATATATGAATAACAATAGATAATCGCAGAAGCGACTTTGTGGCGAGTCGTCGGTGAGTAGCGACACCGCGAACCCTGATTCCCTGGGGCTAAATGACCCCTGACTCCTCTCTTCCCTTAACCGGCCGGTTTGGAGTGGAAACCGCAAGAGCTAAGAACCTAAGCTCCAGGGTGGAAGTGTTAAAGGGCATAACGCCGCGAGTAGCGTCTAGTGAAAGCGCAGCACACCTCTCGACACCCTAAGCCGTCCACACCAATGTTGCCGAGTCCCTCCGGCGCCAATATACGGTAGCTATTATGGGGGCCCATTTAGTGGATGGCAAGTCACCACCCGCCTGAATATTTGAAATGAGGCATTATTTGGTGGGTGCCGTACCTCATTCCATAGCCCGTATTAAGTCATCGAACAGCACATCACAATAGCCCGATATACTGTAAGTCACATCTAGCAATAGTTACTTTTATTTTCATTCTACTTTATGTACACAACATTTTAGATTAATTTTATAAAAAAAAATGTAAAAGGGCCTCTCAGTGTTGGCTTCGGCCCTATTGATGCCTACCAAAGGACCAAGCTTTGCTTGTGATTTTAAGTGAATAAAAGATAACAATAGTAATAATAACCAAGTAGCCAGGATTATCCATCAGCAACAGGCTCTTCGATACGGCCTTGTCGAGTCTGAGGTGCCGTACTATAAGTACGCACCGGCGCCAGTTCTCGAAAATGGTCGTGCGTTGCTCTACTGGGACCGCTCTATCATCACGGACAGGACTATTGTCGCCAATAGGCCTGATATCGTGGTGGTCGACCGGTCCCAGCGCCGGGCAGTGCTCGTCGACGTCACCATCCCACATGACGAGAACCTCGTGAAGGCCGAGAAGGACAAGCTCAGCAAGTACCTTGACTTGGCTCACGAGGTTACCGCCATGTGGGATGTGGACTCTACGATCATTGTCCCGATAGTCGTTTAGCGAAGAGTCTCGACCACCATCTTAAGAGGCTCTCGCTAGACAGTTGGGTCAAGGGTCAGATACAGAAGGCGGTCGTCCTGGACACAGCGCGCATTGTCAGGAGGTTCCTCTCTCTGTAGACACAACCACCGGTAGCTTGGGCCCCGCCCCGCTACCGGTGGCACTCTAGATTTAGGTTTTTTTATAGTATTTTGTTTTTTATTATATAAATATTGTAAAAAAACTTAAATTTAAGACTATAAATAAATATGTATTGTGTGTAATAATAGTAATAGTAACAATGTATAACAACAATAGTCGATTATTTTTCGCATATTATATGCTACGCGATTGCTTCGACATTACCATCCATTTTTATGTTACGCGATTGCTTCGACATTACCATCCATTTTTATGTTACGCGATTGCTTCGACATTACCATCCATTTTTATGTTACGCGATTGCTTCGACATTACCATCCATTTTTATGTTACGCGATTGATTCGACATTACCATCCATTTTTTTATATGTTACGCGATTTACCATCCATTTTTTTATATATGACGCAATTGCTTCAACATTACCATCCATTTTTTTATATGTTACGCGACTGCTTCGACATTACCATTCATTTTTTTATGTGTTACGCGATTTCTTCGACATATGTGTTACGCGATTGTTTCGACATTACCATCAATATTTTTATGTGTTACGCGATTGCTTCGATATTATCATCAATTTTTTTAGATCATACTTCAGACGTGGTCGATTTAAATTATTATTGAATATATCACTTACGCAGTTGGCTTCGTCCTTGGGCACGGAGACGACGACACCAAAGAGTCCGTTATCGGAGTAGGAGACGTTGAACCCGGCCGCAGCGAACGGACCGATGTTACCCACCGCCTTCGCTAGCGGGGAGTTGTTGCTGCCCCATTTCGTCACTGGCCCGTTGCCTAACGCTGAGATAAACAAACTTATACTTTAATAATAAATACATAGAAATACATATTTTGGGACATCTTACACACGGCCCCTGACCCCAAACTAAGCAAAGCTTGTGATATGGCTGCCAGAGACTGATATAGTACATATACATATTTAATACATACTTACATAGATAGTAACTAAATAACACCCTGACACAGACCAAACACTTATGTTCATCACATAAATATTTGCCCTGGGTGGGGATCGAACCCACGCCTCTTTGACCCAGAAGTTAGGGTCACTAACCACTGAGCCACCGAGGCAGTCAAGTAATAGTGCTCAGAGTTGACTTTTAAAAGTAAAGTGGTAAATGTTGGACCCAGTTGCAGTCACGGATAATAATATGTGTTGTATACAAACATTAACTTTTACGGAGAGAGTTATTGCTGCCCTATTTAATGCGGGGCGAATAAAGAGACTTAGGCGATTCACCCCGCGGTGCTAACCGCTTGCGGGGCGAAACCGCAATACCCTATTTAAACACTGGCTCGTTGTCTAGCGTTGAGGTGAACGATTAGATTCAATTCAGAATCTAAAAATCGGAATCCGAAAAAATACGGCACTATGGCGTGGACGGGGCATCTTATGACTTGATAGCAGACCTAATGGGTGAAAGATCACAAATTATTGTAGGTGGAAAGGGTGGTGTATAGTCTGATCCATTGAAATCTGAAATGGGAGTGGCGCAGGGATCATCTGCGTCCAACATAATGTTTTCACTCCTGAATGATCTGCCAGCCGCCATCACTGCGGCTGAAATATTTATGTATGCTGATGACGTCGCCGCGATGGTGACACTCCCTCTGTCGACCCCCTGGAGAAGAAACTGAACACCACCCACCTCTCAGCTCGCCGACTGGTTTGAAGCGAGCGGCCTGGCGCTAAACCTCTCTAAGACGCATTTTTGTTTGACGGGGCGATCACCTAGGCCTTTAACGGTATTAGTGAAGACGACCACAATAGATCAGGTATCCACGACGACATTCCTTGGATTCGAACTGGATAGAGGATTGAAGTGGGAAGACCAAATAAATAAAATATGTAGCAAATTGCATGCATGCATTGCATAAGCGCGAAACATGCACTACCCAGTGCATGTTTCGCGCTTAATAGACTCGGTAGGGTCGTGCCGACGGAAGTGGTCCGATGTTGCTATTTTGGAACCGTGCAGTCGGTGCTGCAGTACGGATCTCCGATCTGGAGCCGCACCGCGGACTGGTTGCGAGCATTTAGAATGCAGAAACGCGCCGTCCGAGCGATTGCTAGGATCCCTCAGGATGACTCTGCCCGTCCACACTTTAGGGAGGTTGAGTATTCTTACGTTGCCATCGCTTGTAATATTTCAGGTGGCGGTATATGTGAGGATGAATATGTCCTTGTACACCATGCGTGATCGCAAACGGACCAACAAGAGGTATCTCGAAACCGTACCTCATACGTTGGAAAAGTCCGCAAGGATTACACATGTAATGGGCCGAAAGTCTACGATATGTTGCCTGGAAGTGTCACTGACGCACCTGGCATAAACTCTTTCAAAGCACGCCTGAAACGCTGGCTTATCGAGCAAGCTTTTTATGATTTTGACATGTTTAAATGTATAAAATGACTGATAGATTTATTGTTAAGGTTTAATTTTTATCAAATCGTATCATTTACAATTATGTTACCTAGATATTTATTAAGTTTTTATTTTTTGTGTTAAAAATTATTTTGTTGTAATAATGTTTTTATTTATTACAATTGACATATCAAATTGATTTAATATAATTCTTTGACATTCTAATTTTACAACGCTACAGGATGATGGACCTATTAGTAATGTAAATGTATATTATACTCGTATTTTTTATCAATGTATAAAACAGAATATTGAATGCACCCATCTTTATTGTGGAAAATTAACATTGACATGTAAAATATTTTATGAATAAAATGAATATGAATTCGAGAATTAAATTTAGCTGTTTCATACATTTTGTCGATTCTCAGTTGCGATTTTGTTTGGGACAACTGATTTTATTTCTCAACTTCAGGTTGATCTCATATTAAAAGTTGTCCATAATGATTGTCTGAATCAGCTCATTTGGGTTTATTGTCAATCTATGCGAATACCCAATTACTCTATTGTTGAAGTCTATGTTCATAAGTGGAGGTTCTATGGAAAATGATGAAAATCCATCATGAGAAGTGAAAATATTGAAAATCGCGAGCTGAACCTGAACACTATTAGCACAGGATCGAGATTAATTTACTGTGTCGGTGCCCCTGTGGTTAGTGACTCTAACTTCTGGATCAAAGAGGCGTGGGTTTGATCCCCACCCAAGGCAAATATTTATGTGATGAACACAAGTGTTTGCTCTGTGTCTGGGTGTTATTTAGTTACTATCTATATAAGTATGTATTTAAAAATAAGTATATGTAGTATATCAGTCTCGGGCATATCATAAGCTTTGCTTAGTTTAAGGTCAGAGGCCGTGAGTAAAATGTCCCAAAATATTTATATTTATTATTAATGACACCGCAAGAGAGAGGCCTACGCCCAGCACTGGGATAGGAAGTGATGATGATGACATTTTACCTCTAGCAGCAACAGCGAGGGCCAGAGCGTCCTTGGAGCCGGCGGGCGCGCCCTGCAGCGCGAGCGCGACGTGCGCCAGTTCCCCGCCCATTTCTTTCCTGTCAAAATATCGCAGCATTTTACAATAGATGCAAACGTTTTGGTTGCGTTGCTCCTACTTTTTAGGTTCCGTACACAAAGGGTAAAAACGGGACCCTATCACTAAGAGTCCGCTTTTCGTCCGTCCGTCTGTCTGTCACCAGGCTGTATCTTATGAACCGAGATAGCTAGAACGTTGAAATTTTTACAGATGATGTATTCCTGTTGCCGCATTAACAAATACTAAAAACAGAATAAAATAAATGTTTATCATACAACAAACGTGATTTTTTTGCCGTTTTTTGCTCGATATTAATAACGGCAACAGATAGATGCTTGAGATGGGCTAAGGAGCTCCAATACGGTACGGCACCCTTCGTACGCGGGTCAGGCTCGCACTTGGCCGAGTTTCATTAAGATAGTGACACATTATGAAGCTTAATTTGTCAATAACAAAGTGTCCTCTTTAGTGCCCCTCTATCATGGTGGGATTAAACCATTTTTGAATATATTTACGTGACGAATTCGAATACATTACAGTCTGTTGTCGTTGTCTTTATGTGATCGCGATACCGGTCACAGAAAATTCGAAATCCAAATACGTATCTTCTAGCGTGCTACACCCTAGACCACATATCTGCTTAACATCAGGCAATATGCGGTCATACGTAAACCTATTTGAAAAATAAAAGATAAGTGGTCTGATTTGTGTTAGTTTGTTTGTGTTAGTTAAAGTATTATTAATTCATATTTCAGAAAGTATCGATGCATTAGCAGCAAAGCGTTTCGAGGCACAGCTATAACTCAGACGTATTGTATCCTAATTTCCCAATTGTAACGTGTACTTTTTGTGAAACTAAAAGCTTTGCTATCGTACCTCAGTTCACCGCCATAGTATGTGGCGGGTTCGGCTTTGGCGTCCCCACTGCTCGGCAGCTGGAGGGTTTGGGCCACCAAGCTCGCGCGCTCCTGAAACATATGTCATTAATAGTTTCAACACAAAATAAATTCAAAAACCAAAACCACACTTACTACTAAACGTACTGAAACTGATGAATAAATCTCAATCTATGAAGTATGAAGCGTCTCACAAACAACTGCGACCTATGTTTGCAATTATTTATTTATAGGCGAGCAGTATAAACTGATGTGCCTATATCAAGCAGAGTCGAATAAAATTAGTATTTATCTGTCAAGGAAATTTTTTCCTTCTTTATCCAAAGATCCAGTCTATTCTTAAATGTGTTAATAGTCCTTGCTGAGATTACATCCTCAGGCAACCTGTTCCAGTTGTAAACCACTCTGTTGCTGAGTATGTGGTGTGCAGTGTTGGTTTGTGAAGGTGTAGGCTGTAAGAGGAACTTATGGCGTCTGCTGTCGCGTATGTTTTCCTTCAAATTAGCTAGCCACACACAGAATGCTGGTTTCAAACACAAAGTTTTATAGGTGCCGCCACACTCTTCACGAGGCGACACGAGCACCGCTTCTGTAGCTAACTTCACATCGCCGACTTGTATACTTGTATTGTATACGATGTGAAGTTAGCTACAGCTGCAGTGCTCGTGTCGCCTCGTGGAGAGTGTGGCGGCACCTTATGTAAAGCGTGATGCCCCATCCACCCTTTCGCGAGCGCCTCGGCGAGGCCTTCATGCGAGGCGACGGACGCATCCGAAGAAAACGCAACACGAGGCGACACGAGTGCCTCGTCCACACTCTCGTCCTCGCATTCCCTCGTGTCGTCACGTGGAGAGTGTGGATGGGGTATGAGCGCATAACACTAGGCAGTTGTCCCTGAGCAGCAGTTAACTGCGGTTTTTGTCAGCGATCACCGAAATTAAGAAACGTTCCGCACGGTTAGTATTTGGATGGGTGATGGCGGGTGACATTTTCAACTGAGCGCTACCGTGGTTCGGATGACACGTTAAATTGTAGGTCCCGGTTGTTTTAACTGTTTAATTATGTCAGAGGCTTTCAAGCAGCCTAAAATCTCTGACACCAGGGCTAGCCACCCGGCAAATATAAAATAAACAAACTTACTAGTTAACTCTGGCTAATTATAACCCTTATTATTATTTGACCTAAAATTAAAATACATAATCATGATGATCACCATGGAACCCCAAAGTATTTCATTTCATCCCTGCTTGTCAGAATAACACGCAAAAATATTTGGGTGTCGACGATAAATCCGTCAGATAACGTCATACGTAAGCTAACGAGGTTAAGGGAGAAAATAATGATATACCTGCGAGTCTCCGACGACAACGACGGAGCAGCGGCCGGGGGTGAGCGTGTTGGCAGCGAAATGCTGGATGGACTCGGAGGAGATCTTGCCGAGACGCTTGGGCGCCACGAACAGAGAGTTGCCGAGCCCGCGCCGGTACGCCGCCTTGTGGAGCAGGTCCACGGCACGGACCTACAAATAAAACAATGGTTTTTCTCAAGATAATGGCCATATCGTCTTGTAGGTCGTCTGGCAAGTAAGATTGGCCGACGATATAGTCGAAATCGTGGGTCAAACCAGCCGGCCTAGGATGCGCACCACGTAATATTTCTTTCGACGTGTCAGAACGAGATAGCGTTAAGGCAAAGTATATGTGACTTTTTCATACGTCGAAAAGAGTTCTTTTCGTGGCTTTTCGTGGTCGCATGCTGGACTAGCTAAAATTAAATCCGCCCCGGTGCGTTTACGTACTCCAGACATTTTTATGCTGGATAATATTTAAATATGATGAGGAAAATATTTTGAAGGGCGTCCATGAATAGCATCATAGCTCTAGACCAATCATAGCTCTCAAATATATTACAAGCTAATCACATCTGTCAAACTCTGGAACTATCTATCAAATTCGACCTGACTAATCAGACAAGATAAAATAATAACCTCGTTAAAACTTGGTCTAGTCAGGAGAAAAATCATAACGGTGGGACACATTTTGTTTTTTCGCCTGATGAATGAATAGAATTTAATGTATGGTACCTGGGGTGGAAGGGCAGCCAGGTCGTACTTGATGCGAGGAACGTTGTCGTCCAGCTCCCAAGACCTGAACTCTTGGTTTGACACAATGTTGTTCAGGTGTTCCACCGCAGATAGTAGGTTCTCCTTGGTGGTCTGGAAATGTTCATACAATTATTACCTACTGCATTACCAATGGTGCTTCTATTTATAGTGAAATATTGAGATGCCATTCTATTAATCTTTTGAGGGCTACACCACAAATTATTATTTTTATTTCATGTTATGTGGCCCAGTTTTATGTTAAATATAGATGTTGTTGGCACTCACAAGTGCTGGCCAGGTATACATGACTTTGGCACTCAAAAGGTTAGTTAATATTTGTATATTCATTCAATAATTTTATCATACCCAAAATGCATTTCTTAATGAATGTCACATTTATTATATTATCTCTTGTAATTTTTTTTTTTTTATTATGCAAAATGCATTTCTTAATGAATGTCACATTTATTATATTATCTCTTGTAATTTTTTTTTTTTTTATTATATTATCTCTCTGTAATTTTTAGTTTTATAAAGTCAGATAAAAACTGTGAAGTATAAAATCATTACCATATTGCATGATGTCTTTTTACTTTTACAGGACTTAGATATTTATCTCTTCTATTTTTATGAGAAATTATTGCAAGCATGTGAGATAGTGAAATTACATTTTTGGCTACAAGTAATTTTTAAGATATTTTTTTTTTGATGATGGCCATTGAATCAAGATCAATAATTTGGCAAGGGTGTGGCCCTCAATAACCTTAGTATTCCTAATGAGAATAAACAATACATATGAGAATGTAGCAGATTTAAGGTTTTTTTAGACCAGAGTCACAAGGCCTTATCCCCTGGGGTAGTACGATAGTTGTTACTTTTTTGGTGCATTTGTGTGCTTTTGATGTCATTAGAACTATCTACGAAAATATAATATTACCTCAAGAGTGTAGTAAACAATTTCACGGTCACCAGACGCGCTCACGGTGGCTCCAATTTGTGCAAGTTGACGCGCGATAATGAATGTGCTGGCATTCTTAGTGGAGAGACCAGCGGAGGCACGCAGCATGTGAGACACACCCAAGTCAGTCTGCGGCTCATAGCGAGACCCTGCCCTGTATAAATTTTGTGAATAATTAGGCAGTATTGCAAATATTGTTAACTATGAGCCAGAAGCTACTAGGTTCTATGAATTTGATAAACATATGGGCAGGAAGAAAATTACTGATCAATTAATTTGCCTTAAGTTACTTTTTATGTCCCTTAGTTACAGCACATTATATTTTCATAAGGAATTAATATTTTTCTATAAACTCACTTGAATGCGACTGTAACCCTGGTCACTGGAGACCCATTATCTAAAGCAGCGATAATGGTGTTGTTTGGTAGAGTTGCAGATTGAATTCTAGCTTCAGCCTGAATAGCTGGAGCAGCCTGAGCGTATCCTCGACTCTAAAAGCAATAAAAATAGGTTTTTAAACCGGAAAAATACCTCTAAAATGGGTTTACATAATCGGGTTTGACAGCTGAGGACTAATGAAATGATTTTGAATTTTAGAGGTCTTTTAACACAGAGAATATTTTATATAAGAATGCTTTTCATAATATTTACCGCAACATGTCGAATTAGAGGGCTAGCAAAGGCCTTTGATGCCATTTTAGTGAATTTTATTCAATTTATCCTGCGCTGCAAATCTCAAGCACGTCGAAGAAATGTTCCACAGCTCGACTGACACTAATTTCTAATAGCATTAGTATTAGACCCTGCGAGTGAAAAAGAAAACACTAATGCTCTAAGTCACAAAGTCATTTCTTTGAGACATTATAAGCACTTCTCACACTGAGGCGGGCAGAGGCCGAAACCGAGTTACATGTATCCAGTATCCACGAAGGCCGCGGCCGCAGTGATATAGCAACAATAGACACAGCAGTATACAGGATGCTTTAGTATGGCAAAAAAAAAAACAATTTTTTAGTCTGGTAATGTTGTAAATTTAATGTCAACGTCAGTTACTCGAATCAGCTGTCAATAATGTCAATACCAATTTCTGACATGTTGTGTAAAGTGAAAATGCCGCCAATTTTATTAGAAATTGTATTTTTGGTATGTATATCTTGAAATTTGTTAAGAATTATGCCTGGAAATAAATAAAAGGGTACAGTCTACAGTTCCATAACGATCATACTGAGATTGTAGTGCCCACTTTAGAGTATAAAGTCGTATTAGATCTAAGGCCCCCATTTGTATTTTGTTTCAATTCGTCCCATTAAAATATAAACTTAAGAGTATTCTTAATCATATTGAATGTTAACTGCTTGGTTTTCTCTTTATTATGGATAACAGGTACGTCTTGCCTTGAATTTTTATCTTGTTAATTTCCATTCAAATACTGAGTGCCAGCTTACAGCATGGATGTCCTCAGGGATCTCTCTCGCTCTCTCGCTTATCTTTGTAATGTTGTCTACGTAGGTCTATTTGGCAAATTAAAAGTGTAGCAAAGTGTATTCATTTTTCATTATCTTTTCGACAACTTATCGTATTTATTTTTTATTTATTTATTGAGCCTTTACATTAACATCTACATTAATACATACATTCAAAAACTTAAGTACTTTATAAATTAACTTCATGTGCTATTTTTTTATAAAGTTGCTTTCTAGTAGCTAAAATGCTTTCTGCATTCCTATATAGTCCTATTCAATTGTAAAAAAAGAAAGACTTAAAAATTATAAATTTAGAATTACATTAGCTTCTATAATAAATCTAATCTAAATAATCTAAAGTAATCAACAGAAAAAATAAAATAACAATGAAAAATTTATTACATTACACTATCTATTCGGTCATTTCAGCCATAGTAGAGTCATAATCCAATTGTAATACTTGTTTTACTCAAAATTAGAATATCTTTATTTCTAAAAGTATTTTTGTGTTTATTACTCATAATGTAAACTATATTATTAAGCTTAATTTTCACTTTATTCAACAGTTCAAATTGTCTTAAAAATTTTTTAGAGAACACCTACAAATATTATTATGAGTACTACTTAAATATTAATTAAAATTTCTTTTACTTCCAGGAAAGTTATGACAAGTCTTTTTGAAACAGTTGTCGGGGACTCTTGCACTGCAATTTCAAAAGACGCTAACCATAATATACAACATCGTAAATACAGACATGTCCTGAAATCTAAAGAAAATATTTACAAGTACAGGTGCAAAAGAAGTCTTAAAAGGAAATTAAAGAAATATAAACTTAGACAAGATGGAAAAGAGGACCAAGATATCATAGATGTTTCACACACTTTGATTTCAAAATTGCGCATTAGGTCCCCTAACAAAGCAAAAGACAGTGTTGAATTGGAGGTAGAACAGTACAGGCCAAAGAATTACCTCTTTAGAATGGCTAGAAGAAAACAAGCTACCTTAAAAACGTCAAAGATATCTCAGAGCTGTGAAGACAAGACAAATGCATTAGAAGAAAATGCTACGAAACCTATACCGCCTCCTATGGAGGAAAAAAAGCATACAAATGCTTTCAAACTGCTCATGGAATCTAGGAACAAAAGCCTTGGCACTAACTCACCCGGAAAAGATAAACCGAAAGAGGATGTAGAACAGAATGAAATCACTGAGAAGAAAGACATAAAAGCTAAGAGAAATCTAATGCTGCAAAAAATGGCCGAAGAGAAAGGCTCACTTAAGAAAAAAGAAATTGAGGAACAGCATGAAAAGTACTTAAATAAGAAAATGGAAAAAAGAGCAGAAAAATTGAAAAGCATGATATTGCATAAAGAGCCAAAACCGGTAACAGATGAGAAAACTAAAACTGCTTCACAGAAAACTAGAAGTCCACTGGATAGTATTGATACAGAAAAAAATGGAAAAGTTGTAGATAAACCAGTAAATACATTACAACTTGTAAGCATTTTCAATGAAACTGTTGAAGAGAAATCATGTTCTAAAAAGAAATTAATCACAAAAGAAGATAAGGAATTCCTGAAAAAGTTATCACCATCAATAAGAAAAAAGGAAAGTATGCTGTCTTACTTCAAGAAAATTGAGAAAGATTCGGATAATGGTGATTGTGATGTTGATGCTGAAAATGACAGTACTGTCATTAAAGTGAAGTTAGGGTCGAAAGTTAAAAAAAGAGGACGCAAGAAAAAATTGTCTCTCAAAAGAAACACTGAAGAATGTGATGATGATGATAAAATAAATGTTGACTTAGATCCAAATGAAATTATTGAAGTAAATGAGGAAATTGAGGTGAAAAATAAAGCATCGGAAGCTAGTACAGAAAGAAAGAAACGCAAGCGTGAAACTAAAGAAAGCACACCTTCTAAAGACTGCATCAGTGTTACTGATACTCCTGATGACACGCGACCCAAAAGAACTGTAAAACGACCTGTCAAATATAGCGATGATATGATTCTAACCAGTTCAGATGAGGAACTTCATATATTCACCCCTAAGAAGAAAAAACACATTGAAAATAAGAAGCTGTCTAAAACTGATGTAATTACTATCAAGGATGATACAGGGAAATCTAAACCAGATAAAAAGCTAGATATAAATGAAAAAATCCCAAAAAAGGAAAAGAAAGAGTCTAAAAATTTGATTCCATCCAAGCCTATAAAATTAGCACCTATATTCTCCAAGCCTCAACCAGATGCTGCAGCTATAGAAGCTAAACAGAAGTTTTTACAAAGTGGAGTGCCAGAACAACTGAAGAAGCTGATGACAAAACAAAAGAATTGCACTACTTCAAGTAACTCTTTCCCAGTAGTTGTGCATGTTCAACAAATAGAATCTACTCAGCTTTCTCCTTCACCTGCTGTTAATTTATCAGAAAAACATTGCCTTGAGAATTTCAATTTGGATGACTCCAAAGATGTTTTCACAAAGTTGTTGGACTTAGAACCATCTCAAAGTGCAAGTAGCAAGCTGAGTAATAATACCCCAAATGCACAAACAGTATTACAAAACATAAAGGAATCTTATCCTAGGTTCCCTGTATATCGAATTTATAAATTGCTTAAAGGGAAAAAAAAGGGAGAATACAAAGATAGCAACATCTTTTCCAACTTAGATAACAGTGTAGAAATTCTCAACTGTTCAATTGATATGCAGAATGACAACCCAGATCAGTTAACTTGGTCTGATAAGTATAAGCCATTATCGGGAAATGAAATTATAGGTAATTTCGAAAGTATTAGAGAGTTAAAAAAGTGGCTGATTACATGGACTGAGAATGTTTCAAAATCTAAAATGACCAGTATTGATTCAGATTCATCTGACTATTACCAGTCTGATCCTGACAGCAGAGATAGTATAAAATCATTTAATAACTTGCTCATTTTGTCAGGACCTGTAGGTTCTGGGAAAACGTCATGTGTTTACGCAGTAGCAGCAGAGCTATCTATGAAAGTTATTGAAGTAAATGCCAGTAGCAAAAGAACTGGAAAAATTATGTTACAAGATTTGCAAGAGGCTACACAGTCCCACAAAGTTAATAGGGGTACAGGAAGCAGTGAAAACTCTCAGAAAACTCAGGAAATTATAGAACCTCTTCCAGAAACGAAAGTTAAAAAGCGTGGCAGGCCTAAAAAACCGATTGAAATAGTTGAAACATCAAAAAAAGTGTATAAGGAGAAATTAGAAGGTGCTATTGGGTTATCAGCCAGCCAAGAAAGCACAAGGACAGCCATGTCACTTATTCTAATTGATGATGCAGATATAGTATTTGACCAGGATGATGGCTTTTGCTCAGCTATAATGCAATTGATACAGTATTCCAAAAGGCCTGTTATATTGGCGACAGGGTCATTAACCCTCCCACACTTGCAGAAGTTCTTGCAAAGTAGCAAAATCTTGAGGATGAAACCACTATTGCCAAATATGCTCGGGACCTGGCTTGATTTGATGTGTCTGGCAGACAGTGGGAATTGTTGGCCGGGCTTAGGAGCAAAGTTTTTGAATTTCTTCAAAGGGGATATGAGAAGGACTATAAACTGCTTACAGTTTTATGTAGGCAGCCAGGAACCAGCCCCAAGTGTGGAGACCAACCCTCAAATTGATTCTCAAGGTAGTGATTTGAGAACCAATGTTGATGATGAAAATTCTGGCATGTCATGGGCTGAACAAGAAATAGTAGATGACAAAAATACTATAGACACTTGCAGTACAGATTCGCAATTAATATGGGGAACTTTTTTGAAGGATCACACACATTTGAAACAAATGAAAAGTTCATTGAAAATGTTTGATGTTTGGTGGAATGTACCTAAGTTATTAAATACACACAATGAAACCATTAAAAAAACAAGTACTAGTGGAGCTTCACTTGAATGTGTTGGTAAAGTGCTGGATTCCATTTCCATATGTGATTTTTTGAGCCAAAAAAGCCCCGAGATAGAGGAAAATATCACATCACACCCATGGTACGATGCAGAATGTGACAGTGTTTCAGAACTAGAGAATGTAGATAATTATGATAATATGCATAATACAACCAAGAAATTATGTTGTGACTTTATAACAGGGTCTATTACCTCTGCGGAAAAAACAATGGGATTGGAAAATAAATATGAGCTAGATTTTCCAGGGATGTCTGTGAAAAGGTAAAGTTGCTATAATATTTTTTCTAGTGATATTTTTTAATTACAAGCTGCATCCAACTAGTCTTATTGGAAACCTATAGGGCAGGCCTATGTTTAATAAGATCTATGGCTGATATGATGAAGATAAAGATTCTATACCTATTTGCATGCAATCATATGTACTGGAATGCAATAAGCATCTAATCAATCTTATTGGAAATCCATAGGGGAGGCCTGTGTCCAGAACATCACATAGACATCCTATGGCTGATTGATGATGATACTTTTGTGCAACATTAATAAAATATAAAGTTGGCGATTTCAAAACCATCTCATTACTAATTTCTTATAAAGGCCGAACCATACAACTTGGTAGCTGTGATGTTAGGTACAAGCTGCGGATAATCCAATGCTCGCGCAACTGTTAAGTGAGCTTTAGTCAGGATTGCATTATCCACAGCTTGTAGCTAACATCACAGCCGTCAAGTTGTTTGATTCGGCCCATACTACGAGACTAATTGCGTACTGAAAATCACTACATAGTATTGTTACGAGATGGGTTCTTGGATAATCAGTTAAAACGCCGATTAATCACTTTGCACTTTATGGCACAAAATCACAATACACACGACACAACTGGTTCGCACAAACACTTTACACTGGCACTGATATTCACACAAACTAGTCACTTCACCCTTCGTGGGTAGGCCTACGTCCTGCAGTGGCGTATTAAAAAGGCTGGTACAGTACAGTACAGTCACTTCACAATCGCACTGGTCCACGAGATGTTTTCGCTTCGACGGTAAACGAAAAACTGAGTCCCCAACGTCACGGGTCAGCCGGCGTATTTATATCCGTCATTACAGTCTCGGATTTACTAGACGAGTCGCGACATTACTCGATCTAATAAACGCTATTGTTAACAGAGTAGCAGGTTGAAAAGTTCTGGAAATATCGGTGCCATCGTGTTTGACAAAGTAAACAAGATAAAAGTTCGAGACTTCCCTATTATTCTCAAATACACACAAACAAAACCATTAAACTGAATACAAAAGACAAAAAAACGCGAAACAATGGAGCTCCCCAGAAGCGTGATCACGTAAACACCGCAGATTACATCATAGTTACTACATACCTAAAACGGGCGTGCGCCTACTGCGTTACACTATAAAACAAAGTCGTTTCCCGCTGTCTGTCCCCATGTGTGCTTATATCTTTAAAACTACGCAACGGATTTTGATGCGGATTTTTAAATAGATGAGTGATTCAAGAGAAAGTTTTATATCTATAATACACCTGTGAGAAGCCGAGGCGGGTCGCTAGTACGAGATAAATAAATACCTCAATGATGTGATCAAATCGCGAAAGTTTAAAAAGAACATACCTATGTGATTACTTACTAGAAAATTTAGCTAGTCTTGATAAAATGTATAGAAGTAAAGGTGCGTCTGGCTTGTTCTAAATATGTATAATATAGGTTTGTATCGTTGTATATATTATCTGTATTTTTTTTTTATTGAATTATTACACTCCACAGACTCCAGGGTCTGTGCTTTTTAAGATATACATTAAGAAAAAAAAGATTTGAACAATATTGCTTGTAAAGGCTTAATAAAAGGACTCTAAATCTAACAAAATTAAAAACTAAAAAAAAAATATGACTTTAAACTACGTTGATTTTACATATCATTTTCCAAATTACTAATTATACCGCGCAGAGCCTCCATCACCGCCGCGTTTCCGTCTTTAATGGCCATCTTTAAATTATAGTCTACGATGACCTTAGGTGACGCAGTATTATCTGTATTTTAAAAACTAGACAGTAAGTTAATTTACTAATAGTATGGTGACGATTGTAACTAGGTGATTGATAGCCAATTGGAAATATCATTATATAAGTTTGTGTAGCCTACTGATAGCAAAATTAACAGTTAAAAACGCCAACAACGATCACATTCAGCGTTCGTTTTGAGAATGTGAGAGCAAAAGTGTCATTTTTAACTGTTTTCGTTCACCGGGCGGATAGCTCAAAAACTGTTAAAAATGCCATCGTGAACTGCCACTTTTGACTTACTTGCGGAGGTGGGTTCTTTGTGATCGTTTTCTGACATATAGAATTTGACATTTAGCATTCGTTTTGGGTAGTGAGCAAACGTAGCATTATTGGTAAAATGGGCACTCGCGATTCCCAAAACGAAAGAACATCAAAGCTAATTTTGCAAATGCCAAAAATGCCATCGAGCCCAAACCGAACGTATCTATATTGTGACCGTTTTAGTTGAATAATATGGTTACAATCATTACTGAAAAAAAAGAGTCGTATTTTTTATTCAAAATAACCAAAGAATCTCTGTGGCGTAATAATTATATAATATAGCGTTAGCAGGCGTTAATAGAGGGCTCTGTGAGACATGTAAGCCATTTATCTTGTTCCTTATTACTATGCATTGGTTCCCAATAGCGCCCAGACTAGAACGTTGATATTTTTACAGATGGCGTATTTTTTTTAAACTTTCGCGATTTGAACACATTATTATTATATACTACGGGACTAATCGCGCACTAAAATTACGAGATAAATAAATACCTCCTCATCCCGACGTTTCGGCCGAGTTGCCACGACCGTGGTCAGTCTACTAGACTGACCATACACCCTTCGTGCACGAGTCCGACTCGCACTTGACCGATTATTTATACGATTGAGTGACGACACGGAAAATGCACTTGCCTGACACGTCACACATCATTTCAAAGTTTTATATTAGGTGTCTAAAATGTAAAACGACTTGCCTAGTGTTATGTTATAAGGCCAATAAATCATTCTTATTCTTCTCATTACAGGCAAAGGGACCGGATAGTGACACGGCACATCGAATTGACCTCATATCTGAGTCCACAATCATCCCTAGACAGGCGAGCTCTAGCCCTCGATTACTGGGCGTCCTGTCGCGCCATTTGCCGGACAGAAAAATCAAAGACTGACTCAAACTTCAAGAGGAACAATCGATTTTGCCACTACTTGAAGTCGCTAAGCATCCAATGCAAAAGTGAGTCCTTCGACAAATTAGCTAATAGTCTAAACCCAACATAAACTTAGCTCAGTAGTTCTAGTTATTATAATTATTAAAGCATATAAATTATTTTCTATTATCATGTGAATATAATAGAGTAGATGGAATACAATAAGGTAAAAATCTATTGTTTTTCTTGACATTTTCATGTTTATTATTTGTTTGAATTAAATTCTTATTTGTGTAATTTAATTTCTTGATTGCTTTATTTCATATTTTACAAGTTATCAAGCCACTAAAAGTAATACAGGGTTATTTAGTTCGGTGGTACTAAGTCCATCGATCCGATCGTTCATTAATTGCGAATCGCATTAAAAGGGGCGGGTTAAAGCTTTATTCATTGTGATACAGAGTAAGGTAAGTCATAGAGTCAAAAATTCATGCTACTTTATTTCTCGCTCCTTAGTCTAAAGGAACCACTTTATAAATAATTCATTTTAAATCCAAAGGGCAAATTCTATTTGCGCTCAAGTAGAATCTTGCCTTCATTTTGTGACTGCCTCGGTGGCTCAGTGGTTAGTGACTCTTGACTTCTGGATCAAAGAGGCGTGGGTTCGATCCAGGGCAAGCATTTATGTGATGAACATTGGTGTTTGCTCTGTGTCTGGGTGTTATTTAGGTACTATGTATAATATAAGTATGCATTTAAAAATATGTATATGTAGTATATTAGTCTCTGGCAGCCATATCACAAGCTTTGCTTAGTTTGGGGTCAGATACCGTGTGTAAGATGTCCCCAAATATTTGTTATTTATTTATTTATTTTAGGGGGACCTTTTTTATCGCGAAAAAGTCGGCGTTTGACCACCAATTATACTACCATCCCATTTTTACTACAGTACAAGTAGAAAGACGCCACATTATACTGAGCGCCACACAAATTGAAAGATGAGAAGTTAGCCGCAGATGACACTTCGCCGTGATTCGCTAATTATTGAGTATGTGTGCAAAATGCCTATACAAATGCCGAAGTAGTGAGCTCGGGCGTAGGGAGCGCGCAGGAGGCACGAGGTTGGCGGGCGGGTGTGCGCCGGGGTCTCGTCTCTCAGGCACCCGCTAACGTCTATATTTTGGCGTTTGCGCAGCTCTCTGCAGTTAACTTCCCATCTTTCAATTTGTGTGGCGCTCAGTATACCACCCTTACACTGTCGATTTTCCTTCGATACGTACGAAGCAGTTTGACTCAACATTTCAGATTCGTACCGCCAGGCAATGGAACAGTCTTCCTGCTTTCCTGTTTCCTAAGAGATATAATCTAAGGCTTTTCAATGTCAGACTGAATAGGTATCTTCTAGGTCTGTGTGCTTCATCTTCGACCACAACGTCGCTTACCACCAGGCGAAATTTCTCCATGAATTTACACTTGGTAATTTACAAGTACAAGTAGTATTCTATACTTTTTTTATGGAAAAATGTATGCATTTTTGTCACAATTCCTAAATTCGTCTCATAATATTTCATTGTTGTAGTTGTTTTAACCGTTTAGCCATGTCAGAGGCCTTCAGGCGGCCTAAAAACTCTGACACCAGGGCTAGCCACCTGGCCTATACGAACTTACTTACTTACTTTATAGTTGTAGTAGTAAACTTTTATGTGTAACTGTGCGACTTGGTCAAAACTAAAAAAAATATTGCTGTTACATAGAAAAATATCGTTCGTCCGTGACACAATGTATGAAAAAGCTGATTTTGTTCGAGTTTTGACGTAAATCGCAGAACAATTGATTAGGAATAACCCTGTATATTTACGTGTACATGTACTCATTACTACGTCTGCCCGATTATGTAAGGCTATCAGTTTTTCTCCGAAAAACATGTTTTGATCTCTTGTTACTTAATTGCCGGGTTACTATACGAGGTATTTAAAAATAACCTGACAAGTTGCGATAAAATGGATAATTATAGAGCGATATTTAATCGAGTATCTACGTCAAAACGTAGGTAGATTAAAAGTGAGTTGTTTAAATATTTGACACGCCAGTGTTTATCGCATGATTCAGTATAAATAGGCGTATAAATTGTTAATTAGATAACTATGTTAATCATTCAACTATATATCTATAAAAAACTCATATACGTTCATATTTGATTAGAGCCATTGTAGAGTCCAACCGGCCAGACGTACTTCGTTTGTAGCAATGTTGGATATAGTCTACCTCTCGAAGCCAACCAAATTGGAATGTGTATGATGATTTTACATCTGTGAGCCTTCAAGAAAAGGGCTACGCTTTCTTGTGCTGATGAAAGGACAAATATGTTTGCATCTCGAAATTTCTTAGACATTGAAACAGAAATAATAAATAATTTTTCATACCACCTGCTCGAAAATGACTCATTATATGTCGTACAATCTGAACGTAAAATAAGTCATTATTATCTTAACACAATCTCGAGGGCTATGGCAGGTCAACTCTATAATTAAAACCCTCGCTGCATTTGGGAGTTAACTGTAGAGTCCCTCGCTACGCTCAGGGTCCTATATGTAGCCCGTGACGTAAGACACGACTTGGTTCTCTAGGTACATAATCTAAAACTATTTCGCCAAAAATTTCACAACCTATGTTGTTTTTAAACTTTCGCGATTTGAACACATTTTTATTATATACTACGGGACTAATCGCGCTCTAAAATTACGAGATAAATAAATACCTCCTCATCCCGACGTTTCGGCTGAGTTGCATCGACCGTGGTCACGGGTAGACTTCGGGATGAGGAGGTATTTATTTATCTCGTAATTTTTTAGTCCCGTAGTATATAATAATAATGGTTTCACAACCTATTTCAACCGAATACTTACAGGATTCGAATAAATAGATATTCATCAAACCTACATACCTACCTAATTTGCAGAGTACGTAATCACGTAACATATAAACAGAAAAAAAACATTCAGCCGAATTGAGAATCAGATTTTTGAAGTCAGTTAAAAAAAATGTATCTCATACGGAAGAGATTCCACACGCACTCTGGCATTTTAGATGGTTTATCAATTTTTGCCGCCTTATAATAAATTACTTCCAGCTAAAAGCTTTTTACTTCAAAATTATTTTATACTAAATATACTACACAATTTTTATTAATTATGCTACACAATACTAAATACACTAATTATTATTATAGCTATAGCCTTTTATTCTGAGCGAGTTTTGGTTGAATGTATTCTGGTTATCATTGCTATAAAATGTCCCTCAGCTCAGTGTGCCTTTTGGCATAGGCTTCCTCCAACTGTCTCCACTGTGGTCTATCTTCAGCGAGTCTTGTCCAGTACGGTCCCAAGGTTAGTCTGATATCGTCGTCCCATCTTCGGATTGGACGATCTTGATCCTTGTCTTCTAGTGCCATCTCTTGGGCACCATAGTGTGACTAGTTTACACCATTTATTTACTTTGCAACGCAACATGTGTCCTGTCCAGCCCCATTTCCGGTGATCTATACGGGCAAGTATATCAGCGACTTTGGTTTTTTGTCTTATGGTTGTTTGGAATCTTATCTTTTAATTTTAAAATTTTAATTTTATAACTTTAAATACACTAATACACAATATTGACAGAATCAGCGATAACTACTTAAGTTCCTTGCATTAAAAAAAAATATAAATTATTTATAGGCAGAGTCAAAGTTCTTGGCGGCTCTGATGTCAGCTGCAAGCTGCAGATAACCCGATCCTCGGCTTCAGTCAGGATCAGGGTTCCCAACCGTCCGGTTTTCGACCAGACTGTTGGGTTTTAGAAGGAGTTGTTGGGGTTCGGTAGCGAACCACCGACCGGATGCAATATGTCCGGTCCCTGCCTCCCTACCACCTAAGCAATAGCAATCGTAATAGCAATCGTTTATGACTTCATTTAAGTCATTTGGCACCGCCTAAACCTAGCGTCACATAGGCGGTGCCAAATGACTAAAATGAAGTCATAAACGATTGCTATTACGATTGCTATTGCTTTAGGCGGTAGGGGGGTTGCTGGTCCGCTCAGATAAAATGTTGAACTTTGAACGACGCGACGTTGCTAATGCGCCTTCATTAAAATAATTGACAGGACGAAAGTCGAAAAAATGATTGTCAAACACCTTACTTTATACCTGCCTGTTAAATTGATACGCATTTTTTACTAAACTATTTAGCTGATATTTAAACGTATTTTTTTCGATTTCGCCCAAATACGACCAGATTAAAGTTGTTCGGTTATTGCGGCTGAAAAAGTTGGCAACCCTGGTCAGGATTGGGATATTAGCAGCTAGAAACTTACTTCAAGCCGCCAACAAGTTTGATTCAACCTACACTTCTTGTGTCCGGGTTTAGTGATAAGTGAATTAGATAAATCATGTTATTAATTTACTTTACACACTGCAAAAACTGAGAAACGCCATTGGCAACAATTTGTACTACTTCTCTTATCTTCCAGTCAAGTGATAATATTTTAGGTAGGTAGTAATTTTGAACTTTGAGATGAGGAGTAGGTAACTAGGTACTGTAGTTATATCGGTTGCTAGTCGATAAACAAGAGACAATAACTCACAAGGCAATAAAAATGTTACAAGATTGAATTAATACCTAGAAAAGACAGACATCATCATTATTTGCAGTTCGTTTCAGTCTACTACGCGGCAGAGTCCCTTTCTTGCCACGCCACTCTTCCCTAAGTTTTGCCCTATTTAGCCTCAGTTATTTCATATAACATATTCTAAACCGAAAGGGGGTGAGTCAGGCCAATTTTATGTACATATTTTACTATTCGGCCAACTCAGATTTAGAGAAAAAAAATCATACGTCCCTCAACTCGATTTTTATAGATTGGCACTGAGTTTTGGGCAGACTGAAAATTTTGAGGCGCTCTCGAAACCACATTGGGGTATCCACACGTGGCCCATAACCCCCTCTTTTCAATGATAGCCATGCATGCCATGATTTATATTTCTGGCTGGCTGGGGCGAGAATTTGAGAAATAAAATTAAATACAAAATTGTAACTCTGAATCTTTGACCAAATATCTATAGAGTCACAATCGTGCAAAAAAGTGTCCGAGCCAAAACTCTGCCCAATTTACGTGGTGGGCAGACTTTTTAGTTAGTCATAATTGCGAGCGATTGCAAGCCGACTACAACGCCGCGCGATGCCAGTGTTCGGTTACAAGTACTAATTAGGTGATATAACGTCAAAATTCGAGAAAACGTGAATTATGAATTATTTAATGTAAATATCTAAGTCGATATGTATGACGGCGCTCAGACATTTTTTTACTACTTTCACTGAGGGACTGTGGCTCTGTAGATATTTGTTCAAAGCTCGGAAT
Source organism: Hypomecis punctinalis (assembly GCA_949316475.1). Taxonomy (NCBI): domain Eukaryota; kingdom Metazoa; phylum Arthropoda; class Insecta; order Lepidoptera; family Geometridae; genus Hypomecis; species Hypomecis punctinalis. Next base: position 12,471,387 of record OX438810.1, read on the forward strand.
CGACAAAATGTCTGATTTTTTCATATTCAATGTCATGATGATGATTTAAATCAACCCCTTTCAGTTTGAAACGTCCTTTCTGAATAACCCTGTATACTAAGCGCTACACAAGTCGGCGAATGAGAAGTTAGCCGCAGATGACACTTCGCCGTGATTCGCTAATTATTGCGCTTGTGTGCACAGTCCGATGCCGCGTGGTGTAGTGTTGAGCGCGGGCATGGGGAGCGCGCGGGAGGCATGAGATAGGCGGGCGGGCGTGCCCCGGCGTCTCGTCTCTCTGGCTCCCATGTTTACTTATATATCGGCTTATGCGCAGCGTTCTGCACATAACTTCCCATCCGCCGACTTGTGTGGCGCTTAGTATACCTACAAAGGGTTCCCTTTTAAGAAAAAAATGTGGTTAGAGTTGGTACCTAATACTTATCTTATATTATTTTATACAACGAATAGGTATACATATATTTATTTTATGAGAAGTCGGCGGTTTTCCCCTATTGCTAGTACACATTATAATAATCTATAGTTATATATTTTTTATACATATCTACACATTTTACACGAGTATTTTTTGTGTCTAGATTCTCTTTTATCGTTTTATGGCCTCATTCAACGTCAGTCAGATATGCCTGTTTTCTTCACCAAGAAATTGATAAGTACGGTACTTAGCCAAGTTGTTTTTAAGAGAAGACGATAATTAAATTGATTAATGATATTATGTTACTTCCATCCATCCAATCCTATGGACCTAAGTACAATAAGACCGGTTGATAGCGGCTTGCATCCAGCGCGATCCTGCGGTCTGAGTGTGGTCATCCCTCCACCCCCCCCTTTCTTCTATCGTACGGCTAGACAGACGCGACCAAAGCGCCACCCTTTTATGGTGGACATCCCACGCGTTAGAACCAAGCGTTTTGAGTCCACATTTATCATACGAACTGCCAGAATATGAAACGCTCTGCCTGATTCTGTCTTTCCGCAAGTAAAATGTAGGTGTCTTCAAATCTCGAGTAAATAAGTATCTTCTAGGTAAGCGTGCTACATCCTAGACCGCATATCTGCTTAACATCAGGCAGTGTGTAGTCAAACTCAAACCTATTTGAAATAAAAATAAAACCTTGTGGGTGGACGTCCTACGCTGCGCTTGCCGGTACGTGGTCTCCACTCGAAAACTTTTGGACCCCATCGGTTATCAGTTCGTACTATGTGTACTGCCCGCTTCCATTTCAACTTGCCAATCCCCTGGGCTATGTCGGTAACATTGGTTCTTTTACTGACTACTTTATTTCTGATTCAATCTCGCAGAGAAACTCCTAGCATAGCCCTTCCATAGCTCGTTGTGTTACTTGGATCTTATTAATAAGGCCCATAATATATTATTAATAGTTACCTACCTCTTCGTAATTAATTAGCTGTATTGTTTTCATATCATATTTATCCACAGCTTTCTATATTCCACTGCAGAATATAGGCCTCTCTCTCATTGTGCTATCTGCCTCAGTCGTGTGCCAATCGTGTCCTGCTAGTCGAGCATGCGACCACGAAAGGCCACGAAAAGAACTTATTTCGACGTGTGATAAAGTGACAGATATTTACTTTGCCATAACGCTGTCTCGTTCTGACACGTCGAAAGAAAGAATTCGTGGCGCGCATACTAGCCCGGCTGAGCCCTTAGTCCAGGTTTTGCTTTGTTTACTTAAAGTTTCGCGTTCGTGTGTGGCTCCATATCCATACATTTTGGTTAGTTCTTCCTCGATTCCGCCAGGGGCGCTGTTTAAAAATGTATTGAGCCATACGGAAACAGCCTTAGTTTCAATTTACGTGTAAACTTGGGCTAACCCCTAAGGATCGACCTGTGGTTTCTATATTAGACTATATTGTCGACACATTTTGCATCTGGACAACCAACGCTCGGCCTGCCTTGGCCACCATTTCATGATAGCCTTTCTTTCTCTAGCTCTTTTATAACCTGCCTTACTCCATTGCTTCTCTCTACTTTAGTTTTATTATTTCTGTAAGGGCAAACTAAACGCTATGAAAACCATAATATACTCAAAACGCTGATTCGTAAATCAGCTGGGGCGAGAATTTGAGAAAAAAAATTAAATAAATAAATAAATATTTGGGGACATCTTACACACGGCCTCTGACCCCAAACTAAGCTAAGCTTGTGATATGGCTGCCAGAGACTGATATACTACATATACATATTTTTAAATACATACTTATATAGATAGTAACTAAATAACACCCGTAGGTAGAGAATACAAAAACAGTCGGGTCAGAAAACAGTCGGGATCCCGGGATCCCGACTGTTTTCTGGCCCCGAAAATCCCGGGACTGTACTTGGTTAGTCCCGGAATTTTCGGGATTGCTACAAACAGGTTAAGTTTTTATTCCGTAATCCATTACGCCTTGAGAACAACCTAGGCTACATTATATTAAGAGGAGTCTGAATCGACCACTGTTTCTGCGTTTTCTGTAGAACATAGGGAAAATTTTCAGGATATTTTTGATCACATTCATGTTCCGGGAAAAACTCTTTTCACCCCTTAAATTGTAGCAAAATGTTATATTTTTGGTGTCAATCGCTTGAATAAGAAATATTGCACGTACGACGTACACGACGTTTTATTTCTTTCAGAAAAGTTTGTAATGTAAAGTAAAGTATACTTCAGCCAAAATTTTACGTAAAAATATGACTTTGGACATTTATTTAACTGTAAAAGCTAAGACATTTAATCGTAGTGATTGAAGTGCTGATTGCAGGAAAAAAATCACTCAAACCGGATAATTTTTATAGGTAGATAAAAGTTAATTGTTTTTGTATGGCCAAGTTCGCGGTTCCCAGAAGCCTTGATAACATTTATTACATATCGACTAAAACAACACAGGGATTCGTAGATAATACTTAGGATCAGGATATAAGTAACTATTGTGTATGTCTATTCCTCCAACCAGCGTAGAATCCGAGCGAGTGTTTTCAGCTGCTGCTTATGTTAGCAATGAACAACGAAGCAGACTTAGAATCGGAAGTCAATCACTGGATGCTCTGATATTTCTGCAATTGTATTTTTGAAATTCTAAATAGAATTTTTATTGCTGTCTTCTAGATTTCTTGCAAAATTACTTTATTTTGTTTTGTCTATTTTAATTTGTGTAATTTCGAAACGTTTGTATAAACGATTTTTTTAGAAATTACGAAGAAAATTCTAATCCCGGGATGGTCCCGGGATCGCGGGATTACGTATCAAAAATCCCGTAGTCCCGGGATTGAAAAACATGCTCGTGATTGTATTCCCTATTTACGGGCTCTGGCGTTTCCACGTTATGAAATCTACCCCAGATTGTTCTAAGCTCGCTGTGCTCGCGCTTCGTAAAACTGAAGATTTTCTTTGCAAACTTCTAGCCTTTATCAAAAAAGTATCGAAACTAGTCACAGGAGCTGTTATAAATAAAAATGTCCCTGTTATATCTACATCAAATAAAAAAAATTTTCAGCCGTTTCGCAGTTGAGTGGAAACGCACACTCGCTCATTTAGACAAATCGTCTTTGTAATACATACGTGTACCGTGGTTTTTACACAATCGTAAGAATGTACCTAAACATAAAATTGTACATTATCTAAGAGTGTAAGTAGATACTTATAAAAACAACGCTTGGTTACAGATTCTATTTGGATACGATTCACTGAAAATATTACTTTTATCAGAAGGTTATCAAAAGCTTATTCAAAGTTAACATAGGGCAATTTGTACATGAATGTTTTTATTATGACTACTTACTGAGTTAATAAAAAAACGACGTAGGTATGGCTTACAGGTTACACCGTGTTGTTCTTGTTAATTGGATGCAATGCCACTGACAGAGACATAAATACGCCGACACACCAATTTTCTTCTTTTTCATTTATGGTACGTCCAATGCGGGACATAGGCCTCCCCATAGATCAATAAGACTATCCGCTGAGCTATGTCGATAACTTTGGTTCTTGTACGGAGCTCCTCTTTCCTGATTCGATCTCGCAGATACTCCGAGAATACATGGAGCTTATTAATGAGGCCTCCTCTTTAGGCAAACGAGAGAACAATCTGTAATGTAAGAGATTTATGAATTACTTATTATCTTACATGCTTGTAGTCCGAGTTAGAGCGTGCTTGCCTGGGTCAAACAATTAGGCATATTGTTGTGCCCACAGAAGTAAACGACCGCTTATCACGACTTTTTTCAACCTCAATTGCGTTTCCATTTTCCCCAAGATACATTAGTTCTTGTACTGGATCATGCGCTTCATTCGTGCTGATTTAACGAGAGCGTTCACGCAAAATTCGCATCAGTGCTTGTGAATTGAAAAAAAAAACATTATGTTTCGTTGTTAGTATTCTTAATTTGGCAGTGTGATCTTTTTTTTCTCAATCTATACTGTCCCAGTTCTGGGCAAAGTTCTCCCCCACATTTTCGCGTTCTGTAGCCAAATCCTGCCAACATTACCTTCGGTTTACCCAATTTGTAAAGATGTTTATTATGTAACTCTAGCTTAAGACTTTATAAAAATAAGTGTAATGGGCGAAATGGGCAGGCTGTTTGAACTTTTAAATTTTATGTAACATCATTTTGTACTGTACTGTACTGTACTGTATCAGCCTTTTAATAGCCCACTGCAGGACGTAGGCCTACCCACAAAGGGTGATTAGGCCATATCCACCACGCTGGCCCAGTGCGGGTTGGGGGATTCGCATACGCCATCGAATTTCTTCTACGGAAGTATGCAGGTTGCCTCACGATGTTTTCCTTCACCGAAAAGCCAGTGGTGTGAAATTCCGTACATAAATTCCAAAGAACTCATTGGTACGGGACCGGGATTTGAACACACGACCTCACGATTGCAAGGCGGGTGTCACTACCTCTAGGCCACCACGGCTTATTACGAGTATATTATCATTTTGTACACAGCTAAGCAATAAAGTTTTTTTCTATTTCTGCCAACATTCCTGGAAAGTGTCAAGATCGTCATGCCGGCGTTTTTTAGGCCTTCCCTGTCTTCTGCGCTCCGGTACTCACTGGACGATCCTGGCCCATCTCTCGGGGTGCATACGGATCACATGACCCGCCCAATCCTATTTTTAGTTAAGCAGCTTTTTGGCCTTCATCAACTTTGGCCTTCTCATTGCCCTTTGGCAATGTGACCACATTAGAAAAATGTTCCGTAAAAACATACGGAACACTGGTTCCGTAAAAAAATGCTTTATTTTAAATACACGAATGCAGATGGTTCATCGTTTAATTATGTTTTCCTTTACTCAAAACCCAGTGATGTGTAAATCTGTAGGTTAGATAGGTACATAAATTGTAAGGAATGCATTGATACGGGAGCGGGTTTGAACCCGCCTCAAGTTTTTAAGCATACTTGCACTACGCCACCAATGCGTTCTCTTATCATTTCTACACTTACTTAATTGGAATCACACGCTCCAGTCGTGTCTTGATCTTTCACCTATGTCTACCATTACGTACTTCGGACGAGACGAAATTAGCTGTCTTGATAAATGTTACGCTTACCCATAAAAGTTTGTGAGGTAAGGTTAGGTGATTTACTCAGAGCTCATAACTCCCCTCAGAAATTCAGGATCCTTTCAGAAGACTTATTTTAAAGCTAGATGCTTCAGAATAACTTCAACTTTTCATCAATTCAAATTGCGAAAATTGCAACTTTTAAAATAATTTGATGAATGATAATTACCTATTTGATGTCTGTTGTTTTTTTTTCTAAAATAATAACCATCAAAAGGTGGACACTGGGATTCCTACGGTGCGCTTGCCGGTACGTGATTTCCACTCGAGAACTTTTCCTCCCTATCGGTTATCAGTTCTTCGTACTGCGCTGCCATTGCAACTTACCAATATGCTGGACGCTTAGAGTATATAGGTATTTATTCTCTAAGGCTGGACGGAATCGGTAAATCTGGTTCTTCTACGAATCTCCTCAATTCTGGTTCGATCTCGCAGAGGGACTCCGAACATAGTCCTCTCCATAGTTCATTAGGCTACTTGGAGCCTACTAATAGGGCCCATAGTAAGAGTGCCTACTACGTTTACGTACTATACAATACGTATACTATCTGCCTACCCTGTACTAAACTAAGAGAGGGTGACTAAGACCATCGTAATGAACAACTTTTGCTACGGGGTCAACTCAAAATTCGAGAAAAAAATCATCTGTTCCGTACAAAACTGCAACTCGGAATCGACAAAATGTATAAAACAGCTGATTTTTTTTCTCGAATTTCGGTTTGGCCCCTTCTCAAGTTCTCGCGTCTTTTATAACAGTAAAAGTCCATAAAGATGATCTCCTCCTTTCGGCGTAGTCGGTACGGCAGTTCCAAAGTTAGGAAAAGTTAAAGTATAAAGGAAGAACCAAAGTTACCGACATAGCTCAGCGGATAGGCAGGTTGAAGTGGCAATGGGAAGGGCACATAGCGCGGACGACTGATGACCGACGGGGCCGAAAAGTTCTCGAGTAGAGACCACGCACCGGCAAGTGCAGCGTAGGACGTCCACCCACAAGGTGGACGGATGAGGATTGCGCTGGAGCAAGCCGCTACCAACCGGTCTTACTGGGGATCTATAGGGGAGGACTATGTTCAGCGGTGGACGTGACGCTATGGCTGATGACACCAGTTTTGGATAACCCTGTCTGTGTACTTATCATACTTTCTATATTTTCTCTACGTTGTGGGTGGGAACTTCGGTCCGAGCTTTGAAAATTCGAGATAGGCTGGAAAGGGTCGGCGGTCGAGCTATTTGTTAGTCTTTATGCCTTTATTAATAACTTATCAACTTGTTTACATTATGTCAGTGATAGTAGTGGTATCATCATGAAGCTTCCAGACTTCATTTTTAGTTGAGACGAGAATGATGTATGTATACAAGTATGCATATTTACTTATAGTAAAATCCATATGTGCTCATATTAGATAGATAGATGGACAGAACTCTTTATTGTGTGCACTAAGTACAGAATAGATACTTAACTTAAATTAAATTAGTGCCACAAATGGCGGCCTTATTAATCCGAAAGCGTGTTTGTTGGTTTGTTTGCTACGCTTTCACACGGCAACGGAGGGAGGGATCGACTTGATTTTTAGGATTCCATACACAAAGAGTAAAAACGGGACCCTAATACTAAGACTTCGTTGTCCATCGGTCTGTCACCAGGCTGTATTTCATGAACCGTAATAGTAAATTGAAATTTTCACAAGTGATGTATTTCTGTTGCCGCTAAAACAACAAATAGGTACTAAAAGTAGAATAAATTAATATTTAAGGGAGGCTCCCACACAACATAAAGGTTTGCCGTTTTTTGCCTGCTGCTCCTGTTACTATCAAATATCTTGCAATTGTAACATGTACAGATACAACACGTAAAGAGATACGCGGCGTATTAGTGATGCATTCAATCTAACGAGGTTGTAGAACCAGTAGTTACTGGTTTCGGAACTGGAGCAATTGGTAGTTATCGACAAGTCGTGACATTAGTTTTAATAGGTGCCTTAAGTAGGTACCTACCTACCGCAAACTTTACCGATTTCAGTAGTTTATTAGCCGACTTACGAAAAGGAGGAGATTCTATGTTCGTCTGTATGTATTTTTGTGTGTATGTTCATCGACATTTTCACATATTGTAGACCGAATCAAAAAAAAAAATTAGTTCGAAAGGGTATACCTACTCTCGAGGTGGTCCCATTTATTATTTACTAGCGACCCGCCCCGCCTTCGCATAGGTATGTGTATTATACATATAAACCTTTCTCTTGAATCAAAAAAAAAACCGTGTCAAAATCCGTTGCGTATAGTTTTAAAGATATAACCATACATAGGGACAGACAGACAGGGAAGCGTCTTTGCTTTATACCGCATGTAGTGGTTATGGAAATCGGCTGTGCCGTTTTCGAAAAATCAACAATAATGTAAAAATTGTATACATCAATTCGAGCGAACTATTAGAATTTCGGACACAATGGAAGTCGGTGTTGTGATTTTTTGCAAAATAATTATTATAATCATGTTTATTAGTTTGCGATCTTCCTTCTCCCTTTAACATGCAGCGATGCCACTAAGACAGGTTCACGAGGATCGAGGTACAGGATCAGGATCGCCATTGGTTGCCCTAAAGAAAGAAATGTAATTATTCCTAAATACTTACCTGATGAGTCTGCTTCTTTCATGAGCAGACCCCATAGAGCTATCGAGAAGTTATTTCCTCGTAAGCATGTAGTAACACTGGGAATAAACCGCCTCAACACCGTCTCTAGCTCTATGGAGCTAGTACTGTTGTCAAATAGGTAAATACCTACTTGTCTAAGAAAAAAGTTCCTAAGACTGCAAATTAATTTTACAAATGGACACCTTCTTGGCTACTCTCTCTTACTCACTGAGATTCTCTTGGATAAAAAAGGAATAAGTACCTATTTTATTTTAAATTAGGTAAGTAATGGTATTTTTTCATAGTAAAAATATTTTCTGTTAAAATTGTAGATCTAACCTTCATATTTTTATTATATTATCTAAGTCAATAGAACCGAGTAGTAAACATAGTGAGATAACTTAAACACATAATGCCTACCTACTTGTAAAATTTTACGGCCAACCTTTCTACTCCAAACACATTAAAAATTTAATTAGATTTATATAGAAACACGTACAAGATAGTATTAGTTATGTGAACTAAAGATGTCGTAAAAAGTCGGCAATGTTGGCGCCAGAGCCGGGGTTATCGCTAGACGCGTGCGCGACGCCCGCCGGGCCATTCGCAGGCATAAATACAACGTGCCACTACCGCTCGGTTCAGTCTTATAAGTGCGACACTATACACGAAACCTCACGATGGTCAAGAGCGATCTGCGCGGTGACACTTGCGGCTACTGCGGCGCCTGCGTACGCGCGAGGCTCAGCGCCGTGCGCGGACGCAGCCCGGAACCGGTCGACTGCGCCTACAAACACATTCTAGAGTCCTATGGATCAGGAGAAAAACAAGGAAAGCTGCCAGAAACCCCGAAACCAGTGTGCGCTTCGTGCCGGTGGACTTCGGATGCTCAGTTCCCGGAAACTCCTCCGACGTCTTCGAGCGACCTCAGCCTGGAGTGGAGCTCGAGGTCTTCTCAGAGGTACTGCCGCACGCGCCACCGCAAGAGGTAGACTGGCGCACACAGAACGCAAGTTCCCTGAGTTTACTAATGATGGATGTCCAATTTATTGTCCATCCCAAAACGTTGCAACCGACGTGCCGCCACTATACCTATCTTAATACTTAGAAGAGCAGCAGATCCCTGTGAAAAGTGTACCTATTACAATTTTGTATAACAAGCCTTGATTGTTGAGCAGTTTGTAATTTATTAAGCTTGTAAATGATGAAATAAATGTTTTATTAATTGACATTTAGTTTTCTTATTCGAATATTTTTAAATTTGCTAAATAGGAAGTGAAACCCATGTCGTCGTATTTTATACCTATCTCTATAATTTATCAACTATTCGAATACCGTGAAGTGAACTTATCTAAGAAACAAATTGTCACTTCCTAATTGCGTGATTTTTATTCGTGTTCTCTAATTTTATCAATTCAGGAACAACCAATAAGTTTTTAATTTTTTCCTGTTTGAAGTTTAGGGTTTTCACAAGCAATAAGACTTTGGAGAGTGTCCGTTAGAGGTACTCGTAGGTTCGTCTTTGTGAAATTGAACTTATTAAATTAGACAAGTACTATCTCTACCGATAAGTAGAGGTAGTACTTATAACTTATTCTATGATCTTTAATTTTGCAGTTTCAGTTGCTTAGTATGTAGGACGTAGGTAGGTACATCTCTACTAAGTTGGCTAAGAAGTTAGATAAATTATGTCATCAAATAACTTGTTAAATACTACTAAAAATAATTTTAGTTTTTACCAATGGTTTAAACAGTGGTCATGGTCATATACTTACTCGTACCTAAGGGTTTGGGTATGGAACCCTAAAAATGTTCTTAAACTTTCCTACCATAAGTGTTGATGAAATACTGTAACACTTATACTGAAATATCGTTTCTCTTTTATTTATCTTGTTTTGCTTTCAAGATTTCCTTATTTCTAAGAGCTGTTGTTGTATGTAATTTATTCTGAGGTAGGGTTTCTGTATCATTTCTGTACCTACCTAGAGTTATATAAGCTGTACTAGCAGCATTGTACTGTACCAGACTTTTCAAACGTTTACCTACTGCTCAGGATATTTTTGAATTTTAGTTTAAATTATAAGGTAGTCCTATGTCCAGCAGTGGACGTCCTATGGCTGATGAATGGATGGAATTTAATTTTAGACCTCTGTTCCTAAAGGTCTACCCATGAAAGGAATTAGGCCTTATCCGCATTGCTGAGCCACCATAATGCCTACCTATTACCACCCATCAGCCATAGGACGTCCACTGCTGTACATAGGCCTCCCCTATGGATCTTCAAGAAAACCGGTTGGAAGCTGTTTGCATACAGCGCAATCCCGCGTTCTTGATGAGGTCATTCGTCCACCTCGTGGGAGGACGTACTACGCCGTGCTTGCCGGTACGTGGTCTCTACTCGAGAACTTTTCGACCCCATCGGTCAGCCCTCGATTGTATGTGCCCAGCCTACTGCCATTTCAACTTTCCAATCCGCTGGGCTTACTTGATTTAAATTCCTAGGTCCCCTGGGTGGGGCAGAGAGCATCCACAGAGATTCTCCATCGCAGCCTGTCTTGATCTTCGTGCTTCACCTCCGGCCTTGCAAATTTTCTGGATATCAGCCGTCATAGAACGCCTGCTTTGTGTACTTTGATCTGCCTAGTCTCCTCTTACCTACCTATTGACTTCCAGTTAAAAATTGATAAGATTCCCTCGAATCAAAGCTATCTTTCCTCAGCGCCTTCTTCATAAATAATATATTTATCACGCCAATCGTAATGAAATAGTCACCTACCACGCGCCCCGTATTTATAGCCTATAACTCATTTATTTACACAAACTGCATCCTTTACTTGACTTGAAATGCGCAAGCACACATGATTTATTGTCTAGTATTGTATTATATTATTTGCGTTATGAACGGTAGCGATCATTTTAAAACGGCATTAATGTCGGCAGTACATTGCCCTCGGATCTAGTGATATGTAGGCACTTAAAAATGTAAGATAATTTCCTATTTGACGCAGAAATAAGCAGAAAGAGACACATTAACTTAACAGGTTATCGGCACTTTCGCACGCTAATTAGCTTTCCTGGAATATTTTTAACGCGTGTAAGCGTGCTCTTACTTTGCGTAGTCTGTGTAATTATTATTTTCATGTCATTTGTCTATTATTAGATTTAGTTGATTAAAAATATTCTCTACAGGCAATTCTTTGGATGTAGCTACGTTATCGCACTATGCGAGTGTAAGTGGGTATAGGCTGAATCAAACTTCTGTGGCGGCTATGATGTTAGCTACACCCCCTCGGTGGACTGCCTCGGTGGCTCAGTGGTAAGTGACCCTAACTTCTGGATCAAAGAGGCGTGGGTTCAATCCTCACCCAGGGCAAATATTTATGAAATGAAATATTTATTCCACTAAAATAGAGTACATACATATGCTGTTACAGATTAATTCGTTCCTTCTATTTGCATTTACTAGCATGTAAAAAAAAGCACTCATATAATAAATTTAGTTACAACAGAATTATTCCTAAAATTAATTACAAATCATGTCAAAGTAAGGTCAAATTAAAAAATTAACAGAATGAAATAAAATAAAAATACTAAGTCAAATTAAATAATAAACATGTTGAATCAAACAAATTAAAAAATATTATTGTTTACGCTTAATTAAAAATTCGTTTAGGCTATAGTAACATTTCTATTAGCCATGTCTTAAGTTTACGGCGAAACATTCCTAAAGGGAGTTCTTTCAATGATACAGTTATTGGTTATATACGGTGACACACATGACATAACAGTTCTTTTGATATAATGTCAATCTTGGCCGTTGTTCAAAAATTAACCTTTTCCCATATTTTTATGTGATGAACATAGGTGTTTGCTCTGTGTCTGGTGGTTATTTAGGTACTATCTATATAAGTATGTATTTAAAAATATGTATATGTAGTATATCAGTCTCTGGCAGCCATATCACAAGCTTTGCTTAGTTTGGGGTCAGAGGCCGTGTGTAAGATGTCCCCTAATATTTATTTATTTATTTATTTACAAGCTGTGTATAGCCCAATCCTAACTGAATCTCAATTAACAGCTGACCAAGTATTGGGTTATCCGTAGCTTGTAGCTAACGACACAACCGCCAAGAAGTTTGATTCGGCCTATAGGAGGTTGGCCTGGTACCAATAAAAATAATTTTTAATAAGAATATGGGATAATTTTCACATCTATTCGAAAACTTATACTTGGTTCGCCTTTAAGTGCGCCCAAAGGAGGTGTTTTCTATAAGGAACTTTATAAGTGCGCCGGAATGATCTTTGCCGCGCACTTTTTGAATTCGGAAGTATTTGTAATGTTAGTGTTCAGCGCCAAGAAAATGAATGAAAAGAATGTAAATATAAGTTTTCATTTGTTTTCATATTTATTTATTGTCTTAAATTTAAGTTTTTTTTACAATATTTAAATAATAAAAAACAAAATACTATAAAAAAACCTAAACCTAGAGTGCCGCCGGCAGCGGGGCGAGGCCCAAGCTACCGGTGGTTGGGTCTACAGAGAGAGGAACCTCCTGACAATGCGCGCTGTGTCCAGGACGACCGCCTTCTGTATCTGACCCTTGACCCAACCGTCTAGCGAGAGCCTCTTAAGATGGTGGTCGAGACTCTTCGCTATTAAGCCGTTTACCGAAACGACTATCGGGACAATGATCGTAGAGTCCACATCCCACATGGCGGTGACCTCGTGAGCCAAGTCAAGGTACTTGCTGAGCTTGTCCTTCTCGGCCTTCACGAGGTTCTCGTCATGTGGGATGGTGACGTCGACGAGCACTGCCCGGCGCTGGGACCGGTCGACCACCACGATATCAGGCCTATTGGCGACAATAGTCCTGTCCGTGATGATAGAGCGGTCCCAATAAAGCAACGCACGACCATTTTCGAGAACTGGTGCCGGTGCGTACTTATAGTACGGCACCTCAGACTCGACAAGGCCGTATCGAAGAGCAAGTTGCTGATGGATAATCCTGGCTACTTGGTTATGCCTGTGTAAGTACTCGCCGTTGGCAAGATGAGAACAACCGGAAGTAATATGCCTGAGTGACTCTCCGGGACGGTGGCATGCCCGACAAATGTCGACCGTACCGTCCTTCAGGATATACTTCCGGTAGTTGTTCGTCAAGACAACTTCGTCCGCAATTGCACAGGCAAAACCTTCGGTTTCCCCAAAGAGGTCACCGAAGCGCAGCCAGGCCACCGACGCGAGCAGGTCCACATCGGGTCCTGTTAGGGCCCGATAGAACCGCCCGTGCAGCTCCTTGCTCCTCCATACCGCCTTGCGATCATCGGTGCTGAGCACCGATGGCCTGCGCCAGTTCTCCTTCGCCAGAGAGAGCGGGGTGAGGCCTCTGTCAGCTGCCACCACATCGCAATGCATTCCACGCCCGCTGTTTCGGAAATAGTCCCGGAGACTGTATACTTCGCGGTTGTGGAGGTCTTTGGCATTTAAAAAGCCTCGGCCACCACACTTCCGCGGAATGTACAGTCTCATGACAGACGAGCGCGGGTGTAGCATGCGATGCAAAGTGAGCAGTCGACGGACCCTCCTATCCAGGGCGTCCAGCTCAGTCTGAGTCCACCTCAGTATGCCAAAGGAGTACATCAGCAGCGGCATCACCCAACCATTGAAGGCGCGCACCTTGTTGCCGCCGGACAAAAGACTATTTAGTACTTTTGTCAGACGACAAAAAAAGCGCTCCTTCACCGATTTCTTGATGTCCACTGCCGATATACTCAACGACTCTGACATACCGAGGTACTTGTAGGTCTCGGCTTCGGAGAGAGACCTGATAGTCATCGTCTCAGAAAGTTGTAGATTCGGAGAATCCACAACTTTCCCACGCTGTACATGCATGACCGCACACTTATCTACACCGAACTCCATCCTGATAGCCCTACTAAAAACTTCAGTGGTTTTTAGCAGCTCCACCAGGTCTTGGTATTTCGGTGCAAACAGCTTGAGATCATCCATGTACAGCAGGTGAGAGATAACTTCACCCTGTCTGCGAAGCCGATAGCCTAGCTCTGAATTCCTCAGCAAAGTGCTGAGAGGATTCAGGGCCAGGCAGAACCACAATGGACTCAGACTGTCACCCTGGAATATTCCCCGCTCAATCCTAATCAAGTCTTGCGGGCCAGCGGAGCCGTCTCCACCGCCAGGTTGACGAAGGACCGTGGCCCATTGCCCCATGCATGACACTAAGAATGATTTTAGAGTTGTATCGATTTTATACAACTCTAAAATCCTCTCGAGCCACGAATGAGGCACAGAGTCATAGGCCTTCTTATAGTCAATCCAGGCGGCAGAGAGGGCTCCCTTGTTCCGCCGGACTTGCTGGCTTATGGTCATGTCTATGAGGAGGAGCTCCTTAGTACCACGGGACCCAACCCTACATCCATTTTGAGCGAAAGCCAAAACGTTTTGCGCAACGACGTGCGCATTAATTTTGATGCTCAGAATGGATGTGAGGAGCTTGTAGATGGTAGGCAAGCATGTAATTGGTCGATAGTTCTTTGCTTCCGTGGTACTACCGGACTTATGGAGCAGGAAGGTGACACCGGTGGTGAAAAAGCTAGGTAGAGAACCAACCTCAAGGGCTTCCTGGAATTGTGTGGCTAAGCGGTCATGCGAGCATCGAAACCATTTTATCCAAAAGTTGTGCAGCCCGTCCGGCCCAGGACTTTTCCAGTTCTGAGCCGTACGGATCGCACAACTAACGTCTACGGGATCTATTAAAACAGATCCCATAGGTTCGATAGTCTCGCATTCCCGCTCAACCACACGCATCCAGTCACCCTCCGTGTGTTCGACGGGCACCGACCAGATGCCACGCCAAAAGTCATTCATGGCGCTAGCATCCGGCAACTGCCCGTCGCTCACACGTTGGTCGGTTCTCTCCCAGCCTCGGTACACTTTCCTTTGGTCACTTTGGAAGAGGCGATTTAGCCAATATCGGTCCACACGCTCTCTGTAACGACGAATGCGGTTTGCCCACGCATAGACTTTCTGTTTCAGATAGTCTATGCGTTCCGTGACACTGGCCACATAGTGCTGGGGTCTGATACCAGTCCCGGCAAAGGCCTGTGTCACGAAACGCATGACTCGGGGGCGGTTATTCCCCCGGCTGAAACAGATTAGCTTTGCTATGAGAGTCCTGAACGAGTCGATACGCCGCTGGATCCGCATTTGCCACGCGGGCACACCCCCGGCGGGTCGCGGTGCACGGCTAGTGTCCGGGAACTTAACACGTGCAACGCGACACGCCGCGATGGCTCCGCAGTACAAGATCGAATGGGTATCGACTAAGCCTTCGCTAACCTGTAAATACGGGACTAGCAAAGGGTTCAGGGCTCCCATAAGCGCTAAGTTACGCCTATGGGTGGGAAAACGTGGCAGTCGCGGCCTAGAGTCGGGTGCGAACCGATACTGGGAAATCGCGTCTTCCAAAGCCCTCCTCAGTTGCTCACTCACCTGGCTAGATACGCTCATACTCGCGCCATCTGGCTCGTCGACCGCAGGACCAGCCGGTGGTGTCGCTAGTGTCGCCGCCGACATCGGCACTGAAGCCATTGTCGGGGCTGACGACGCGACAGGTACGGTCGAGTCCCGCGTCGAGGAAGCAGTGGGGCGAGCAGGCAGCGCCTCCAGGCGGAGCCGATCAATTACGGACTGATCCAGCAGTTTGCACCGGTGGATAGCCCGCACTTGGTCCGATAGTCGTTGGGCAGTCACGGCCACGGTCGGTTCAAGGGCCTGAAACAAAGGCAGCATTCTGGCACAGTACGCTGTCATGTTGGTTCCTCCCTCTGTAGCCCCAAAGTACGCGCGCATGCAATTCTCATTAATGGTTTGAGTCCATCGCATGCGACGCACTATGCCACCGGTAGCGGGAGCGGATGGCGGGGCAGGATGCCCCACAGGCCCCAAGCGTGCCGGCAGCGGTGGACGGCCTCGTCGTCGCGCTGGTGGTGGTGGCGGCGGCGGCGTCCGTGGCCCGCTCGTGTCGCTCGACGAGCCGCTCGTCTCGCGGGTGGTGTAGAAATCATCACCCGACGATGCGCTCGGAGCTGACGACGAGGCGGGCGATGGTGGTGGTCGTGCGCCTCTCGAATCCGCTGTTTTCGTCTTTGATCTTGTGAGCATTTATTCTGTAGTCCGATATTTTGAACGTCATGTTGACATATTTCGTGAAATATTGAATTTTTACTTTTCTTCATATTTTGTTTAAGTTTTATTGCAGAAAATATCTAAATGTAGTGGAAAATAATTTGGCTATTGCTTTTGTGTGGAAATTTGCAGAAAAACGATCGAAAAACCAAAAAATATAAAATTTTTAGAAAATAAGACCAAAAAGACGTCTGGGCTGTCAGCGGTTTTTTTTTTTTTTTTTTTTTCTTCATTTGTTTTATTATTAGATATACTTTCAATTTAGTTGTTACTCTACGTTTTATTAAATAATAATATTATAGTAAAATATGAGGCGCCTTTTGTTTTCTCATTGAGGTCATGAAAAGTAGAGTGTACCACTCGGGCGCAAAATATATTTTTGGCTCGGGCGACGTACCTACTTTGAATCCTTCGCACGTTCAGGATTCTACTAAAGCAAGGCTGGCCAATAGATTTTCCTTATGGGCAAAATTTGGTAGACTGCGGCGGCGCCGGGCGAAAAACGATGTTCATTCATACATAAAATATTACACACTTACAAAAAGTAGGTATAATAAACAAACATCAATATGCTTCAATATATTTTATTCGTGGATCAAATTAAGTAAAATAGTAACAAAATTAGTATTTTAGTTAATGTGAGCTGTGAAGAGATTTTTCTATAAGTAGTTTGTCGATATTTGGTTTTAAATCTGATGAAGAAAGAAGAATCAACTCTGAAATGTGTTTAGCAGATCATTAGCAGAATAAATATCGAACATCTCTCACTGCTTAAAATTAAAAATAGCGTTAAAAATGTACTTTTTTACATACATAAGTGGAACCAAACTTAAAATTTGCATAGCAACGTCGCGCAATGTTGGAAAATCTTCCCTGGAAACGTTTTCAAAAACTTGCGAAACTCTCTGTAAGCTGCTCGGAAGATACATTTTCGTAGAAAATTTGTTTCAGAGCAGTGTGTTTTGTATATCTCGAACGTCGTTGAACGATGCGCGCTCGGGTATTATCGATCGTAGATCGAAGACGTTTTGGCGGGCAAATTCAATTGTCTTGGCGGGCCACTTCGTGGCCCGCGGGCCTGGGTTTGGCCAGCCTTGTACTAAAGAATCACCTCGCTACGCTCGGGATTCTACTCTAGATTCCCTCAATTCGCTCTGGATTCAAAAAAGTGCCCTCGCCGTAAAAATATTACTTTGCTCCCATATGATACAATCTACTATTTTACTTTAGTATTTATAAGATAAAACGGGAAATATGTTGAAGGGTTTCTTCTTGATCGTAAAAGCCCAGTGACGTACTTATGTTGACAATTACAAAACTAGGAGTGTCCCCGTGCAATATTGCTTTGCAAAACATGATTTATTTTTCTTTCCATGCACGCAGTGAAAGTGACATAGGCTACTTTATATCCTGGAAAAAGAAAAAGTTCCCGTGGGATAGCGCAAAAATCAAAATATTACGTGGGCGAGGCCGCGAGCAAAAGCTACTGGTAGAGGGATGAGTAGGCACTCCTTCAAGATCCTAGTAAATTCCAAGTACTAATAATTTCAGGACGATTTGGAATTTTTATATTTTACTGATTGTCTGATTAGAGTGAACAATTTTTTTTTACAGAGAGTACTATTGATGAGTTATTTATTTATCTCGTAATGTTAGTGCGCGATTAGTCCCGTAGCAAACAGGGTTATTTCTAATCAATTAGCATCCTTTTAGGAGCTTGTTCTGTACATCAAAACTAACAACTTTTGTTCTGCTACTTTTGTCAAAAGTAAATAAAGCAGCGAAAAAAACAAAAGAAAAATTGTTTGCTAGTGTAAAAGTTTCATCCATCCATCAGCCAAAGGACGTCCACTGCTGGACATAGGCCTCCCCTATGGATCTCCAATAAGACCGGTTGGAAGCGGCTTGCATCCAGCGCGATCCTGCGGTCTTAATGAGGTCAACCGTCCACCTTGTGGGTGGACGTCCTACGCTGCGCTTGCCGGTATGTAGTCTCCACTCGAGAACTTTTTGACTCCACCGGTCATCAGTCCTCCGCGCTATGTGCCCTGCCCATTGCCATTTCAAATTGCTAATCCATTGGGCTATGTCGGTAACTTTGGCTCTTCTACGGATCTCCTCATTCCTGATTCGATCCCGCAGAGAGACTCCGAGCATAGCCCTCTCCATAGCTCGTTGGGCTACTTGGAGCTTACTGATAAGGCCTATAGTGAGAGACCACATTTCTGTGCCATAAGTCATCACTGGCAACACGCACTGTTCGAAAACTTTCGACTTGAGGCACTGAGGTATGTCGGACGGACAAGAGTGTAAAAGTTTAAGTTTTCAAAATTTATTGTGGGGACCCTCTATTGTGGAGGCCCGGGGCAGTTGCCCCGGTTGCCCTCCCTAAATCCGGACCTGAAAGTGCCAGCTACAGGCATGTGTATTCCCGGCTATGGGGTAGGCTGGTGCCACACGGGCAGTGTCGCCGCGGTGTGGTTGCACCGCCGTTGCACCGTGGCTGCACCGCGGCGATCAGTGTTGCACCACGCCGCCACGGTGCAGCGTCGGTGACGCGCTGCGGCGTCAACGCCCGTGTGGCACCACAACATGTTGACATAATATTGGTCATTATTTCATTTCGGCTTGTTAATTACCATATTTACGATTTTCCGCCAGTCCTAAGGATTTATGTTTTGTCTCTTAATTGGTGCAAATAATCAGGATTTATAGCTTGTTTATCTTCCACAAACTACGTAAACAACTAGCTTTGTTCTGGAATGAACCAGTTTACATATTTTAAGAACAATACACAATTAGAACATAATTATGCTTTCCTTTTCTATTTAATAAAAGAATAAGAGAAAGATATACATGCAAGTTAACCTAATCATTGTCAATGTCTAGGTCGCAATCCTAGATAATAATTTAATTGAATATGTAAGTAAATAGTATTATATATGATCTTATTGAAAGTTTTGCATTATCTGTTATACCCTAGTATAGATATTTATACTACCACTTTTCAGTAATCTTTAGTTTTGTAAAAAAAAATATTGAAACACAAAAACATGAAAAATATACTTAGTCAATTCATTCATAACGGGTGTACCTATTAAGCCGAAAGGGGTAGGTTAATTAACAACTTTTGAAAAAAGTCTAACCTGGAATTAGAGAAAAATACCGGACAAGTGCGAGTCAGGCTCGCACACCGAGGGTTTCGTACAAATCCAGAAAATTTCACAAAATTGGGAAGTAAGTCGTTAAAATCTCTATAGCTAAGTACTTCAATCATAGACAAAAAAGTTTTTTTTTTCACTTTTCTCGTCAAACATTCGAAAATTACACATTATTAAAATAATTAAAGATCTGTTTTAGTAGTGCTAATAATGAAGCTCTTTTGTATGATACCTTACATGATACGATTTACTCTCACTTTGAATTTTGAACCCATATTTTGTGATTTAAATAAAAATGTACAGTTTTTAGATTTATTCCTATATGTGTACTCTGAGACAATGCTTCTCACCAAATTTCATAGTTCTATGTCAACGGGAAGTACCCTGTGGGTTTTGATTTTTGTGAGTATCGAAATTTGCGGTTTTTTACGACATAAACGGCTCTAACATTTTTACGATAACTGAAAAGTTTTTCTTTTACACAACTGCAAGAGACCATAGATATACGTATATAGTTTAAATTTCAACTCGATATCTTTACGCGTTCCCGAGATAAAGAGTATTGACATACGGACATACGGACAAACTGACAGACGGACAACAAAGTGATAAGGGTTCCGTTTTTTTCCTTTTGAGGTACGGAACCCTAAAAAACAGGTGTTGCCATTTTTTTGTCAATTTTGTAAGGGGTAGTTATTCAATTCCGGGTTGGGCCTATAGTAAAAGTGGTTCACAATGATGGCATGCTCGCTCAGAGCTCCAAACAAAATATTTACTGGCTTCTTATCAATTATTACTTATCAAAATTAAAAAATATATTTATCAAAGTAATTGATTGATACAACTTATTTGCTATCCAATTTTCGGGTATTCACAATTACTAAGTTAATTGAGCTATAAATTGGCATAAAACAAGAAAATTTATACGTCGCCGGCTGAAGACGTCTTCGAGTTTATTTTTTACTACACACAATATTTTAATAAAAACGTAATTTCATGAATTTCAGATATACCTTTATTCAAATGATATTTTACAGTTGTTGTGCTAAGTAGGTACGTACATCAAATACATCAAGTAGTCTGTCGTTACATACGAGTATAATGCTTATGTGTATTTAAATACGATCGTTCATCGAAATGATAACCAGTCATTAGTAAATATATATACCGTGGGTACAAAAAAGGTAGAGAATAACAAACGCAAGTTCTATCTAAAAAGAATAATGTAGACTTTTAAGATTTAAACGTTGAATGTATCTAGACACCTACTGTGGTTTTTTTGGTACACTTCATGATACAACTTAACTATTTGCAAAATCATCATACCTAATGTATTAACGTGTGTACAAAATTTCATAAGAATTGCTTTACTGAAGTCCTTAAAATAATTCGATTTTTAATTACTTGTACTGGTTATGACTACTCACAAAACTCTGAATCAATAGATGTACCACGGTACATACGGCACTACCAGAAGAAAACATCGATAAACGGACAATTAGAACTATTTTTGTCAGTAGGTACTATGATCAATGCATAGCAGTTACTTACATTGACGGTATC
Source organism: Hypomecis punctinalis (assembly GCA_949316475.1). Taxonomy (NCBI): domain Eukaryota; kingdom Metazoa; phylum Arthropoda; class Insecta; order Lepidoptera; family Geometridae; genus Hypomecis; species Hypomecis punctinalis. The sequence continues at coordinate 12,492,517 of OX438810.1, forward strand.
ATGGATTTAAAAGATATGTATAAGATTGATAAAATATTTACAAATGTGCTAACTATTTACAATTATAAGAATATCTATATAACAGACTTCAGTTCATAGAAAAAGCAAAGCTTTTAACGTCGGCAGTAGAATTTATCCAATTTAAAGTAGTACAAAAGTTCTGTGAAAAAATAAGTGTCAGTTTACACGGAGACGGAAAGCGATAACGACGCTTGCACTTTATAGTATGAAGATAATAAATCTTAGTAAAATTTTACTGCTTAAGACACATTTCAATAAAAGTATCGAATTCGCTTTGCGGCGTTCCGTAGTTTTTACTCACTGACAATGTTTTTGAGGCGGATTCACGATGTTTCACTATGACTTACTGACCACTTAAAGCATCATTATGTGACATAATATCATCACTACGTCTCGATGTAAACTGACCTTTTACGTGTGTTGTAGAACCTGCTAAAAATTACGATTTTTCATAAGGTCGCCGTTGACCAAATTATGAAAATGTATTTCAAACAACACTTCTTGTAGGTGGAAATAGGAAAATAAATTCAGTATTAAATCTACTATAACATGTCCAATTGGATCTTACTCCTATCGTTATATTCAAGCATAACATAATACAGCGCTGGCCAAAAATACTGCACGTCAGTCCGTCTATCAAATATCTACTCATTGGTTCTGCTCACGAATTTTTTGTGACATTCATTATTTACTTAAATGTTACAGATGCAGTTTTTGGCCGGATACTGTAGTATGCACTCTCACTTTTATTAGTATAAGGATGAATTTTCACTGAGGTGGCGTGTCTTATTAATCTCGGGTCACACGTGTGTACGAGATTAGCTCTATCACGTGGGACTCGCAAGGCTTAGTCAGATCTACTCCGTTTCTCATCGCCATTGTCTGAGTTTTTGTATTGTGTGAGACTTGTTTTGTAGTATGTTTAAGTATTTCTAATTTTTCTCCAGAGTAATATATTTGGAGAGAATCTAACCGATCTTCTGACTGACCTTCCCCCCCTACCGCCTAAGCAATAGCAATCGTAATAGCAATCGTTTATGACTTCATTTTAGTCATTTGGCACCGCCTATGTGACGTTAGCCATAAATTGCTTTGTGCGGATTGCGAAAGCAATCGTTGAATGAACAACTTTGATGGCTAACGTCACATAGGCGGTGCCAAATGACTAAAATGAAGTCATAAACGATTGCTATTGCTTAGGCGGTAGGGAGGCCGGTGGGTCCTCCACCTCGGCGGTGAGATCGGTGTAAGTGTGCCTTTGGCAACCGGCGCCTATGACAAATACGGAATACTTCCTGTTGTAGAGAGCAGTCGGCTCGGGTGACCCCAGCGCCGCAGATGTGACTACGGCGATGGGGTCACCTGGGTCGCCCAAGAGGTGTCTCGGGCGACGGTGGCGGGGGGTGGGTCTGTCGTATCTGTCGAATAGTCTGAGGCTTGTACTACGAGTGAGTTGGGGTTGTGAGAAGCGTTATCAAAGTAGCGGCGAGAGAGGTACTTGATGTACTCTTTACCCAGTACAACAAGAGAGTTCAAGATTGCAATTCATGAGTGATATGGCTTGTAATGACTAGTAACATAGTGTATGTCAATATGGGAGAAGCTTTAAGCGTCGCGCAGACTGGGACCTAGTGTTCGACCAATCACAGAGACAGAAATAGTTAACAACTGTGATTGGTTGAAGACTATAGGCCTCATAAGTCTGTGTAGTAAGAAATTTCATCGCCTCAGTAAAAACTCAACCTCAGACAAAATGTTTTTCTCTACTCTACTTCATAGGTACTTCAGTCTCAATCAAATAACGTTTACTACGCACAGCTTATCTAAGTTATACGCAATTAAGAATACAATTACATTGAAATAATCTATCGTTATTATTTCATCATCCATTATTAATGTTATTTATTAATTAACAATCAACAAGAGCCTTATTCATTAGTGTCTTGCGTGCCCACATGAGAATCTTCAGTAAAATATATCACTTCAAATAATTACTTTGAACAGATCATAATATATTTGCTTATAATTACATAAATTATGTGAGAATCATGTATCGGTGGGTCTACACTTATTACAGCTCTGGAAAAAGCAAAGTGACTTTATATTACACTGTGTCGATAACTACTATATTTTGTAGAGAAATCACGGAGCAATGTTACCAATGTGGACCCACCTTAAGGGAGTACTTAGTAAATAAAATATTGTAGACCCAAAATAACAAGCGTAATCTATTGCTTAAATATAATGAGTGAAAATATTAAGCGCTTTGCACTTTAATGCCTACCTACATAAAAATCAAATACTTAATTAAAAAAAAAAATTAATATACAATTAGACTAACTTTTTTGCGTTAATTGGTCGTATAAACGTAACGTCGGTGTCATAGTACATGTACAATCGAAAAAGCTATCGAAATGTATGAATAAAGGTGAATGTATGGAACCACACGCGCTGCATTCAATCTTTGTAGGAAATTGGTATATGTAGTTACCTATTACGTTGCACATATATTCGCGCCGCACGATCCACTACCATCATCATCATTTCAGCCATAGGACGTCCACTGCTGGACATATGCCTCCTCTAATGATTTCCAATAAGATCGGTTGGTAGCGGCTTGCATCCGGCGCGATCCTGCGGTCCTAATGTCATTTGTCCACCTTGTGGGTGGACGTCCTACGCTGCGCTTGCCGGTACGTGGTTTCCACTCGAGAACTTTTCGACCCCATCGGTCTTCAGTCCTCCGCGCTATGTACCCTGCCCATTGCCACTTCAACCTGCCAATCCGCTGGGCTATGTCGGTAACCTTGAAAACTTCTTCATATAGTGGGATCAGGCACGATCCACATTTCCATCAAATGCTGTATAATTCTATAGCTGTTTGTAGGTATATTATGGTGCGTACAGCATTTGTGGTAGGTAAGTACTTCTAAGTGCGAATTTAACATTGAATGGCGAGCGGTAAGGAACCAATGTACCAGAATGTTCGAATGACGCCACTACGTCCCTATTGTAAAAGTCAAAGTCTCTCCGAACGAAACAAAGAGTGTACGAGCGCTTGGACCCGCTCTAAGCGCTCGTACACTCTTTGTTTCGCTCGCTTTCCGATTGTGACTTCAAATACTCATCACATAAGCTTCGTAAACATACTTTCATACATTCTGCAATATAGGGCAGGTGTACCGGCTTTAGCCATTTTAGTGTCATTTTTAGTTAATCATTTTAATGTTAAAAAATTTTTTTTTTAATTTAATCTTTGACATTCACACAAACAATATTTATGATATTATAGTGTTTATAATATAATTGATATCAAATGGCCAAATCCCCTAAATGGCCAAAGGTGGTATACCCACTATATGAATAAGTTTTGATCGATTGTATTTGCACTCAGACGAAGATAACAAACAGTTTCAGTATAAATATAAACAAGTGGCGAGTGTTAGTATTTAATTTAGTATGTAGTACATTTATCTAATTCAAGGCTGCTCAATTAGTTTTAGGAGCGGGCCATAATCTTCTAAGTTGCTTCCCGCAGTCTATCTGACCTTATGTATGCTTATATCTTTAAAACTTTCAAACGGATTTTCATGCGGTTTTGTTTTAATAGATAGAATGATTCAATAGAAATGTTTATATTTATAATACACCTGTGCGAAGCCGGGGCGGGTCACTAGTTATTTCATATTAGCTTGCGGGCCAGTTAAGACATCGAGACATACGCCGGCGGCGATACCGGTGGACGTCTTTGACAGTTGCCGTTGTAAAATCTCTGCTTCGTTTCCCATACATTCCTGCTGCCCCCCGACCGCCTAAGCAATTGCAATCGTAATAGCAATCGTTTATGACTTCATTTTAGTCATTTGGCACCGCCTATGTGACGTTAGCCATCAATTGCTTTGCGCGGATTGCGAAAGCAATCGTTGAATGAACAACTTTGATGGCTAACGTCACATAGACGGTGCCAAATGACTAAAATGAAGTCATAAACGATTGCTATTACGATTGCTATTGCTTAGGCGGTCGGGGGCTGGTCCTTAATGCCTGATACTTGCCTTAATGTTTAGTTATCAGAATTTAGAAATGTCACGAATCTTTGAAAAATTGTAAAATATGCTTTGATATTATCAAACCATTCCTTACTTTTTCCTAGTAGGATTATATCTATCTTGTATCAGACCAAACCATAAATTGTGAACATTCGTATTGAGAACAGTGGACATCAAAATCACCAAGCAACAGTCACTTGCAGCTAGGTACTGCGATGAGGCTGCAAGTCAGTTGAATTTTTAGATTGAAATTCTGGCGCGGGCTGAAATTGAAAGTAACTCGCGGGCCTAGGTTTGGGTTACAACACCTTGATTACACACTTACAAAAAAATTCCCTGTAAAAATCTTTACTTTTTTTTAATGTACCGGAGGAACTGTAAGGGTGGTGTTTGGCAGCATCGTCACTGGAGTTATTGTGGGTAGGACAGGGGTGGGGTAAATTTTGCAAGTTGTAGAGGCGGGTGACCCCAACATACTGAGGAGTAGGTATGATACTAAAGAGCCTGATAGCAAGCCGCCGTTGTAGGACAGTGTCATCATGTTTCCTGTAAAGAATCAAACAAATTCGTTGCCTAAAGATTATTAGTAAAGATACAAACTCTACTTATTTAATGAAATGAGAGCTTTGACCATGAGATGATCGGTTAACTTTGATATATGAATAACAATCTCATTAATTAAACAAATTAAAAATTGATATAATTACGAACTCGTTGCGCTTTATATTACTACAGAAGGGACAAGATAATAGGTCACTTTTGACAGATGTCAGTTTTATATTCATAGTGAGGTGACCTGCTTAAAAACATCGATTAAATGAATGAATCGAATGAATCGATACAGACTTGAAACATATGTGAATTTTAAAAATGATCATGCGAATCCCTGTCCCATTATTATTTTTTCTTTCATAAATTAAAGGAGCAAAATAAGACAAGTACCTACGTAATTTAACAAAAAAATTGCTTTTATTCACTTGAACTATCGGAACTGCTATAGTTAGTTAAAAGAATAATAAATATGTATAATTAGGTTTTATTATAATCACAACGTGGTTATAAATTTATGGTGATTTTTCTTCACAAGTAATCATTGCATTCGATTCAACTTACAATCCTATCAGCTTTCGATTTTTAGAGTAACATCCTTAGTGTTTAAAAAGAAAAAGGGTTGACCGACGCAACATTGTAACGACTTTCAGTTCTTTAGATCAGAAATTGTTTATTATGTTTAGAATGGTTTATTAGTGAAAGCAAATCGTAAAATTACTCGTATCGGTCATTATTACAATAAATATGTAAACGTAATTGAAAAAAGTTAAGCAATTGTGCAGTTCTTATTTTATGCCCGCCGTTACAAGGTTACGTTGTTGAATTTTGATGAAATGTCAAAAGTGACCTATTATCTTGTCCCTACATTAAGTAAATAAATAATTATTACGAGTAAACTCAGTCTTCTATCTAATAACTTGTGCTGCCATCTATATGTTGAGTAGAATACCACATTAATAATAATTTTATCACAAATAAGATCGATATCAAGACCGAATAAATAATTATATGATCTGAAATAATATCTACTCACCAGCAATCTCCCGATGTTCTCGACTGACGCGAGATGGCGCTAAAATCATCGGTACGGAACCGAACAGACCATTTGTGAATCCCAGCGCAATGGAGAATAATATTGGGTATATCTGAAACCAAACACAGTTTGCCAGTTATTTAATTTTATAGATTGCAACGTTTTCTGTAAAATTCTGAAGATATTTAATTGACCAAAGCGAAGCGAGGTCTCTACTTCAACACGATGATTTTGCTTTAGTTTGTCCGGATCTTGATTTTTGTCTACAGTTCGTAATTTTGAACGAATCTTGACGAAACTTAGTACACAGATGTAAGATCACATTTCACGACAGAAGTCTCGCAGGCGCAGCAGCACAATCGCATGGCCGATCTATCAAAGTCCGATCTTCTAAGGTTATAACTAGTTCTACTAATTTTCCGTGGGATTTCTTTGATGGGACAAGGAAGAACTAACCAAAATGTATAGAGCCACATGCGAACGCGAAAGTTTAAGTAAACTACGAAAAACTTGGATTAAGGGCTCAGATGAAATGGTTTCGAAGTTCTAACAGAGAAGCATGGTGCAGGTAGAGATAAGGCAAGGAGCCTGCATGTGCCGTCCGCGCAACCACGATTACTTTGACTAGAAGTGCACGATTCTGAAGGAGTGATAAGTATTCAAGGTGTTGCTTTGAAAACTTTCAGAGGTCTTTTTCACGACTCCAGGATTTAACCCATAATAAAAGTTGTTCATATTGATGTTTATGTTGTATAGTTTCAGTATTGCTGGGTCTCTAATAAATATGTTGTATATTTCAGAAAGCGTTGCTTTTTACAAAGCAACGACCTGGGGCTTTTTTTTAACCGATAGCTCTCCGCCGTCGCTCTGTGGTGTATGCTGAATCAAACTACTCGACGGCTGTGAACACGAAGCGAGTGGTCGCGTAATAGCAATATATTCATGTGTCAGCGGGGCAAGAGAGATGTGTACGCAGTTTGTAGCTAATTTTAAGTAATAGTAGGGGGAGTAGCAATAGTTGCAGCCCGCTCGCCATCAGCAGCTGGCTGCGGCTCCACTCGCACGATATATACGTACGTCTCCTACGATGTGAGGCGAGTGGCGCGGCGCGGCGCACAGCAGCAGAAGCGGCACCAGCAGTAGCCGCAGCCCGCTCGCCATCAGCAGCTGGCTGCGGCTCCACTCGCACGATATATACGTACGTCTCCGACGATGTGAGGCGAGTGGCGCGGCGCGGCGCACAGCAGCAGAAGCGGCACCAGCAGTAGCCGCAGCCCGCTCGCCATCAGCAGCTGGCTGCGGCTCCACTCGCACGATATATACGTACGTCGCCGACGATGTGAGGCGAGTGGCGCGGCGCGGCGCACAGCAGCAGAAGCGGCACCAGCAGTAGCCGCAGCCCGCTCGCCATCAGCAGCTGGCTGCGGCTCCACTCGCACGATATATACGTACGTCGCCGACGATGTGAGGCGAGTGGCGCGGCGCGGCGCACAGCAGCAGAAGCGGCACCAGCAGTAGCCGCAGCCCGCTCGCCATCAGCAGCTGGCTGCGGCTCCACTCGCACGATATATACGTACGTCTCCGACGATGTGAGGCGAGTGGCGCGGCGCGGCGCACAGCAGCAGAAGCGGCACCAGCAGTAGCCGCAGCCCGCTCGCCATCAGCAGCTGGCTGCGGCTCCACTCGCACGATATATACGTACGTCGCCGACGATGTGAGGCGAGTGGCGCGGCGCGGCGCACAGCAGCAGAAGCGGCACCAGCAGTAGCCGCAGCCCGCTCGCCATCAGCAGCTGGCTGCGGCTCCACTCGCACGATATATACGTACGTCTCCGACGATGTGAGGCGAGTGGCGCGGCGCGGCGCACAGCAGCAGAAGCGGCACCAGCAGTAGCCGCAGCCCGCTCGCCATCAGCAGCTGGCTGCGGCTCCACTCGCACGATATATACGTACGTCGCCGACGATGTGAGGCGAGTGGCGCGGCGCGGCGCACAGCAGCAGAAGCGGCACCAGCAGTAGCCGCAGCCCGCTCGCCATCAGCAGCTGGCTGCGGCTCCACTCGTACGGCCACGCTGCTGCTATCTGCCGATATCATTAATAACTTATCGTCTTTGCCACCCAGTTAGACAAGGTCACAGAGATACCAGAGGAGTAATGTGGTCGATAGAGAAAAGAAAGAAAGAGATGCCGTGATTTATACGGCATGAGTTTTCTAACTCATGCCGTATAAATCAGACATGAAAAATATCTCGATTCAGTGGCTAGTTGCCGAGTTTTTCTCTCAGTAGTGTCAAATTCCAATTTATATTTGGCAGATTGTGCTTGAGCGTTAAGCTCTGGGGTAGATTTTCAAAACATTTTTGACAGCGCTATTTCTCTAGTTGTAATAGCTCGGTGGTCAAGGTAGTATTACACTTGTCTGGCGTGACGAAACGTGCTGTGTCATGACGCGACAGCTAGCGTACATATTATAATGTCGCGTTCTGACGCCTTCTGATTATATTTTGGATCAGTACAGCCGTAGCTTTATATTAGGACACATCACGGGCGTGTGCACACTGATCTGTCGTGACGTGATGGCGCCGGTTCCCTGCTCCCTGCAACCCACCGCTCTGACAGGAACTGTGATCTCTTCTGATGCGACACGTCAGATCCCATCACGACACGTCACATCACACTAGTTTTAACGTTACCATACTAAATGTATGATACCGATTCCGTTCTGATGAATTACGACACGACTAACATTTGCATCTAATTTCCAAAGAGAGTTTTTACACTATCTATTAAATTTAAGAGCTGGAGGATGGTAGTCTAAAATTGTAATGTCATGAGAAGTTCGAGTGTACTGAAAGAAAGTATGAAGGTATTTCGTTGATGTGGGCACACAAAACCACACCTGACCTTTCGGAGCAAGTCAAAGCCACTGTCATTTAATTGGTATGTGTTTGCGGAAACCAAAAATAACTTTTCGGTATTTAATTACGGGATAAACCTACAACTCCAGCACCATTCCACTCTCCAAAATAGCCCCAATCACACACTTACCTTCCCGCACAAGTTGAAGACGTTGAAGAAGGTTATGAGCAGCACGGGCATCCAGGAATGCAGGCTGCAGGAAGGGATCTCGCTGGTGATGCCGGGGTACAGCGACAGCGTGGTGAAGGAAGCACCATGTGAGGGTAGATCCCACACGTACCTTCCCGCAAAAGTCGAAGACGGTCATGAGCAGCACGGGCATCCAGGAGTGCAGGCTGCAGGAAGGGATCTCGCTGGTGATACCGGGGTACAGCGACAGCGTGGTGAAGGAAGCACCATGTGAGGGTAGATCCCACACGTACCTTCCCGCACAAGTCGAAGACGTTGAAGACGGTCATGAGCAGCACGGGCATCCAGGAATGCAGGCTGCAGGAAGGGATCTCGCTGGAGATGCCGGGGTACAGCGACAGCGTGGTGAAGGAAGCACCTTGTGAGGGTAGATCCCACACGTACCTTCCCGCACAAGTCGAAGACGGTCATGAGCAGCATGGGCATCCAGGAGTGCAGGCTGCAGGAAGGGATCTCGCTGGTGATGCCGGGGTACAGCGACAGCGTGGTGAAGGAAGCACCTTGTGAGGGTAGATCCCACACGTACCTTTCCGCACAAGTCGAAGACGTTGAAGACGGTCATGAGCAGCACGGGCATCCAGGAGTGCAGGCTGCAGGAAGGGATCTCGCTGGTGATGCCGGGGTACAGCGACAGCGTGGTGAAGGAAGCACCATGTGAGGGTAGATCCCACACGTACCTTCCCGCACAAGTCGAAGACGTTGAAGACGGTCATGAGCAGCACGGGCATCCAGGAGTGCAGGCTGCAGGAAGGGATCTCGCTGGTGATGCCGGGGTACAGCGACAGCGTGGTGAAGGAAGCACCTTGTGAGGGTAGATCCCACACGTACCTTCCCGCACAAGTCGAAGACGTTGAAGACGGTCATGAGCAGCACGGGCATCCAGGAGTGCAGGCTGCAGAAGGGGATCTCGCTGGTGATACCGGGGTACAGCGACAGCGTGGTGAAGGAAGCACCACGTGAGGGTAGATCCCACACATACCTTCCCGCACAAGTCGAAGACGTTGAAGACGGTCATGAGTAGCACGGGCATCCAGGAGTGCAGGCTGCAGGAAGGGATCTCGCTAGTAATGCCGGGGTACAGCGACAGCGTGGTGAAGTACACCAGCCCGATGCACACCATGTGAGGGTAGATCGCGCGTGCCACCGCCCAACGCGCTTGGATGTCACCTGAAATATATAATGAAGACTTGTCAATTTTTTGACGTGAATACGTTTTGGCACACATTGGCTATGTTGACTAAAAACTGTAGTCTTGGTTCCAATACTCCAATGTGTAGATCGATCTTGGACGCAAACCGAACAATAATATAATTGACTCTGATTGACTATTCAATTCGTAGCTAAGCTCAGACACTAGTCGCTGTCCAATGTGTGGCCCCGGCATAAAATTGCTTCTATAGAGAGGGAGGCAAGTCAAAAAAACAAATGATAATAAAATCAGGGAATACAGTATGGTGTTGCAGCTTCAGATCAATCGTCTCCATCCTAAATTCAGTTACACCGTTGGATAGCTAAAAGATCAAAGAGAGTGGAGGGGAAAACCCCGCCATGTTGAGGTCATTTTGTTTACGTAAACGTATTCATGTACAACACACTGCCACACCACATTTTTTTTCTGCCATCAGATCATGCTGAATTTTAGTTCCACCTGTCAAATTGTAGTATCAAAAGAGATTGCACCATGGATTGTGTTGATTATTTGAACACCCGTATTTATCACTTGCAGACACGATTTCATCATTCAACGATCATCGGATCTGCAAGGTGCTGCGCTCAGACAGGGCCGATGGTGGTATGATGTCACCGTCTGGAGAGGGGAGTACACCGGGTTCTAACTAAAGGACTGGCACATGCGTCACACCCGTGATCGAATGCTGCATGCGGGTCGCCGGTTAGTTTGTGGCACTGACGCAATGCCGCGAAACTACTAGCTTAGGGACTAGGATTAAACTAACCCATCTTTATTGTACAGTCTAGTCGGAACCAATTAAATGTAAACTAACTTAACACTGGAGTCTGTGGAACAGTAGGTAATTAAAATAAAAAACCGGACAAGTGCAAGTCAGGCTCGCACACCGAGGGTTCCGTACAAATCCATAAAATTTCACAAAATTGGGAAGTACGTTGTTAAAATCTCTATACTCATCATCATCATCATCGACATTTTTTTTTTTTACTTTTCTCGTCATTCATCCAAATTGTTAAAATAATTAAAAACCTGGTTTAGCATGTGCTAATAAAGCTCTTTTATATGATACCTTACATGAAACGATTTACGCACTTTGAATTTTAAACCCATTTTTTGTGAATTTTGAAGCCCTATTTTTTGTGATTTAAATAAAAATATTCAGTTTTTTAGATTTATTCCTGTATGTGTACTCTGAGACAATGCTTTTCGCCAAAGAAGGATGCGCGAGCCCATACATACCAGGACCTGTTATATACGAACAGACTAATTTTTCCTCACTAATTTTCTAAGAATGATATGTTCACCAATGTGATTTATAACGCTTCTAAAACTGTTCAAATATGTACAATTTGGCTAAAATTGAATATAAAATAAGAAAAAACGAAAACAATTTTCAAGCTATAAGTACCTATTTATAGACATGTATACACACTAAAGATTATGGATTACCAGGTTTGTTATGTTCAGAGTGCTAAAATGGTGCTCGATTTTAAAAACTTGATGTCATGTATTTTTAGTCAATATTGTCTCAATGATATTTACTTATATTGTTTTTTAAAACAGTGCATTTCATCTTGTCTGTAATATCAGATTACTTTTTGGAGTTCATCGATTTATAAGACGTTGTCACGTCAAAAAAATCAATGTCTAGGACTGATATAAAAAGAAAATGAAATATGGAATGATAAAAAAATTCGGTATTCATCCATTTCATTAGCAAAAGTACAAGAACCGCAACTATAAGTTAAGAATATAAGTAAAGCAGCTATTCGAACCTCAGCTGCAGCCTGCGGATGCAGGTTGCGAATGGAGGTAGCACACACATGAGCCGCTGCTTGTATCCGCAGTCGGGAATGATTCCGATGCTGGTTGCCTACGTCGTACATCGCAGGTACTACGTTGAACTTGTTTAAACAGGCTAACTTGCAGAACAACACTTGCAGCCGAGGCTCGGTAGCACATGCTGCCGCAGCCGTGTTCGTCCTTTAAGACCATACCGCCACTTCTTATGTATGTAATTCGTAATGTAAAAACAATAAAAAAATCATTGTAATTTTTCTGGTGGGTTAATTTTAATTTTAATTAGTGATATGAAAACAGCAAAAAATCTCTATATTTTTGAAGCACATATCATTTTTAGAAAATATGTTTGGTTTTTTACTAACAAAAAAAAAATAAAAAATATTGACAGGTTAATTCCGTGCATCCTTCTTTCATAGTTCTAAGTCAACGGGACGTACCCTGTAGGTTTTGATTTTTGTGAGTGTTGAAATATGCGGTTTTTTACGACATAAACGGCTCTAACTTCTTTATATGATAACAGAGAAGTTTTTCCTTTACACAACTGTAAGAGATCATAGATATACGTATACAGTTTAAATTTCAGCTCGATATCTTTACGCGTTCCCGAGATAAAGAGTCTTGACAGACACACAGACGGACAGACGGACAACAAAGTGATCCTATAAGGGTTCCGTTTTTTCCTTTTGAGGTACGGAACCCTAAAAAAAACTAAAGGACTTACGTTTGAAGGAGCGCCACGAGGTCGGCATCTCCTGTGACTCGAAGACCACGTCCTCGACTTTGTAGGAGGGGCGCGGGGTGCGGTCGGTGGCGGGGGGCGAGGCGCTGCGCTCGGACAGGGCGGGCGGGGACGTCGCAGCCGCCGCGGTGGGAGAGTATACTGGGTTTGAGAAACTGAATGCGCTCTCTATTTCACCTGCTGAATGAAAATGAACAGGGTTTGAGACACTGTTTCCGTGGCGCATTACTTAGTATACTCTCTATTGTTTTAGCTGCGTACGATATATCTTTATGAGTCAAGTTATTTGACAAATACTTTAATAAACGAATACATTGTCTGAAGAGATGAGAAAATTTAGTAAAAATTACAAACAAACGAAAATGATACAATACATGTCATTATATGAGAATGAATTTGACTGAAAAAATGTGGAAGATAAAAATTATACAGGTGGCTAGTCCTGGCATCGGGCCAACTGGGGAATTAAGAGGAAAACTACACAATTAAATAGAAAGACAAGAATGGATTCCTCCATCCTACATAGATAAATGATAAGAAATAGGTACCTTCTAGAAAAGGAAACAAAAATTTGGTAGGTACTGATCATGGTGTTATTTACCTTGAGGCGCTGCTGATAATACTGGGCTTTGAAGCTTTAGCACACCGTAACTAGACTCTCCCGATTCATTCTCTACCATCTGAAAATGGACGCAGAGTGCTAAAATGATACTTTTTTAAGTTAAGTAAAAAAACTTACTTAAAGAAATGAGAAGTAGATGGCAACCGAGCTTCGCTCGCTTCGGTAAAAATGAAAGGAAATGGCAATTCTCATTTTCTCGCAAATATGCGCGTTGTCATTGTTCAATACGTGCAAATGTAATTTGTAATGCTGATAAACCCCGCGTATTTTGAAAAAAAAAAGGTAACAACGACACATGTTACTTATACCTTTACAAGGAGATATAAGGTCCCCGGCCCCGCATCAAACGCTAAAGAACCCAGCAATAAATACTATAGCAATTCCCCAGAGTCAGTCACTCTGGGGTATTGCTGTTCACCGCCCATGTACCTACTTAACATAATATACCAAATACTGAGGTTTTAGGACAGTGGTCGTCACACATTTCTAGTCAAGGGCCACATAGGACAATGCGATGTATCACTGCGGGCCGCACACTGATGAACTTGATTATAACATAGGTACAAGCCGAAATTTTTTTTAGGTATTTTCAGTAATTTCAAAACAGACATGGGCAAAGTAGACTAATTAATTACTATTATGCGCGAGCGCCAATGAGCTTCAATTTTGTTTTGTTTTAAATTTTCAGTAATTTCAAAACAAGCATGTAGGTACGAAGCAGACCACGTTATTACTCAACTATATGCGCGAGTGAATGTTTTTTCGGTATTTTTAGTAATTTGAAAGCAATTATGAACATTGTTCATATTTTAATTATACGCGTGTGAAGCTAGCGCGATGTTATTCGCTTTTATAGTCATTTGAAAACAAATATGATGATACACACATCACCTATCTGTAGCGCGGACCGCACCAAACACAGCGGCCCGCGGCCGCGAGTTGATGACCACCGTTTTAAAAAATGCTTGCATTTTTTTGCGCTCAGCTCTCGGGCTTATTCAAGAATCGCTCATTTTTGCTCGTTTAAAAGTTTACGAATATACCTTAGCGTAATAAAAGAGCCTTTGAAGATTACATACCAAAGTAGCGTCTTCATTTGGGTTTAAATGCAGTTGAATACGCCGCCGATGCCGCGCATCATTGGTGACTTTCACGTAGTACTGGACCATCGGACTCTTCACTATCAACACGTGCATGAACGAATGCATTAGTAGCAGGAATATGGACATTACGAAGAATAGAATGGTGCTTTTCCGCGCATTTTGGATGTAGTATTTAGTTACGATCCGGTCCATTGACACCCAGAAGCCAGCAGCGCCTGGAAAAGTTGGTAAGTTTAATTATATTTACGTACGTTTTAGTTATGACAGTAATTAAGTAGAAGTCATTATTCTCAGAATGTATAAATATCCATCGTTTGATTTATATTCTGTCTGATTTATGTCTTTTAATAAAATAAGGTCTTGTTTGACTACCTCTTGTGTTGACAGAGAAGGTGACCTAAGTAGCTATACTTACTAGCTATTATACCAAACCATCAAGATGCCAGGGAAAAAAATATGCCATTCCTATATTGTTTAGATTATTAGAATCTAAATTTGAATTCCTAAATTGCTTAGATTTAAAATAACGCAATGGTAACAGCTGTCATGTTATTTAATTGTCTATAAGCAAATAAATAAATAAATTGAGTGAGCATTTACAGGATGTCCTAAGCCACTTACCTACTGTATTCCTAGACGACGAAAATGTACTCATTCGTCGACACTACTAAATTGTTAATAAATAAATATTAAGTATAATAAAGTTTTCTTAACAACTTTCGAAAAAAATTATGAATGAACGCTTTTTTTGCGACTTGAGAGATGCTTCTATATCAAAAGTTGGACAAAACTTGAATAAGATGATAATAATGTAGGTGTCCACCGAATAGGTGGACAGAGGACATAGGACATATTTAAGAACGCAGAAACGCGTTGGATGCAAGCTGATTCCAACCGGAGTTATTGGAAATCTATAAGGGAGGTCCTATGTCCAGCGGTGGACGTTCCTCTGCTGACATGAGGATTAATATGGATATTACGCTAGTATGTGTAGATAACTCACTCTCCCCAGCCATGACAGCCTGAGTGTACCGTGGCGGCAGGCAGCCAGTGAACCCGTAGTAGGAAGCTTGTTGCATGGTGCAGCCAAACGCGACCACTCCCACCGCGAATAGGTTGATGATATACGAGGCGCGGTTGGAGAACCCGTCCCAACCGATGTTGCAGACGGCCACGAATACCATCGTCGCCAGGGATATTAATATGCCTGGAATTGCAGACAATTTTGCTTTAATATCTTTAAGACTAGAGCGAATAAGTATCTTCTAGGTCTATGCGCTCATCTTCGGCCGCAACATAAGGCTACGTCTATAAGGCGAGTTGATAGCCAAATGTAGTCCGATTATGTACAAAAAAAATGCTTTTAAAGTAACCCTTTGTGCAATTTATATCAATTAACAAACTACAGTGAAGTCAACTCTTAATTTTGATAACACTACAAATACCTAGTTAGTAGTAGGTTTAGGGTAGGTAGCTGGTGAAAAGCTGTAAGTATATGGCTGTATGTGGCTCCGATTTTCCTCTTAGGGCTACAACACTAGGATTACTTTCGGTGTTACTTCCGAAAGTAATCCTAGTGTTGTAGCTAAATAGATCGAGCAATTTTGAACACCATATTGTTGTTGATGACGCCGGCGGCGCACGCCGTCGTGACGTTGACGGTCAACACGTCGAACATTGGCGTTGAAATTAGCACATAGAGAAGTAACATTGTAGTAGCGATATCATAGTGTGTCATATTATCTCACCGAAAGTAATCCTAGTGTTGTAGCTGAACAGATCGATCGAACCGTTGATAACGACGGCGACGCGATGTAAACAGTCGACATGTGGAACATCATCGTCGAAATTAGCATATATATATAAGTCATATTCCTCTCACGAAAAATAATCCTAGTGTTTTATCTGAACAGATCGAGCACCAAGTTGTTGATGACGACGGCGACGCACGCCGACGCGATGTAGATAGTCGATATATCGAACATTAGCGTCGAAATTAGCACATACTTATGTTTTTTTTTTTTTTTTTTTTTTTTTTTAATATTTCGAATAGGTTCGCGTTTGACTTCACACTGCCTGATATTAAGCAGATGCGCGGTGTAGGGTGTAGCACGCTTACCTAGAAGATACCTATTTACTCCTGATTTGAAGACACTCACGTTGTACTTTAACGGGAAGACAGACCTAGGCAAAGCGTTCCACATTCCGGCTGTTCGTATGAGGAATGAGGATTAGAAACGCTTGGTTCTAACGCGCGGAATGTCCACCATAAAAGGGTGGCGCTTTGGTCGCGTCCGTCTAGCCGTACGATAGAAGAAAGGGGCAGGGGGGACTAGATTGTGCAACTCCTGGGCGCACTCTCCGAAGTGTATCCGGTAAAAGGCCGACAAACACGCTACCTTGCGACGATGCTCAAGACTTTGCAGCTGCGTCTTAGTCAAGGTGTCGTTGTCAATCAGCCTCCTGGCTCGCCTCTCAATCGACTCCAGAGCCTCCAGTTGATATTTGGCAGAGCCATCCCAAAGGTGAGAGCAGTATTCCATGCAAGACCTGACTTGTGCTTTATAAAGACTAAGCAGTTGCTCAGGTGTGAAATACCGTCTCACCTTAGAGAGAACACCAAGTTTTTTGGAGGCTAATTGGGCTTTGGACTCTATGTAAGAGCCAAAGTTAAGAGAAGATGAGAGTGAAACGCCTAATAGTTCCAAGCTGTCAGTTACCGGAACGGAGACACCACGGAAAGCGGGAGACAATTGAAAGGGTCTCTTTTTGGCCGAAAACAGACAGCCCTGAGTCTTTGTGGCATTAAACTTGACCAGGTTAGCATCACCCCAGTCGGATACCGCCTGCAGACTCAAGTTGAGCCGTTCAACCATAGCCTCTCTGTGTAACTCGATCTGTGGCCCGCTGGTTCTTGTATCGGATGTGTAGTTCTCCACGACTGTACTGTCATCCGCGTACCCAAAGATCCCGGGCTTAAACAGATCGTTGATATGCAGTAGGAAGAGTGTCGCAGAGAGCACAGACCTCTGAGGAACACCGGCATTGATAGCCATTTGGTCTGATGAGCAGCCATCAACGACAACTTGTATCGACCGATTCCTCAAGAAATCTGATATCCATGTGCAGAAATCAGCAGGCAGGCCGTAAGATGTCATATTCCTCTCACCGAGAGTAATCCTAGTGTTGTAGCTGAAGAGATCGAGCACCGTACTAAATAAAACACTGGTTTTTTCTCACGTATGATACGCGTGCGCCAGTCGACGGGAGCGCGCGTATTCCCTGATGAGGGAGTACTGATTACTCCGAAACAGGTCAGGTTCCCAGCGGCCCGGCCGCGATATCATACGTGAGTAAAAACCGGTGTTTTATTTAGTATTTCTCACGCGAGTTTTAATGAAGTGAGATCGAGCACCATGTTGTTGATGACAACGGCGACGCACGCCGTTATTAGCACATAATTATGTCATATTCCTCTCACCGAAAGTAATCCTAGTGTTGTAGCTGAACAGATCGAGCACCATGTTGTTAATGACGACCGCGACGCACGCCGACGCGATGTACACGGTCGACATGTCGAACATTATCGTCGACTCGGGGTAGTGGTGCTGGAAGTAGTCCACTGCCATTATGAAGCTGGAAACGAGTGATTGGCTTTCATTAAGCTTATTTGTGAAATAACTTTTATCTGAACAGCAAATGAGCAATGTAAAATATATACTAGTCAAAGATAATTTCATTTTTAATTCAACGCGGAAGTCGCGTACTTGTACTTGTACTTTTACTTTTATCTTATGTTTTATCTTTTATATATACCTAGTCAGGTCATAAGTTTGTCACACAGTAAAAACTTTTCTTTTAGAATGCTGGCCGTAAAAAAGTTTTATGAATTCGAATTTCGAATTGTTCATGAAAATAAAAATGTATGCTTTTTAGAATTTTACTCATTTTTAAATATGGAGTGGACGCAGAAGACCGTGTTGCAGTTATTGCGTTGCATCGTTGCGGTTACGCGCCAATTCAAATTTTTGACATACTGAAAAATTTGAATATAACCAAAAGATTCATTTATCGTACCATCAAACGATACAATGAAGACTCTAGTGTAGATGACTGGTCATGAAGTGGTCGCCCTCGGTCTGTTAGGACTCCAGCAGTGATAAAAGCTGTGAAGGCGCGAATTCAAAGAAATCCCAAACGTAAGCAGAAACTGTTGGCCCTTCAGATGGGGTTAAGCAGAACCAGGTGAAAAGGGTGTTAAATGAAGACTTAGGGCTTCGGTAATATCGAAGAAAAACAGGACATCGTTTATATGCTCGTCTAATGGACCTGAGACTGAAGAGATGCCGCGCTTTGTTGAAGCGGTACGCGGGAAAAAAATATCGGGAAATTCTTTTTTCGGATGAAAAAATGTTTACCGTAGAAGAGAGCTACGACAAACAAAATAATAAGGTGTACGCACACAGTAGTGAAGAAGCGAGCAACCGTATTCCGCGTGTCCAACGAGGTCATTTTCCATCCTCGCTCATGGTATGGTTGGGAGTTTCTTATTGGGGCTTAACAGAGGTACATTTTTGTGAGAAAGGTGTAAAAACGAATGCCGTTGTGTATCAAAATACAGTCCTGACGAACCTTGTGGAACCTGTTTCTCATACCATGTTCAATAACAGGCACTGGGTATTCCAACAAGATTCGGCGCCAGCTCATAGAGCGAAGAGCACACAAGACTGGCTGGCGGCGCGTGAAATCGACTTCATCCGGCACGAAGACTGGCCCTCCTCTAGTCCAGATTTGAGTCCGTTAGATTACAAGATATGGCAACACTTGGAGGAAAAGGCGTGCTCAAAGCCTCATCCCAATTTGGAGTCACTCAAGACATCCTTGATTAAGGCAGCCGCCGATATTGACATGGACCTCGTTCGTGCTGCGATAGACACTGGCCGCGCAGATTGAAGGCCTGTATTCAAAATCACGGAGGTCATTTTGAATAGACTTTATTGTCATAAGAATCTATGTTTTGTTAAGTTAATGAATAAACTTGTTTCAATTATTTTATATTAAACATGTGACAGAATTTATGACCTGACTGTGTATGTAGTATACTTTTTATAGGTATAGTCAATTTTGTTTTCTGTTTATGTTAATGAAAATATTTTATTTGTTTTTAATAGCACACAAATATTTATATACAGGATGGAGAGCAGATGCCGACATTAATTTGACCCACAACCCACAAGTAATAGGTAGGTGTAGGTACTAGTAACCAGTAATCATAAAATCTAAAGAAATCATAAAAGCAATAAATTATTTCTGATTCTGATTCTATAAAAAAAGAAATTCAATCCTTAAATCGAAAAAAAATCATACAAAGTAAATAATAATTGAAGGAAGTAATTAGGTATACTTTATAAGAAACTCATTCATGCTATAATTACCTATATTTTGACATTAGATTAATGAAAATAGCTTCGAGAATTTCGAGATAATTTGACTTAAATCAAATTGCTATTTAGTTACAGGTTGCTCCAAAATGATGTTTTAGACAATTGTAGATAACTAATGTTGTTTTTAAACTTTCGCGATTTGAACACATTATTATTATATACTACGGGACTAATCGCGCACTAAAATGAGGATGAGTTTCTCATACCATGTTCAATAACAGGCACTGGGTATTCCAACAAGATTCGGCGCCAGCTCATAGAGCGAAGAGCACACAAGACTGGCTGGCGGCGCGTGAAATCGACTTCATCCGGCACAAAGACTGGCCCTCCTCTAGTCCAGATTTGAGTCCGTTAGATTACAAGATATGACAACACTTGGAGGAAAAGGCGTGCTCAAAGCCTCATCCCAATTTGGAGTCACTCAAGACATCCTTGATTAAGGCAGCCGCCGATATTGACATGGACCTCGTTCGTGCTGCGATAGACACTGGCCGCGCAGATTGAAGGCCTGTATTCAAAATCACGGAGGTCATTTGAATAGACTTTATTGTCATAAGAATCTATGTTTTGTTAAGTTAATGAATAAACTTGTTTCAATTATTTTATATTAAACATGTGACAGAATTTATGACCTGACTGTGTATGTAGTATACTTTTTATAGGTATAGTCAATTTTGTTTTCTGTTTATGTTAATGAAAATATTTTATTTGTTTTTAATAGCACACAAATATTTATATACAGGATGGAGAGCAGATGCCGACATTAATTTGACCCACAACCCACAAGTAATAGGTAGGTGTAGGTACTAGTAACCAGTAATCATAAAATCTAAAGAAATCATAAAAGCAATAAATTATTTCTGATTCTGATTCTATAAAAAAAGAAATTCAATCCTTAAATCGAAAAAAAATCATACAAAGTAAATAATAATTGAAGGAAGTAATTAGGTATACTTTATAAGAAACTCATTCATGCTATAATTACCTATATTTTGACATTAGATTAATGAAAATAGCTTCGAGAATTTCGAGATAATTTGACTTAAATCAAATTGCTATTTAGTTACAGGTTGCTCCAAAATGATGTTTTAGACAATTGTAGATAACTAATGTTGTTTTTAAACTTTCGCGATTTGAACACATTATTATTATATACTACGGGACTAATCGCGCACTAAAATGAGGATGAGTTTCTCATACCATGTTCAATAACAGGCACTGGGTATTCCAACAAGATTCGGCGCCAGCTCATAGAGCGAAGAGCACACAAGACTGGCTGGCGGCGCGTGAAATCGACTTCATCCGGCACAAAGACTGGCCCTCCTCTAGTCCAGATTTGAGTCCGTTAGATTACAAGATATGACAACACTTGGAGGAAAAGGCGTGCTCAAAGCCTCATCCCAATTTGGAGTCACTCAAGACATCCTTGATTAAGGCAGCCGCCGATATTGACATGGACCTCGTTCGTGCTGCGATAGACACTGGCCGCGCAGATTGAAGGCCTGTATTCAAAATCACGGAGGTCATTTGAATAGACTTTATTGTCATAAGAATCTATGTTTTGTTAAGTTAATGAATAAACTTGTTTCAATTATTTTATATTAAACATGTGACAGAATTTATGACCTGACTGTGTATGTAGTATACTTTTTATAGGTATAGTCAATTTTGTTTTCTGTTTATGTTAATGAAAATATTTTATTTGTTTTTAATAGCACACAAATATTTATATACAGGATGGAGAGCAGATGCCGACATTAATTTGACCCACAACCCACAAGTAATAGGTAGGTGTAGGTACTAGTAACCAGTAATCATAAAATCTAAAGAAATCATAAAAGCAATAAATTATTTCTGATTCTGATTCTATAAAAAAAGAAATTCAATCCTTAAATCGAAAAAAAATCATACAAAGTAAATAATAATTGAAGGAAGTAATTAGGTATACTTTATAAGAAACTCATTCATGCTATAATTACCTATATTTTGACATTAGATTAATGAAAATAGCTTCGAGAATTTCGAGATAATTTGACTTAAATCAAATTGCTATTTAGTTACAGGTTGCTCCAAAATGATGTTTAGACAATTGTAGATAACTAATGTTGTTTTTAAACTTTCGCGATTTGAACACATTATTATTATATACTACGGGACTAATCGCGCACTAAAATGAGGATGAGGAGGTATTTATTTATCTCGTAATTTTAGTGCGCGATTAGTCCCGTAGTATATAATAATAATGTAGATAACTAAGTGGGTTGGCGCGTGGTGATGGCAAAAGGCCTGACGGCATGACGCTGGTCCCATGGAAGTGTGGACGGCCCTTAGTATGGGACGCAACTTGCGTCGATACTTTGGCACCGTCACATCTTCCTGAGACTCAGAGTAGGGCTGGAGCGGCGGCCAATTCGGCTGAGCAGCACAAGCGGCGCAAATATGCTAACCTCGGGAGTGGTTACATATTTGAGCCATTTGGAGTTGAGACTTTGGGTCCGTGGGGGCCGGGAGCTCATCTTGTTTTCAAAAGTATTTCTGAGCGTCTGGTGGACGCGACGCGTGACCAAAATGCTGGTGTTTATTTGGCTCAACGTATAAGCATTGCCATTCAGCGTGGCAATGCTGCCAGCATGCTGAGCACGCTGCCAACTGGCAGTGGGCTTGAGCACTTGGATTATCTTTAGACCTTCAAGGGTCTGTGGATGATCCAATTGCTTTCTATGTAGTAGTAGTGTAGTATTGTCAAAAAAAAAATATATGTCAAATAAAAAAAAATAAAAAACTAAGTAGATATCTTTATTTATTAATTCAAAATATGTCGAAGGCTTTAAAACGGAAGGCCAAATATGTGACTTTATTAACTAAAATGTCGGCGTCAGCTCTCCACCCTGAAAATAGCACTAAATAGAACAGGAAAATGACTCTAAAAATAACATTGGTAGGATATTGTTTTTAATTAACCTAACAGTTAATTATCGCAAAGATCGCAAACAAAAAAATTACAATACTTATCAAACTCATCATACTTAGTTCTGTGGAAGGTTAATAAACATTGTAAATAAATTCTATTGTTTTCTAAAAGTCACCTCTCTTGATCAGTTTGATCTTATCAATCCCAATCATTGGAATTTGATTTAATTAATATAAATCACTTAAATTAAAAGGTTCTCTTACTTCATACTTCAATACACATTTAGTTTTTTTTTTCTTTTGTAAGACAATAATGAAGAGAGTGCACAAATTGTAGTGAAAATAGTTTAGGTAGGTACTAAGGAGATTATAAACATAAGAATAAGTATAAGCAAATTAATTAGGCAATTACGAATAACAATATCTATCACTAACCTGTTATAAGGCAGCAGGAACGCAATCCCGGCAATGAAAAAGAAGACATAAAGCATATTAAAATGATCAGTCGGGGGGCTATTGGGATCCGATACCGATGATACCGGCTCTCCCCTCGCCGTGCGGATAGCCTCGATGCGGGCATACCCGCGCCCCAGGGTCTCATTCATCTCCTATCCTTACCACATCACTATTCACAACAAAATATCCAAAACCCCTTTGTTCATCACTACTTTATTTGTTTACGTAATAAAATCACTTCACTGTACCATCATCCATTTTCATTAAACCATCAAGTGATCATTGAACTGGTGTTTTTTTTTTGGTATTCTAGTTTTCATTCAGAATCAATATGCAATGCAATTTTTAAATAAATATGAACCGTGCGCCGTGTGACAGCGATGGGGTGGGGTATGTAACGCGCATGCGTAAATGTGCATCGATTTATCAGTGCAGGAAGTTTACTTGGAAATCTACCTGAGTTCTTGTAATTTTATTTTTAGCGCAGAAGCTGAGATAATTATATTTAACAGGGATTTTGTTGCAGGGATGAAATATGAACTGTAACAACTAGTTACAGTTATGGAACATAGCTATACTGATACCTTTTCTCTATACAAGTAAAGGCTTTTCATGAAACTTTATTTAAGTATAGTAATAAAATAAAACAATATTGTGGAATATTTTTATATGGTTTATAGGAATAATTTAGAAACACCGGATGCCCAAAATTTTATTTAAATTATTTTTGAAATACTTAATTATTATTGAAATGATTATTTTTAACTGTATTAATAAAATAAATATGTTAATAATGAATTAATTGTTATACACCCCAAAAGAACCTACGCTAATAACACAGATAGCCAAGTAATAAATACCTACTCAAAATAGACTTTTGTTAATATAATCTAGTCTTTTGTTTTTATAGTTATAGTTAGTTATTGGATAGTTAAAACCTAGGTTTGAACACGACTCTAAAAGGCTTAGCCGAGAGAGACAGTCCGTCTAAGGGTTCGGCAGACGGTAGAGGCTCCCCTTCAGGAATCATCAGTTCAAACTTCTGCAGCAGATGAGTGACGAACATGAACAGCTCCGATCTCGCCAGTGCTTCGCCGATGCAGCGTCTTTTACCTAAAGAACACGAAATATTCAATGATAGGACAAATGGAAGCTTCATGTGCGTTGCATTGTCAGCTCTGCCCAGTTCATTTTAAGTTCAAAATCGTATTATGACATAGTGGTCACTTTGATGCCTAACGTTGAACGCCCCGACCAATTTAAGTCGCAGGAGCAGCACGTGGCGCAGTCATTAATCTATATGTCTCCTCCATGATCTATATAGACTGATAATTAAGGAAAGGTGACGTCCACAAGTGGTATATTATTCAGAGAAAAATCGAACCAAGATGCTTATAGGCTTCTCAAAAATATTTAATTTAGATTTTTTTATCCCTCCATTTTTTTTTAAAATGTGAAAAATAAATTCTATGAAAAACAATAATACAGCTATGTATTTTTTCTAGTTTTGCTATAATAAAGTGCTTCTATCGTTATTTTACTTGCATTCGTAGCTGATTCTTCCACATTCATCTCTTAATTTGCCAAAAGTAAAAATTATAACCGACCGGTGTGACCAGTTAGTAGGTACAATGTGACAAATAAACACTTAAAAACTGTGTCTAATTGGTAAAAATGCTTCTATTCAACAATTTGGAGGTTATTTAATAAGTGTTGCTAGAGATAAACTACCTATTGAGCTAAATATATTTATTTATCCTAATAGATTCAAAATTAAATTAAAAAAAAAACGGAGGGCTCTTTTTTGGTTTTAACTGATGTAAAAGACTCAGGAAAATATGAACTTTCTCGAAATGTAACGAGTGTTGTGGTTAGAATTTTTAATTATTATTATACCAGCCTCCATACATTTTGTGGACATGTCCTTTGATATTATATTATATGAAATCCTTTATGCGCATCTATCCGAATCCGCATGACGTACGACCCGCTTCTCTATTAATTGCTGTTGGCATTTGATGTTTCCGACGTGGTTCGGCTTCTTTGGCAAGGATGAGTGTGACTTTACCATAAGTCTTCTTTTGACCAGAATTAAACGCGTCTGAGAGAAAACACTCTCAACATGAGGACGAGGAGCAATCAAGTGTTTAAGATGACAGCACAGCCGACTTTTTCTCAAAAAAGAGTGCTAAGAACATTTGTAGAGAAAAGGTAGGTAGATATAATTTAATTTTCAGACCCCACAGTAAGCTTTGCTAGATTTTTGTACACTACTTATATCCTCCATCGACAAAAGCTGTGCTCTTGGATTTTGAATGAATGAACGAATAATAGGTACTTAATCCTAGGTGTTCTCCGATTAAAACTGCTTAGATTTCTAAAATCAAAATGGCAATTGGAAGAAAATGTACCTAGTTAATTTTAGATTAAATTAGTGTGTACAAGGTTTGCGTGTCTGTGTATACCCAGAACACTGAGGCTCGCTTCGGCGCCCCCCTCTTGCGGCGGCGTCGCATGGCGGGTCGCCCTCTTCCCTAAAACATGGTTGAGGAGGAAGATGGCTGGCATGTACGTCAACTCGGGTGTTGCTAGCGGGGTCAAGATTGATCGATGCATATACATAACTGTCTCAGTGGCTCAGTGGTCAGTGACCCTGACTACGGGGTCAAAGAGGTGTGGGTTCGATTCCCACCCAGGGCAAGTATTTATGTTATGAACATAAGCGTTTGTTCTGTGTCTGGGTGTTATTTAGGTATTATCTATATACATAATTAAATATGTATATTATATGTAGTTTAACAGTCTCTGGCAGTCATATGACAAACTTTGCTTAGTTTGGTTGTCAGAGACCGTGTGTAAGATGTTCCCTAATACCTATATTATTTTTACAATACTGGAAATCGAGATCTTTATTCACAAAACTTAAGTACATAACATAATTGATTCTAACTTTTGCTAAAATATTTACAAAATATCTAAACTAACAAACTAAATTAAAAACAAATAAAAATTAATCTAAGTGGCCAGAATTCCTGGCAGCATTGCCTCGCTGAATGGCAATGCTGAGCTTTTGACTAAAGTAGACGCCAGCATTCTGGTCATGCGTCACCTCTACTAACCGCCTGGCCAAGTCTTTATATAGTGAAAGAGTTTATATATTCATTTAACGTCGATTAGTATAATACAATCTTCTAAAAGTCGAAATGTTAATAAAAGGTACGAACCCGCAGAGTCTGTAGAGTCTAATAAAAAAAACTTCAAACTTACCTGTGCCAAAAGGCATCAGCCATTCGTCCTGTAGCAGGTTCCCTTCCTTGGTCAGAAATCGTTCAGGGCGAAACGTTGCCGGGTCTTTCCAGTGCTCACCGTTGTGGAGGTCGTACATAGCAAGTAATATGAACGTGCCCTGAAAACGGCAACGGTGTAAAAGTAGATATTACTTCATCCATCAGATATCCATTGGATCTCCAATGGATCTCCAATAAGACCGGGTTGAAAGCAGCTTGGGCTTTTTGGGGCTTATTTTCACCGAATATTGAACTTAAGTAACAAAACTACAATAAATTCAAACTTAAAAACAAATTGTTTATTTTTCGTGTCATTCAGCATACCTATTATGGCTTTACTAAATTCCTAATTGCGAAACTATCCACCAACCCGCAAAAGACCGACACAGTAATGCAATTTTCAAATGTAGCTAGGTACCTACTTCTTTCGTACTCAGAAATTATAGCTAACTTTTTAAGGCGGTTTTATCAGCTCAATTGATTCAGTAGCTGAACTCTTGTCAAAATCATCATCATTTTTACCAACTTCCAAAAAGGAGGAGGTATTATTTTCGTCTGTCGCCGTTTTTAATAAATCATCAATAATGTAAATGGATGTTACATCGATTCGTGCAAGCCATTCGAATTCTGTACTCGATGGAAGTCGGTGTTGCGATTTTATGAAAAATAATTATAAATTCACTCAACTCACGCTTAATATAATTTGACAAAATGATAACTTTGTAAAATTGTACATTAAAAAAAAATGTTTATTATTATTATTATTATAAAATTACCTATATAATTATATTGGTTTTTCCTTTTAAGACGAAAGCAAGAATTTTTAAGTTCGATAGTAAAAATATGTATGTATAGAAAAATCACTGAGAGTGTTTGCGTGATATGTTTTATATTTGTGGTTATTAAAGATAATTAAATTGGCGTATATTACCTAATCAGGTCTTAATGACTGAGATACGAAGCGTTTCTCTATATCAGGGTAGGTAAGGTCAAAGATTTGCTTCGGGGTGGCCAGGTCATCCAGCTTCTAGACTAAGATAATTATATTACTTAGCCTATTAAAGCGTAATTTCAATTGAAAAACAATATTTCAATTCTCCTAGTTCGAAGTCTGAGCAAATGTAGGTACCTACTTTACAATATGAAGTACTGGCTGAATCAAATTTAATGGCGTCAGTGAACACGAGACGAGTCTTTGCGCAATAGTAAATACATTAGGGGGCGTCCATAAATTACGTGAGGTGTTTTTTTAAATTTCCTGTCCCCCCCCTCGTGAGATGTCGTGAGATTTAATTCAGCCCCCTCCCCATCCCCAAACTCACGTGAGATTTTTCAAAATGTGGGTTTCTTACGTAAACGCATTTTATTGTTATTGTAAAAAGAACAAAAAAAAAAGGCTTCGTGCTTTTATTTACGACTAGTTAAGACCTCAGAGCAAATTAAAAAATCAAGAGGGAACGTCGTTGAACAGTCAAGTGAAGCCGGTTTTTTATACATGTGTGCGTCGGTGTTACGCCGCCATAGTTTGACTGACAAGCCAAGGCGTAGTTTCCTTATACGTGGATGTGTGTGTAATTGTCTGTACACGGCGAGGCGTAGTTTTGGTTGACTTCACATGTTTGTTCACAACATTCTCTTTTGATTTTTTTATTGGCTTTGAGGTTAAGACTAGTAATCAATATTGCTGAGAGTTTAATTATAAGTGTAATAAAAATTTAACAATAGAATACTTAAATCGTAACTACTGTGATTAAAAAAAGAATATGATATGAATATGATTGTATTACGATTACGCGTAAGATTAAATCTTAAGCATGTACAATCTGGATCAAATGGACCAAAATAGTTTTTTTTTTTTGTTACAATCAGAAAATAATGCGTGATATTTGCCGGGACCCCTCCTCTCTCCATCGTAAGATTAGATGAGATTTGACTCGATCCCCCTTAAACATCTCACGTTTTTATGAACGCCCCCTTATGTCAGTGGCTGCGAAGTGATTCGCGCTTCACAAAAGGCATTAAGTTTGATTCGGCCTACCTATACCTACAGCTGGATTTGTCTTTATTCAGAATAGGTTCGCATTTGACCAACTACAACCTGTTTTAAAATTTCAAAAAATACATCGTATTGCGCTTCACAATTTTACACAAAGAAATCACCTACAATATGTATCTGACAGCTGATTTTCTTTTTGTGAATTCGGGATTGGTGCCATGGTGACAGTTGGTTTGTTGTCTATCGTCTAGATAAACATTCTATTTAAAGGATGCCTGTGTGTTAGAGTCCTACGGTCTACAGAATGAAGTGGACGACACAATATAGGTAATATAGCACTAAACAATAATGTGACATATATTTTGATTAGAGTATAACACAGGTGTTACTTACCTTACGCGCAATTTCTATGGCAGATCGGAAGTCCATTATAGTTGGCCGTCCTTGGCGATTTTTTTCAAGATGGAGTAAAGTTTGATGGAGTAAGTTTCAAGGATTCAAATGTGGTCGAAAATATAGTAGACTTGCTGGCTGCCATAAAAACCGCGCGAGAGAAACACCTTTGTCATAGTCTAATTAAAATGTGTTGCTGTGATATTAGACACAGCCCAGAAGACTGGCAAGTGGAAATGGCAGCGGGCGGGCACATAGCACAGAGAACTAACTGACGGGGTCGAAAAGTTCTCAAGTGGAGACCAGGTACCGCCAAGTGCAGCGTAGGACGTCCACCCACAAGTTGGATGGATGACCTCATTAAAACCGCGGACCGCTGGATGCAAGCCGCTACCGACCGGTCTTATTGGAGATGTTCAGAGAAGGCCTATGTCTAGCTGTGGACGTCTTATTGCCGATGGATGGATGATGTAGTAATATAGATGTGGGTTTGTTTCTAATTACCTTAGGTATGACGTAGTTTCCGAGGCTTGCGTCTTCGAGAGCCATGTGCGGAATGCCGACGGCAGCCACACTCGATATCCGTAGCGTTTCTAGCAGCACAGCTTCCGTGAACACCATGCTTTAATAAATCGTTTGCTTCAATTACTGTATTACCACCTTATAATTATAGCCTTTTGCGTTGGAGGATTTAATTTTGTTAGCGTCAGAAAGATAAAAGCTGTGGTAGTGTAGTGGCAGGAAACTCGCGTTGGAACCGTAAAGTAAATCAAAAGAAAACATAATAGGAGACTCGGAATATGACAGGCTGTCTAAATAGGTCGAAACTACTATAGTCGTACCTACGTCCTTCAAAATATTGCGTGAGCGATTTCTCGTTATTAGTAGGTATGATTAAACCTAGACCAGGGAAAAACTAAATGTCCGATGTGAATTCATCAACTCACAATTAAGCCATCGTGATTGATATGGACCAAGAATTCTTCGAGGATAGGCCAACGCCCAAGAGTGAAATTTTAAAATAGGTATAACGAATGAAATAGCATAAACCTGCCGCTTTAATGGCACGGTGATGTTGCTTTCGTCTGTTCAGGTGTTAGTTTTTGTCTACAGGTCGCATTTTTCAACTAATCTCGACGACGACTTGGTACACAGGTTTTCTATATTACCTAATTGAAATTTTATAAAAAAAAACGACGATAACGTTGGCGATTTTGGATTGGACCGTCACTGTACCTATTTATCAACTGATTTCGATAATATTTGGCAAGCTCGTTTAGTTCCTAAATCCTAACAATATTTGCGAGTAATAAACAAAATTGGTCAAGAACGAGTCGAGATATAGACATGAATATTCAGTTAAAGAGATGTGTCGCGAGGTCTATTATTCACATATTATTTATACATAAGAAACACAAAAACCAGACAAATGGGAACTAGCAAACATCCTACTAATATAATAAACGCGAAAGTTTTTAGGTATGTATGGATGAATTTGATATTTTTGAAAATTTGCTGAACGGATTGAGATGAAACTATGCAAAAGTACCTAATGCTTATACATCAGAATAACACATAGGCTATAAATTATAAAGATATTGCGTGAAACGAACTTCGCCGGGTCAGCTAGTATCTATATATCTAATACCTCATCCGATCTTCAATATTCGGCGCGCGGGTATGTCCGATGATTTCATCAATCTCCTGATGCAGTTTCCTCTGGACATCGTCATTGCGAACTATATGCAGCAACATGAAAACTGCGGTGTTGGACACCGTCTCCATACCGGCCTCCAGCAAATCCAGGCATATCACTTGCAGGTTCTCTTCTGTTACTGTGTACAATGCATATAAAGTAAATATTCAAATAGTCTCTGTAATAATCTTCAAATAATATTTCTGGATAAGCGCGCGCAACAAAGTCCATTTGCATCAATTCTACATCGGACCTCAGGAGCCTAGCCGAGTTTGATACCCCCTGGTAATTTTAATTAGGTATTATTAAGTTTGCTGTGAAAATAAACTATTTTGTATTTAGTACCCTTTCTGACAGACGAACCACCGGAGGTACTACAATTCGACGCGTATATATATTTTTTTATGTATAACCACGCATAACTTTTTTCATAGTAGTCCGATTTCAATAATTATTTTTTTGTTGTTTTTTTATAGAGTATACTTCGAAATTGGTCCCATTTAAATTTTATCGAAATCGGCAGAGCCATTTTTGATAAATCAACAATTATGTGAAAAATGCTAAATCAGTCCGTGCGAAATTTTCGCGAATTCTGTACACGGGTGAAGTCGGCTATTTATTGCAAAAATTAACTATGTATAGGCCGAACCAAACTTCTTGGCGGCTGTGAAGTTAGCTACAAGCTGCGCGAAATCCTCGCGCAGCTGTCAAGTGAGCATCAGTCAGGATTGGGTAATCCGCAGCTTGTAGCTAGCACTCTAGAATAAGGATTAGTCCTCATTCTAGAGTGCTAGCTACAATAAGAATAAGGATTAGTCATCATTCTAGAGTGCTAGCTACAATAAGAATAAGGATTAGTCATCATTCTAGAGTGCTAGCTACAATAAGAATAAGGATTAGTCCTCATTCTAGAGTGCTAGCTACAATAAGAATAAGGATTAGTCCTCATTCTAGAGTGCTAGCTACAATAAGAATAAGGATTAGTCCTCATTCTAGAGTGCTAGCTACAATAAGAATAAGGATTAGTCCTCATTCTAGAGTGCTAGCTACAATAAGGATTAGTCCTCATTCTAGAGTGCTAGCTACAATAAGAATAAGGATTAGTCATCATTCTAGAGTGCTAGCTACAATAAGAATAAGGATTAGTCCTTATTCTGAGAGCTAGCATCAAAGCCGCCACGTGTAAATTTGGGATTCAGTCAGGATTGGGTTATCTTCAGCTTGAAGCTCATCAAAGTCACCAAGAAATTTGATCTGGCCTACACCAAAACAACTCTACCAAGAATTTGGAGTCAGTTTTTTGATATTCTTTTTAATTCTGTATAATGTGTATTGATAAACAATAAATGCAATAGGTAGGTATACCTACTCACTTCTAATAATTTAAGCATGCAGTTTCAATATAATATTAGGAATTTATTTTTTTCATGAAGAAAAGAAAGAAAGTATGAAATAGGCCTCTATACCTATTTACTTTTCATATCAACATGGGGACTCCTTATAGTGTGAAGTATCAAAATAAACAACTTATATCGAGTGCCTCTCCCATTTTCTTAATCTAAGAACAATACATTTGTTCGCAGAATTGTTTTTGAACTCTAGAGGCATATATGATCAAGCAAAACGTTTACAGGGTTACCTTAAAAACACCAAAACCTTCTCATAGTTATGCTAACTTCTCACTTTATCTATACGTTTTTCATTTCAGCTACGAGTAGTTACGATATCAACTTCTAGCTGGGCAAGTGGGCATGCTGCCAACTGGCAGTGTGCTTGAGCATTTTTTTTTCAAATCAATTATGTATTTATTATTTGGATTGTCTTCCTTCAAGGGTCTGTGGATGATCTATTAGGGTAGTTCACTGGTGTTAAATTAGTTAAAAGTATTATAAATATTGATTTATGCAATTAAATATTATTCGTAAACTGAAAAAAATAGTTGAAATTAGCTTATCAAGTTCAAAGATATAAATATAGATTCTGGTGGGGATAAAGAGGGGATGTCTTGTCCTTTTCCCACAAAGCATAACATTGTATGACGAATGCATGACACTTGTGCTAGTGTGAGTCTGCTATAGTGCGCTCTCTGTTTAACAAGAAAATAAACATGCTTGTATCTTCCTTATTATTAAGTTGATTTTATTTTTGTTTTCGTTAATCGGCTCTGTGTATGGTATGGTGTGTATGGCTATTACAAGAAAACATCAAAAAATATTGTCAACTAGCCTATTGCTGTGTAGTTTTAGCTTTAGGGGTGTTACAAAAGTCTAGTGACACGATTCACCCCGTTCATTGTTTTAGGGCGGATGCGGGGAATGCCGTTGTTTCAGTTCATACATAGATGCATTTTTATTGTTTTTCCTAAAATAATACAGCATTTACAACATTATTTTTAATTAACATAACTATATCATGAGTTTGAAGATTTATTTCTTTAAAATAAAACCGAACAAGTGCGAATCAAGCTTGCACACCGTGGGTTCCGTACAATTTAATCATTGCACGAAATTGGGAACTAAGTTGTAACTAGTTCTAACCTCGGGGCGTAACTATAGTACTTAATAATCATCGATATAAGCGATATTTTCGTATTTTTCTCGTCTTAAATCGAAAATTAAAAAACACCTCTTTCACATGATTGATTAACTCACTTTGAAATTTCGGCTTATTTTTTGCATTTAGGCCCTATTTTTTCTTGAGATAACAGGTCTTGACACACGGACGGACAGACAGACGGGCAACAAATTGATCCTATAAGGTTTCCGTTTTTTCCTTTTGAGGTACGGAACCCTAAAAATGTAAATAAGTTGTGTGGGTGTGTGGTGTGTTTAAGTGTCATGCGTCACGTGTTGTTGCCATAATTATTATTATTTGCTGTCAATGATAACAAAAGCGACCAGCTGACTAATGACTTAAACAAAATTTTTCCTTGGACTGGTTTTATTTGATAAACAAACGGAAATTACTTTGAACGGAAACTTTCTACTTATCACTTTTACGATATTGTTTTATTAGGATGCTAATTGCAAGGCTAACTTTCACATTATAATTAGGTATTACCTATCTACTTTGCTTTCACCTAACTTTAAATCTTTGGCTTGATTACAGGGAAACCTTGTGTTTACCGAGTAATACCTATTCAAAATCATGGCGTGCAGGGGCAGGGGCTAAGTCAAAAGTTGTAAAAAATGGGTCACGTAGTATAGGGACGTCCTCTAGGTATCTTTGCTGAACGTTAGACAGAATGGGGATAAATGTATAAAAACGGGTAAAAAGGAAAAAAAATATAGCATTACCAAATTTTCAATATTGATGGTTCAAAGTTCGAGCAAATATCTATAAAATCGTGCAAAAAAATGTCCGAGCCAAAACCCTGCCCAAGCTACGTAGTGGGCAGGCTTTTTGGTTAATCAAAAGGCGATTGCAAGCCGACTACAACACCGCGCGATACCAATGTGCTCGGTTACAAGCACTAATTAAGTGACATAAAGTAGAGATTCGAGAAAACGGGTCATTGTGAATTATTTAATGTAAATATCTAAGTCGGTATGTATGACGGCGCTCGGACATTTTTATACTACTTTCACTTAGGGACTGTGGCTCTGTAGATATTTGCTCGAAGGGTTCAAAGCGTACAGTTAGGTACTCGTACATATGAATGAATCAATACCGGTAGAAGTTCGGGATGCACCTTCCGCTGGGTCGTTTAGGAATAAATTAAAATGTTGGCTACATGAGCAACTATTTTATGATGTAACCTACTTTTTGAAATTACCTGAATTGTATTAAGATTTTGTGACTAATTTAGTAATTGTCAAGTTCTTCTATTTTTATTTTGTGCTATATTGTATAGTGCCATAATGTAATTTTTACTTATTGACTTGTAACTAATGATGTCATGAATAAATGACTATAATAGTAGGGATTTGATCTCAGAGCAAATAAAAAAATCCAGAGGGAACATCTTTGAATAGTCAAGTGAAGCCGGTTTTTTATACATGTGTGAGTGCGTCGCTGTTGTGCCGCCATAGTTTGCCTGACAAGCCAAGGCGTAGTTTCATAGTTACCTGGATGTGTGTGTTATTGTCTGTACACGGCGAGGCGTAGTTTTGGTTGACTTCACTTGTTTGTTCACAACATTCTCTCTTGATTTTTTTATATGCTCTGAGGGATTTGATGTTCTTTCCCAAAAAAAAAAAACACATCGATTACTACATCCTGTGGGGTCCGAGGTTACGCAGTAAACCGATCTTGACAGGGAGTCGGCCTATGTCCCTGTTACCATGGACAATATGGACATGCAACATACCGATTACGAATGGTAAAGTTTGTAAGGAATGACTATGTGAGTAGGTAATGTAATGACTTGGTGAAGAACTGTAAGTCATCCGCGTAGGTACCTAATGAATATGTCTGTCAGTAGTCACGTATTCATACGTAGGTAAGTATCGGAAATAATAATTTTTTAACTGAATTAAATATTTGGCGTCAGATTATGAACTCTACAGTGGTAATGGTGGTGACCAGACGAACACTAAAAGGGGAGCTATTGTGCTAAATATCAGCACCATCAGGTTCGGGTGTTTAGTTAATTTTTAACAATTTGAAAATTAGAACTTTTGGGTTGAGCCGAAATATCGGAGATTCCAGTACCTACAAGGATTACCTATTTGGAGTTCTCGATGTTTTATGTTTGCGTGCGGTCGGTAAGAAATCAACCTTAGTGCTAGTTATACCTACAATTTTCCCACTTTTAAACCAACTTCAAAAAAGGAGGTTAACAATCCATCTATTTGTTTTTGTATGTATATGTATGTTACACGATTACTTAATTGAAACCGATTTTGATGATTCTTTAAAGATTTCGTAGATCATAGGTACCACACATCACAGGTCCCATTTAAAATTTGTTGAAATCTGTTGGGTTCTTTTTGAAAAATCAAAAAATTATACAATGCATGGATTCGAGTACTGTACTGTACCAGCCTTTTTAATAGTCCACTGCAGGACGTAGGCCTACCCACGGAGGGTGATTGGGCCATATCCACCTCGCTGGCCCAGTGCGGGTTGGTGGATTCTCATACGCCATCGAATTTCTTCTACGGACGTACGCAGGTTACCTCACGATGTTTTCCTTCACCGAAAAGCCAGTGGTGTGAAATTCCGTACATAAATTCCAAAGAACTCATTGGTACGGGACCGGGGATTCGAACCCACGACCTCACGATTGTAAGGCGGGTGTTATTACCTCTTGACCACCACGGTTTTTTTTTAGATTCGAGTAGGTATTGGAATTTTGTACACGATTGAAGTCGGCTGTGCCATTTTTGGTGGTTTATTTTCTGGGCCATTTTATTTCCACACAGGATTTTAAAGTCTGGCTGTGGCGATTTGTAGCTTACTGCCATATTAGCACGCCGAATATGTGTGTGTAGCATGTCTAACCTACATTCTACTGGTTTCCTTATTATCACTTCCTTAACCTACAGGTCAAGTTCTTTGTTAGGATTAGTATCAACACCCGAGATACCTAGGTTCTAATAATTATTAATCAATACAGTATTTGATTTGTACCTACCTAGGCTTGCATTGCATCAGCCATCTGATCGTGTCACCAAAAAACCCGTACACCAGCTTGTGTGTTTAGAGATAACTGTAACGTAAGCACGTTCTAACTACGAAAGGATGGTCTAATGTCATCATGCAGGCATTTTGCTTGATTAAAATTTAAAAAAAGTGCGTTATTCATACTTACAAGTCTCGTCATGCAACTCGCTCGCTTCTATTATAAAAGCATCGATTACGTCTCTGGGGTGCTTCAAATCGATACTCTGTTTGTGTTCCGTTATGGTTTCCTAAAACACTTGACTATTAGTAGGAAAATAAACATAATAGACACGACAAATACTTATCGTTTATCATTGTACTTATTATGAATCACTTTTATTGCCTAATCCTGAAATCACACTTATCCTGAACCACTTTCATTACGTAATCCTGAAATCACGTAGGTTGACAAGACTACCAGCAATAGCAATAGTAGCACGATAAAAGTTGATGATTTATCAACTATTAGCTAATTTTAGTTGTTTCAAATTGAAAAGAAAAAAGAAGCAATAGTATCTGCAGCATACTTAGGGTGTCAGCCCACGTACCTAAGGGGCCGTTCATTTATTACGTAAGCACTATAGGGGGGGGGGTGGAGGGGTTTATCATTTCCTTATTTTTGTTGACATGGGGAGTGGGGGGTCTAAAAGGTGACTACGTCAGCAATAGTTTTTAATTTCTTTTCGCATATTATGTGTGTTAAAGGCTTCTGTGCTAAATCTATTTTCTTATTTCTAGAATTAAATCTGCTGCTCATGAATCCATAAAGAAAGAAAAATGTATACAGGTACTAATGTTTACGTAACAATGGAGGGGAGGGGGGGGGAGAGAGGTAAGAACTTTGCTTACTTTTGCTGACAAGGGGGGAGGGGCGGTATATAATTGTAATTATTCTGCTTATGTAATACTTGAATGGCTCCTAACACGGTCATTGTCTGGTACGTTATAGTGGGCAGACTTTTTTAGTTCTCACGTACAAACAAACAAATACAAATGCGACTAGCAATAAATTGTGTTATTTGTTTATTAGTATTTTATTAAAACGTTAACTTAACTCGTTCATTAGTGACGTTGGTATCTTGTCTCATACGCAACACAAAGACCCTTGACCAATTACTACTATCTTATCAAAGCATTTCAGCCAAATATATGATCTCTACTGGATTTTCTAGAATGGATTATATTTAATTTTTTACCATTTGTTTTTATTAGATATGTTAAATTGCCATTAAAAATAAAGGACGCATATTTTTTGAAGCTTTAATATTTATTTTTCTATAAATAGACAGGAATTTCAAGCCGGATTTAAATAGTCAGCCATGACAGTGTTGTTGATTTAAAAATTATGCAATACAATACTTTTTAATTTATTTATAACACGGTAGCTTTAATGATTAATTTAAATTGCTGACTGTATATAGGTACCTGCAATTCTGGTATGTAGGTATATTTAGTCTTTGTCATATGTAGGTATTAGTAAATATTTCAGATCTCTGAAATGGCTCTAACGTTTTTAATAAAATAATGATATTTAAATAATAGTTGGGGTCCCTACCCAAAGCGTAATAACGGGACCCTTTTACTAAGACTCCGTTGTCTGTTTGTCTTGTATCTGAGATACAGCCTGATGACAGACTCATCAGGCTGTATCTCATGAACCGTGATAGTTTAGACCGTTTAAAAGCCAATGCCGGTTTTTGTATGGAAGGTGGCGCCTTTTTTTTTTCGCGCGGCCATCAACCAAACCTTGTTTTTATAGTTCAGTATAGTGTAACAAATGATAATTATGAAATGCTGCAGCTGTAGTTTCAGTCCAGAAAAAGTTACAAGACTTAGAAGTTTGTTTTGATTTGTTTGTTTTTAAGGTTATTTTATCACCTAGGCGCAAATTACGAGTTAAGTTGACATAAATAAAAACTGTTGAAAGCTTTTTGAATTGTTAGGAGTGAGATTGCCCCTGGAACTATCTCGCCTTCTGCAAACCTCATCTCCAAATTATCCATTTTTGTCTGTAATGCGGTAATTGACTATTTACTTGAAAAATGGTTTGGAAGAAATCGCTTCGACAATGTATTTGTCTATGTCTGTGTCTTTGTGTGCAATGAAGTGTTAATTCATTCCTTTATTTACCGTGTATAATGCATACCGCGTATATTGCCTGGCCTATTTACCGCGCCTGGAAGAAATCGCTTAAAGCGATAAGGCCGCCAGTTAGGAACCTATAAATTGTACTGTTTTGTCCCTGTAATTTGTTTTTTTATGTAATGTGGTTGTCTAATAAAGTGTTATTGTTTGTTTGTTTGTTTGTTGTATATTTTTTTTTTCGAATATATTCGCGTTTGACTACACTGCCTGATGTTAAGCAGATGTCCGGTCTAGGGTGTAGCACGCTTACCTAGAAGATTTGATTTGATTTGACCTATTTAATCGGGATTTGAAGACACTCACGTTGTACTTTAACGGGAAGACAGACCCAGGCAAAGCGTTCCACATTCCGGCTGTTCGTATGAGGAATGAGGATTCGAAACGCTTGGTTCTAACGCGCGGAATGTCCACCATAAAAGGGTGGCGCTTTGGTCGCGTCCGTCTAGCCGTACGATAGAAGAAAAGGGTAGGGGGGACCAGATTGTGCAACTCCTGGGCGCACTCTCCGAAGTGTATCCGGTAAAAGGCCGATAAACACTCTACCTTGCGACGATGCTCAAGACTTTGCAGCTGCGTCTTAGTCAATGTGTCGTTGTCAATCAGCCTCCTGGCTCGCCTCTTAATCGACTCCAGAGCCTCCAGTTAATATTTGGCAGAGCCATCCCAAAGGTGAGAGCAGTATTCCATGCAAGACGTGACTTGTGCTTTATAAAGACTAAGCAGTTGCTCAGGTGTGAAATACCGTCTTACCTTAGAGAGAACACCAAGTTTTTCGGAGGCTAATTGGGCTTTGGACTCTATGTAAGAGCCAAGTTAAGAGAAGATGAGAGTGAAACGCCTTATAATTCCTAGCTGTCAGTTACCGGAACGGAGACACCACGGAAAGCGGGAGACAATTGAAAGGGTCTCCTTTTGGCCGAAAACAGATAGCCCTGAGTCTTTGTGGCATTAAACTTGACCAGGTTAGCATCACCCCAGTCGAATAGCGCCTGCAGACTCAAGTTGAGCCGTTCAACCATAGCCTCTCTGTGTTACTCGATCTGTGGCCCGCTGGTTCATGCATCGGACGTGTAGCTCTCCACGACTGTACTGTCATCTGCGTACCCAAAGATCCCGGGCTTAAGCAGATCGTTGATATGCAGTAGGAAGAGTGTCACAGAGAGCACAGACCCCTGAGAAACACCGGCATTGATAGCCATTTGGTCAGACGAGCAGCCATCAACGACAACTCGTATCGACCGATTCCTCAAGAAATCTGATATCCATGTGCAGAAATCAGCAGACAGGCCGTAAGATGGAAGCTCGCCAATAAGGCTCTCGTGCCAGACCCTATCAAAAGCTTTGGAAATGTCCAAGGAGACAGCCAGCGCCTCCCCGTGCTTCTCCATGACCTCACTCCAGATGTGTGTGGCGTACGCCAGAAGATCCCCAGTAGACCGGTTTCGGCGAAAGCCGTACTGGCGGTCACTGAGTAAGTCATTCGCTTCCAGGTAGGCCAGGAGCCTGTTGTTTAGAACACGTTCCATACTCTTACAAAGTATATACGTGATCGAAATTGGCCTGTAGTTGGCAGGGTCGGCACGGCTGCCCTTCTTGGGTACAGGTTGCACGTTAGCAAGCTTCCAAGATTTGGGCACTTGACCTGTCTTCAGAGATAGGCGAAAGAGGCGAGTCAGCACAGGCGACAGCTCAGGCGCACAAGTCCTCAATACAATGGCCGGAATACCATCAGGGCCACTGGCTTTGTTCACATCTAGACTGCGGAGAACTTTGAGGACCTCCTTTTGTCGGATGTGTATTTCACTCATTACAGTGTCACAGTTTGTCAACGACGACAGTCGAGCACGCAGGTTAGGCGGCGTCAAGCTCACGCCAGGGCGAAGCGACGCCTACCCGTGGTTGTCCGGTAGTGTGCCACGATGGTGGCTGACATCGATGTTGAAGCGGCTGGCACCGGGGGAGAAACTCGACCCCAGCCGCCGAGGCGGGCTTGCGTAGTGGCGTGGCCCGATGCGGCCTCGCGTCGCATAAGCGACAGCAGCGGCATGATGGCTGGTTGTCGCGACACTAGGCATCGCGAGTTGGGGTCCGTGTGTGGCGCAAAAGCGCGGGGTATGTCCAGTGAAGCGCGCCCCGACCGAATACCGAGGCGTGAGTGAGAATTAGTTAATCCTTATTCTTTTGATTGCCGGGGGTGGGGTGCAGGGGGAAGGGGGCGGTTTGTAAGTGAGAAATTGAAACAAACCAAGCTCCTGTGCGCGTTAGAGTAGGACAGGAGACAGCCAACTACATACACATCCTCGGCGGTGGTGGCGGCGGTGCGTGCAGCGATTCTAAATCGCCGGCGGATTGACCACTGTCAAATCACGAGTGTTTGGCTCACCATAATATAGTAGGTACCGATATAACCATTATTTATATGTTTTAAATGATCTATTATGCAGTATCTTTACAAAAAACCTGATGAATATCTACAAACTTTTAACTCTCATAACTTTTCTCGGACTGAGGGTAGAATTTTTTTGTTTATTAAACGTTGTTTATAACATCTTATTGTACTAAAAAAACAAGTTTTGGTTAATGACCGCGCGAATTTTAAAAGGCGCCAATTTCAGGCATTGGCTTTTTCACATAAATGATGTATTTATGTTGTCCCTATAACAGCAAATACTAAAAACAAAATCCTACTAATATTATACACGCGAAAGTTTTTGAGGGTGGATGGATGGGTGGATGGATGTTTATTACTCTTACACGCAAAAACTACTGAACGGATTGAGATGAAACTTTGCAATGATATAGCTTATATATCAGAATAACATATAGGCTATAAATTATAATGATATATTGCGTATGCGGGCGAAGCCGCGGGTAAAACTAGTCAAATATATACGAGTAGGTAGACCCTTGAACTATTTCCAGAATATTAAGTTGTAGGTACATTCACTTCAAAAATAAACAATTAAATTAAAATGAAATAAATAAAGCGGGGTACGGTACGGAACCCTTCGTGCGGGTGTCCGACTCGCACTTGACCTATTTTTTTTAAGTGTATAGGGCGTTTCGAATTCGGATTATAGTTTCAAAAGCTGACATCTACGAGTACTTATTTCTATTTGTGAGTTGGCTTTGCGCTATAGCCAAGCGACGCTCGGTGGCCCAGATATTGAAAGATAAACCAAACAATAAGGCTGTTTATTCTATCTCAGTTTAGCTAAGAACGAGTTACGCACTCAGAGAAAATAATAGCTCGCATAGAAGTGGTGAACTTATTAAGAAGAAAATGTAAATGTATGTATCAACAAATCGGTTTTGAATTTTGATCTGATTTTTTTTCTAAGTGATAATGACGGCTTGAAGATCAATTCTCCTGATGGTATCCTCCTAGTGTCTTTGAGAAGCTTCAGTATATTTTTTCTCGGGAAACAGAAAAGCCGGTAGACTGTTCCACTCTCTGGTATTCGTAATCATAAATATTAAACCGCTTCGAACATATCGAAGGAAAAAATGTATTACAAAGATCCAAACCTGAATAAAAGTATGCAGCTCCTTGTGAATAGCCCTCAGTTTGGTGTACCCAATAAGATTTGGCGTGACATGTCTCAGTAACGGCAGGAATGTTAGCACACTCCCGCTCATGTCCACAGTTTTGAACAGTTTCGTGACAAGGGAGCACAAGTAGTTTAGGCGAACATCTTCTAGATCGTACCTGAAAGAATATGGCTAAATTAGTGGTGCTAGGTGCACTTATTTGTTCCAAATTCAAAAAGTGCGCGGCAAAGATAATTCCGGCACACTTATAAAGTTCCTTATAGAAAACACCACCTTTGGGCGCACTTTAAGGCGAACCAAGTAGTCCTTTTCGAATAGATGTGATGAAATAGTAGATTGTATCATATGGGAGCAAAATAATATTTTTACGGCTTGGGCGCTTTTTTGAATCAAAAGCGAAGTGAGGGATTCTAGAGTAGAATCCCTCGCTACGTTCAGGATTCTACTAAATAATCCCTCTCTACGCTCGGGACTCTACTCTAGAAACCCTCACTTCGCTCTGGATTCAAAAAAGCGCCCTCGCCGTAAAAATATTTTGCTCCCATATGATACAATCTACTATTATGGGCAAGCGAAAGTCTAACATGACACGAGTAAACAAGCTCGTCTTGACACGAAGCTACAAAATTAAATCTCCGTTTATATTGTGTCTCATCCGACAATGTACGAAACAACGAGTAGATAGTGACTTGTTTATCAAAATATTTTTATGTGATGAAATTTCTAGCCGTATAACGCACATGGAGA
This sequence comes from Hypomecis punctinalis, assembly GCA_949316475.1. NCBI lineage: Eukaryota > Metazoa > Arthropoda > Insecta > Lepidoptera > Geometridae > Hypomecis > Hypomecis punctinalis. The sequence goes on from OX438810.1 coordinate 12,534,968, forward strand.
TGACTCTTAAAACGAATAATTGACTCGATTGATATGAGTGTAGGTACAATTTGATACTTTCGCGCGATTGGGACCTTGAGTTTGATCAGCACGTGGTATAGCACGCGATTCGATAAAGAACGAATACATATTATAGAGAAAACTACTTTACTGCCCAATAATTAAAACTAACATTTTATTTGGGTTTTATTTTGTTCTTGTTTATGTTGCTTTCAATGTTATTATTATTTAGGTAAGATATTTAGTTAGGTACATGAAATATTTTGTTGGAGATTGTCAAGTGTAGTAGAGTGAGACTGAAAATGCGCTTACTGTTACGTAGTCCGTATAAAAGTGATACACTATATAGGTGTAAAATTGTAGTGAGGAAACACAATATTTTTTCGGATAGCAGCATTAGCATCATTTCAGCCGCAGGGCGTCCACTACTGGACATAGGCCTACCCTACAGATTTCCAACAGGACCGATCATAAATTGCTTGCACCCAGCACGAACCTGCCGCCATGGCGGTTTAGCAAGTTGAAGTGGCAGATGCCAAGGCACATAACACGCAGGACTGATGGCCGATACAGTCGCAACTCGCAAAGTTAAGTTAAAATTCGTAATACCTAGTCTTTGGTATTACGAATTTTAACTTATTTCTCGTGTTGTAATCGTGCGTATTACATTTCTTAAGATGTCTATTACAATTTTTCTGTGCATACATGATATTGTCAAGAATATACTGGCATGGCATGGTCAAGATATTTATTGATTTGAAGAGATTATCACAAACTTAATTTTTGTAACTTTAGAAAATTACATACAATCTATGTTATGTTATCTTGTAGGCACCTACGCAAAAACTTAGACGTTCAATACTCGCTTCCGCTTTTACCTGGTCTCGTGATCATTTACGCACTATAGCACTAGCGACTATTTAAAAAAAATAGATCCCCTGCGCTGATGACTTTTAGATATTAACTTACCTCTTCCCAGCTACAAGCCTCCACAGTATATTGACGATGGTTACGTGAAACATCTTGTTGACTAGCACGGGGCGGCCGGCGTCTCTCATCCGAAGGTTGACAAGAGCTTTGCACTCCTCTTTGATATACGTCTCCATAAACCGAGTGTTGTAGCCAAAACTTTTGAGGTATTTCAACACGAAACGTCTCGTTTTACTCCACTGGTGCCCGTCGGAAAACACCACCCCTGAAATACAGCGATCGAAAAGTTTAAAATAGCGTTAGAAATACATGTGCACTAGTAGGTATATTGAGCAATAAAACATTTTGAGTTGTAAATTAAAATCTGAACATTCAACATTTTTCATTCAATCTCTTATGTAATGTTATTGAATATTTTTAAATATTTATTACAATACACTAAAGGATACCTAATAGCATATTGCCATTTTTATGGTCAAGTATTTCACAGTGAAATAGACAACTCTCGCTGTTAATTCTGGAAGTATATATTATGTCCTGCAATTTAACCGACACATTTTTTTATAATGATATCGATTTCTTCTTCTTCTTGTCTTGTGTATACAGCTTTCTTCTAAACTTGTAAGTAAACATGCAATGCCATTTTAGTAGTAGCCAGCATTGTAAAATATCTTTTTTCATAAATTACCAAACTAAATTCAATCGAATCCCAACGATCTGTTTTCATTATTACTAAATTATACATAGGTAGATAATAATTAGATCTTTAAAAATACAAAACAATAAGGCATGTTATGTTATTAGAGAAATAAATGTTACAAATAAAGTGTGTAAAAACTACTACGTATTTGAATTCATAGTACGTAGTAGTACTAGTAATAAAAACTATAAATGGAGAGCGAAGAGGTGCGTGACAACGACTATTTACAAGCTATACTCTATAAAATTTAACTTGATCTCTGTGACAGCTGTCAGAAAAATCACGCCTATGAAGTCCTGAATTGCTTAATAGTACAGACAGTACCTATCAATGTCATACTTTATGGGCATGCCGATTATTGATGGGCGACGAATGATCGTGACCACAGTGTTTTAGATAAAGTTTTATTTAAAATATCGATAGTTTATATTAACGATATTTTAAATAAAACTTAATTTATCATTAATTTTATTGTATATTTTAATATAATAACATTGTTTACATGTGTAATTAAGTTAAACCCAATTATATGTTACATTAGCATCCACAATAGTGAAAAACGTCGATAAATACTATCGTTACATTATTATAGGTATTTAATTAATATAATAACATTATTTACTTGTGTACATACTTGATCTTAAATAATAGTAAGTAAATAAAATCCAATTTCTCACCTTCAACTACTCATTCGATTTCATTACAACATTGTTTGAAAATCGATTTTTTCCACCACTATCTCAACACTAAAAATGTCAATCTTCTATGTCAATGTCACTGTCGCAGAGATCAAGTTAAATTTTATAGAGTATAAGATAATAACGAACTCTTTCAACTTTCAAGTGAAAGCTCGTTAGGATAGGTCCGTATTTTTTTCTTGCTCGAGACCCAAACAGATAGCAGTAATTTATATAAACAGGTTAAATATTTACAACTACAACTCGTAATTCATTTGATAAAACGTAAGTGTGCCAGACCTACAAGCTTCATAAGGAGAGCAAATTATGAACAAATTATATTTATGGATTGTTATGTTTTTGTTACAATCTTATGTACTTAGTAAGAACAAAGTACAGAAAAAGCGACTCCAAATCTTAGATTAAGCAGCTATCTTCTAGGCAAGCGTGCTACATTCTAGAATGTAAATCATGTAATATATTATGGTTCGAAAAAACTCACTGTACTGTAGAGAAATGTGAATCAATCACTGTTGAGTTGAGTGGATTGAGAACAGAATCCGCTTTTCCTTAGTCTCTGCTCTGCTATCTAATTTTAACAATTTTTTCTACTATTTAGGCACAAAAGTATATAAATATAAATAAAACTTTTCCAATGATTTTGCTCATGAATCTATGGTAAAACTACTGATTATTGATCACGGAAACACGAAAATAAAATCAGAGTACTCACCAAGTTTTTTGGTAAAAGATCTCATGGTGTAAAGAAAGCCGTCAGGTCTCCCTTGAAAAACTTCTCTTGATGAGACTTCCTTGATGTACTCTTTTCCGGACACCACCACTACATTGGTCAGGCCAAGTCGTAGTCCTAATATCTCCCCGTATTGCCGACTCCATAGCTGCCACAACTTGAAATGGTTCTTCACTTTCCGTAACTTGAAAAACACTGACAAAATATTCCCTAACACTGGCAGCGGCTTGGGACCTAAAATTACAATTTTAGTCATATATAAAGTTATGTTTTACAAAAACCGTACGACTTGTAATATATATTTTTAACAATAAAGTATTAACCGATTTTAAAGAATTGTAACCCGTTATCGTACCCTGCGATACCCCTAAACGCTTATCTGCCCACTATAACGTGCCATACCATAACTGTGGAACGTTTTCTTACCTTCAGGAAGATGACCAGCTTTTTTGCCATTTTAATACATAAAAAGAAGTTGGGTAAGGATATATTTTAATTTCAGGAGTATTATCTACCTAAATATTAAATAAAAAACTTATTCCATTACAGCCGATGAAGTTATTAGTTAAAGTTAAAAACCTGGTGGATATGAAGGATGAGGCTTCGAGCATCCCGTCACGAAAAAATAAATTATTGCAACACAAATTATTGCAGTCCACATTCTGTCAATGGTAAGTACACAGTAAGTGAACTGGGATAATGGTTCGAGTACTCAGGAAGTTTTTAAATAATTTTAATCTTTGAATCTTGCATCTAATGTTATTAAAATTAGTTCCGCTTTAGATACAATAGGGGTTTTATACTAAAATAGAATTGTTTTCTTTGGTGCTGCCAATCTGTTTGCGCGCTGCAGAGAAAAATAAGATAAAGAATAGAACTTCTAAAACATCGTTCTTAAACCACAATACCTACAGGGTGTATATTTTTCGACGACGAACATATTCTAGGTATATATCATTGTACGATTTCTACATTGACGAAGTATGAGACCAAAAGAAATAATATAAATATAGTTATATATATTTAATATAGTATATAGTTTAAAAAAAAACTAAAAATTACGATTAGGATTGATCAATTTCTTATTTTTTTTTTAAAAATGCATTGTCATCGGTCTTTGATAGATGTGCAAAGTTTAAAGAAAATCTGATAAAGTAGGTCAAAATCGAGCTCAAAGAGGTTGGTTACAAGCAAGCAAGCAAACATACAGGTGAAACTAATAAAAGCGTGTTAAAATAGATAATTTTACATGGAATAGCAGATTTTATTTTCGCTATTACTTACTATGTTTCTAAAAATTAATATTTCCGTCGTCAGGCACACCCTGTATCCTTGCTAATATTACAAACCTGAAAGTGTTAAACCAGGTTTGTTTGTTTCTTACTATGTCACGCAGCAATGAGGCCCAGTTTCAAAGGCGTCATCGTATATTTTATAGCAACATAAAATAGTGGTATCTCTATCAAATGCATAAGAGTTAGAGATATTATAATAGTAACTTAGAGTAGCCCACTCTAAATTACTATTATAATTACGGTGCCGCCTCCGAAATTAGGCCTATTGTTTATAGGCCGGAGTGTATGCATGTGGCTAAATGTTGCGAAACCAAGGGTAAATTTAGTAAACAATATTTTGGTATACATTTTTGGTTAAATTAGAAGGGTTATGCTAGCTAAAAGAGCTAGAAGAAATTCTCCTAATTTCGCGAGTCTTATTAGAAAACTTGTTATAAAAAAGAAGATTCAAGTATTGTAATAAACATATACCTTCAAACAATAACTTTGTATAATTATGTCCATTTGTGTACCTAAGTAGTTGCTTTTAATTACACGTATTAGTACTTACTTTTAATTTCTAGCTACAGCTAGCGTAACTCTTAATTTATAGAAATTAAAAGTAACTACTTAGGTACATAGAAGAGCTAGACGAAATTAGCTTAATTTCGCGAGTCTGACTAGAAAACTTGTAATAAAAACAGTATTGTAAAAAAGTAAAATCGAACCAGATAGGTACTAAAACAAGATTTAAGTATTGTATTAATACTTTAAAATGTGACCGGTTTTAAAAAGAGTCTAGAACATGATTGCCGTTCAGACTACATATATAAGTTATAATCGTATCGTTTCGTATTTATTTAAATAAAGATTTGTGTTTATAATTGGCGAGGGTGTGTGACTTGCTTGACTGGTCTGATTCAATGGCGGCGTTTACTTTATTGGTACAGGATTATTGGTTATTTGTGAAGCGCTGATAAGCAACTTCTCTGCAATATATTCAGTAACATCCTTACTAATGTTATAATCCGAAAGTGTCTGAAAGTTTGTTCCTCTTTCACGCAGCAACGGAGCAACAGATTGACTTGATTTTTGGCCTGGACAGTTTGAAAGACGAAAAATTGGCATAGGCTACTTTATCCCGGAATAATAAAAGGATCCAGTATTATAATAATAATAATAATAAAGCCTTTTATTTTCCTTAATAAAAATTAAAACATTTTTGATCTTACTCTACTTAATTAATTTAATTCTAACATGCAAATTTAAAAATTTAACTATATTATAAAAACTAAATTAAATGTGAGTGGCAAATATTAAGGACCTCTCAACGAGTAAAGGCCTCCTCCGTTTTTCTCCACATCTTTCTGTTGTTTGCCTTTCCTATCCAGTCTCTTCCTGTTAGTCTTATGATTTCGTCAAGCCATCGCTCCGCTGGTCTGCCTCTTCTTTTCTTGCCAGTGGGACCGTTCCACATAGTTACCTTTTTTGTCCATTTATCATTGTTCATGCGTGCTATGTGGCCGGCCCATTTCCATTTTAGTCTTTTGCAGTGTTGTAGAGCGTCGATGACTTTAGTGGTGTTTCTTATGTCTTTGTTCCTTTTTCGGTGTTTTATTTTAATTTTTAGAATGCTCCGTTCCATTGCTCTTTGCGTGGTTGCTATTTTGTTTTTGGTATAATTATTGAATATCCATGTTTGTGAAGCATAAGAGAGACATGGTAGGATGCAAGAGTCAAGAATTTTTTTCTTTAAATTAATTGGAAGATTGGACTTAAGAGCTTCTTTGTAACTCCAAAATTTGTTCCACGTCAGGTTCACACGTCTGTTTAGCTCATCGCGTTGTCTGGTCTTTTTACATGATATTTGTTTGCCCAAATATGTATATTCTTGAACATAGTCTAGAGTAATATCGCCAATGTTTACAGGGGTCTCTACATTATTCGTCATTACTTTTGTTTTGGATATGTTTAATTTCAGACCTACCTCACGGCTTACAACTTCTAGTTCATTTATCATTGTTTCCAGTTGTAGAGCGTTTTCTGAGAAGAGTACGATGTCGTCAGCAAATCTGAGATTACTTAAAAACTGTCCGTTAATTTTTATACCTTTATTTTCCCATTTCAGCGTCTTCATTATACTTTGCAATACGGTGATGAAGAGACGTGGTGATAGTCCATCACCTTGGCGGACACCTCTACCTACATTTATTTCAGGACCTTTTTTATCTAGCTTTACTCTACTGGTGCTTTTTCGATATATGTCTTTGATAAGTTCTATCGTCTCTAAAGGAACATCGCATTCTTGCAAAGCGGCCCATATGCAGTTATGAGAAATAGAGTCGAACGCCTTTTCATAATCAATGAACGCTAGGTAGAGCGGGCGATTCATTTCGTTGTATTTCTCAATGATGAGTTCTAGCGTGTGGATGTGATCTATGGTTGAGAAGTTCTTCCTGAAGCCGGCTTGCTCTACCGGTTGATACTTTTCAGTGTATTTTGCGAGGCGTTCTTCGATGCAAGAAGCGAAAAGCTTGTATATATTCGACTGTAAACTTATTGGTCGATAGTTACCTACATCATCCGGATCACCTTTCTTATATAGTAGGACTATGTCTGAAGCCGCCCATTCTCTAGGAATTACCTTGTCATCAAGTATTTTATTAAATAAAATAGTTAGCGGTGGCGCTAGTAAAATATTTCCTGCCATAATAGCTTCATTTGATATGCCATCAGGCCCGCTGCTTTTATATTTCTTTAAAGAATTTATTTTAGTAACTATTTCTTGTGTAGAAAATCTTTGCAGAGCGTTATAATTGTGCGTTTGTAGTTGAGTCTTCTTGCTAGACGACGTAGGCTGTTCAGTATAAAGATTTCTGTAGAAGTCGGTGGCTATTGTTATTATTCCTGACCTGGTAGATGTACTTTTGTTGGTATTTGGTGTCGCTTTTAAGCATGGAATCCATTTCTTAGCAGTTGTAAGTTCTTTCAAGCCCTTGGAAAAAAAAAACAAAAAGGATCCAGTATTACTTGACATAAATAAAAAATGTCGTTGTCGTCGTTATAAGGAAATGTGAAACTCTGACCCAGAGACTTATACAATGCCTCTAGTCTGCAGTTGTCCATAAATGAAGTAAAGAAATGTGAATAGAAAACATCCTGAAGTATTTAACGACTCAGACATTGTAATTAGTCATAGGTAATGCAACGTTGACCTTTAACTATCCAAGACGTTGACATTTGAGACAAAAAACGTCCATGACGGGCAGTGCCTTGTAGGTGGTTCTACAATGCGCTTGCCAATGCCTGGTCTCTACTCGAGAACTTCTCTCAATATAATAATATCAATCATTGGTTGAGAAGGCCTACAACTACATCCAGCACGATTTTGAGATAGCTTGTCCTTGTAGGTAGATGGTGGTTCTACAGTGTGCCAGTACATGGCCTCTACTCCAGAACTTCGAGTAGAGACCATTCATAACTTATTGTATGTTATACTAGTCCTTATTTTCTCGAATCTCGATATGTATCGAGTGTTGTAATAGCGCATGTTGTGTTAACGTCTTATCGCCGTTCTGGGGGGTAGAGCCACACTATCACACACTGATACGATGTTTACCCGAGAATGTTCTGAATGTAAACAAGAGTAAATATTAAGGCGTGGTTCCACCGGAGCTCTGTATGAACTGTGGCCCATGTGTTGCGCAATATTGTTTCTCTCGGTGGAGAAGAGTAAACAACATCTAACCAAACTCAAGTTTGCCCACTGTTGTTCTGTTAAAATACTCAAAAAATGTGGCGAACATGTTTTCGGTAGAACCGTGCCTTTATGCTTTCCGAATCGATCTATCTTAACTATGCGTGGGTAAAATCTTATAAATTTTCCATTCACAAGATTAATTTATGTATTATTAATACTTTGCAACAGTACATTGCAAATAAAATATATAGAAACCAATATAACGAACGAGAACGAGTACATCATAATACCTAATTAATTATAAAAAAAAATTGCATGTTTGACAAAAGATGATCCAAGTGCTAATATACATAGGGAAACTATATCAGGGTATGTAATGATGCAACCATAGCGCAATGTGCTACACTGGAGGTAAAATCGACGACATAAAGCGACGGGTACAGTACCTACATCTAGCTAATATAGCTTATTATAACTCTTTTCGATTTAATAGAAGTAGGTACAATGTGGATTAACATGACAATAAAAGTGCATTATCCTCCACCAGTACATGAACCCTTTAACATTATAAGACACCTGCGGTTACGTCTAACACAATTTTACTGTATGAGATTTGTCACAGGAATATAACAAACAAATACTAGGGGGGTGTAAATCTAGACCACCGAGAAATTCTATAGAATTTCATTGTACTCACCATTACATCCCGTTTTTACTATGGGACCCCAAAATTGCGACAAACATCATCACCGAAAGAAGTCTATCTTTCGGTGCTAGCTAGGTGCTAGAGCTGTACCAAAGAAGATATAATAATACTACGCTGTACCTTACATTCATTAACTGTACATGTCCATTCTATAGAATTTCTAAGTGGTCTAGATTTACACCCCCCTAGTATTATGATATAAATCATAATCATTTTTATTGGTAATATGTCTTGAATTACAGGTCATATAACATAAAATGAATTACAAACATTTGTAATTACTGACATCACATTACTAGATAGTCTAATTCTTTCAAAAACTTGCAAAGATATTAAATTCAAATATAATATTATAACACAAGCAAAGAAAAAATGTACTAGACTACCATTTCAACCAAATGTGTATATACGAACTTGAGTCCCCAAGCATTTTTTTACAAACTGTGTCTAGAACATCTAAGACTCTCTCTTGCACAATTTCTAAGTACTAGTAGGTCTCCGAACAGTAGACCTCGCGACACAACTCTTTAACTGAATCTTTATATAAGCCTATATCTCGACTCGTTATTGGCCGATTTGGTTCATACTTGATAATTTTGTCAGAATTTAGATAATTAACAGTCTCGCCAAATATTAAAGAGATCGGCTGTTAAATAGCGCAATAGCAATTTCTCCCCCTGTTTAAGAACAAGATTATTTTTTGCATGCAAAATTAGCATGACCGACTTCACCCGTGTACAGAATTCGCTAAAATTTCGCACGGATCGATGTAGCATTTTTCACATTATTGTTGATTTATCAAAAATGGCTCAGCTGATTTCGATAACATTTAAATGGGACCAATTTCGATATACTCTTTTCAATAAAAAAATAATGTTGAATATATATACGCGTCGAATTGAGTACCTCCTCCGGTGGTTCGTCGGTCAAAAATATCCAAAAATCGTCGACGTCAAAAAACATTACTTATACAAAACCTGTGTACCAAGTTTCATCGAGATTGGTGAGAAAAGTGATCTGTACACGAAAAGTAAAATCTGATCAGATGAAAGCAAAATCGACGTTTTGCAAAAAAGATCTTCGCTGCGCTTCGTTCATAAAATATATCGCCTTACCACAAAATATTTAAATACGCTTTAAACCGTGCAACCAACTTACTTGTGCAATTTACGAGTATACTGTTAAACATTGTCTAAGGCGTGCGTAAAACTTTTGCGGTAAGACGGATAATATCTCTTACTAGCCCTTCAGTAACGCAGTACTCGCGGCTTGTGAACGATTACTTGTAAGAACATAATCATAACCTCCAGTCAATATATAAAACGGGCGAGGTCCCTGAGCGACCACATTATATGCTCGGACATTGAACACAGAACATCTCGCAGCGATCCTCATTAATCTAATTAAACCAACAAGTGAAGTGATGGCTCCTATCAACGCTACAGATATCAACGAAGCAAAAAACTTTGTGCCGGCAAAAATAGCGCTGCCAGAAGTAGAGACGGAAAATGGGAATGGCAAATCGAAAACTAATGGGTATGTCTAGATTTAATGCAAGAAACCGTCAGATTAAAATAATAAAATAGTATTAATATAATTTTAATTCACACATTTTTGTTACTTAATATGGCAAAGAAAAAATTCATGTAATTCATTTAGGAATGCCAAAAAAAATAGTTCAGAGTGCACAAGTTCAATTTTGTATAGATTGTCTCAAACAACGTCAAGGAGATACCAATTAGTAAATAAGTTCCTTATCATAATAGATACAGATATGTTATAAAACATTACCGGTACTGACCTTTCCTGGTATTTGAATAACTTAATGCAGTTACATAAATAAATTATTTTTAAATCACTGATCGAAAAGGTTTGTAATTCTATGAGTTTCAATAAACGCAAATCTATTGTTTATCTGATGACTGCTAGAAAGATCTGTATAAGGAACAACGCAGTCTGGAGTCCAAACCCCAACAAGGCTTAATTGAAGCAATCAATATCTATCAGCTCGATATCTTTTCCCTCTCTGATAGTAATTTGTTTATCCTTGAATTTGGAACTGTGTCATTAATATTTACTTACAAAAGTCTGCTATTTCTATCGATATATGAACTTGAAGTCTATATATAAAGTTAGGAAATTAAGCATTAAAATCAGGTTATAGTTCGGAATCTTGTTTCCTGCACATTCTTGCATCTGGTTTCAAACAGTCATATGAAAAAGTGAGGCACACTCATACCTACTTGTGAGAATGTAGTTAATCATCGAAGCTGTCAAGTCATTCACCTGATACTCGCAGTTTGCCGAGCACTTTATGTACTTAATTATATTGCGAATTCCTCTGATAGTAATAAATTTCTTGTGAGATATTTTTTTCATAATAGGTACATATTGAACTTAGTGCGTTTGTATATATCACTTCACAACAGTAAATCATGATTATTGGGTTTTGTTACATGATTTTGATTCAAGTTTTGATGGCGATCTCACATCTGTGAGTAAAATTTCTCTGTCAGCTCTAGTCTTCAAAATATGACACATGAGTAATTTTACAAAAAAAAAACTAAATATTTGAAGATAGCTATTTCGTTTTTTAGACTCAAATAACTATAATCCTACTAATATTATAAACGCGAAAGTTTGTGAGGATGGATGGATAGATGGATGTTTGTTACTCTTTCACGCAAAAAACTACTGAAAGGATTGAGATGAAACTTTGCAAGAATATAGCTTATATATCAGAATAACACATAGGCTATAAATTATAATGATATTGGGTCAAAAATCAAAATATCATGCTGGCGAAGCCGCGGGTAAAAACTAGTTATAAATATAACTAAGGTCGATGCGTGACTTTTTGCATATTTTTGACCGTGAAACTGTCTACAAGTGATTGATTGCTCTACTATTATGTAAGGTTATTATCAGATAGCTAAAATAATATTGATCTATATAATTACCACTATGTATGATGTGTCAGAGGTAACATGAGAATGCCGGCAGCAAAACCTGCTCCACGAGGCCTTTCGGCTTTGGTTCTTTCATTCATACCTACCGAATACCGATAATAATAAGCACGTATATGTATTATTCAGTACAACCAATCTTGATTTTAGAATGGCCGGTTTTGGCGATGTCTTCCCGACTAAACTTGATCGATATTTGTAGGATTATTTTTATTTTTATTATTAAATATTAGGTTAATCAACAACTCTCATTTTAAGTGATATATTTTTATTTTCAGATACTCATACGAAACTTTAGTGGAAACGGCCAATTTTCTACTGTCGAAGATTCATACGAAACCTAATGTGGGCATCATTTGCGGCTCTGGGATGGGTTCGTATTGGAACGAGGGTACCTATTCCACACTTTTATACAATTAGCATGCACAAATACTTAGATTATTCTCAATTGGTTAGATTAGAACAACTGTTACTTTTTAATAAGCGGAGGCACTCAAAACCCGCGCGTTTGGCATCACCATTGAATTAAAAATAAATGTTTGGAAACAAAAAATCCCTTGCCCAAAACCGGTTGGAATACTTTTCATCATTCATGTGGTTTTAACAGTTCGTTTACCTGCAATGTGGGTGCAGATCTTACTCTACTGTTAGCGGTTTTTTGTATTACTACGCTGTCAAAATTTTGGAAACAGTACAAACCTCTAATAACCGAAATTTATTTTTATTCGTTTATTGCACAATGCACTGTTATAACAAAAGTTCTTACAAGTTTGAGTCTTAACTTAGCGACATTGACCCCGTAAGGGAGTCGCAATTTAAGGAGGGAAACACGCTTAAAAATAATAATTCACGATTGTATTTCTTTGTCAGGTTCCTTGGCTGAACACATAGAGGATCCCATAAACATCCCATACGAAGATATACCTAACTTCCCCATAAGCACCGTGGAGGGCCACCACGGAAGGCTGGTGTTCGGCCGGCTGGAGGGAGTGCCTGTGGTCGCTATGCAGGGAAGGTTCCATTACTACGAGGGCTACCCACTTTGGAAGGTGAGAAGCTGACAAGTTTATAATAATCATCCAGAGCCTTATTTGTCTCTCTCTTATTGTGTCGTGTCCAGGTTCAACGCGATTTCGACTATACTTATTGATGACAAAGTTAAACAAGATTTTGAATGTCGTTAAAACCTATGTGAGTTTTGAAATCCAAGGGTTGTTTTGTAAACAGCAGGGATTTGAAGAGAAGTATTAAACAGTCATAATCTTAATATGACTTCAACAAAAATTAGCTTTTCTACAGGGTTATTCTTTATCAATTAGCATCCTCTTTGGGGTTTATTCTATACATCAAAACTAACAACTTTTGTTCTTTTACTTTTGTCAAAACAAAAAAAAAACATCTGTTCCATACATTTTGTCGCGATTGAACGATATTTTTCTATGAAACAACAATAGTTGTTAGTTTTGATGCACAAAATAAGCCCCTAAAAGGATGCTAATTAATTAGAAATAACCCTGTATAGTCAAAAAGTTCATCGATTCACAAAAGGATGTATGGAAAAGCTCTATTTAATTCCGTAATTTCGAGGTTGGTCGCGTAGTATAACTTGTTCATAACGAAGAGTAGGTAATATCCTGCCTTCAAAGTTCTAAATGGTATACCAATTACCACCCAAACTTACATTACTATAGTACAAATGTTTATTTGAAATTTAGTGATTAGTTTAGAATTAAAAAATTCAGAATAGTCTTTAGCATGCACTTATTACACAAAGTATAAGTACAAGTTTTTTTAAGGTGTAGTGTTCAACGGAAACAAATGAAACATAGAATAGAGATAAGCAAGATTTAAATATAGTTTATACCTACTTTCTTCCTAAAATGTTTTTCTTTAGTATACAAAAATTACAAAATTTATAAAATTCATATATTATACATGAAGTTTTAGTAGCTGTAGCTGCCAAACTGGGTGTTGTTTTGGTAGTTAGTTCTTTCTATATAGGGATCACTATGGTTAAATAAATAACGGGATAGGTACCGGTGAAAAAATAAATGTAACTTCAAATCCAATTAAGCTTTTATCAACTTTTAGCCATTTATCGAGGTTAAACTTTAACCCTAATCTTTGTTTTTGCCCGATCTGTTGTTATAAACAAATGACGTAAATGGAAAAAAGATTTAAAACATTGTAGAATTCAGTAGATAAGTATTGGATTTTATTTTAATTAAGATCACGCAGTCATTTATTGATTGATAATAAATTTAATAAATAGGGCCCAATTGTAAGGGCGCCATCGTAAAATTAATAGCCACGTAAAATAGTGTTCTCTCTATTTCTATTTTATCTATTTGTTTCACTATAATAATATGCATTTGGAGAATTATTATTGGGAAAAATAAACAGGGCTACTCTAAATTGCTATCATAATTACGATGGCGCCTCTAAAATAGGGCCTTTAACAATAGCTTATAAAGATATCTTTAAAACAAGCTTTAATAAAATTATTATAGCAGACATAAAGACAAAACAGCAAATCTTCCGTGCCTATGATCATATCAGCTCTATAAGTACGATACTTACTATTTCATTGAAGCAATATACCTACATGACTGTATATACGGATTTTCACCTAATCGGACATCATAATTCGAATAAAAACCAATATTACAGACATACAGACAAACTTTTGACTGCGATAAGTGAAAATAAGAAATAAAAACTCGTTATTCATTATCAGTTATTCGAGATATTTTAACAGTAAACATTTTAAGTTACAGAAAAAAGTTATATTATAAGTAACTTTATTTTTTTCATAAATTTATCACGGTGACTTCTCTAAATTTCGGCGTGATATTTCTCAATCATGCATGCGTTATATGGGTAATAATAATGGTGATAAAATTCGTGAAAGTTAAAAAGAATATTATGCACTACAAAATTCTACTGGTCCTACAGACAGGGTCCTACACAACTTTTTACAACAAAATAGATCGGAATGATGCAAGTATATCGCGACCCCCAGCAGTTAGGTTATCGAGGCTTACGAGTATGACGCCGCGGTACAGACGATAGATATCCAAAATCAGTCACAATAATAATATTATTATTTGTTTATTGACACTAAGTCTGTCTAAGACTCCAGTAACTTACCACGCGTATACCTAAGTTGCTGTAGAGTCTGTTTTACTAAAGAAGTTACTTCGCCACAGTTGCAAAAAATTGTTTTACGTATTGCCACGGGATATGTGTCATGAAACGGGTGCTAATCTTCATAGAGAGGGGCTGTAGCATACATTGGAACAATTTTACTATTTTTCATTTCCTTAACTCACAGTAAATTCCCTATTTAGGAATTTTTCTAAAAAATCCTAATTAGAACGACAGGCCCAATTATGAAGGCGCCATTGTAAATTTAATAGCAACGTAAAAAGTGTTCTCCCTATCGAATTCCTAAAATGAAAAAGAAACAGAACTATTCTAAATTGCTAATATAACTACGATGGCGCCTTCATAATTGGGGCTGTTGTTCTAATTAGGATTTCTTTAAAATAAATAGTTAAAATATTTTTAGAGCCTATTGTTTTAATTATGATGGTAATTATTGACATATCCCGGTAGTGTGGCCGTAGCATAAGAAGTAAAGGTCGAATCCCAGCTCAAATGTCTTAGAAAGTTTTTCAACATACATTCGACCCAAACTTAGACTTGTATATTTTTTATTTGTAATTTAGAAAAGGGGAAAGTATATTTTGATGCCCGACAAGTGATGCCCCAAGTGATGTGTGAAGCCTTACTTTTCAACCTAACCTGGTGTTAGGGGTTTATACCCCTAACACCTATGGTGTAAAATTTCATGTATGTAATTTGATTGGTGAGTAAAGTGTCGTGACATCTGGGGAAACGGGTTTTTTTCCTTTTTAACCGACTTCCAAATAGGAGGAAGTACTACTATGTTCGTTTTTAGTTCGAAAGGGTATACTACCGAGGTGGTCTTATTTACATTTAATCGAAATAGGCTGAACTATTCGATCCTATACTCGATTGAATGCTGTTATGCCATTTTTGGCCAAAAATAAATAAGTATTTTTACAGAAACCCCAAAAAGGAAAATTCAAATTGTTTCATCCATATATTTTTGGAAACGTCACATATAAATCAGATAATTATTATTTAACTATTTGTTATTTTGGACATGATAACAAAATATTAATGTCCTCGTTCTAATAAACGAAACAAAAATATCTATGCGAATTGACACATGAGCTTATTTTATCGACTCTGTAGGTCTTGTCTTCTTATCTATGACTGAGGACAACATGATAGCTAGTAGTGGAGTAAAGTATGCATTAAGATAATTCGTATAAATTCTTTTGTAAATACCAAGTCACAAAATAAATGTACTTGCTAATACTGTTATGTATAGCTATCGCTTGAAATATACGTAGGTATACTATATTTCAAATCTTGAAATGATTATGGTTTACTTGTACAAAAAACGCCAGTCTTTATTTTTTATTTTATTGCTTGCAAGCTTGCGACTTGCAATGTAAGAAGTACATCAACAAGTTTTGCGTAGTTTACTACTTTCGCGTTCGCGTGTGGCTACATATACATTTTGGTTAAGTTTGTTTCCGCCAGGGGCGCTGTACAAAAATGTATAGAGCCATACGGAAACAGCTGTAGTTTCAATTTACGTGTAAACCTAGAATAACCCCTCAGATCTATATGAGCATTTAGTACTTAGTAAGCTCATAGGTGTAGCTTGGGGGCAAGAGTGGGAGGTGGGCCTAACCCTAAAGGCTCCATCAAACACAGGCGGTACGAGCGGTAGAGCGGTACGAGCGGTAAAGGGCGGTACGGCGGTACGGCAGTACCGCGACCGGACCTGTGTGAGCCCTTCTTATATAACCAGTACAATACAGATGCCCGCCCGTCTGCTATACCGCTCGTACCGCCTGTGTGTAAAGGCTCCATAACCGTAGACAAATTAAAAGTCAATATGTACTTTCTGATTATCTGGATTAGACAAAGTGGGCAGCTCCCCCGCTAGAGAAAATTTCAACCACTTATCAATCCTTATCTTGACCTTAGACATTGTACATAAATGTTTATTTATCGGCGTTGAAAGAATGAAAACGAAAACAATGGAAAGAAAATGAACGACCTTTCGGTTAAATAACAATTATGCACTTAAAACGCTTATCGATTCAGCAGAAACTTGAACGATTTTATTATAATTTTAATCTAGTTCTCAGATTTTGTAATTAGAGCTCAGACAATAAGTAGAGTAAGACAATAACATTAATTAACTTTTTCAGTGCTGTTTGCCAGTTCGCGTAATGAAACTCATCGGAGTGAAGACTTTGATCGCGACCAACGCAGCGGGTGGACTGAATCCGAGCTACAAGATCGGAGACCTGATGATTGTGAAGGACCACATCAATATGATGGGCTTTGCCGGCAACAACCCTCTTCATGGGCCCAATGACGAGAGATTCGGCCCTAGGTTCCCGCCTATGAGCAAAGCTTACAGACTAGACTTCAGGAAATTCGCCAAAGAGGTAGGTTTGCGTAACTTAAGGGTAACTCTACAAAGTAGAACTTGACCTTCCCACTATAGTAGTATAATATTTGGCTTGTCTTTGTTCACTTACATTTTGTTCAGTTTGAAACTGATCCGAATAAAGACTGGTCAAGTGTGGATGAACCTGCCGTCATAATTTGTTTTGTAATTTTTAAAAGGGTCTCGGGAATAGATGACTCCGCGAAAGAAAAACACGTTTGCGGCATTTTAATTAAGCAAAGCACCGGTGTTACTCACGCATAATTTTAGTAGAACACTGCTACTATAGTTTCCATCGCATTAGGCGATCTTTCTCAAGGTTGGAGTACTAGCACGCGGGCTCGTCTCGCGTAGCACTAAAACAATAGTAGCAGTTTTCTACTAAAATTATGCGTGAGTAACACCTGTGCTTTACTTAGTTAAAATTTGCGAAACTTATGCTAGTTTCCATCACGTTTACGGCTTACATTTTTATATGGGCATAGTAATACCCTGCATAAAAAAAATCGTGCCCATGTATTATCAGTACGGTACAAAACTGTACGGTTAGACGGGTGAACATTAACAGTCTCGTTGGTCACGTTTTGGGCACGGAACCTTAAAATTCAGTTCCTTGGTTACCTATAAGGTACTTTAAAGCTAATTGGCTCTCTGTAACACTATACAGGGTTATTTCTAATCAATTAGCACCCTTTTAGGGGCTTATTCTATACATCAAACCTAACAACTTTTGTCAAAACTCAAAAAAAAATCAGCTGTTCCATACATTTTGTCGCGGATGTACGATACTTTTTGAGTTTTGACAAAAGTCGCAGAACAAAAATTTTTAGTTTTGATGTACAGAATAAGCCCCTAAGAGGATGCTTATTGATTGGAAATAACCCTGTATATGTACATTGTTCTATTATATATCTCGGTCAAAATTTGAGTGAGCCATAGTTATACTTTGATACTTTTTGGAAGTGAGATTTATTTTATAAGAGATGGCATGGCAAGACGCGTGGCAGCCCACACTCAATTCAATCGCAGCATTATATGCATTTACTGAGATACTTCGTCAGTTCAAGGTCTAGTTTCCCAGTAGAGTAATACCACATTCTGACTGGCATTATTGCGGAAATGCATCAACTCGGTTAATTAACCAGCACTAAAGCACGTAGATTAAACTTTAATCAAACTTACATCACTATTTTCCATTAAGGTTTGAACTGGTGCGTAGGTAAATTATAGCATAGACAAAATCCTCTCATAGTTAAATTTTTTGTAAGTATAAATACATACCTAGCACTGATAAATGCGCTTTTGCAGTGTATACCTACATTTGTATCTTCGAAAACAAGTTACCTATAGGTACTCTTAAACATTCAACATTAAGTTCTTCGTATGAAACTAACTGCGATGTACATCGTAGGTACTTTGTGATTTTGGTAGCCTAGGATTAGGATTAGGACTAGGATAGCCTACTCCATCTCCGGGTTTATCTGCCACAACACAAGTTCAATAATTTGTAAACTCCGTCAAATGTTTGAGGCTTGATTCAAATCACTGCTGAACTGAATTAGTTCACGTTTGTTGGTTATGCATTGGTTTCATTCATACTTGAATTATAATATTCCGACATATTATAATTCAAGTTTCAATAGAATACAATTCATTTATTGATAACTTCAGTTACATCAGTTTCCTAACAAGACCTTACGTAAGAAGTTGCTGTCGTCATAGCGTGATCCAAACGACGCGGCGACGAACTAATTCCAAAATCTTATACAAACAATAACAAGGGTAGACGCGATACCAATTCGCAGATAAAGATGATGTTATCGATCCTGTTTGTTGTTCACAAAGTGGTTTATGTCATATTGTGGCAGTATTACCATATTACCATTTCAAGCGCAAGGTTATCTCGGGTCGCGATATGATTTACGACTGGGGAGGAAGAAAACAACACGATTATTGTAAAAATACTATAGGCTCGACACTTCCTGTTTATCTGGTAGGTGCTTGGACTAATTTGCCCTTTGTGAAAATTATAGCCTGTTGGTTTTACGACGTTGGCATATAAGTCTAGAACAGGATCAGAATTTTGCAAAGAATTGTTTAATATAAACGTGTTTTTCTTACTCTACGTTATGTCTGGGTGGATTTTAATGACAATAACGACTATAACTTACAATAAATAAATATATCTCAGAACAGACCTCATAAGTACAAACCTTGTTATACTGAGCGCCACACAAATTGAAAGATGGGAAGTTAGCCGCAGAGAGCTGCGCAAACGCCAAAATATAGCTAACGTCTATATTTTGGCGTTTGCACAGCTCTGGGAAAGTTAGCCGCAGATGACACTTCTCCGTGATTCGCTAATTATTGCGCATGTGTACACAATGCCTATACAAATGGCGAAGTAGTGAGCTCGAGCGTAGGGAGAGCGCGGGAGGCATGAGGTTGGCGGGCGGGTGTGCCCCGGCGTCTCGTCTCTAATATGGCTCCCACGAGTACCTATATTTCGCATAACGCTGCGCATAACTTTCCATCCCCCGATTTGTGTGGCGCTTAGTATACCAAAATATCTTGCCAAATATGTCTTATCAAAATTGACCAAAAATTACATCATTGCTTTCAGGTAGCAAAAGAGTTGAACATCGAGAACATAACCAGAGAAGGCGTGTACACGTGCTTGGGAGGACCCAACTTCGAAACCGTAGCAGAGTTGAACATGCTCAAGATGGTAGGAGTCGATGCCGTCGGAATGTCGACAGTTCACGAGGTGAGTTTACCCTCTAAGTCTCTAGGTTTTTGTCAACAGGGATGTTTACTGGGTATGATATTATAATTAGTCCGTCAGTTATTCAGTCAGGTTGTTTTTATAAAGTATATTTTATTAATAGATACATGTAGAGCTCATTTTACTAATAGATACATGTAGCGTATTTTGACTACTTTTTGTCAGCGATCACCGAAATTAAGCAACGTTCCGCACGTTCAGTATTTTGATGGGTGACCGCGGGTGGAATTTTCCAACTGAGCGCTACCGTGGCTCGAGTGACACGTTTTGATTGTAGGTCCCGGTTGTTTTAACCATTTAACCATGTCAGAGGCCTTCACGCGAGCTAAAAACTCTGACGTCAGGGCTAGCCACCCAGTCTATATGAACTTACATTACATTTTATTGTGCTATAGATAACGCCTGACAATAATACCAATTCTATGTCCTGAAAGCTAAACACGAGCAAATCTCAGACACGCAATTTATTTTCTGCAGGTGATAACCGCCCGCCACTGCGACATGAACGTATTTGCCATGTCGCTCATCACAAACGAATGCGTGACCAGCTACGACGAGGATTCTGAAGCAAACCACGAGGAAGTGCTCGACGTCGGCAGAATGCGCCAGGACATTCTCAGGAAGTACGTCTCTCGACTCGTGCAGAAGTTCGCAGAGTTCGACAACCGATCCCCGTGAAAAACTTACCGCTTTTATTGGTTCCTATAGCTAGCGATCAATGGTTGCTAAAGTTGCTACGTTATTATGAATCTTAGATGTGTCTGCCCAGTATCACGTTACCATACCATGACCGTAATAGAAACGTAACAGGCACGGAAAACAACACGATATGGTCTACTATGCCAATAGGCATGACTAAAAAAATATATAATTAGTCTGTCAGATAGACTATCAAAAAATAATAGACACGTATTTTTTCTTTTGACAATTCAACTAAAAATGATGAAGATATAGCCCGTTAAAGTTTCGCGTGACGTCATAAGTGCCATACAAATGTATAGACTTCTGTGAGAGAGGTGACGTCACGGCCCCCTCTCCTAAATTTTGACAAGGTTTATCTTTGTCATTTGTTGTTTGATTGACAAAAGAAAACTACTGACAGAAAACCAAAAATACGTGTCTTATATTTTTTTATAACCTAACTCACGGAGCACGAACTAATTATAGTAATTTGCCGGTTGCCAAAACGCTCCGTGCATGACACGTGACGGCGCTGGTCGGTGACTGACTGAGTGTAGTGGGTAGTCTCATACTTTTTATACTCTCATACAATTATATTTTTTTATCTGACAAGTTTCTGTTATTTTTAAACTTTCGCGATTTGAACACATTATTATTATTTACTACGGGACTAATCAACTCGGCCGAAACGTCGGGATGAGGAGGTATCTATTTATCTCGTAATTTTAGTGCGCGATTAGTCCCGTAGTATATAATAATAAAGTTTCTGTTAATGGTCATGGTATAGTATGTTATAGTGGGCAGACAACTTAAACGAATTTATATAGGTCTAAGCTGTATATGTATTTTTATTTTGTAAAGAATTAAATTAAGTCTTTTAGAGTATGTGTTTTAGGCCTTGAGATAGTGAAATTCGAGCTGTGTTCATCATTAAATAATGATAGCCTAATTAGTGTGGACTTTTGCAATAGATACGTTCATATAAAATAATAAGAGAATTATTGAGTTACTTAGGTATAATTAATTTAATTACAGACATTGAAGTATGTTTAAATACTACAATTATTGAATAAAATATTATTATGTTAAAAATAAAATATATAATGTAAGTATTTATTAAAACTTTACACATAATCCTAAGAACTGCATGTATCATATTCGACAGTGATAAATAGATAATACACATAATTATAAACTTAATTATAGTATCTGTTATAGAAACAAATTGTATACAATTAATATTTGACAATAAATCATGTAAGCAATGACAAATAATTTAATTATTCTACTATATACAATGTGGTAGAAAAAATAAGATTACAATGTAACAATTGACTGTACCGAACTAGTGACTTCATTTTGTAAATGCAAATAAATTATTTACAAATTCAACTACCTACTTCAATAACATCACAATTTAAAAACTACTTACCTAAAGAACTAGCGTTGATTTATTTGAGCGGGTGTTGCTTTGGGAAAAGATGTGCGAATTCCTGGCAAGCGTTGTCTATATCGGGATACTGGTACTTGAAGCCATAGTCTAGAACCTTCTTAGGAGTCACATGCTGTCCCTTGGTCATGATCATCGCCCGCTCTTCGTTAAGGGCCAAATTCAGCATCAACTCGGGTACCGGGAAGAATGCAGGTCGCGCCAGCGCTTTTGCAAAAGACTGTAAATGAAGAAAAGGAAAATCTATAACCTGATAATCTCGACACATACTGAGATAGTTTTTGTAAAATGTCTTTCTTCCATTCTGGTATTAGGAAAACCAAACAAGGAACTAATATGTAATAGTCTTTGCTTTAAGTCATCAATTTTATTTTCGTCTGACTGGATGTTGATTTCTTTCTACAGGTCACATTTCTCAACGAATTTCGTCGAAACTTGATACACACAGGTTTTATATACTTATTGAACGATTTTTATATCAAATGATATCAACCAAATCGGTCAAGAGCGAGTCGAGATATTATAGGCTTATGAAGATTCAGTTAAAGAGATGTGTCGCGAGGTCTACTGTTCGAAGAACTAGTAGTATTTAAGATGAAGCCGAATTGAAGAGTGCACGCCTTACAAGCGCGAGGCGAGGATTCAGAACCGGTCCCGATATTATGTACACCTTTTCGGTGAAGGAAAATCATCGAGAGACTTCTTGAATACATCCTCAGAAAAAATTAGATGTGAATCTTCCAAACCGCGCTGGGCCCGCGAGATGAATATGGTCTGTAGGTATACCTATGTTTAACAGTGATAATTAAAAGTCCCACACAATACAGTATCTAGTCTATCTATAGTAGTAGGTCTTACCTTTGTGAACTCTCCATTTGTTATGACCTGTGGCGCGACACCATTCAATATTCCTTGGACATTATCATTTTCAATGGCAAACTGTATGAGTCTGGCGAGGTCGTCCAGATGTATCCAAGGAAGGTACTGCTTGCCGGAGCCGATCGGGCCTCCCATGCCAAGATAGAATGGCAGAAACATATTTTTGATCATGCCACCCCATCGTCCAAGGACTGCTCCTGATCTTATTATTACCTGTAATGAAAGACAGAAAAATAATGATTTTTGACAAAACAAAAATATACACATTGGACATCCACCTACAAAGTGGATTTTCGTCTACTACAGGACTATAGGATCGCAATGGATGCAAATCGAACTGGTCTCATTGAAGATCTATAGATGAGGATTATGTCTAGGGATGTCCTATGGCTGAAAACAAAGAATGAATATTGTATAAAACAGTTTTAGTTTCACTTCTAAATATTTACAATTAACAACTCATTGTGGAATTTGAATAGGTAAAGAATAAATAATCTATACTCTATAAAATTTAACTTGATCTCTGCGACAGTAGAAGATTGACATTTTTAGAGTTGGGATAGTGGTGGAAAAAATCGATTTTCAAACAATGTTGTAATGAAATCAAATGAGTAGTTGAAGGTGAGAAATTGGATTTCATTTACTTACTATTATTTAAGATCAAGTATGTACACATGTAAATAATGGTATGATCAGAATCAGAATATCGTTTATTGCTATAAAACTGGTACTGATAAAACTGATATTAATTAATTACTCATAATAATGTAACGATAGTATTTATCAACGTTTTTCACTATTAATCGATGCTAATGTAACATATAATTGGGTTTACTTTAATTACACATGCAAAAAATGTTATAATATTACAATATACAATAAAATTAATGATAAATCAAGTTTTATTGAAAATATCGTCAGTATAAACTATCGATATTTTAACTAAAACTCTATCTAAAAATCTGTGGTCACGATCATTCGTCGCCCATCACTAATCGGCATGCCCACAAAGTATGACATTGACAGGTACTGTCTGTACTTTTAAGAAATTCAGGACTTCATAGGCGTGATTTTCCTGACAGCTGTCGCAGAGATCAAGTTAAATTTTATAGATACCTAAATGTTTTTACATCTAGCATGTCATCCAGAAATATCGACGATACTACTCTCACTTAATTAGCCGGAATTTAAAAATACCATCTAAAACTATTGCAACATGTGAAAATGGCACAGAGTAATTTTCCATAGTTAGTGATACAGTTTTGATAAAATTGTTGGCAAAAGCTGTAGGTGGGTCTGTAAATTTACATATCAGCTTGCACCAGACAAATTTAGATCATGCATTCTGCGCATCTGTAGTAAAATGCGAACAGTGGAGAGTGAACACCGCGAGTTGCTGAAAATTGAAACAAGCACCCTTACTTCAGATGACATCTAAAAATAATCTTTCGCATGAGATGTGTTTTTACGAGGTGCAACCTGTATATTATTATACATACACAACAAATATACATCTACACAAAAAGTATACACATTCATAAGTGTACATAGTTTTTAAATTATTGTGTTTGACCACCTGTCTGAAAGCAGACATTTGTGATTTACTCTATCTCAAGTATGAAAATGTGATCTTGATACACAAACACAACAAGTGTACAGCTTCTACACAATACTTACTAGTCTGACTGGTGGATCAACATTAGCTGCTTTTTCCCATTCAACACATAATCTAGAGAAGAAATCTATTCCTGTAGTAGGGCTATTCTCATCATATTTCTCCGAGTCCGACGGTTTGTAAGCACCTACTCCTGTGATGACAACAAACACCTTTGGTTTTTCTCTAGCTTCATTTATGGCTTTAGCTAAAGCTTTAGTTGTGAATACCCTTGAATTATGGACATTTTGCTTGAATCTGAAACAATTTAATGATAATGATATATTCATGCTTAGTAAATATTACAAAATGGTATAAATTAAATTGGTATAAACAGTATATCCAGTGTAAGCTTCTTATGACAAATATTATGGGACTTAATTTTATTTTCTGAGTGTTTTTCTATGAAGTAAGAACTGAAATCTACCGCCAAATAGGTACTAATTACAATACTTATAGATAGTCTACAACTGGTGGTACAAGAGCCAGAGTTTTTTTTTTAATATTATATAAATAATATTTTATATTTACATATTTTTAAAACAACACAATGTCATACTTACGAATTATGACAGTATGGCTTACCCCGGGGTCCAGGATTTAGTGAAATCCATAAACTGTTGGCCAGCACAGTTAACGACGGCACATGTACGATCCGGCAAGCCGGACACCTCAAGTGAGGACCACGGCATATTATTGGCGGCCGGCATGCGACTGACGTTCATAACGGTATATCCATTGTTACTTAGCAGCTCACCAACCTTGCGCCCTATAAAACCAGTTCCTCCACCTATAAACAAAGCATCAGACATCAAGAATCACGGATGTATTGGACAAAACAGTGACATTCAGTGTAATAACTCGGTACCGATTAGAACTTTCGTAGCTGCCATGTTATATAACAATGCACTTATATGTTCACAAGGTTAGTATCAGGATGATACAAATGAATGGGGCAATTGCCGAAGTCTATGTTTTACTAAACACAGCACTAATTTATTTAAATTCACTAGGAATTTGTTTTGTTTTCGAATTTTTCGAGATGGAACAGCTGATGTTAGCGAAGCCGAAGCCGCTTATAATGTCAATGTGACTTTGACATACCATTTGATATATTTTTATCTTTGACATTTACAGAGTGAAGACCCTTTATTTTTTCTTTCTGGATTGGCGTCGACTCTTAGCGAAAAAAACTGAAACGACATAGGAACGTTTTTAAAAAAATTTAGAAACCTTATCCCAACAAGCAAAATAGTCGAATAAGGAAACATTTACTCGACTAAACATCGAATAGTTGTTGAATAGTAGCTACATAAGTACAAAATTGTGCAGTAAAAGTGTTTATGTTATGTCTTTTAGTGCAAATCGTATAGACGTGCCCGTATCTGGCTTATGTCACAAATAAATGCTATACGAGGGCTATAATAGTGTTTGATTTACTATTTAATGTGTAAAAAAAGCTTTTATACGACAATTACCTGACATACTTTTATTCAGCGGTGATTAAATAGCAACGTAGTTTCTTTTATAACGCGGTAAAAACACAAGTCGAATTATAGTTTTCCAATTACAGTTACAGAACCTCAAGTGTAACAATTTTATTATAGCACCATTATTCGATAAAATATTGAGTAAAAGAGTTTTTGGTACTTTTATTGCTCATTAGAGCAATAACAGTCGCTAAAACTCTTGAAAATCCGTCAAAAAAGTTATAACCGTAATAACATATGGTGGTTCTGCTCATATTTTTCTTTCATATTTTTTCGAATTAGATAAACAAGATCCAATCATATAACCCAGTATCAGTTTTATACACGAAACTGACAATCTGTTTAAATCTTAGATTCATCACTATCCTAGTGATGAATCTAAGGAGAAATCTGAAATATATATTAAAACTTCAGAAAATAAAAAAATGTGCAATCTGACACTGAACAAAATCAATCATTTAATAATAACTGATGGTTTAAAATAAAAGACCGGTTTTGCAGTTTAGCACATCAGCTTTTTAATAATATTTTAGCTACCAATAGGGAAGTTTCCCGTTTTCTAGTTTTATTTTTATTAAATTACACTAAGTCTACAATAAATTATGGTGTTTTTATTTTTCAATTATCTTCAAAAATGACGGAGTTATGAATTTTTAAACATGACCGCACGAAATCAAAAAACCTCGCGACGGATTTACGCGTGTGACGTCATTCGGCTTCAGAGCCGCGCCGTGGGTTAGGCGGGAGTAAGGAAAAAAGGAAATAAAGTGCTTCATTCTATGTCGGGTATTTTTCTAAGCCACGAATACGTTCTACAATATCATTGTACTTATCTTTATGTTATGATCAACATTTACTATGGGACTAACCTCCCAATATAGCGAATAAAAAGTCAGCATTCCCATAATTTTGTCGTGAGTAAATGAACTTTATATCTAAATGGAACAAGACTTGGTGTATGTGTCTAGTGTTCTGCAGTTTTTACATCTGTAACTATTAACTAGTAGCTCTCTAAACAGTAGACCTCGCAAGTATACATTTTCTCGTAATAAGTTCTCAAAAATGCACAACTTTCACAGGTAAATATATTCTTAATCATAAAAATGGTAAGGTTCTTTACTAAGATATTATTGTATAATATGGGACTAAGTAAGTAAGTTTGTATAGGCCGGGTGGCTAGCCCTGGTGTCAGAGTTTGGGACTGATCCCCTATACAGGGTTAGCTAGCTAGAACTGGTGAAGCGTAATATATTTTGTTCTAATAAAATACTTTAGATAATTTTTTCAAGGCTTTTATTTTCTAGTCCCAATAAGTTGTCAAGTGCGTGTCAAGACATGCGTATGATAGGCTTCCGTAGACGTGACGATGATTCTTCTTCTCACTCGTATTCTTCATTACTGAAGGTCGTGTCTAATCTGGAGCGGTTTGATCTTGGATCACTTTTTGGACAATGTTCTTCCACTTGGATCTGTCTGCTGCGGTTTTCATGGCGTCTGGGATGGGCATGCCGGTCAAAGATTTTATTTGATCCGTCCATCTCGTAGGCGATCGACCGCGTGATCTTTTCCCATCGACCTTTCCTACTACCATTAACTTCTCGAGGTTATTTGGGTCTCTGCGAGCAATGTGACCAAAGTAGTTAAGAATGCGCTGGAAGCAAGTCGTCGACAGTCGTGTTTTTATACGGAGCTCCCCAAGAATGGATACGTTAGTACGGCGCGCAGTCCAAGGAATACGAAGCATTCGCCTCCAACACCACATTTCAAATGCATCGATTTTGGATCTTTCTTCCTTCCGTAACGTCCAGGATTCTACGCCGTAAAGGAAAATTGAGAAAACCAATGTCCGTACCAGTCTCACTTTAGTGTTGCGGGATATGTTCCGATCTTTCCAAATCCTTGTGAGTTTTGTCATCGCTGATTTGGACATCTGAATTCTCCTTGTAATTTCCTTAGCACTGCCACCCTCGTTATTAAGAAGGGAACCAAGATATATGAACTGGTCCACAAATTCTAGGTCCTTGAGTTCGTTAGTGCGAGCTAGTGTGCCTTGCCTATCTACCACTAAGACCTTGGTTTTTGCCTTATTTATGCTGAGGCCCATCAATGCACTTTCTTTCTCAACTCTAGAAAGCAGTTCAGCTAACTCTTTTTCGGACGATGCGAATAGGGTTGTATCGTCTGCGTATCTTAGATTACTTATTCGCTTTCCACCAACAGAAATTCCACCTTTCCATCCATCTAGGGCTTTCCTCATAATGTGCTCCCCGTATATGTTAAAGAGAACCGGAGATGCAATGCATCCTTGCCGTACACCTTTTTGTGGCTTGAAGGGTCTGGAAATTATGTCGTTCACCTTAACGACGGTATTACCTTCCACATAGAGGTTTCTAATGAGGATAGTAAGATGTTCTGGTACCCTCATCTCAGTCAAAATCTTCCATAGAGAAACCCACTGTACACAATCGAATGCTTTAGAGTAATCCACAAAACACATTAGCATTGGTATGTTGAATTCGCGGCATTTTTCCATGATTTGTCTGACATTCGCAATCTGTTCCCTGGTGCCACGCCCTTTCACAAACCCAGCTTGTTCAACGGGAATTTGCCATTGCAAATAAGCTTTGAGCCGCTCGTTAATGACGTATAGTAGAACCTTACTTGCGTGAGATATGAGCGCTACCGTTCTGTAATTTCCACACGACTTTGTCGACCCTTTTTTATGTATGGGAATCAGCACAGATTCCTGCCAGTCGCCGATCCATTCACCAGTTCTCCAGATCTGATTGCATATAGACTGTAGAATTTCTATACCCTCTTCACCTATGAGCTTCAGATCTTCAGCAAAGATACAGTCACTTCCGGCTGATTTGTTTGGTTTTAGCTTTTTTAGAGCGAGCTCAATTTCAGATTTTAAGATGTCTGGTTCCATAGCAATATCTACCATACTACGTCTGTGCTCGTCTGGATCCGATTTTTGGTCCGAATATAAGGTCTGACAGTAATCACGCCATCTCTCTACTACCTTGTCAATTTCTGTCATCAAGGCTCCACTCTCATCTTCGATTGCCCAAGTCTTAGGCTTAAAGTCTCGAGTTATGCTTCTTATTTTCATAAAAAGATCTCGTGTATGCAACTTCTGAGCATGATCTTCAATTTCAGAGCAAATATTGTTGAAATATCGATTTTTATCTGCTCTGCAACGACTTTGCACTTCTTTTGCCAGGGCTTTGAACTGGTCACGGTTATCGTCCTTAGAGAGGTTTTTTAGTATGTTTTTCTTTTTTTCAATGACATCCCAAGTCTCTTCTGATAACCATGAACTTCGAAGATTCCCTTGAGTGTTGATTTGGCTTTCCACATGTGATGAAAGCAACACTTCTTTCATTTTCCTCCAGTTCTCGTTCACGTTCAAGCTGTCTTCTACCTGTACCTCACTAGTCACTCTCTGCTGGAAGTGTGCTTTAAAGTTAGCTTGTTCACCAAGTGTCAGTCTTCGCTTCCGTGTATCAATAGGCCTATAGCACTTTTTGAGCTTTATGGTCATGTTGGCCACCAAAAGTGAGTGATCACTTCCGCAGTCAGCACCTGGGTACGTTTTAGTGTTCGTTATGCACGACTTCCATCTTTTAGATATAGTGATATAATCTATCTGGTTTCTCGTTCTATCCCCTGGTGAGGTCCACGTATACAAACGTCGGGGATGATGTTGGAACCACGTGTTCATTATAGACAGAGAATTAGCGACACAGAACTGGATCCATCGTTCCCCCCTGTCATTTCTTACACCAAGTCCAAACCGTCCCACAACATCTCTGAGGTGATTATCGTTTTCTGTGCATCCTACTTTCGCATTCATGTCCCCTATGAGCACATTAATTTCTCTTTTAGGTAACGAGCTGTAAGTATCCTCTAAGTCATTGTAGAATGCTTCGATGACTTCCTCTTTTGCAGAGCTAGTTGGTGCGTATACTTGAACGATGTTCATTCGGCAAGGTTTCGTGTTTAGCTTCAATGTTATTATACGATCACTCACAGGGTTATAACCAAGAACGCTTTTCTCAATGTCTGGAGAAACAATATAGCCACGCCTTTACTACTCTCATTGTCGGGGCCAGAGAAGTATATGGTATGCCCTTTACTGGTCTTGTAAAACCCCGAGCCTCTCATATGGGTTTCACTAAGGCCCAGAATGTCAAGTTTGTGAGCCTGCTGTTCCTTATCTATGATCTCTTTTTTCCCCGCTTGTATCATGCCACGGACATTCCACGTCGCAAGTGTGATCGTCCGCCGGAGTGATCGTTTGTAAGATGGCCTTTGGTTGTCACCAGTAGCATATTGTCCACACTGTGCCTGGCGAATCACGCCAGTGTGGCCAGTAGCACATTTCACACCATGCGACCTGGACTCGTCATGGCGCCGGGTGGTAGCCGGTTCACATGCCATCTCATCTGTATCCGTGTGTGCTTCCATATTAGATTTCTTGGGAATATAGTGCAGTGGTTTCCCGTGGTCTTCTGCACCAGTTCTTTCAGGGAGTATTTAGCTCCCTAGGCCGCTGAAGCCTCTTCCAGATAGTTGCCTATGTGGGTGTAAGGGTATACCGCCTATGCTCGGTCGCCATTGCCTCGTCTGTTTTCTAGCAGGGAGTACCACGGCAACCCGTTGGTTGCCGCCGCCAGTTGTTCGGCGCGTGCAGGTGAGGTTGACAATTGGGTCGGATAAGCTGTTATGTCCGTTCACCCCTTCCTCCCCAACGACCTGACGATGATTATGATGATGATAAAAACCAATTTTTAAGATGGTTGATTACTAGGAAAACGTAATTTAGTATGAATTCTTGGTTGCCTGGGAGAATTCGCTTAAAGCGATAAGGCCACCAGTTAGAAACCTATTAATTGTATTGTTTTGTCCCTGTAATTTTTTTATGTTATGTGGTTGTCTAATAAAGTGTTATTGTTGTTTGTTTGTATGAAATATACATGTGAGGTCGATGACCTCTAATGTTTAAAAATTTCAATTTTTTCTTTATAGCTCTAAAATTTATGATTCCACAGTGCTCAAAATAATTTTCAGGGAAAGTTTTTAATATGGTCTGTAAACGGCGTCCGTTCGTTACACGGACATAACGAAGTTTTAAGGGTTCCTCGTTTTACTACGAAACCCTAAAAATGACTGAACAAAGTGATGGCTGTCAAATTCTAGAATCCATATTAGGATGACATATCAGGTCTCAAAGTGACAGCTGTCAAACTTAAATGCGGTTTATTTCTGTAACTAACGATTTTAGACCATTGCTGTCTTCACAAAAGTGATAGAACTCAACAATATCTATATTTCGGATGACAGCTCTTTAAAGTAATTTATCTCAGTAACTGTCGTTTCTATACCGTTACTTTAGGCACAAAATTGATAGAGCTCAACGAGATCTACATTTCGGATGACATCTGTCATGCCACTCTAGTATGAATTCTATAATAATATGCCATATAATGGCAGATGTCACTTTCACATCTGTCATTTTCGGAACTAAAAAATAAGTCCTGAAAAACCTATTACCTACAATGACTTTGTAAGAACAAATATTAGGCTGAGAAGTTTTGGATAACCCTATACAGGGGATTAGTTCTATAGTAAAAGTTGGTCATAATTTACAATGATATTTTAGGACAGAATATTGTAATTATGAATATATTTGCCTGTGCAAGTTGTGCATTTTTGAAAACTGATTACCAGAAAATGTTCACCAAAATGTAAACTTGTGAGGTCTACTATTTGGAAAACTACTAGTCAATACATACAGATGTAAAAACTGCAGAACACTAGACACATACACCAAGTCTTGTTCCATTTAGATATAAAGTTCATTTACTCACGACAAAATTATGGGAATGCTGACTTTTTATTCGCTATATTGGGAGGTTAGTCCCATAGTAAATGTTGATCATAACATAAAGATAAGTACAATGATATTGTAGAACGTATTCGTGGCTTAGAAAAATACCCGACATAGAATGAAGCACTTTATTTCCTTTTTTCCTTACTCCCGCCTAACCCACGGCGCGGCTCTGAAGCCGAATGACGTCACACGCGTAAATCCGTCGCGAGGTTTTTTGATTTCGTGCGGTCATATTTAGACATCCATAACTCCGTCATTTATTAAGATATTCGAGTAATTTTTTCACTGTGTCTAATATAATTCTAACGTCCTTAAATGTATATAATTATTTTTAGTTTTGATGATAAAGGAAACTTCCCTATTTATTAATGAGTTTTCATGTGGATTTTATAAAGAACTATCTATTCTATTTTATAAAGCTTTGAAAAAATAACTAGTGTTTCAAATAAAACCATTAAAAACCATTGGATAAATTATATGTTTTTTAAGAAAGAACCCTAAAATAAAAAAAGAACCCAAAACATGGCTGCATATGAATGCAACGCAGTCACATTTATTCGACGAATAGTCGAGTTAGTATGATATAACAGCAACAAATTTACTAGTGTTCGCGTAATGGCTCCCTAGTAGCATATTAATAAAATTGAATGGAATTTATAACATATATCTACAAAATTATTGCAAAAGACGCGTGGCCCACACATATATGTTAAATAATGCATAACAGTTTATCGACAAAGTTAAATTGCCAGTAATTTTTCCTATATAATTATGCTTAAATAGAAGCATTTAGATATAGAAACTGTATTCTTTTTAATAATTACTAAATGGATGACCTCTGTCTTTTATAATATTTTAAGTGTCAAACACACAAAGACTGGTGCATTTCCATAACGACACAGAATACGCAATCGTTCTAATTTTAAAAAAGGAATAACAGTGCAAATTTGGCGTTTAACGAACAAAAATGTCGAATCGTAGCAAATTTGCAGCGTTTACTTCACTTTATTGCTGATTAGTGGCAACGTAAACACTTCAACTCTATCAATAAGCGGTACAGTTGCAGCTATATTGCTCTTACTGCACTAAACTGAGATCGTTTTGCTTTTATTCGATGTTTATTCCACAAATCATTCGTCCTATTTACACAGTTACTGCACTTCTACAGCACTTTTTAGTGTTATAATCTGCGCCTTTTTCGCGTTGTATAAACGTTGACTCGATGTTTATAGCACTAATTATGGGATTTTTATCTGGAGGTTAGTGTATTAAATAACTTCCATGCTTGCAAAGCGCGGTCAGCAATAATTAAGCGTCTTGTAGAAGGAGTCAAGGCTTGATGATTGTAGAGATTAAAAACAATACGACTGTATTCCACTGATAAGTATATTCAGGAAGTTATAATTAGTTTTTACAAATTATTATAATACAGGAGATGCGAGATTATTACTTGCCAACTTGGCGGCCATCACAGAGAGAGAGAGAACATCACGGGGGACAGAGATAGTCGATTTTCTTATAACTATCTACAGACTATACAATATTGGGGATACCATTACTAAACTAATAATATTCCCAATAAACCATTATTTTAACACTTCCCCTCATGCGTAACATGAAAAACTTTCAACAATGTAGAACAACATACACAAATCATATGTGTAAACAATTAACAATTCAAGTTAACTTAACAAAACTACATTGTTCCTACTTCATGTCTAGCATGCCTCCATTATGACAACAAGTTACATGTTAATTAAAGTAACACAACACTATCTCTGTCACAGAAATACATTAGTGACTCTACATTACAAATATTGATGGCTTACAATACATGCAACATCTCAAGAATTTGGAACGTCTATTTATTACACATTTCTTAAACCTAAGTCAGCAATAAAAACATTATGCTTACAGCTAGATAGAGGTTTCGTAAAAATATCAGCCACCATTCTTTCAGTAGGTAAATAATCAATTACTACATTCTTTTCCTTAACAATATCTTTTACAAAATGGTAGCGTAAGTCAATATGCTTTGTCTTTTTATGACAATATTCTTTTGTCTCAAGCAACCTAAGAGCACTTTGATTATCGCTATAGATTCTACAATTTAATTGTTTCTTAAAAATTTCATACAAAAAATTTCTAACAAAACATATTTCCTTACAAGAATCCGCTAAGGCCAAGTACTCGCTTTCAGTCGTTGAAAGACTGACACAGCGTTGCTTGCGTGACTCCCAACATACAGTAGAGTCACCGATTTTTACAACAAAGCCACTATACGACCTTCTATCAACGACATTATTGGCAAAATCTGCATCAGCATAAACAGTTATATCAAAATTGCCGGATTTTTCAAAAACAAGTCTTTTATTAATTGTACCACTCAAGTACCTCAAAATCCGTTTTGCAGCCAACCAATGATGTCGCTTGAAAGCTGTGTTAAACTGACTTAAATGACTAAGAGCATACATAATGTCAGGTCTGGAACATACGGCCAAATACATTAAGCACCCTATCAATTCCCTATATGGATAAGTACTGTCTGACAGAGTGTCATCATCTGTGGCCTTGTCCAATTTGTTTACAACCATAGGTGTAGAAACACTTTTGCAATTAGTCATACCAAAACGTTCCAACAACTTCCTTATATATTCAGATTGGTCAAACATTAAGGTACCACGGGTCTTATCTCTATGTATTTTAATACCCAAACAATTCTTAAGAGTACCTAAACTTTTACAACTGAATTCCGATTGTAACAATTTATACAATTTAACTTTTTCATCATTACAACATGTTACAACATAGAAGTCATCGACATAAACAGCCACTAAAGTCAACTTATTGTCAATATTTTTAAAATAAACACATGGTTCACACTTGCTTTGAATGTAACCGTTGTTAGTCAATAGAACATGAACATTATTATTCCACAGCCTGCCTGCTTGTTTGAGACCATACAAACTTTTATTCAACAAACAAACTTTTGTCCTATCATTTGAAAATCCTAAAGGCTGTTCCATATAAATACATTCATCAAGTTTGGAATTTAAAAAAGCTGTATTTATATCTATATGTTCTATATCCATGTCAAGCTCATTAGCTATACAAAATAAAATTCTAAGTGAAGAGTGTCGTACAACAGGTGAGAAGGTATCCATATAATCTACCCCAGGTTTTTGACTGAACCCCCTTGCAACTAGACGGGCTTTATATATTGGGTAATCACCTGAATCATCAGACTTTAGTTTATAAACCCATTTGCAACTTACTATGTTACAACCACTCGGTCTGTCCACTAATTGCCAAACATTATTTTTCATAAGTGAATTAAATTCATCCTGCATAGCAGCTAGCCATTTTTCTTTATCAGGGCTTGCTAATGCTTCCTCATAGGTTTGTGGTTCATTATGAAAATTGACCAAGAGAGAAATGTCTGATGAATCAGATAGATCATAATCTACATACCTTACTGGTTTATTGTTTCTAGTAGAACGAACAGGTCGCTCGCTAACACTACTAGGAACCTGTTGTGTAGAACCTTCCCCTCGAACGACTGTTTCGTTCATGGAAGTATCACATGGCACTCCGCCATCTCCACTGTCGCTACTGTCGAGCCACTCAGCGCTTTGGAACGAGGACTCTCCTGAAACGGGAGATAAATATAAATTATCATTTGAATTATTATTATCATTCATCACATTCACATTGGATTCAATTGCATTATTAATATCACAGTTATTTTCCTCTATTGTATTGTCAGAATTCCTTAAAACTTCATTGTGCATTTGCACCTGACAAACATCATCATTATTATTAACATTACTAGGCATTTTATGCATATCACTAGTACCTTGAAATTGGTGGCTTTGCATGCCAATTTCAGAAATAGTATCATTACATACTTTTTGTGTCTTAATATTGCTCTCTATGCAGTGGTCAACAAACTGATTCTCAAAGAATGACACGGTTCTAGAATAAATGATCTGCCTTGGATTAGAAGGATCAATTAACCTATATCCTTTTGTATGTTCACCATACCCCACAAAAATACAACGCTTAGATTTCGAATCAAGCTTGTCACGCCTCATACTTGGAATTAATGTCATAGCCATACAACCAAAAACACGGAGATGACTAACATCTACTTTACGGCCTGTCCAAACTTCTTCAGGTACCTTACCTTCTAAAGCTGCTGTAGGGCTTCGGTTTTTCAGATATATAGCGGTAGATATCGCCTCACCCCAATATTCCTTAGGAAGTTGTGCTTCACGAAGCATGCAGCGAGCTTTCTCAAAAAGAGTTCGGTTCAGCCTTTCTGAGACACCATTCTGGGAAGGACTGTATGGGCAGGTGGTCTGATGAACAATACCCTCACCTTCTAAATACTTGGAGAACTCAGCATTACAATATTCTCCACCTCTATCGGTTCGCAGACATTTAACAAAACAACCAGTTTGTTTCTCGACAGTTGCCTTAAAGCACTTAAACTTGGACAAAACTTCAGACTTACGTGTGATTAAATAACCAAATGTTTTCCTCGAAAAATCATCGGTGAACGTGACTAAGTACCTGGAACCACCCAGACTACTCACTGGCATGGGACCCGCAACATCGGAATGGATAAGCTCCAACAGCTGTTCAGCACGCTTGGCTTCACCCCTAGGAAACTTCTTGACAGCCTGCTTCCCCTCAACGCATGACACACATTTAGGAATGGTTGCGTCATACTGAGTCAAGTGATCCATACCTGAAACTAGCTTACGGAGAACACTTACCCCTTTATAACTCAAATGTCCCAGCCTTCTGTGCCATCGCTCCGATGAACACATGGTCGCCTCAGTGTCTGGCAAACTCTGTAGCTTCGACACAGCTTCCATGTCAACATTCATGGCTACATCTGAATTCACCTGTGAATCAGAAACAAAAACACCACACACCTTGTCCAATACATAAATTCCGCCTTGTCTAGTAGCAGTAACTAACAATGAACAACCCTTGGAAACGTAACACTTATTTTCTTTAAAGTTTATTGATAAACCCTTCTCACTTAATTTACTGACACTGATTAAATTG
Source organism: Hypomecis punctinalis (assembly GCA_949316475.1). Taxonomy (NCBI): domain Eukaryota; kingdom Metazoa; phylum Arthropoda; class Insecta; order Lepidoptera; family Geometridae; genus Hypomecis; species Hypomecis punctinalis. Next base: position 12,572,152 of record OX438810.1, read on the forward strand.
GTTGAGAGAGTTGGTACGAACATAACATCATTAATAAGTTGTGTTTTATTTCCTATACAAATGTTCACATCACCAATACCTAGACTTAACATGGAATTCCCATCTGCGGTGCAAACTGTCTTCGTAAAACTCTTGAAATTACAATACCACTGCATATTATTGCACATGTGTGCGCTCGCCCCACTATCAAGCAACCAGGTTGAGTCTTCAAAATTTCTGCTTGTCGCTTCAGTCAGTAAAGCCATATCTTGCTTATTATTTGACTCTAAGTGTCTTTTATACTTGTAGCATTTGGATTTGATGTGTCCTGTCTTCTTACAAAAATGACATGATATTTTCTTCTTATATTTTGACAAGAGAGCTAATTCACCAACTGGTTCACGTTCACGTTTTCTTCTGTGCTCTTCTTGAAGAAGTCTCATCCTTACGATCTCGCTACTGACACTCCCGGATATTGCAACAGCTTCTAGACTCGATACCACCACATCATAATCTTGTGGTAAACCCGATAGTATCAACTCGGCAACCTCAGCATCTTCCAGTAATCTTCCAATATCGGTCAGTTGCTGCACCAACGTCATAATGTGTTCAATATACGCCTCCATGTTATTGTAATCGGTATAAGAAGCACGATGTAACTGCCGTAAAAGTATAACTCGACGACAAAAACCTTTATCCTCAAATGTTGAGATCAATTTATTCCATGCTTCATGAGCGGTCGCGGCATTTCTCACGTACTGGATACATGATGGTTTAATTGATAAACAAATTCGTGCGAGCGCTCGCCTGTCCCGGGATGGATCAATCGAATCCGTAGTATCAACAGACTGCCACAAATCTTCTAGAATCAGGGCATTCTTCATCTGAAATTTCCATAAATGGAAATTAGCCACGCCGTCTAATTTCTCGAACACGTAATGGCGGCTGTCTCCGCCTGAATATGGAGTTTGAACATTATGTACAGCTTCACCACCAAAACTCATATTGCCTTTCTTTTCCGTCTGTTTTTCACTTTGACCTAGACCCTTTTACAAATATCTGGGCCCATAACCTCTGGAGGTTAGTGTATTAAATAACTTCCATGCTTGCAAAGCGCGGTCAGCAATAATTAAGCGTCTTGTAGAAGGAGTCAAGGCTTGATGATTGTAGAGATTAAAAACAATACGACTGTATTCCACTGATAAGTATATTCAGGAAGTTATAATTAGTTTTTACAAATTATTATAATACAGGAGATGCGAGATTATTACTTGCCAACTTGGCGGCCATCACAGAGAGAGAGAGAACATCACGGGGGACAGAGATAGTCGATTTTCTTATAACTATCTACAGACTATACAATATTGGGGATACCATTACTAAACTAATAATATTCCCAATAAACCATTATTTTAACATTTTATAGAACTAAACAGTAAAACCAAAACGTCGCCGCGACTGTTATAGCACAATTTTTTGCTAGTTGGGTAGTCATAGCAGACTAGTAGTAGTCAAACGCAAACCTATTTGAAATAAAAATAAATAAATAAAAAAGATTAGACTTGTTGAGCGATTGCTTGGCCTTGACCGTGACCGCCAGATATCTGTGGTGACCGTGGAGCGGTTTTATATTTCACTATGACCGTGACTTTCTTTTTTTGGAGGAAGATATTATAGAATTAGTATCCAGTAGGCAGTACAGTTCTCTACATACTAAAAAAAAATATTAAAAAAAACTTTGTTTAGTCAAAAATTCAAAACAACAAATTAATATTAATTTCATTTTAATAATTAAAATTGGCTCGCTTATGTAAAATTGCTGTCTTCGATTCAATAACTGAATGTTTATTGTGTTAGTTAAAAAACAGATATGACGAGAACTATACCTCTGTACGTGGATGGAGGAAAAGCTTATGTGTGGAATTCTGACGGTAACTTTATGTTCATAGATGAATATTATGGGTCTCACTCCGATCTATGTTTATGTTATTAAGAATTTTATTACAACTTGCATAGTTGTTTGAAGAAAGACCCCTAGCCCAAAAAGTTACACTAAAAGTTCTTTTAAAAAGGGTAAAATGTTCATTGGAGTCCCAATGTTTGATTTGGCTCCCATAATCACATATAAATAAATAGATAAATATTAGGGGACATCTTACACACGGTCTCTGAAAACCCAAACTAAGCAAAGCTTGTGATATGGCTGTGAGAGACTGATATATAAATTAATTAATTTGGCATATACAAGTCTTACAGTGATCTAAGCATTAGTATATTTGATATTACGTCTACATTATGGACAATTTTGTTAATTACAGACTGGTTCACCATCCGTTCCGAGCATCGAATATGTGGGTCTCTCATTGGTGCTGCTCCATCCTTTCCCAGACAAAATGATTTTTTAGGTATGTATGCTTCTTATGTAAGTTATGGTTCTGTTATCAGATTAGTCACCTGCTTCGTACTTGTCCTGGCTGTAGAATTAAGCTAGCTCGAGTCAGATTTCTTTTTCTTTACTAACAGAGACACGGAATAAATGCAGCACCATTTAGATTGCGTCAAGAAATACTAGTTTCTGGGTACATCATTCAAATGAAATTGTTTTGAGTTGGTAAACCAATATAAGTTCTAGCTACATATTTTTAGGCTTCCGTTTCTGTGTCTGACGTCTATTCTGCCGACAACAGGATTACTCCTTTGCTAATGGAGGTTATTCAATGTGCAATTCAATAATATACACTGTACTCAACAGAGGCCTGCCCACAACGATTGACTGAGTCATATACACTATGATGGCTCAGTGGTAGTGGGTTTCAAAATGTTAGATTAAATGTGTAGTATAGGCTGAATCAAATTTCTTAGAGGCAGTGAAATTAGCTACAAGCTGAGCAAAACCCAATCCTCGCAGTGCTGTTATGTGAGCTTCAGTCAGGATTGGATTTTGCACAGCTTTCTAACTTCCACAGCTGCCAATAACTTTAATTTAGCCTAAATATTTTATAGGTCAGTGGGGGTGAGAGGGGTGCGCTTCTGTGCAACTTGTAGCGCACTAAAGTTTTACACAACCTTTACTAAAGAGTGAATCAAACTTACTGACGTTTTACATGTGTTGTTGCGCAGTAGCATATTCAGCAGCGGCGAGGAGTGGGATCAGCGTAGCATTTAGCTAATTTCATAGACTCCCAGTTTGATTTGCCTCTAACTATTCACCAACTCACCAGATTTGCTTTAGCTAGCAGCTTCTTTTGTTTTCCTGTAGTTCTTTTGTTTACTTTTGTTTGTAGCTGACTCCTAGCATCACAGTCGCCAAGGAGTTTTTTGGCCTATACTGTGTTTTCATATTAACATTTTTTTTTGCATATTCCAAGGATTACCAATGGCACTAATGTCAGAAGAAGCTGCTTTATTGGTTGATAAGGGCATCTGTGAGCTGTTTGAGCTCCCCAACTTAACCAAGATTCCTACACCACAGCAAAAAGAAGAAATGAAAGCCCTTGAAGAAAGGTTAGTAACTTATGGTAAAATATTCATGACAGATAAATTCCTTAGATTGCAAATCAGTGATATTAAAAATATGCACGTCTTTTTCATTGAGATCTGTTAAGTAGAGACAGGAACACAAGCCTCATTTTTCTTCTGTGCTCTGGACCACAAATCTCTACTCTTAAAACTTGACAACAACAAAAATGAAAAAAATGGCTGTGATCAAAAATAAATCTGTACTGTACATAAGCCAACCTAAAAAGGGCTAGATATGGGAAAAATTACACTAATGGCATGTATTTTAAATACCAGCTAGCTATGCTATCTAAAACCACAAAAGATTTAAACACGCTTTAAGCATTGTTTAACTTTGCAATTTGTATTGTTAAACATAAGTGTGTGTAAAACTTTTGTGGTTAGACGGTAGGTATGTGTTTTCTTTGTGTACCTAACTCACATTCAAAAGATGATTTAATTTAATTGAAAATAGTATTTAAAATTAAAGGTCCAATGCTGTCAGACAAGGCTAGAGTGACTATAGGTATTATGTATTTGTTTACGTAAGCATAGCTGCACCATCAAATTCAAGTCTCATTCTTTTTCTGCACAGGCTCATCATGGCTCTTAATGGTTTTATTCATCAATTAAACCATTAAAACGTAATTATTTTTTACTGGAAATGTACAAATGAAACAGTAAACATATTATTATTTCAGGGTGAACAACGAGCAGGAAGAAGCTTTGAAACAAACAAGAATAGAAAAATTATCCCAAATGATTGAGTGTATTATGGCAGGGAAACAGAAGAAACTAATAGCTAAAGGACAATCTGGTGAGTTGGTGAATAGTTATAGGCAAATCAAAAGCCGCGGTGGTCTAGTCGTGATGGCACCCGCCTTACAATCGTGAGGTCGTGAGTTCAAATCCCGATCCCGTACCAAATTTGAATTTATGTACGGAATTTCAAACCACTGGCTTTTTGGTGAAGGAAAAACATCGTGAAGCGTCCGTAGAAGAAATTCGATGGCGTATATAAATCCACTAATCCGCACTGGGCCAGCATTGTAGTTTAAATTAAGTTAAATTAAACTAAATTACGTTAGTTTCCATATTAGACAAGAGGCGGCCGACCCACTTCATAATTTTTCGTAGCCATCTCTTCTATTTACCTACAATTCGTATCATGGGTTCGTTATTACTTCTAGATCAAGGATCCAGCGGTCGTAGATGATAGAGAAGCGATAACTGGTAGACTTTAGAAGTTATGACGTCACAAAGATGGCCGCCGACCTTTGTAGGTATTTGCGTATATCTCGAGTTCTATTTCATCAAATAGCTCGTGATTGGTATCGTTTGATAGGTCTTTTGATGACTCATTGTCTCTTAGATATCTATCACGTAAGTATAGTCATTAAATAATATTTTCAAAAAATCGATTTTTATCCTCATACCTACGTCTATTTTACAACATAACTTAAAAATAAATGGTTTATCGCATTAAACATCGAAATAAAAGACATAGAATATCTTTCTAGCTGTCGGCGGTAATCTTTGTGACGTCATATCTTCTAAAGTCTACCAGTTATCGCTTGACGACCGCTGGATCCTTGATCTAGAAGTAATAACGACACATGATATTAATTGTAGGTAAATAGAGGAGATGGCTACGAAAATCAAGAACTAGAGGACTTATGCGGGTTTCGCCGCTCTACCATATTCTAAGATTTTCTAATAAGTTAATGTGTTCCCATTGCAGATGTAAATCTGAACAAAGAAGAGTTGTTGCAAGAAGAAATAAATAAGCTTCCAAAGCTGTCCGCAGGTCATATTCTGATGCATCTGCCAATGGAGTCTTTTCTAAATACTGGTGAGAAGAAAATCACAATAACTGTAAACGAACTGTCGACTCGACTCGCTCTTTACTCGTAAATCTTGCTAGGATTTAGATAATAAACGATCTTGCCAAATATTATGAAAGTCGTCTGAATGTAATAAATACTGATTAAGCTGATAAATAATTTCCCCCCTTTAAAGGAAATGCCACCTAATCAAAAATCGGTGACGACGAAAAATTTCCATAAGTTTATGGAATAGGATCGGATCGAATATGGATCGAGATTCGTTGAAAAATGAGACCTGTAGACAAAAATCAACATCCAAACAGACAATAGTAAAATCGTCGTGTGGTAGCACATGCCTACCTCGATTTGCTTCGCTGATCAATATCAGCCCCCCCCTCGGGACAAATTTTAAACATACAGACTACACCCTCGATCTGCTTGCGCTTTGTAAAACTATCTATTTCTTTTGTTTACTTGGGCTCATTTGGAAGCAAATATTGATAGTTATTAATTATCAAATATTAATAATTTTATTGATGAGACCAACCTTCACCACCCTTAAACTGAAACCTGGCTATGCCCTTCGAAGTCTGATTCTGGACATAAGTCTCCCCTATAGATTTCTAATAAGAGCGGGTCAAAGTCAAAGTTTCTTTATTCCGTAGACATTACAATTGCACTTGGATTCGTCAAATAACAATGTTTGAAATACAATTTAAATCAAAACACAAATACATACATTTCAAGATTTCACAAAATAATATAAGAATTGACATTGCTACAAGTCAAAATAATTTGTCAGTCTCATCCACAGGTAGAACTAATTTATTATTTCTATTAATTACCAATTTAAAACCACTTCCAGCCACCCGGAAGTGGCTTATATCCAGCAGTCAAACATAACAATAAAAATTAAAGATTAATGTTGTATGTGGTTTCAGAGAGAGTCAATGTCGGCGTAGAAGTTTTAAATCCCAGTGTAGTGGAGGGCGTCGGGGCTCTAAAATATGCAGTTTTCAAAGACCTCTGGGAAAAGAATTATCACATCACAAGTGGATCTAAATTTGGTTCAGATTATCTTGTTTATCCAGGTAAATATTATTACAAAACTACACGTAGTCGTGACACTCTTTCGGATTTATAATATTAGTAAAAATTTCAACTGGACTTTTTGTTTTTAAAATGTTGAAAATACGCGAAAATAGTCATACGCGGCGGAACGTCAAAGCGCTTACAGCATTTAACGATAATTATTTTTCGCCAAAAATGGCAGCGTAACTGACTGCAAACGTGTACAGAATTCGAATTCACATCATTGTTGATTTGGGTTCCTTATCCAAAGGGTAAAAACGGGATCCTATTACTAAGACTCCGCTGTCCTTCCGTCTGTCCCTCTGTCTGTCACCAGGCTGTATCTCAGGAACGGTAATAGCTAGAATGTTGAAATTTTCACAGATGATGTATTTCTGTTGCCGCTATAACGACAAATAATAAAAATAGAAAAAAATATATTTAAGGGTTGTAAAATACAACAAACCTGAATTTTTAGCCTTTTTCGCTCGATATTAATAATAGTGACAGCAAGATGCTTGAAATATTCACAGAAAATTTAGTCAAATATTTTCTTTAAAAATAAATAATGAAATTAAAATAAAATAAATATTTAAGCCCCCCTTAAGACATACAAGAAACGTGATTTTTTGCTCGGTATTAATAACGGCAACAAGAAGATGCTTGAAATAATCACAGAATGTCAAGTTGTATGTTCCCTTCAAAAATAAATATTTAAATGAAAATAAAAAATAAGATGGTAGTAATGATAAGCACTTCAAAAAAAAATTTGGCGTTTGCGTAGGAGGGCTGGCTCAGTTGGTTAGAGCGTCGGGCTAGTGATCCGAAGGGGCAGGTTCAAATCCTGCGTTCGCTTCAGATTTTTGAAATTTTCATCACAAAGATAACTCTTTGAGATTTAAATTAAAATAAGACATATTAAAGGCCCTACTAACATACCCTTCGTGCCGAGTCCGACTCGCACTTGGCCGATTATTTAAGAATGTCTGCTGATTTCAATAAAAGTGTTCTACCAAACAAAAAAACAGTCGTCAAAAACGGTTCATAAAATTGGTGAATATAGGTTTACAAAAAACCTGTCGAATTAAGAAGCTCATTTTTTGAAGTCTGTTATAAACGCAGGCCGCTTCGACAGGTGCGGAACGTTGCATGTTAAAGGCTGGGCCGCGTGCGGCTCCTACGGCCAGGCAATATGCGCGTTTAGCTTTAGCTACCGCGCTAAGTAAGCCGTGGTGGTCTAGAGGTAGTGACACCGGCCTTACAATCGTGAGGTCGTGGGTTCAAATCCCCGGTTCCGTACCGAGTTCTTTGGAATTTATGTACGGAATTTCACACCACTGGCTTTTCGGTGCAGGAAAACATTGTGAGGCAACCTGCATACGTCCGTAGAAGAAATTGAATGGCGTTTGTGAATCTACCAACCCGCACTGGGCCAACGTGGTATATATGGCCCAAACACCATTGGTGGGTAGGCCTACGTCCTGCAGTGGACTATTAAAAAGGCTGGTACAGTACCGCGCTGTGTTAGAATACATTTTGACTTACTCAAACTAAAGTGTGTATAACACGATTCAAACTCAATGGCGGTTGTGAACACGAGTCGAAACATGTGCATTATAGACAGGAAAGTCAGCGGATGTTAAGTTAGCTACAAGCTGCGCAATATCCAATCCTGACTGAAACTCACGTAATGATGCGCGCTGATTGGGTTTCGCTTACATCCTCCTTCGGCCTATACCTATAAGTCAGCGGGGGTGACGGGTGGGGTTCTCCGCGCTCTCACTTCACAGGCGCCAATCGCCATTATAGGCTGAATCTCACAAGTAGAAATTAGCTACAACTACTACAAGCTACGCAATATCTAATCCTGACTGAAGCTCACATTATAGCAACGCATTGACATAAAAATAACAATTTAATGATATTGAATATACTTGATTTTATACATTTAAAATTATAAGATTATTTTCAAGATACTAGTATATGTAGTTGCATTTGAATGTTCAAGTATGAATTAATTTTGCCTTTATTATCCATCATTAATTGTTCTCTAGCCGCCGCTGTAGGATTCCCTGTGTCGCGGTGGCTAGTTCCTTTCCAAATTGTTCAAAAGTGCTATGGTAAATGTTTACAAAATATCCTACTTCCTACTAATATTATAAACGCGAAAGTTTGTGAGGATGGATGTATGGATGTTTGTTACTCTTTCACGCAAAAACTACTGAACGGATTGAGATGAAACTTTGCAATAATATTTTCTTATTTGCAATAATAATTGATTATATATCAGAATAACACATAGGCTATAAATTATAATGATATTGCGCCAAAAATCAAAATATCATGCGGGCGAAGCCGCGGATAAAAACTAGTAATTCATATGTATACGTGGATAATTAATGAGAAATGAATATTGTGTATTCCAAGAATAACAAAAAAAAGTTTAATCTAACCGCGTTAATTAGTTATATAAGAAAACATTAGTAGTATTAGTAATTTTAGTAAATGTTTTTTAATTTTATTATTGTAAGATTGAGCTTGTAGCTAACTTCACATCCGCCGACTTGTATGATTCGCATATACGTTTGGTTCGACTAAGTGAAAGTATCCTTAATCCTTATCTTTGTGATTTTAAAATTCTGTTCTGTTTCAGGAGATCCAGTCAAGTTCCATGCTACGTACATGGTTCGGTGTGTAGAACAAAATGCGTCATTTAATACAACTAATTACGTTACCTTTGGGAGATTAGCAGTGGCTGTGAATAAGTTGGCAGTGTTTGCATATTCTAGCAACAATAGAATTGAATATCAGACGTTACAGTGGCATGATAGCATTAATTAGCTCTTAAGGATAGCCCGCGCCACTCAAGTTGGCGGATGTGAAGTTAGCTACAAGGTGCACAACATCGAAGCAATAAGAAGAAATAATAAACCTTTGAGCAAATATCTACAGAGCCAAAGTCATTAAGTGAAAGTAGTAAAAAAATGACCGAGCACAGTCATACATACCGACTTAGATATTTACATTAAATAATAATTCACAATAACCAGTTTTCTCGAATCTCGACGTTATGTCACCTAATTAGTACCCGAACACTGCATCGCGCGGCGTTTTAATCGTTAGTTGCCCGTGGTCCTACCAGATGTACTACTAATAGGACCACGGGCAAGATTTTTTTCCCGTGGTCCTACCAAGCACTCTGGTAGGACTACAGGCAAAAATTTCGTGCCCGTGGTCCTACTAATATTGCAGTGACATATTTTCAAGGTTCAATAACGGGTAAAATGGGTTTTACCCGTTATTGAACTTGAAGTCAAAGAAAATCAAATCTATTAACGTATACTTACTCCTTTTTTAGTTTCTTAAATGACGGACGTCAAAGTGACAGCTGTCATAGCGACATCTGTCATGTTCTAGAATTCATACTAGTTTCATGACAGGTGTCAGTGACAGCTGTCAGCTGGTAGGACCACGGGCAACAAACGGTTGTAATCGACTTGCAGTCGCCTTACGAGTACTTACGACTAACTAAAAAGCCTGCTCACTACATAGTTTGGACAGATTTTTGGCTAGGACATTGTTTTGCACGATTGTGACTAGATATTTGCTTAAAGCTTGCTACACATTGTATTATATTCGGGTCTACACATTCGGTTCGACAGGATTTGTCGAATGGCACAGCCGACCCGAAACAGCTACTAGAGTTTGTGCAAAAAGAGAAGCGTCGTAGGTGAGATTGCCCGTGTGCCAATTTAGTAATTTTATTACGTTGACAACACTGCTCTGTCATTGCTAGTACAACTAAAAGTGTTTGATACTTGGTAGACACCAATACAGTTTTCATCAGTACTCGCGTCTACCACGTATAGTCGGCTCCTTGGCTGCTGATTAAAATCTTATTGTTAGTTCACCTTAAGGCCACGACGGTTCTCTTTTTGCACATACTCTACACTATTTTGCGCCGGTTGCTCGGCCTAATGAAAGCCGCCTCGCCATTTGCCGAACCGAATTATTTATTTACACATTCAACTTTGCCGGTCGGAAGTGCCGATCGTGCCGAACCGAATATTTGTGTAGCAACCTTTAGGGTGCTTGTACACGGAGCAAGTAGCTTGAGCTAGTAAAGCGGCGAGTCACACGCGTAAGTAATATGCGCAAGCTACTTGTCCAAGTTACTCGCTTGTACTGGAGCAAGTAAAGATACGGGCTACTTGCGCAAGCAGAATGCACAAGTTATTTGCTTAAGTCGTGGTCATGAGCCGACTGTGACTACCGTGAGTGACCAGCTCGCGCTACAGAGCACGCGGATTAGTTGCGCGGGTGGCTCGCTTTGGTACATGCTCGAGTCGCTAGACCCGCACATGTTTTTAAACGTTAAGTTTACGATGCATATAACCCGCGCAAGTGCCTCAACTTGCGCAAGCTACTTGCACCGTGTACAAGCAACCTTAGTGCCTCCAGCTGGCGCAGAGGGGTTTAAAGGAGTCGAAGGTTGAAGGAATAGTCTATTTTTGTAAGATATAATATAATTTTCAGGTAATAAAAAAGTAGACAAGAAACTATTTGTTTTTACTTGATAAAAAATTTATTGTGTACTTAGTTAGTGACACAAACATACCTTGCTGGATGGTTGTACTGCGAAAGCAGATCGCTCGTGAAATAAGCAAAAGATGAATGAAAGAAAGTATAATTTCACAATGAACTAGCGGCCCGCCCCGACTTCGCACAGGTATACATACATGATTATGTTAGTCATAGCAAAACTAAATATTGCATGTCCGCTAGGATAAGCTGTTGCGTCTAATTTCCCTGTATATATAAGTTACTCTCTGCGTCTAATATTGTTGTAACATCTATAAATCTCTAATAAAGAATATCTTTTTCTATGATTTTATAGTCATATAAACCTTCTTGAATTACTCTATTTATTAGAGAAAACGGCATTAAAATCCGTTTTGTAGCTTTAAAGATATAAGTTAAGGGACAAACAGACAGACAGAGAAGCGACTTTGCTTTATACTATGTAGTGATCAAGCAAAGTCATTAAGGCTCCTTTACACACAGGCGGTACGAGCGGTAGAGCGGTAAAGGGCGGTACGGCAGTACCGCGACCGGACCTGTGTGAGCCCTTCTTATATAATCAGTACAATACAGATGCCCGCCCGTCTGCTATACCGCTCGTACCGCCTGTGTGTAAAGGAGCCTTTACAAAAATCATCTAAGATGGAAAATACAACAACAACATGGTGCCAATATGCCTCGATGAAAAATATTATTAGTTTCATTGAATGTCACTGTCAAATATTACCTTTTTTTAGCTGTCACTGTCACTTGGCTTTCTCTTGCTTGCTTGCCGTCATCGGTGATTTCATCTGCAGTTTTATTTCGTTTGCGTTTATTTATAAAGTGAAAAATTAATTAAATATTAACATGGATGACCCAGAGCTAGCTAAAATAAGACAACAACGACTTGCACAACTTCAAAGTCAACATGGGGTAATTATTATTTCATGAACTTTTTAGGAAGAGGTTAGGAATGAATGCAATGTATTTAATTATTATTTATATATCCTTTATTATGTATATTATCATTTAACATTGTGCCGGTTACAATAATGAAGAAGTAAGTTTATCTATCATTACGTTGCTAACTATGTTAAACCAATATTTATAAGTCGAACTAATTTAGAGAATCAAATAAAATCAGTTCGTATATGTAATAACCAGAAACCTACTATTTTTCAGGGTATGGGTGATTCTGGCCAAGGCAAGGCACAAGAGGAACAGAGGCAAGCTATGGAAGAGGCAAAGCACACAATTCTTGCTCAAGTACTCAGTCAGGATGCAAGAGCAAGGTGTAAGTAATGAAGTTATTGTTCTTTAGTGCCTGTACTGTACTGTTAATAGTTCACTGCAGAATATAGGTCTACTCACTATTGGGCGGTTAGGCCACATCCATATTAATGACCCAGTGTTCGCTTGTGGATTCACCAATACCCATTAATTTGTTCTACTGAATATATACAGGTCTTTTGCTGAAAAGCACTGGAGTGTAAACCTGTATATGATTTGTAAGAACAAATTTGACAAATAATTTATGTTGTGTATCAGTAAAATACTGTTAATGTTGACACTTTGTTTGATTAAAAAGTTAAGTTAAGTTTAAAGTATTATAGTAAAGCTCATTGCGTACGCATAGTTTGATTAGGTGTTCGTTAGCAATCACCGAAGTTAAGCAACATTCAGCATGGTCAGTCTTCAGTTGGATGACTGAGGGTGGCATTACAACTTAGCAATACCGTGGCTCGGATGACACATTAAATTGTAGCCCTGGTTGTTTTAACTGTGTAGCCATGTTAGAGGCCTTCAGGTGGCTTAAAACTGACACCAGGGCTTGCCAGCTGGCCTATACAAACTTAAGTATTATGTATTGACTTTTTATTAATTGATTTCATTTCTATATTCCAGTAAACAACATAAAAATTAGCAGACCAGAGAAAGGTGCTATGGTGGAAAACATGATCTGCAGAATGGCACAGACAGGACAGATACGAACTAAAGTCTCCGAAGAAGAACTCATCCAAATGCTAGAGTCTCTCAACCAACAAATGCCCAAGTCATCGAGCACGGTGAAGTTTGACCGGCGTCGGGCCGCTCTAGACTCTGATGATGACGATTTCTAGCAGACTGATAAAATTAAGCTTCAACCACAGTTATGAGACAAAATCTATCTACCACAGCTTTAAAACTGATGCCTTGACTTGATTATTATTTTGAACATTAACTGTCTTACCACAAAAGTTTTACACATGCTTTTGATAATGTTTGACAGTACAAATTGCATGTTTAAATAGTGTTTACAGCTTGTTTAAATCTTTTGTGGTGGCGGTAAATATTTTTATCTGTTAATGGATTATTTGCTTTTAGCAAGCTAGAGTTGCATGTTATGTACTGCAGCAATAAATTCAGGTGATTTTAAAAAAATTATGTCATAAATACTAATTATCTATAATAATAATATTTCAAAGCACTAATAATTGTAAAGCTGTTAAGGTTTTTAACACATTGTCTAAAGACACTTTGACCTGCAAACAACTTGGGCATGCTTCACACATTTTGTCAACGGTTATTTTTCTCTGCAGAAAATTCTCAAATGCTGAAGTTGTAGAATAAAAGTAACAAAATGTTTGTGTAATAGAATTGAGATGAACTTTATGAGAATTGAGGTGAATTAAGAATAGTCATTTCAGTAGATAAATCGGAAAGAAATCTAACATAATGTATAAAACAAACATCTTCAACACTTCTTGGATTGGCAACTCGAATATTTGCTAGAAAATGTGCAGATGAACTGGAGCACTTTTATCTGCTATCAGGAGTATAAAATAGCAGCTAGTTTCTAGAATTGCAATGAGAATCAGGTGCTATTTTGCCATCTTCATGTTTAGATCAACTAGTGTACTTGTATCATACTATTTTATTCAATTGCTAAAATTATCCACTGAATGGCAGTTTTTAATTTTTTTAGGTCATTGTTTTTTATCATGTTTGGTAATAATCAGATATTTTTTGGTATAATTAAATTCATAAGTTACTAATATACATCGTATTTTCTTTCAAAAGATCCCATGAAATTAATTCGTATCACTAAATAAATAATAGGTACCTACTTACCTAAGTGCTAAGTGCATCTGAATAAATATATTGTAGGTATGTTGGCCCCACAATAACCCACAGTTGGCACTCTAGAAAAGTAAAGATAAGAATAATTGCAACCAAGGGTCAAAATGCCCTAACTTTGTTGTAGATTGAAATTGAGATTGTTCTGAAAGACCTTAAAAATCTAAAATTATTATTTTCATGTAGTTTCATACATTGTTGTTAGTTCTTCCTCGATTCCGCTAGGGGCGCTTTATGTACAATGTCACGAAAACTAGTTTCCGTTTATGAATAATATTTTATTTATCAGGGACAGTAAAGGGTACACACACACAATAAATTAAAAAAATAATCTCGTACTGATATCGCTGAAAATGTTTTATCAGAAATATGAATGTTTGTTTCATCTTTAGTATCTAAGAAAACCGATAGTTTTTGTGTCTATTGCTTCTAGCCGAAATCGGAGAGAACTAACAAAAATGAATAAAATTTTTGAGCGACGCAACGGAGGAGGTACTCAATTCGAAGCGTATAAGTATATTTTTTTGTTTTTTTTTTGTTTGTTAACCACGCATAACTTCTTACGTAGTGGTCCGATTTCGATAATTCTTTTTTTACTAGAAAGAACATACTTAGAAATTAGTCCCATTTAAATTATATCGAAATCAGCTGAGCTATTTTCGATAAATCAACAATAAAGTGAATAATGTCGGTCATGCTATTTTTTGCAAAAAATAATTTATATGTTGAACGAAAATGGACTCAGGTTTCGTTTTATGTCAAGGTAATCTCATACTAAGGCCTCAATTCTGTAAATAGAGTAAAGGTGGGCACACACGGTCAGTTAAACTAATCAGTTTTTCGCGTCACTCCAACTGGGTGCTCATTCAGTTAATGAAAAGGTGGGAATTGGTGGTTCCATATTTGAAGACAGTGGAGCCATGATATTTCTTCGATAACTTGTGTTAAGTGTTTCAATTTTTCACGAGAAATTATTGGAACCAAAGTTGTTTGAAATTTGATTTCCTACAACTTTGATTCTCATCAACTTTTTCTAGGATCGATATTTTTTTAACAAGCCAGTGGTGCCATGATGTTTCTTCGATAACTTGTGTTATTTCAATTTTACATGAGAAATTATCGGAACCAAAGTTGTTTGAAATTTGATTTCCTACAACTTTGATTCTCATCAACTTTTTCTAGGATCAATATTTTTTTAATAAGCCAGTAGTACCATGATGTTTCTTCGATAACTTGTGTTATTTCAATTTTACATGAGTAATTATCGGAACCAAAGTTGTTTGAAATTTGATTTACTACAACTTTGATTCACATCAACTTTTTCCAGGATCGATATTTTTTTTAATAAGTTAGTGGTTCTATTTTGTTTCTTCCATAACTTGTTATTTCAATTTTTCATGAGAAATTATCGAAGCCGAAGTTGCTTGAAATTTGATTTCCTACAACTTTGATTCTCATCAACTTTTTCTAGGATCGATATTTTTTTAATAAGCCAGTGGTGCGATGATGTTTCTTCGATAACTTGTGTTATTTCAATTTTACATGAGAAATTGTCGGAACCAAAGTTGTTTGAAATTTGATTTCCTACAACTTTGATTCTCATCAACTTTTTCTAGGATCAATATTTTTTTAATAAGCCAGTAGTACCATGATGTTTCTTCGATAACTTGTGTTATTTCAATTTTACATGAGTAATTATCGGAACCAAAGTTGTTTGAAATTTGATTTCCTACAACTTTGATTCACATCAACTTTTTTCAGGATCGATATTTTTTTTAATAAGTTAGTGGTTCTATTTTGTTTCTTCCATAATTTGTTATTTCAATTTTTCATGAGAAATTATCGAAGCCGAAGTTGCTTGAAATTTGATTTCCTACAACTTTGATTCTCATCAACTTTTTCTAGGATCGATATTTTTTTAATAAGCCAGTGGTGCCATGATGTTTCTTCGATACCTTGAGTTATTTCAATTTTACATGAGAAATTATCGGAACCAAAGTTGTTTGAAATTTGATTTCCTACAACTTTGATTCCCATCAACTTTTTCCAGGATGGATATTTTTTTTAATAATTTAGTGGCTCTATTTTGTTTGTTCCATAACTTTTTATTTCAATTTTTCATGAGAAATTATCGAAGCTGAAGTTGCTTGAAATTTGATTTCCTATAGCTTTGATTCCCATCAACTTTTTCCAGGATCGATATTTTTTTTTAAAAGTTAGTGGTTCCATTTTGTTTCTTTTATAGTTGTGTTATTTCAATATTTCATGAGAAATTATCGGGACCAAAGTTGTTTAAAATTTGATTTCCTACAACTTTGATTCCTATCAACTTTTTATAGGATCGATATTTTTTTTAATAAGGCAGTGGTGCCATTTTGCTTCTTCCATGACTTGTGTTATTTCAATTTATCATGAGAAATTTTGGAAACCAGAAATGTTTGAAATTTGATTTCCTACAACTTTGATTCCCATCAATTTTTTCTAGGATCGATATTTTTTTTGATAAGACGGTGATGCCATATTTTTTACAATGGCACCATTGTCATATTCGAAAAATATCGATCCTACAAAAGTTGATGTGAATTAAAGTTGTAGTAAATCAAATTCCAAACAACTTTGGTTCAGATATTTTTTTATAAAAAATTGAAATTACGTGAGTTACTGAAGATTCAGTTAATCATCGAAGTGGTACAAACATGCAAACCATCGCAGTACCTATCGGCAATAGTTGACTACATTAGGACCCCGCTGCAATTATTTGATGAACTGATGCGATCATTTCATCATGTGTGCCCAGCTTCTGGTAGTGGTTTATACATGGAGCCACCAATTCCCACCTTTTAATTTACTGAATGAGCCCCAATTGGAGTGACGCGAAAACCTGATCAGTTGAACTGACCGTGTATGTTTTGACCGTTGCCCACCTTAAGTTTGGGGTCAGAGGTCGTGTGCCCGTGTGTAAATCCCCAAATGTTAATTTTTATCTATCGAAATTCGATGATTTTTTTCCATAAAATAGATGATTTTTTGAGAATCTAATGTAATAAAAGCTGGTGATCATGTAAAGTATACGCTCCTAATTAGATTTCCATCCCGTACAATTTATTCCCTATCTTTTTAGGGTTCCGTATCCAAAGGGTAAAAACGGGACCCTATTACTCCGCTGTCCGCCCGTCTGTCTGTCACCAGGCTGTATCTCATTAACCGTATTTTTTTCTGTTGCCGCTGTAACTACAAATACTAAAAACAGAAAAAAATCTTTAAGGAGTGCTCCCATACAAAAAGCCTGATATTTTAGCCGTTTTTCGCTTGATATTAATAGCGGTGATAGGTAGATGCTTGAAATATTCCCAGAATATTTAGTTAAATTCACTTTAAAAATATGTTCATCATCCATCCATCAGCCAAAAAATAAAAATATGTTATCAAATTAAAATAAAATAATTATTTAAGGTGGGCTCCCATGCAAGAAAAGTGATTTTTTTGCTCGATATTAATTTCGGCAACCGGAAAATGTATTAAATATTCACAGAATGCTTTGAAATTAAGCTGTATTTTCCCTTCAATAACAAATAATTAAATATAAATAAAATATATTAAGGGTGGCTTCTATAAGGTACCGAACCCTTCGTGCGCGAGTCCGACTCGCACTTTACATTCACATTGACCTTGCGTCGTTTTATGCGTCACAGGAAAGTTCGTGCCGTGCTCGGTAGATGTCGTTGTATGGTGTTAAAACGCGCAAACATCTGAGAAAGGCCGTTGGATACGAGTATTAGTGTCGAGCAAGATTATTACCAGATATCAATTCCGCTAATCTTTTTTAACTAGCATTAATCTAGTTCTTATTTTTGAATATACGCTGTCTTGCTAATTTCAGCGAGTCGTGTATTGCCATATCGAGCGTCCCTTATACTATCCAGACACCTGATGCAGGTATTTGCCCCGAATTGGCGTTAAAATGCGCAAACACCTGACAACGGCAGTGGGCTAGTATCGAGCGAGACATTGTTAGCTACAATTAATTAATTAACAAACAGACCGGATTAATAATACGGCATATAAGTCTAGCGCTGAGCGAAGTGTGGAGGGGATGGCTGTGCAAGGGTTTAGTATGGCGGTCACCATGCGCAGCCATCCACTCCACAGTACCCACAGCGCTAGACTTACGTGCCGCTACCTGTACAGCTAATAGCTCAAACCCAAACACTAAGACCTAAGAGCATGAAAAATTCTCCCAAGCTGAAAACTAACAGGGCTCCTCGGACATGAATCACGCCAAATTGCAATAAAAGTCACTCTCCTAACAGACTGCCGCTAGGAGCTTGTGAAGTTTATTTCGACCGTTGCTGTACAATCATTAGCACTGACATCTGGGATCTTTCAACGTGTACGTACGCTAAAGTTAAATGTTCCTCATTTATTGTACAAACACGAGTTATGGGGCAAATATTGTGTGGCAATTCTATTTGTTTCTTATTGCTGTGAGAACCTTAGAAGAAACGTTAGCGGAAGACGGAGAGCAGAGTATTGCACTACTCTATAAGTACGGGACAATGGGTTTTATGAAGAAGAGAAGATCCTTAAAGAGTAGAATTTACTCTTCTTCTCTTTGACGTATTCACGAAAATATATAACGAACGATATCTTCAGTAATAGTGTAAATCCGAAAGTGTGTTTGTTAGAAGCCGTAGTGGCTTAGAGGTAGTGACACCCGCCTTACAATCGTGAGGTCGTGGGTTCAAATCCCGGTCCCGTACCAATGAGTTCTTTGGAATTTATGTACGGAATTTCACACCACTGGCTTTTCGGTGAAGGAAAACATCGTGAGGCAACCTACATAATTATGTCCGTAGAAGAAATTAGATGGCGTATGTGAATCCACCAACCCGCACCGACCCCCCTACCGCCTAAGCAATAGCAATCGTAATAGCAATCGTTTATGACTTCATTTTAGTCATTTGGCACCGCCTATGTGACGTTAGCCATCAATTGCTTTGCGCGGATTGCGAAAGCAATCGTTGAATGAACAACTTTGATGGCTAACGTCACATAGGCGGTGCCAAATGACTAAAATAAAGTCATAAACGATTGCTATTACGATTGCTATTGCTTTAGGCAGTAGGGGGGCGGGCCAGCGTGGTGTATATGGCCCAATCACTCTTCGTGGGTAGGCCTACGTCCTGCAGTGGACTATTAAAAAAGGCTGATACAGTACAGTTTGTTGGTTTGTTCGTTACTCTTTCACGCAACTACAGATTTAAGTCGAATAGTGTCATGGATTTATCTTTATCCTGGAAAAATAAAAGGTTCTTATGGGACAGTACAAACACCAAAAAAAAAATCACGAGGGCGAAGCCGCGCGAAAAAGCAAATCATGACATTTTATCACTGTCTTTACGAAATCATGTGCGTAATTAGCTCTGCAACTGGTGACGGAAAACATTCTGAAGAAAGTGAAATGTTTCGAGTATTTCATGCTCTCAAATAAAACTCGGCCAGCGTGGTGAACTTGTTTTTATCACCTAACCAGTCAGCTAAAATAAATCTCCGTATTACTCATCGCAATGCGTAAGTACCTACACAACAAAAAGCCTTGGCCGTGCAATTAATTAAGTATTATGTCATATCACAACGGTATTATTTAGTAGCATTTTTTATTCTTGCGGTCAAGATCTGATCTATTGAGACTGATTAGTCAAAGTAAACCGCTGGTGAAGGTATCAAATAAAGAGGAAAATATATAGACAAGAGGTTACAATGAAACTTTAAGCTCATTGATTTAATTGCCATCCTATAAAAAAACAATAGTTGTTAACTATTGCTAAATTACTATTAAAAAGTGAGGAACGAAGAATCACATAAAAATACAATCACCATCACTAACTCCCAGAATAATCTGTATTATTTATTCTGCTGGCTTCAGGCTGATCGGTCCGGAATCGAACTCTGGACTCCGGCTTCAAAGGCAAAGTACAATATACCTTACTTACTACCAAGAGGTGGTCAATTTCAATGAACTTTTAAAGAGCCAATAAAACAATGTACTAGACTACTGAGAATAATCTAGTAATAAATAAACTGTTACTACTTGGGTACCTACTACCAGTTTCTACAGGGCTTTCCATTCAGTTCACTATCAACGATGCTCCTAAACGACTGAAGATCGGCATCAATACCTTGCCAAGTATGCCAAGAGGCTAAAGGTGGGCACACACGGTCAGTTAAACTGATCAATTTTTCGCGTCACTCCAACTGCGAGCTCATTCAGTTTATGAAAAGGTGGGAATTGGTGGTTCCATATTTGAAGACTGGAGCCATATTTCTTCGATGACTTGTGTTAAGTGTTTCAATTTTTCATGAGAAATTATTGGAACCAAAGTTGTTTGAAATTTGATTTCCCACAACTTTGATTCCTATCAACTTTTTCTAGGATCGATATTTTTAATAAGCCGGTGATGCCATGATGTTTCTTCGATAACTTGTGTTATCTCAATTTTTCATGAGAATTTATCGGAACCCAAGTTGTTTGAAATTTGATTTCCTATAGCTTTGATTCCCATCAACTTTTTCCAGGATCGATATTTTTTTTAATAAGTTAGTGTTTCTATTTTGTTTCTTCCATAACTTTTTATTTCAATTTTTCATGAGAAATTATCGTAGCCGAAGTTGCTTGAAATTTGATTTCCTACAACTTTGATTCTCATCAACTTTTTCTAGGATCGATATTTTTTTAGTAAGCCAGTGGTGCCATGATGTTTCTTCGATAACTTGTGTTATTTCAATTTTTCATGAGAAATTATCGGAACCAAAGTTGTTTGAAATTTGATTTTCTACAACTTTGATTCCCATCAACTTTTTCCAGAATCGATATTTTTTTTATAAGTTAGTGGTTCCATTTTGTTTCTTCCATATTTGTGTTATTTCAATATTTCATGAGAAATTATCGGAACCCAAGTTGTTTGAAATTTGATTACCTACAACTTTGATTCTCATCAACTTTTTCCAGGATCGATATTTTTTTTAAAAAGACAGTGGTGGCGTTTTTTTTTTCTTCTATAATTTGTGTTATTTCAATATTTCATGATAAATTATCGGAACCAAAAATGTTCGAAATTTGATTTCCTACAACTTTGATTCCCATCAAATTTTTGTAGGATCGATATTTTTTTTTGATAAGACGGTAGTGCCATATTGTTTACGATGGCACCACTGTCATATTCCAAAAATATTGATCCTACAAAAGTTGATGTGAATTAAAGTTGTAGTAAATCAAATTCCAAACAACTTTGGTTCAGATATTTTTTTATAAAAAATTGATTTTACGTCAGTTACAAAAGATTCAGTTAATCATCGAAGTGGTACAAACATGCAAACCATCGCAGTACCTATCGGCAATAGTTGACCACATCAGGACCCCGCTGCAATTATTTGATGAACTGATGCGATCATTTCATCATGTGTGCCCAGCTTCTGGTAGTAGTTTATACATGGAGCCACCAATTCCCACCTTTTAATTTACTGAATGAGCCCCAATTGGAGTGACGCGAAAAACTGATCAGTTGAACTGACCGTGTATGCCCACCTTAAGTATGTGCAAAAAGAGAACTGTCCTGGCGTTACGGTGTACTAATCAAATTACAATAAGATTTTAATCAGCAGCCAAGGTACCGATTATACCTATAGGAAGACGCGATACTGATAAAAAAACTGAATTGGCGTCTACCAAGTATTAAACACTTTTATATTTGTACTAGCCATGTAAATTATTGTGCGATATTATATAAGTAGTGCTAAGTAAATCAAAGAATGTAACAATGGAACTGACATAGTCGCGTAGCGACTGAAGTTCCCAATAAATAAAGATTAAAAAAAAAATAAAAAAAATAAAAATTATAGAGCAATGTTGTCAACGTAACAAAATCAGTAAAATGGCCGACCTCATCGCGACCTCACCTACGACGCTTCTCTTTTTGCACAAAAACTTCAGACATTGTTATTTTTTAGCCTTCATATAGATTGCCTATAAAATATAGTACATAGAGCTCTAATATTACTAGTAAAATGCCTAAGCGCTATGGAACTATTGAAAGGTTTAGAACTATTGAAATTCTAAATTCACCACTCGCTGTGTAAAGCTCGTCTTGGCACTCTGTTGACCAAAGAATACGTCAATATGTTACACGGTCATTCAGGAAGGGTGTAGTACCTAGGAGGTACTAAGCCGAAATGGGCTGATTTAAACTATTATTTTTAACAACTTTTACTACCTACGTAATCGGTTTTCGATAAAACTCAGCGCCGAAACAGCTGCTCCGTTTAAAATTGCAACTTTGATTCGACAAGGAGTGTCCGCTGACCACTGTTTTCGCGTTTTCTGTAGAACACCAAGAGTATTTTCAGTACATTTTTGATAAACAAACAATACGTTATTGCTTTACACCAAAGATAGAAATACAAATACCTACAATACAATTTACACTTAACTATTTAAAACAAACGACGGCCTTATCGCTGGAAGCGATTTCTTACAGGCAACCTCTAAAATTACGTCTATCTTATATTATATTATCTTGTCTTATTTTTTTCAGAAAAGTTTTTAGTTTCTGTATACTTTTCAGCCAAAGTTATGCGTAAAAATATGACTTTTAACTTTAAGGTCATTAAAAAAACTGTAAAAACTAAGACGTTTCTAATTCTTATTTGAAGTAGGGGCGATAAGTCCTGCACTGACTTCCCGCATGGGGTGTTTTGTGCATTTCCCCCTCCAGCGACTACCCGACCCAGCTTGGGCCGCTGGCATAGCTGAGCCCTTAGTCTAGGTTTTGCGTAGTTTACTTAAACTTTCGCGTTCGCTTGTGGCTCCATACATTTTGGTTAGTTCTTCCTCGTTTCCGCCAGGGGCGCTGTACAATAATGCATAGAGCCATACGGAAACAGCTGTAGTTTCAAATTACGTGTAAACCTGGACTAACCCCTCTGCTCCAGTGCTCCAGCTTAGATGTTGAATGAGATGATGGCGATGTAGATGACAAAGTTGATGATAGTGCAGAAGCATCATTCAACCCGTTAGCTAGCCCGTTAACTATTTCTAATGTCTTCTGTGGCTTCGCAATTCCACAGAACATGCTCTACAGTTTCGTTCTCCTGCAAACAGCCACGACAGAGTGGGCTGTCAGTTTATACATATGACTATTTAAGTTGCAGTGGCAAGTAATGAGGCCTACCATAGGTAGGCCAACCATAAATCGAAGGTGTCGCCGCTGCAACCTCTACAGGTCATATGACTTGAATTGAATTTGACATGTAACCATGGTGGTACCAATAAAATGTTTGTATTTGTGATATTTCTATTCGGGTTGGGATTAAGACGTTTAAACCTAGCAATTGAAGTGGTGAAAAAAAAAACACTCAAATCGGATAATATTTAGAGGTAGATAACTTTGTATTGTTTTTGTATGGACACGTTTTCGGGTCGACCCCATAGTAAAAGTTCATCATGACTGTGAATCATTGTAATCAACTCTTTCGTGGGACCTTATCGTAATCACTGTCAACCAGTGCGTTGTTTTCATTGTAATGACGACATATTATGTTTCGCCTGTTGATAACGATTAGATAATGTTATTATAAAGTTGTAGGTGTACCTCTTCCTCTATGAGTGATCGAATATACGAGGGTTACTGGTATTGACGCAACTAGAGATTTTTTCAAGAGGGCACCTGCCTTATTTTGGCCCATCCCATATACCTACCTATCGACTTTCAAGTTTATTGTTGTTTTTCACCGCCCAGTTGTGCCCCCGCCTATTACCTATGCCTATATATGGTTAGGTACTGACAACATAAATACGATAAATACGCAGTTACGTACGACCTTCGAAACAAATACGTAGGTAGGTAGGTACTTGTCAAGAACTTCTCTCGTCTCAACTCGACGTGCGTATGTTAGGGCTTCGTCAAAGATGATGATTACTTACTGTGTTTACGTTGCAAGGAGTCAGACCCGACAACGCCATTTAGGTAGGTACGGATTGCACCTATATAGTTCTTATGTAATATCTAAAATGATTGTTTTTAAGGGTGCTACTTACGGATTTTGGAAATTTTCCTTTACTTGTGTTATGAATTTGCTCGTCCTTCCATTCCTCTATCCGCCGTAAGTCGTCCACTGCAGGACATAAGCCTCCTCTATCGATTTCCAATAAGGGTGGGTGGAATTAAGCGGCCTGCATCCAATGCATTCCCACGGTCTTAATTATGTCGTCAGTCCACCATATGTTGGACGTCCTACGTTGCGCTTCCTGGTACGTGGTCTCCATTCCAGAACTTTACAGCCCCTTCGGCCATCAGTTCTTCGAACTATATTTCGTGCCCACTACCATTTTCATTTGCTAATCTGCTGGGCAATGTCGGTAATTTTGGTTCGTCTGCGTAACTCCTCATTCCTGATTCGATTTCGCAGAGAGACACCGAGCATAGCCCTCTCCATAGGACTTTGAGCTATCTTAAGGTTATTCATAAGACCCACAGTAAAAGACTGCGTTTCAGTTCCATAATAATATTACATCATTGGCAAGTATGACTGACACCAATTCCACTTTTATTTTTCGAGTTGATTATTGCCAGAGGGACAGAGGATATCTATATACCTATCTACGTGCTTACCTAATTTTCCTATGTTAATATACACTAATCTAAATGTTCGATACATATCTAAACTAGATAAGTAGGTACCTAGTACATCGTCAGAAAAATGTTTTGTACTTGTTATGTGCGTAAACACAACACGGGGCTTAGGGAGTTATCGTGTAATTACATTAATTACCTATATTATCAGATGTGGAAGGAAATTATAAAAATGATCGCAGTGTGAAATACCACAGTGGTTGGGTGATTTCCACTATGTGGGTTAAAGCACTCGTAGTGTTGTACCTGGGTGCGGCCCTGGTGTTGGCCGGCCAGTCACCTAATGCAGACGATATTAAGAAGTTATTAAACGCGAGAGGTGCACGCTATTCGGACAATCTCATTGAAGATGCCAGTCTTGATGTGGTGAGTGGAGAATTCCTCATTCATCATTTTCAGCCGTAGGACGTCCACCGCGGGACATGGGACTTATGGATTGCCAACAAGCCCGGTTAGAAGAGACTTGTATCCAGCGCGTTCCTGTGGACTTAATTATATCGTCGGTCCACCTAGTCGGTTGACGTACTACGCTGCGCTAGCCGGTGCATGGTCTCCATTCGAGAACTTAACAAGTTCATCGAACTATGTGCTCTGCTCACTGCCATTTCAACTTGCTAATCAGCTGGACTGTCGGTAACTTTGGTTCGTCTACGGATCTCCTCATTACTGATCCAATCTCGCTGAAAAACTACGAGCAACCTGAGATTCGTGAAAAAAAGGCGTTTCATACATCGGAACACCCCGAATTCGAAAAAAAACTTAGAACAGCTGTTCTTTTTTCGAATTCTGGTTTGGCCGGATAGTAAAAGTTGTTCAATAATAATGGTCATAATTCATGATAATGGTTTGAATTACCTTTCGGTTTAGTATATCAGTTCTGCATAACCCTGTAGAACTTATACCTAGTAAGCGTGAAAACTATGAGAAGGTACAATGATATTTGGATTCTTTAACAATATATCCGTCGTTTAGAAAACCCCAGTACTTACTTAGGTAGGTACCTAATATTGAACTAAGGTAGGTAGTAGGTCTATGAAGCGCTGAAGCTAAAGTGAGATCACTGTGCGACTGTACGTACCTACATATACACATACCTAAACTTCCTCTTTTGTTGTGATAGGTATATGAAAAATCCTATAATGACATCACTATAATATATGTACCTTTTTAAATAGACGTGACATGGTCCGACGCCCACGGCCCCACGCCCTAGAGTCCTCGCCTTTGACTTGGCATTTTTATGATGGTCCTCACGCTTCATAGGCAAAGGACCCCCAGTGGACCCCGTGCTCGTCAAAGTTGCCTTACCAAAATCTCAAAAATTCAAAATAAATAAAATACTACATTGCAAAACATACGTTGCCCACAGGAATTTTTGGTGTACTTAATACGACCTTGCAAAACATACGTTGCCCACAGGAATTGTTGGTGTACTTAATACGACCTTGCAAAACATACGTTGCCCACAGGATTTTTTGTGTACCTATTACGACCTTGCAAAACATACGTTGCCCACAGGAATTTTTGTGTACCTAATATGACCTTGGAAAACATACGTTGCCCACAGAATTTTTTGGTGTTGCTCCGCCACTGCCTGTGAGATACCTTTTGTTTTTGTCCTTTTGCACAAAGATCTGTTTCTTCTTTGACCAAATTTTTTTGTAGGTATAATGAACTATTTTATTACGAGACCAACTGCGATTTTACGAAAAAAAAAACAACGGTTCCATACATTGCCGACAGTCAATGAATTTTTTGTATGGATCATGATTTTCTTTTTTCGTGATTTCGCTTTTGGTCCCGTAGTAAAGGTTATTTTATTATGATATGCATTTGAACCTCTGATAGTCCACGCACTTTGCAAAGCAACAACTTGTAGATCAAATGGTGCAAATGTCCAGGTTTATGTTGCAAGGTAGAGTTCCATTCCACTCTGTAGGTACTCGTATAGCTTGAGGATATGAAAGTCACCACCGCATTGCGTCGTTAATTATTTTTTGTCTGTCTTTGAGCATCACTTTGACTCAGCAGAAATTAATCAATTTAATCTAACAGATTATACAAGGGGGTAGGCACCTACCGTTAATCA
Source organism: Hypomecis punctinalis (assembly GCA_949316475.1). Lineage (NCBI taxonomy): Eukaryota > Metazoa > Arthropoda > Insecta > Lepidoptera > Geometridae > Hypomecis > Hypomecis punctinalis. The sequence goes on from OX438810.1 coordinate 12,598,983, forward strand.
TTTCGTGTTTTGATTTTCGTTATAGCCCGAGCTCGTGAGGAAGTACCGATACCCTCTAGAAGTCCACCAAGTGACCACACCAGATGGCTATATCCTGGAAATGCACCGCATCCCGCACGGGCGTGATAATAACAATGCTCCCGGGAGGAGACCTGTGGTATTCCTTATGCATGGACTGCTGTCTTCTTCAGCTGATTATATAGTCATGGGGCCAGGCACTTCATTCGGTAGGTCACTTATTGACTTGGTGTCTCACATCTTATTATCGTCATCATCTCGGTCCTTCGATATTTTGCCGTAGTTTTGGAAGCCATCCGTTTATTTTGTGACTGAAAGTCCCAGCTTACTTTCGGTCTCCATTCTAGACCTTAAATTTGTTCAACTGTATTTTATTATCAAACAATGTTTTGTATTACTATAAGTTTTTGTTTGAAAATGATTTTAATGCTTTGTTTTTATATTCCTTTTCAGGTTACATCCTCGCCGAAGAAGGTTACGATGTATGGATGGGTAATGCTCGTGGAAATTATTACTCTCGAAAGCATCTCTCTTTGAACCCTGACGGTATCTTGAACACCAGGTTCTGGGAGTTCTCTTGGGATGAAATAGGCAACATTGACTTGCCCACCATGATAGACTATGCTCTAGCGCACTCCGGCCAGTCTAGATTGCACTACATCGGCCACTCGCAAGGAACCACCGCATTCTTCGTCATGGGGTCTTTAAGACCGGACTATAATGATAAAATAATCTCCATGCATGCTCTGGCGCCCGTAGCGTTTATGGCACATAACCGCAATCCACTTTTGTTGTTCATATCTCCGTATGCCAATAACATCGAGGTTTGTGCGTTTTTGATATTTTTAACAAATAAAATCATAATTTCTCTTGACTAACCTTTATCTAACCTAATACTTTTCTTTGCAGAGAATCGGAGCTTTACTAGGCATTGGAGAGTTCATGCCAAACAATGCGATCATGAGTTGGGCAGGACAAGCCCTCTGCAGAGACGAGGTCGTTTTCCAGCCGATCTGTAGTAACATTCTTTTCTTGATTGGTGGATGGAATGAAGATCAACACAATGCGGTGAGAAAATTTCGTATTCTGATAGTAGTTCATTCACATGAAACAATTTTGCAAGAAAGCTATCGCGCGTAATTTGTTTATATAGGTAGGTATACTTCACTCAAATGACAATAATTATACCTAATGGCGTGGTAGATCCTATCTACCTATCTACTGTTGTTTTTCACGTTCAAATACTTTGATATAGAGCTTTTGTAAAATTTTAAGATAAATATTGTGGTGTATTCGCATATTAGACTGTAGGTACGAGTAGGAATTTACCATCTTGTAATATTACAACTTTTTATCACACTGAATAGAGCGTGTACTGCGTGAGCTCACTTATTACACTCCTTAATAGATACCTACTTGTTCACAGACAATGCTGCCCGTGATAATGGGGCACGCGCCTGCTGGAGCAGCGGTGCGTCAGTTTGCTCACTACGGGCAGAGTATTGAAGACAAGGGCTTCCGCCGCTACGACAGAGGCAGCTGGTTGGCTAACATGAGAGAGTATGGTTCCATCAGGCCTCCGGACTACGACCTCTCAAGGGTGACCTCACCGGTGTTCCTGCATTACTCCTACAACGATCCTCTAGCGGAAGTCCCAGATGTCAACACACTCTGGAGAAAGCTCGGACGACCCATTGGAAAATTCCTCGTTCCCGACAGAAAATTTAACCACTTGGACTTTCTATGGGGTGTCGATGCTCGGGACCTTATTTTTAGCAGAGTTATAAACCTAATGAGGGCAATGGATATCAATGGACTAGATGCAGTCGAGGCTGAGTTAAATGCAGAAATGAATGAGTCATAACCTTTGTAAATACGGACAAACTTTCATAACATGATAGTTCCGCAGTCAAGTAGGGATATCTTTTAACCTTTCCCGTCTTGTAAAAAAAGTTTGAAATAGTGAATCTTTGAAATTTTAACTCATATATGAATAATATTTACCTGTGTACATTGTACAATACTTATAAGTTATTTATGTAACTAAATATTTCTTTTACAAGGAAAAAATATAATGAATAAAAGGTTCCAATTTATCCTTTTATATTTCTTTGTTTTTGCGTGCGCATGGTTCTAATTTTATGCTTTCATATTTATTTACAGACGAAATCGACTATATTGTTCGACTCCTAAATAAAAATGATTGATACCGATCCAAATAATTAATGTAGTACATTAGTGCCTTGACAAAATGTATGGTATCATCTGATTTTTTAGCACAGAAATGAAGCAATCGAAATATTAATTTAGAAAAGCATTGCACTTAGCTACATCTACTCTACCCTTCTTTGTTTGTGCCTTTTCCCATAATTAATTTCGGGATCGGCTTATCGAAATAGTTTCGTATTTTTTTTATAACGTGAATAAGTCTGCACTTGGCCACCAACTCGCTTGATGGTAAGCGACGTTGTGGTCGAAGATGAAGCACGCAGACCTAGAAATACTGATGCGGGAAATTGTTCTTTATCAACGTGGGTCGAAACGACCGCTTCTTTCATCGTTTCGCCCCGCGGGCCGAATGGGGGCTTTCAAAAAGAGTCATGGGCGATTCGCCCCGCGGGCCGAACCGCTTGCGGGGCGAAACGCTGCAATACTCGAAGATACCTATTCATTCTGATCTTGAAAAACTTTAGGTTATATCTCTCAGGAAACAGGAAAGCAGGAAGATTGGAAGACTTCGTCTTTTTCTTTCTCTGTCAATTTTAATTCACTTGTAAAAGACAAAACACAGACTAACTACCTACTCTGAACTCGACGCGTCTTAATAATAAATAAGGCGCTTTGAAATTAAGTTTTCGCCATTCGGCTCTGACATTTAGGTACATCAGTTGGTAGGAATATTATTTGAGACTTTTTCTGAGTTCCTCCATTAAATAGGTTGGAGCGTCCTCAGAGTTATAAGCCTAAGTATTTTTTTCAGAGTAGTTTTAATTGTGGTCGTGGTACATGTCCATACAACCGGGGCTTCCAAAAGTTTGTCCGGTATTGGCGGAACTTTGAATCTATACCTGCCCAGAGAATAAAAAGAAGAACTTGTAAAATATGGTCTTGATGATGATCTTTATGACGACTTATAATAGTTTTAGGTAATTGAAACGTTTAAACGAGAGCTGCGCAATTATCTAATTACCTATTTGTGATTTACATTAATCAAACAGGCGCCATTCTACAAATCTAATTATAGGTACATAGGTAGGTACTTACCATTCAATTCAATCGAATGTCACGATCATCGTGCGTCATTTATTTGAGTCTCATAGAGCAAGCCCGTGTGTATCAGGCCGGGAGGAGGCAGGAGATTACTGTATTGTATCAGTCTTTAATATTCCACTGATGAAAATGCCTACCCACAAAATTCGATTGAGCCAAGCCCATGACGTTGGTCCAGTGCAGGTGAATTTACCATACATTATCGAATTTCTGCTACACTCATATTACAGGGCCTTTCAGATGTAGGTACCTGTGCCTATACATTATCATTATGAACATCTTTTTTTCCAATATCGTGGACGAAGCATCTTTTATGTAACTATGGGGTTAGCACCGTAGAGTTTTTTAAAATCATGAACAAATCTTTAAAAATCCATGCACTCTGCAAAGCAGCACCTAGTCTTGACTACAACAGGTATAGGTAATGAATACATATCTACAGTTCTATATACCGTTGGATACCAGTTGGTAAAGAACAATTAAAACGATAGCAACTGTGCTGATATCTTGTAATTATCGCCAATGAAAGACCGTATCAAATCTGCAAAATTTATAAAACTGAACATGGAAAAAAATACCGTTGTGTACCCTGTGTCACACTCACGCCACCATGTGGCGGGTCGTGATCCTAGTCGTGTGTCTCAGTGCGCCGCTGGTCTCCTCTAAGGCATCTCCCTTGGCAGGGATACTGAACGCTAAAGGAGGCCGGTATTCGGACAACATAGTCGAAGATGCCAACCTCGATGTTGTAAGTTTAAATATTTTTTTAGATATCTCAAAACTATCACATACCTACCTATTTACAAATAGCAACAACGAGAGCCTAAAATACCTTCTTATCCAACCAAGATCCGTAGCCTCAACAACGAATACGTGGGCTAATAACAGCTTGCATAGCTCTTTGTACTCACAGCTCCTAACTAGGAAAAAGCGTATGACTGGAAGAAGATAAGAAGATCACGAAACACAAAGAAATAAGAGCAGTTAGCACTCAGGCCATGAAAAGATGCATAGAAAAATCTGTCCATGAGGAAATCAAATTTGGAAAAAGTATTTATATATTTAAATAGCAGGCGCTACACCAATAAATACAGAAAGGTCGTCAAGGGGTCCATACATTATTGTTTGCATAATTTCAGCCCGAACTGGTGAGGAAGTACCGCTATCCATTGGAAGTGCACACGGTGACCACACCAGATGGCTATATTCTGGAAATGCACCGCATTCCTCACGGGCGCGACAGTCACAATGTGCCTGGGAATAGGCCTGTAATTTTCCTAATGCACGGCATTCTGTGCTCGTCAGCTGATTACGTGCTTATGGGACCAGGCTCTGGACTGGGTAAGCAAAGCACGTTATTCGTTGTATTCTAAGCAAATAAACAATTTGATAGATTGATAATTATCATAATCTCAGTCAAAGGATGTCCAACCCCTGGACTGCCTCCTCCATAGATTTCTAATTGGACCAGTTATACGAGTACCAATGTGGTTAGCTAGGATTGTCCGTCAGACTTACTTGTGTTTGGATGTTTTTCACTCCGTTTGCATAATTGCGATACTTTTTTTTTGAACAATACGCCCGGTACATAACTTTTAAACGTCCGGAGCCTAGAACAGTTTATGAGATGGAAAAGTTGAAGGTCTGTCTATGCAATTTTTATGACCCAATTATTATGTAATAATCTCCATAAGTAGGCGTGGTCTGATAAGAATATTCTTTTGCAGCATATATTCTCGCCGAAGAAGGTTATGACATTTGGATGGGCAACGCTCGCGGAAACTACTACTCGCGAAAACATCTATCATTGAACCCCGACGGTATCCTCAACACGAGGTTCTGGGAGTTCTCTTGGGACGAGATAGGCAATATCGACTTGCCCACCATGATAGACTATGTCCTCGAAAGTACTGGAAATAGCCGGCTTCACTACGTAGGCCACTCGCAAGGAACTACAGCCTTCTTCGTCATGGGTTCACTCCGACCAGAGTACAATGCAAAAATTATTTCTATGCACGCTCTCGCTCCTGTGGCATTCATGGCAAACAATCGCAACTTGCTTTTAACGTTTATTGCGCCATTTTCAACAAGTATTGAGGTAAGTTATCAACAAATAGAATATTTATCAACTATTTGTCTTGTAAAAAGTGGTCGGTTCTGGACTAAGTGCTCTGACGTTACATCAAATAAGATATTTGTTGCCACCCATGGTTGCCACTCAGTCAGTTACTCCATTGTTAAAATCATATCTCGTATCTATCCTCTAAAATGTTCACTTTTGTTATAGACTCCATAATAAATCTTTGATTAAACATTATTCTTCATTATTAAGTAATTTACGGGAAATCTGCACGGATAAATTGTGATCTACTATTTGTCGTTATTTTCAGAGATTGACATCCTTGTTCGGCATAGGTGAATTTTTACCTAACAACCAAATCATGACATGGGCTGGACAGGCACTCTGCAGAGACGAGGTCGTATTCCAACCACTCTGCAGCAATATTCTTTTCTTGGTAGGCGGATGGAACGAAGCTCAACATAACGCGGTGAGATATTTGCCAAATAAGTACCTATCTATCTATCTAGTTGCTATATTTCATAAAAATGAATAGAGTGCTCTCTAACCCCGTATACTTACAGGGTTACTGGTGATCATTTAGCATCCTTTTAGGGGCTTGTTATATATCTACAAACTAACAATTTATGTTCTGCGACTTTTGTCAAAACTAAAAAAACCGCTGGTCCATACATTTTATAGAGGGTGAACGATATTTTTCTATGGAACGTATACATACATAACATACGTATATATACGAACGAGTCGTATTTGCGGTCTTTGCAGACAATGATGCCAGTGATATTCGGCCACACGCCCGCAGGAGCATCCGTTCGTCAGTTTGCTCATTATGGTCAGAGTATCGCCAACAAAGGCTTCCAGCGTTACGATCACGGCAGCTGGATAGCTAACAGGCGGGTCTACGGCTCTATCAGACCTCCCAGCTACGACCTGTCTAAAGTAACCACACCGGTGTTCCTGCATTACTCCCAAAGCGACCCAATGGCGCATGTCAACGATGTAGACACGCTGTGGAGGCAACTCGGACAAGCCATTGGAAAATTCCTAGTGCCAGACATCAAATTCAGTCACTTGGACTTTTTGTGGGGGATTGATGCTCAAGAACTTATCTTCAATAGAGTCGTTAATCTTATAAAGGCAATGGATGTCAACGGGCTGGATGCAATCGTATCTGAATTAAACCAAGTGTAAGTTGTGACTAATTAAATATAATAAATCTGCTTATTTATTTAAATTTGCTGTTACTATTTGTTTTTTCCGCTCTTTTGTTTAGAAGAATATAGTTGTACCTACCTACATTCTGTAGTCATCGTAATTACTTTTAATGCAAATCGTAGAATGTCCGCAGCTAGTGGATATAGTTACCTAACCGTCACACAATACATCATTTAGAAAAAAAAAGGCCAAGTGCGAGTTGGTCTCGCGTACCAACTCGCACTTGGCTTGGCCCAGGTTTCGTACTGTATGGAAGCCCCCTGAAATAAATTTATTTCATTTTAATTTAATTATTTACTCCACTTCCAACCTACATAGTTTGTTCCTGCCTTGTGCGTGTCGACCCTTTTTCGTTCAATAAAATTCACCTACAAAAATAATATTTGGATAAATTTACGACTGTTTTTCTCAGCAGATATCATAAACAGTACAATAGTGATTGGCTCACAAACGAACTAGACAAAGTTATAACAAACAAGAGTGGTCGTATGGCATCACAAAGTTTTTATTAGTGTCGATTCAATCCAACTTTCCCTCCGATATGAAGCTACGAGTATGTATGAGGCAGAGTATTACCGATTACGTATATGTACATACCTAAATGTTTGAGGATAATGATGTGGTACTAACAAGTATTCTGTGGTGGAATAGTAAATCGTGCTGTAAGCTTCAGAGACATCTGGCCAGTGTCTATTATAATGAAGATTATGAGGGTCATCTATTGTTTGTCAGATATTAATTAAACCAATTGTAAGCTCTAATTCTGTTATTATATGGCCCGTTCTAAGTACAGTTAAGTGCTCCTCAGGGACGTAGGAGAGAGCATTTAGGGGCTACACCTTAATACCCTGAAATACCAATGCCCTTTCTTAACTTGTCTTACGCTCCGACTGAACCTGGCTACGCTTATGCTTTCGCCCTTGGGCAATAAACGCTATCATCATAGCTGCCCTGTTAATACTGCAGCTGATATACCTGCTTGCTTTATTACCTATTTGTCTTCATTTATGAAGTCTTTATTAAAGGAGTCTCAGTCGTTGTAACAATGACATCTCAGGACATTGTCACAAATATACAATTAGTCGAAAATCGAAAAATGTCGTGCCCTTTAATTAACATGAAATTTTTCAATAATATCCATAAATTCGGATAAATATGCAGTGTCGTACATTCAATTTAGATGTTTCTTAACTCCAAAGATGCAATCGTTGCAATTCGTGGCGAACGATTCAAGAAGCATGTGATTCTAGCCGATGTTAACATCCCATACAAGTTCTCACTAGATCGACGCAAGAACTGTTTATTTTTCTGTATGAATGCTGACGAATTCTCCAATCAAAGTTTCCATTCTGTTGCCCTCAACCTTGATACAGAAACACCTACCGTCGTACCCGGAATCCGCAATGGCTTTGCAAGCGCAGTCGACCAAACTAGCGGCCAAGTCTATTTGGGAGGAAGTAATGGCATATTCTCCTACAACTATGCAACCGGCGATATCGTAACTCCAGCTTTAATCAGCAGTATCGATATATTTGATATGTATCACAACAAAGATCTATATTTTGTCGACACACCCACTCAGATGCTACATGTCTGGAGCAAAGGAAAAGATAAGATTGTTCCGGAAACCAAAGACCACTTGATACATCACTTTGTTGTGGACGATGAAGGGTTATACTTTGTTAATCCAACTGGTTTATTTTTTAAGCGCGATGGAAATACCGCTGCGATAGCTGTGGATAATGGTGATATACATTATCGTGGAGCCACAGTAAACAAATATGGAGCTCCGCACTTCATAGCCCATGACGGAATATACGCTATCAACGAACAAACTAAACGGCCAGAGAAGATACTATCCCTTGAAAATGGATATGGATTAGCGTTTGACGATAATAATAACATCATTTACGGGAACGAGAGGTCGGTCATCAAATTAATCCATTATTAACTTATCAAACGATAACAGCTGATTGCAATCTAAATTTTTTTACATAAAAAGGCACGTTTACATACTTGTTTCATTGTTTTGAAATTATTAATCTCTACAGCTGTACGTAGGTTTAACAATTTTGATTTAGACGCTGATTTATTTAGGTGTTATCTACTTATCTGATAGACATTATCTTGAAATATTAGGGAACGTATTACCTATCTTGCTAAATTATCTATACAGGACTTAGTATTCAGATGATTGTTATTTGAGAGATAAGCATAGATACAATAAGTAGTTATCGTGTAATACCTATGTAGGTAATTAAACGTTACACTTCTCAGAATCAATAACGAATAGGCTACTTGACAATTTTTTTTGATGTCCTGTTGTAACAGCTAACCATAAACAGAGCCTATTATCGAAAACAAAATTAAAATCAACTCAGAAATAAAGAAGTTACAAGGATTTTATTTTCGTACTAGACAAAGAGCGCACTATGGCAGAATAAGACGTCACGGTCCGTAAGCGTCGTACATTCGCCATACTATGTTATGCTTTGTGGGAAAGGGACAAAACATCCCTTCTTACTCCCTACCAAAATCTTTACAAGCTTAAGTATATCTTTGAACTGAATTAGCCAATTTTAGTTACGAATCATAACTAATTGCAGAATTCAGTAATCCTTATACTTATAATTAATTCAATACTAGTCAACTACCCTATTATCTCTACCTGTGAGATCCTATTAGTATTCTAAAGATCGAGCGGGAAAAGCCACTATCGTATATTGTAAGTAGTATTTGGTAAGTTTACTTGTACATGTAAGCTAAAAAACGAAACAATAAATTAGCAATTTTCCACTAATATAACGGATGCTCACTTTTTAATTTTTGCTAAGTACACGTTTCTTGTAATCGAGATTTATACTTAGTCTTATACTCGTATTGGTCGTATCAGGGTACTTGGTTACGGGCGACCCGACCCCTTTCTGACAAAATAAAATGATACGCTACGGATCTCCTTGAATGCAAAATATTTTAAGCTCCGCTACCAAAGAAGGAATTATTATGAAAGCTTTATGTACCCACACACAGCCCCTAAGTGGCGAAATGGAATCTAATTTATATTCCCAGTGAGTCCAGCTGCGAATACGGACATCGGGACCCCCGTTACCAAAAAGAAAATGCGAAACGACACAAATGAAAAAAAATTAATCTTGGTCTCGCCATTACGGACGGTATCCCACTCACGGCACTAATAATTCTAATAAACGACGATAAGGAAGATATTTTGGGCTCGAGAATTTAATTAGACCCAAATATTTATTATGAAAACAAGAATTGTAAGTATTTATCGTGAAAAGTACAATATTAAAGTATACAGTAAATTGGTATTGGTATTCAGTATCCTCTAGTAGCAGAAGTCCGGTTGACGGAACTATTGAAACATTTCAGTTGCAGTAGATCGGTTTTAACTATACTCTATAAAGTTTAACTTGATCTCTGCGACAGTGACATTGACATAGAAGATTGACATTTTTAGAGTTGAGATAGTGGTGGAAAAAATCGATTTTCAAACAATGTTGTAATGAAATCGAATGAGTAGTTGAAGGTGAGAAATTGGATTTTATTTTCTTACTATTATTTAAGATCAAGTATGTACATGTAAATAATGTTATGATATTAATTAAATACTCATAATAATGTAACAATAGTATTTATCGACGTTTTTCACTATTATCGATGCTAATGTAACATATAATTGGGTTTAATTTAATTACACATGTAAAAAATGTTATGATATCAAAATATACACTAAAATTAATGATAAATTAAGTTTTATTTAAAATATAGTTAGTATAAACTATCGATATTTTAAATAAAACTCTATCTAAAACTCTGTGGTCACGATCATTCGTCGCCCATCACTAATCGGCATGCCCATAAAGTATAACATTGACAGGTACTGTCTGTACTATTAAGAAATTCAGGGCTTCATAGGCATGATTTTTGTTACAGCTGTCGCAGAGATCAAGTTAAATTTTATAGAGTATATATAAGCACCGAACTATCGATACAGCTTTAGAAGCAACAGTTCGACAAATATAACTATCACTACATAATTTATAAACCAAAGTGGCTTTTTGTCTGTCTGTGTATCTGGCTTGATCTGTTATAATATACAATAGATTGCAATGCTATTTTCACTATCTTTTTAACCGACGAATCGGTGGAGTTTTACAAGTATAAATAGTAATAGTATAATAGTTAAAGGGGATAGTAGTATAAAGTCTACTACTACTACTATCCCCTTTAACTATTTAAGTTCTGTTTATTCGTTTATTAGTCTCCAAAAAATGGAAATGGAACATATATGTATATATATTTATTATTTTTTATGTAAAACCACGCATAACTTTTTACAGAGTAGTCCGATTTCAATAACTATTTTTTTGTTTGGTGAGATCATACTTCCGTTTAAATCTTTTTGAAATCGGCTGAGCCATTTTGATAAACTATCAATAATGTGAAAAATTACTACATCGATCCGTGCGAACTATTCGAATTCGAACACCTACACGGTTGAAGTTGGTTATGCCATTTTTTACGAAAAAATAGTTATTAGAGAAGCTCTGTATTCTGTCTTTTAAAGAAGTTGTGACAAAACTAGAATAACGAAGTAAAATTAGGTATACCTATATACCTACGTAAACTTATGAGTCTATATTAATATAAATTGTACCTTCTTATTTGAAGTATTATAAATACAAGGAGTCTATTATTATTATATACTACGGGACTAATTGCGCACTAAAATTACGAGATAAATAAATACCTCATCATCCCGACGTTTAAAAAAAAGGAGTCTATGTTTTTAACTATACACAATATTTAAGAAAGTGGGAAAGTGTATATTTCATTGACATTCTAGCTACTATACCTTTATAGGTAAGTTATATATCCATAAAGGGTTGTTGAAGGAAAGATCGGCAACGTCTTGTCTTATTAGAATGCAAGGCGGCGAGCGCGGCGGGTGACGCGGTTGGGCGGGCGGCGGCGCCGGCAGGAAGAAAGGGACCCTATTCTTACACGTTCGAGATTCTAGCCATCTCTTTCTACTTGGTCACAAGAATTTTTTGGATACGGGGCACCACGGGTTGGGCCTTTGAATTCGTATATTTTACCAAATGATATATCTTTTGATAGGCTCCACAACTTTACTGCCATTATACCTATATCTAAATAAGTTGATTTTCACTGTTCTTCTTCGATTTTGACTGTACACAAACAACACTGACTATGACTGTTACATTTATCGGTGATTTTGAAGACTTTATTGTTATAATTATCATTTTCACCATCAGCTTTTGATAACGCAATGCTAGGCGCTTACCTTCCTTTGTTTATTTGCCATTCTCTCCGGTCCCTTACCGCTTTCATCCGTGCAGAATTGTCGACGTCGATGTATATAATCGGATATACACCGATGTTGTGGAGTTGATGACATCAAATCAAATAGCAATAGGATGGTTTCATAAAACTTATGCTCTGACACTTGCTACTCTGAGTTTATGATATATTTATCAAAAAACACCCACATCTATTCACTGCCTCAACAAACTTTAGACGCCAAAACTAACTAGTAGCATCCGAACCATTACTAGAAATAGTCAGGAAAGGCCCAGTATACATGCTAATAAAAATATTCATCAAGCTACAAAATAACATCAGAAACAAAACAAACTAATTTTTTTTAAAAGATACCTACGACGAATAACGTTTCGACACCGCAAACTAGTAAAAGTAAAATAAGACATAATACTTAGCTAACGTTACCTTAGTGCTTAAGTTAATTGCAATACTCTAATACAGGGTCCATGACTATGTAACTCTTGGTATATTTAAATAATACATTTATAAATTAGACTAAGAGACTAATATATATGGTGCAATAATAACGATTGAATATTGAATATAAACGCATTATGATTGCAACGCCAAAGAGCATCTTGAGAACCAAATACCGACCTAAATTATTTCGAGTTTGTGAGAATAAAGTATCCATAGTTATGTAGCTCTACGTACACGTCGCGCGGAGTACGTGGCCTAGCGATCAGAAACACGTGTCTGGTCCTGTTTATGCCTCTAACATATCTTTTTATAGCAATAAATGCTCCGAAATGTTTGTCTTCCATGTCGGAGAACGCGGATTTTGTGAAGCGAAATTTGGGAGTGGCAATTTTATTGCGATTATTACTTTTGGTTCGATTTTAACGTTATGGTTTGTGTAGGTACCTATAGTTTAAGGAATTAAATGTAATGTATACTGTTGTAATAAGTGTTCAGTGTTACATTAAAATAGTTGTGACACCGACCTCTTCCTTGATTCGCTGCTCCGCCAAATATTTCCTAAAATATTTGGCAGCAGGGAATCAAGGAATTGAAGAATATTCAACTAATGTGTTCTTTTGCATTTTAATGACAGGATTGAAGACTTAATCAGCTATTGGATATTGGTAGTGTCACGAGAGAGAGAATTTTCCTATATCACTACTGGTAGTGCGAAGCAGTAGTGTCATGGAGGATAAACGCATTACATTATGTAGGCCACCTGCGCTTGTCCAGTATAATTCAGCCATCTCAAATTTCGAGCCAATTCAAAATATTCAAACATTAAAATCGTCACCCAATACTTATATTTTTATTTTTGTTTCTAATTATTCATACAACATGCACTGCAAAAACACTTAATGGTACAAGTATATAGTCGCAGCGATTAAAATATTTTATCATTATCATTTGCAGTTTTCTCTATCACAATAATAGTGAATGCTACCATTGGAATGCTACATATATTATGTAAAAGTTATCTCTGAAATCTCTGACATTTGCATCGGTATGTTATTCATACCTACTCGTATGTTAGAATCCATACCACGAGATCCTAGTGCAACAAAAATGACAACTCAATGTAGAAAAAAGTCACATCGAATAGATTCAAAGCTGTAAAAGAGGGCATGACAGCGTGTCCTAAGACGACTTGAGCTCCATTTATGTCTCAGAGTATCTAAGGTTATCTTGATGAATTATTTCTGTAAAATGAAACGTCCAGCTTTCTCCTTGTAATTAGTATTCATTGTAGCAACATGCGCTTGTTATTTGAATGTAAAAGTAATCTGCATATAAATAACTTGGGAGACACGGACCTCGCTGCAAAATCTCGGTGATGGAGAAAATTACACAAGAATTAAAATTACAGTTACAATTACGACGACATTACAGTAAAATCAAGAAAGCTTGCAAAAATAGTTTCAGAACTATTTTTAACTCCAAACTGTTATTAATAAATTATTAATTAATTTAAGGAAATGAAGTATTGAGTAGATAGCCGAAGAAATGATTTTGCATCATTGGAGATGGTTAAACTGCTAAAGCTATAAAATATTTTTAGGACAAACTACAAAGTTTATATAAAGTCACAATTTTATTAAAATATTATTTTAGTTAAATTATAAATTGATCACAATGTATATTGTATAATTAAACATTTACATACCTGTAGACTACCATAATAATATAACATAGATGCTTAAAATCTACAACGTTGATAGCCATTTAGCAGAAAGTTTAGAATGGCGTAGCCCGCGTACCTACTCGTAATTGTAAGTACCTAGTAACTTGTAACTTGCTGAAAATGTTCATGAAAGAAATATCGTCTTAGAACTCGGAGCAAACATCGCCCCGCGTAATGGGGAACTTGATCTAAAGTCAACATTCCACTAGAGTTTTTCTAATTGAAATAAGCGTAGGAGCGATAAATTGAAACTTTAAGCGTTGAGTGCGTCGTTACATTTTAACAAGTTACAAGTTTGGTTAGTCGTGAGGCGTAACTTATATTTATTCAGTGGTAAATCAACTTTAATTTTCTTAACGAGAAAGCCATTAGTGAATTGATATAGTTTGTAGTAAGTAAGTAAGTTCGTATAGGCCGGGTGGCTAGCCCTGGTGTCTGAGTTTTTAGGCCGCCTGAAGGCCTCTGACATGGCTAAACGGTTAAAACAACCGGGACCTACAATTTAACGTGTCATCCGAGCCACGGTAGCGCTCAGTTGAAAAATGCCACCCGCGGTCACCCATCCAAATACTGACCGCGCGGAACGTTGCTTAATTTCGGTAGTACCACGCTCGTAGCTATGAAGAATTTTACTCGCCAGATTTTTTGTAAACCTATATTGTTTTACGCCGCGATAGGTTCTTCGACATATTTTGTGATATGTCGGAAATGTTATTGTGTTGAGTATGATATTGTGCTAATTCATATAGTTCATGATTTATAAAGGCTATGTTGCCTTGCAGTATTTACTAGGCTATGGTGACAAGAGAAATGGAGTTAGTTTGACAGGTAATGCAATAACCGCCGCAGCGTGCGGCCGCCAACGACCCACATTGAAGCGATCGATCATAATATTATATCTTTGAACACAGGCCACAGGCCTAATTAATCTAATTTTCTATGTCGTTTAGGTTCCATTGATATATGCTTGCAACGATATATACGCCTGTTTCGTTATAATACGTCCCTTTGGAGTAGATATTTTCACAGGTTCTTCGTGCAGGATGCCGGTCGTTTACGGTCGTCGGTCTTATTGAAAATTTATAATGGTGGCCTGTGTCCAACACTTGACGTCTTACGGCTGAAAAAATGATCATGGATCATGACAATCTTAGAAGCTCATTTCAGATATTTAGATTAACATCTATAAATATATTTAGTTATGAATACCTGCAGACCAATCGCGGTAATTTTAAACAGCTGCGTTCCGTCTGTAATTCAGTTAAAGTTCGGCTGCAATTGTAGTTAAGTTATGATTCGGCTTTAAAGAATTCGGTATCACGCTAAACTACATACACCAACCGTTCGTTTGACAGCGGTTACGTTCCAACTCTGATTGAGTTGTGTTTCAACTTTTGTCAAAATCAGTAGGGCGATACGGGCGATACGAAAATAGACAAAAAGTTGAAGTTTGATTAAAGTTCAATTGTGGTTCAGCTGTAATTTTAGTGCGATTAGCCTGCTGGAATGCCTAGCCAAGACAGATCCATACCAAATTCGACTCGAAACGATCGAGCCCAATACTAATTGCATTGAAGCAAAGGTACTAATTGCATCAAAAAGGTATCTTACACGAGTAGTTCTTGGCTTTTGATATCGTGCTTGCTTGTTTCTGTTCCATTCTGTATAATTTGCAATACCTAACATAAAATTCAGGAGCAAGTGAGCGTGATTTCATATTACTGCACCATAACCGGAATAATTTTACCGGACACTTTAACCTAGTTTCAAAAGTACCTAAACAAACAGGTAAGTTGTCATGCAAGCCTATAAATTATGAAGTTACGTGTTAAACACAAGCCCTAGAGTCAACAGGGCTATAGCGAGTTCATTAGAGCTGAAGGGGACCGCAAACAAGCCGGCCGCGGCGGCGCTCGCCTCGCGGTGCCACTTTGTGTCGTGCCGTTTATCAGCATTTAAGAGGAGAGTATACCGTGAACACAATAGGCTAGAATGCTAGATTATAAAAAAAATATAGTTTGTTAGTTAGTCAGAGTATCAAACAATATTAGTCATATATTTTTAAAGTAATATTATAAACGCGTAAGTTTGTATGTATTGATGTTTGTTCCTTTTTCAAGCAAAAACTACTGAACGGATTGAGATGAAACTTTGCAATAGTAATGCACATTACTATTGCAATTTATTGTATAATCTATTGTATAATTTAAAAAATTCGTCGTCGGTAGTTAAACATAAAATTGTGAAGATACTTATAGCCTGTGAAAGTTTCACGTCACATCTAATAACACTTTTCACGTTGAAGTGACGTCAAGAGGTCGACTCTAGAACTTTGACGCAATTTATCTTTTTCTTTTTTTGTTTGATTGACAAGAGATATGTGCCTAATATTTTTTGATGTAGGTAATTATAATATTATTTTTTATACAAAATCATCGTGCATATTATCCCATAGCTATCATCTAATTGTTACATAGTAAAGTAATAGTAGGAATAATAATAAAAAAGTTACGGGAATAACCTCCTAGGTCCACCCAGGTTGACAAATGAAATGAAATTATTTAAGTAATAGATTTCTCTAGAACAAAACATTTTTTTCTTTAAAAGCTAAACTCATTACAAAAATCAAACTGTCACGAGTCCATTCTTCTATCAATGGTTGGCACAGATATATGTTTGGCATGCATCGCGACTCGCGAGCTATCTACTAAGTATGCTTCTTAATCGGAATTGCAATGGTAGACTGTCCTATTATACAGGGTTATTTCTAATCAATTAGTTTCCTTTTAGGGGCTTATTCTGTACATCAAAATTAACAAATTTGTTCTACAATTTTTGTCAAAACTCAAAAAAGAAAATCAGCTGTTCCATACATTTTGTCGCGGGTGAACGATATTTTACTATGGAAAAACAATTTATTTTTGAGTTTTGACAAAAGTCTCAGAATAAAAGTTGTTAGTTTTGATGTACAGAATAAGCCCCTAAGAGTATGCTAATTGATTAGAAATAACCTTGTATACATACTCATCGATAGTGTAGTTTTAGCATTAGCAGTACTTACTTAGGTACTGAAACAGATTTGGTACATGTGAGCTACTTTAGTTCAGTTTAGTTTGCTTCTTGTGTTATTACTTACGTAGGTACTCCTTTACAAGTGTAGGTACTAATATATACTTATTGCCATAGCTACCTAAAATGGTTAATCAATTAATTAAACACATTAGGTAGGTAAAAATACTCGTTATAGTTATCTACTTATTAATATGTGTCAAAAGATAAACCCGCATACTTTTAGATCAAATCTAAAGATTTATTAATACTTACTTTATCAAATCAGTGACTGCATTTGCAGGAAAGATTTTTGCAACATAAACTGTGAAATAACGGTGAAATTAATGATTTTTATACGATAAGTATCTTATCGTTCACCAATAAGTATCATCATCCTGAAATGCACCAAAAGTATTTTTACGGACGTATCTGACGCGCTTAGCTACTTTTTGTGCCTAGGCACCGGAAAGGTACATAATTACGAGTATTTACCGTAAAGTTTCACCACTGCAAGCTGTCTGATACTTTTTAGTATTACCTAGGTTCCAAAAATGTAAAGTTTATCACCGGTACCGCTTAGGTACCGTTATTGAAGTCTAGGTATTACATTACATCTAAGGCACAATAGAAAATTTAGAACTCAGTATCTACGGGACTAGAGATATAGCCAGAAAAGTCTATTGTCAGGGTGCAGCAATTAACCCATTGAAATGACTGGCACCGACAGCTTCCTGCCATTCGGTGATAGCTTTCATACGTTCCAAGTTTGCTAGCGAGCAAACTACGGACATCGCTTCACTGAGCTCCTCTATTGATTGAGTGCTCTGTATTTCTAAGTTTTATAAAATGAACTAATTTATACTTACACTTATTTTTCCTACCGAGCTATGACCTTTGGTAAGTGCACTTTTTGTAGATTTAGTCCTACCAATAGGGATAAGTGTACTGACCATCCTACCGAGCTATCTCCTCTGGTAGAGATAGGTGCACTGTCCATTACTACTATTCATATATGCTACTACTAATCGAATACAAAACTAGAGAACGTTGGTTTTGTTCATTATATTTAAAAAAAATCAGTTGTTAGCTACTAGATATTTCCTGCGGTTTTTACATATAGGGGTGTCCAGGTCCAACCTGATATCCATTACTAAATAACAAAACATCGCCAATTTGCCTCTTATCAGAGTTGTAAACGGTAACCTCTGGACTTTCTTTGGTTTTCTCTGCCATATTGTTAAGAGGCCAATGCGTGCCACTTTTGTAAAGTTAAGTCGTTGATTAAAAATGCACATCACACATGGTGTGTAGATTTTCGAATGGAAAACTTTTTCAGATATTCTAAGCGAAATTTTCAGGTAGGTACCTATCTGAGGGTTAATAAACAATCTTTTGGTTTCCTTGAACCAACATCAGCTTCATTAGTCAGTACCATTACAGAAACAAATAAAATTACTTTGTTTCATACAGCAAGTACCTACCTATGTAGGAACATCAACCTATCATGGGTTGATGTTTCTACATAGGTAGGTAGACAAACTTTTGAGTCGGTCCAATGATATTTTAGAAACATTTTTAATGTAATAGGCATTTCATTATTTTTTGCAGACTTGGTGATTAAAAAGCTTTGTCACTTTGGTATAGGTACTTTATTAAAGCCAGGAACACAAGTTTCATCGATACATCAAAAAATAGCAATTAAAATAATATAGAACTAGGATACAGGTAATACGTCTCGAAAGAAATAACACATAGCAAATCGTTTATGGTAAGATATATCTACCTACAATCTATTAAAATAGGATAATATATACCAGCGTGCAATTTTGACACGACATAAAAATATATTTCTATAATATAAAGCATCATAAAGCGTTGTTCATAAATCATCTATTTTTTAGGAATTCACAGAAAGTATTCAACTCCAGTTTACGCAGTGATTTCTATTATATAATCGAAAATTTGTACAAAATCCCTCTCAAGGCATATAAATGAAACATCTGTATAAAAATTATTTTCAAAATAAAGCAATATGTTCCAAAATATAGATGTAGGTTTATATTTTCAAGTGTAAAATAATATTATTTATACAGCTTACTTTATATATTTTAATTGACTTTTGGTCTCGATTTGCCAAAATATATTTTTATATATAATGTAATATGCCATAAAACACTATGACGGACGCTAAGTGCGAAATCGCAGGTAAAGTATCAAAATGTCGGCGGAGACGGTTACTGAGAAACTCCAAGAAAACGATTTCCCCCAGAACGACAGAGGAAATGGCAACCGGCTGACGTCGCGCTTCCGCAGCGTTCCAAAAAGATGCCCGACGTCTGTATAATTTTAAATTTCCCCAGTAAGTTGAAGCTCAGCGATATGAATAGATTACATTCGGATATGGTGGAAGGATCTGGCGTTCCTGTAGTACCTACTTGTTTAATATAACCATAGACACCGAGGATTGCAAAATCACGATACACATTATGGATTCCGTTTCATAATTTAGGGAGACATTCATTGTGATCACTTACTTAATATAATTAGTTTAAGATTGTCCCATCTGTTTCATTTCGTGATTTGATTCCGTAACATCGACCATAATTTTACTATCTGCCAGGATATATAACTTTCCTTAACGAACACGATGTTTCTCACATTTCATATCTAAGATATTTTTTTTACAAAATCAATATAATATGTTAAGTATATAAATTCTACAAGGTGATATACACATTATGTATAGGTATAAGTTGATATAATATTAATATACATTCACTATATTAAACATCAATATATGGGCCTAATAATACTTGTATACAAAGTGATGTCACTCATCACTCATTTTTATAAAAGTTATAATTTCGTAATCAATTTTATATCACCTAGGAATGAAAATCAGTCGTCAAAGACTATGCAAATACAATTTAATTTTTTATTTGATTATGGGTAATTTGTGACGGCTTATACAAAGCTCTCATTAGCATATTAGCAACGCAGCATAATACACGTAAATTATGGAAAACCGCGCCATTTATCGGAAGCGATCACACTATGACAGCAAAATTAAATTTTAATCCATCTAATTCATGACACAAATTGGGTGTGGAATTAGTTTAAGGTTATAATCTTATAAAATAGACAGAAAAATTTCTGAGCAACACCAATTGCATTGACTATGTAAATGTGCATCACAAATTGATATATCTGTTTCATTTCCTGTATATACAAAGAAATCAACTATAATAATAAATGTACCACTGATTGCTACTGCTTAAAACACTCATATAATGTATATTTGATATAAATAGAAAGAACAGATATGAAATCGATAACGAGCCTTATAATTACTTGGTCAGGAAATTCTAATAGAGAGACTAGTAGGTAAGGACATAAGCTCACAGGGTGCGTACTATCTACACACATCGCACGAAAGATTACTGATAGATTAATATTATTATTCTCTCATGAGTAAGAGTACACAGTCTTCGTAGTATTTTATACATTAATACTGATGTGTCGCAATAACTCTTAATAAACAAGTATAATTCGTAACTCTCAATAAATATACCTCTGTAGTAAATGAATTTTGTATTTCAAAATATGAGATCTCCTTGTAAAATATATAAATATATTGTCGACATTTTAATGGACATTGTGCGTAAGTAATAGAAATAACTGTAATAGAAATAATTGTTTCAAACACATACAGAAGATAAAATTTTAACGTAATAATAATTTCATTTACTGTTCGGCAAACCTCAGTTTTTGTTTCTTGACGAAGTCCTGCGCCAGCTTGTCGTTGGGGCGCAGCTCCAGTATTTGTAGGATGGGGTGATCTGGTATTGGAAAATATATATTACACAAATTTTAATATTCATTTGATCTAGGGTAACGATGGAAAAATTAGGAAAGTCTCTTAGTCTCTTCTCTGTAGAAAACTTTTGAGATATCGATTGCACTGGGAGAATCCTGCTAGTCAAGCATGCCACGAATAGCCACGAAAAGAACTCATTTCGACTTGTGAAAAAGTGACAGATATACATTTGTACATACATAGACGCCATAACGCTGTCTCGTTCTGACACTACGAACAAAATAATTCGTGGCGCGCATACTAGAGGTACCTAAGCTTTAATTTCTTGAGATAAGGTGACCCTAATTTGGGCTGACATCAAAATCAAACAAGACCTGCATAATGCAAGAAAAAAATCATTAAAATAATTAGAATTATGTAAATATTTAGATACAATTATATCTCAGAATGATAAATTTACTCACTATGATAAATTTTATGAAAGGATAGGCAATGAACATTTACAATCACTGAGTAGCAACTGAGCGGGCTGGATAAGACTAGCTCAGGGCAGAGATAGTTGGCGGAAGAGGGAGAAGGCTTATGCTGTACAGTGAGCCTATGATGATGATAAATTGAGCTGGAGCCGTGCACGCAGGCGAGTGAGTGGCACCAGCGCCGCGCCCACTCAGTATGTGTGTGTGAAAGAGAAAGAGAGATAGATGAAGGCGGGAGTACTGACTGCGGTCGTGCAACTGCATGAGCGGCAGCTCGAGCGGGCGCAGCGGGTCGGGGATGGCGCGGCCGTGCACGCCGGGCACGCGCGCGAGCGGCACCAGCGCCTCGCCCGCGAAGTCATCTGCCGTCAGCACGTCGCGGTCCCACACCGAGAACGCGAGCGCCGCGTGCGCCGACCGGCATGACTCCAGGCACACCACGAACTCGAAGCACTCGTCCCAAACGGGGTTCAGGGTTTTCTGTTATTATACACACATATTATAATATCAGAAATGAGGAGATCCGTAGAAGAAATAAGGTTACCGACATAGCCCACTGTGGCAGGTTGAAGTGGCAATGGGCAGGGCACATAGCGGGAGGACTGATGACCGATGGGGTCGAAAAGTTCTCGAGTGGAGAACAAGCAAGCGCAGCGTAGGACGTCCACCCACAAGGTGGACGGATGACCTCATCAAGACCGCAGGATCGCGCTGGACGCAAACCGCTTACCAACCGGTCTTACTTGAGATCTTTAGGGGGGGGGCCTATGTCCAGAAGTGGATGTCTGAAACGAACGAACGAAAGAGACACATATTAAGTGCAGCCGAATAATGCAAGCAGCTGACTACACTGTCGTCGGGCACCACGAAGAGTGGCACTGCGGTAGATTATGCGTCACTGGGGAATATATTTCATAATCAAATTTAGAGCTGTAACAATTTATCTTTGCGTCACTTTTCGTGTTTTCTCTCTTAATTTTCAAAGAACCATTTCCAAACTATTTTCCACTTAAGTTATTTTACCTTCTGCACGTGGGTGGTGAGCTCGTGCACTTTGGGGAAGAGCCTCTTGGGCAGCAACTCAACGACGACGAAGGGGTCGCTGAGGCCATTCGGGTCGAGCGGGATCACATCGCGCGCCGATAGCACCTCCACACACAGGGAGTCGTGGTTGTAGTACGCCCTAAGAAAGGTGCTCATTTTCATTAATTGGTCACTAATATCCCTTCGGCAGCCTAACCGCCACGCGCCGTTATCTCACATTCGCCTTAAGCGCCGTTGCTTTTTTATTTTTTGCGCATCTGCGTTGCGACCTACTAAAGTCGAGATTTCTCGTAACTTTTGTATGGACGACCCAATAAATGTTGTAACGTTAGAACCGTATTGAATCAACTTATTTAAGTCTATAAATAGAATGTGTTAAAGGCGAAAATATGAATGTTTTTACTTCTGTTACTAAAATATTTGTATTATTAGTGAAAAGCAATTTGCAGAACTCCTGATTGTTTTATTTACATTAGTAATAACTATTACACATTATTAACATAACAAATACCACACAACACAACATTTCGTAAATGAATTTAATTCAAGAGGCTGTTTGACACAGAAAAAAAAACAATGGGTGTGCACTTCGGGAGTGCTGTCAGAAGTGAAAACTAGCTCTCTCCGTCTTACAAATTTTCGATCAGGTCACGTGTCCTGGCGCGAGTTTATCATTTTTTACCCATCCCAAAAAGTGCACAACGTAGCTAAAGAAGTTTTCACTTCAAAAATAATAATAAATAATGAATGCCTTGAGTTAACGCGGCAGCAATATGGTGTCAAGGAAATAAAGGGTCAAAGGGTGCAAAAGAACAGCATACAAAGTTATGTCACGAGGATGGATCCGTAGGGCGAGGGAAATGAGCGCAGCTACTTGCGCAGGCTAGTCACAGTTGTAGCAGTTCTTCGTTGGGAGCCTTACCTGATGAGGATAGAACCATAGGGCGAGGGCAGCGGCGTGCGCTGCTGGTCGCGCAAGCGGTCCGCCAGCCACAGCTCTAGCAGCTCTTCAGTAGGAGCTTGGTGGTACTGCATGCGTTGCTCTAATCGTGCCCATTCTGGGCTCTGCACTTCCGACATTGGTAGACCTGACATAATTATTGCTTCTCAAAAAACAGAACTATAATTTTTAAAATGAAGACAGGCAATTAGTAATATATATATCAGGATATTTTACAATGTGGCCTAAAGCAGTCTCATTTTCATCTATTTAGGAGAGGCTGAAAACGAATTGATTAATAGATTTAGATGAATTTAGCTGTTACCTTAGATGCTTTTAGCGGGAACCAACATTCGAGTCTTTTATCCCTATCATATTTACCCTGTTGGTCACTTAACGCTGTCTTTCTGAACTGATCTAACAGTCCAACAGTTTATCTGCCCGCAATGCCCTTACACTTAATTCATTAGTAAACCTTCAGAAAGTAAATTTTGCTGCTGTTGCTGTAGCTATACTTTGCTAACCAGACCTGACTAATAAATGTACTAATGTAATAAACATATTAGCGGCGTTTTTTAAAAGTACCTCACCATCCTCCAGAATCTCAATCCTAGAGGTCCCTGGACGGAGCCTCTGGCTTTAGTAAAAGTACTCGACATATATAAAGAAATACAGTGCGAAAACTGTATTTCTGAATTCTACTGATTTATCAATAACTAATTCATTATATTAAAATTCTACCGCACTACAAAAATAATCAACTGTTTCATTACTCGTTTTCGTCGTTTGCAAACGGTCATACTGACATCAACTTGAACCATTGGAAGGAGAAGAAGAAGCCGACGGTGTTACGTTACCTTTTCCCTCCGCGTGGAAGAACTCGGCGAGCAAGTCAAGCGCCTCTCGCAGGCGCGAGTGGTAGACGCGGGGACGCTCGGCGCCGCCCGCGTCCGCCTGAGCTGACATCTCTTTGAGCACGGCGCTCCAGCAGCCCGCCAGCGCGCGGATGAACGCGCGCGGCAGCAGCCACGTGTTCAGAGCTGACAGGTGCTGGTCTAGGAACTCCAGCAGCGGAGTGATAGCCTGTATCGACAACATACGTTTTTAGGATTCCGTACCCAAAGGGCTAAAAACGGGACCCTATTAAGACTCCGTTCTCCGTCCGTCCGTCTGTCTGTCTGTCTGTCACCAGGCTGTATCTCATGGACCGTGATAGCTAGACAGTTGTAGTAAAATTATGAAATCATAAATCAGACTTAAAATTAAAAACTCGCTAATTAACTTACAGCCATAGTATGTTTTTTCTCTTATTTTCATTAGTTTATTATATTTTTATGCATGCTGTGTTTGCACCTAGAAGGTTGGACAGCCTAACATGTTTTATTGTTTTGAATCACGTTGTAATTTGACTGTATCAACCAGTTTGCAAACCATGAAGCCTATGTGTGTCTTTCTTTGAGGGTTATGCCATATTACTACGCTGACTAAACGAGCCAAACTAACGGACTATGGCAAAACCTTTCTCGCACAAAAATGCAAAACCAATAAGTACTGAATTATCAGGCGTTGTTTTTTTGGAAGAAAAACATAGTGAAATTAGAAAAAAGATTGGCAGTACTACGTATTTACTAAGTCATTATTAAATGTGTTACTAACATTATCTAAACAAAGGGCATTTTTCATAGAAAAATAGATATCACAAAAATTTATTCGTTCTCCTAAGAGGTCGCTAATGGCCCCCAGTACGGATGTTGAGAGTCCTTAAACAAACCAATTAACGCATGGGAGCCCTCTACCCACACGCACTTCACGCAGTTTGCACAAAAGGATCACATTGTATTGGAAAAGTTTGGTGTCTACGATGTGTTTCCTGGCATAAAGTTGGCCTTAGTTAATATTTTTTTAAATCTGCGCTCGCACTGCGTTGACAGAAACACCTTATTGACCGACGAAACATATATTATTTGTAACCACGCATAACTTTTTACACAGTGGTCAGATTTCAATTATTATTTTTTATTGGAAAGAATATAATTTGAAGTTACATTTTTTACACTTAAATTTTATCGAAATCGGCTAAATCGTTTTTGATAAATCAACAATAATGGGGAAAATGCTATATCTATCTGTGCGAAATATTCGCGAATTCTGTACGTGGTTGAAGTCGGTCAAGCCATTTTTTGCGAAAAATAACCGTGAGGTGTAAGTTTTAATTCTTCACTGACATCGGTCACGTGTCGTAAATGTTCATCAATGAGTCCACAGAATGTTGTGATCGCTGTACGAATTCGTTCATCGTTACCACTGATTCCATATCGATAATGATATAAAAAGTCAAGTGAGACGTAAGTTTACCTGCGGCGTGGGTAGAGTGTCTGGAGACCAGGCGAGATGAAAGACGGCCTTGCGTAGCGGCGGGCGCGCGCGGGCTGCGAGCGGGGCGGCCGCGCGCGCTGCCCGTGCCTCCAGCGTGCCCAGCGCACCGCGCACCAGTTGCCGCGCGCTCTCGTCACTACCACTGAGAACATTAACTTCTTGTAGGCCGGATGGTTAGCCCTGATGTCAGTATTTTAAAGGCAGGCCTCTGACATGCCCAAATGGTTAAAACAATTGAGACTTACAATTAAACATGTCATCCGACTGAATTGTTGGGATACAACTGTCAAAATAATTAAAAATGTGTCGGTCGTAAACTATACGAGTAG
This sequence comes from Hypomecis punctinalis, assembly GCA_949316475.1. Classification (NCBI taxonomy): domain Eukaryota; kingdom Metazoa; phylum Arthropoda; class Insecta; order Lepidoptera; family Geometridae; genus Hypomecis; species Hypomecis punctinalis. Next base: position 12,625,109 of record OX438810.1, read on the forward strand.
ATAACCTAACCAACCCACTATTAATTTTACTAACCGCGTCTTTCCCTAGGACGTGTTGTTGCTACAGCAGTTGCAATTTTTTTAACAATATCTTGAAAGATCCAGTTACATTAAGCATAAATAAATGTAGACATTTTTAAACAACAGAAATATGTTCAATGTAAAAGAAATTCATAAACAGTATTATTTATGTCTAATTGTCTATAGTAGGTATTTAGAGAATAAACAACTAAAACATATATAGTGGTGAATGTTTAAACAAACAAAATATGATATCAAAGAAACACAGCCGTTTCTTTACATTTCGTAGGTGAAGAAGCTTTTAAAGGATTCTCGGAGAGCGTTGCGGGATGTGTTCATACATTTCGCATTGCCCCACCCCTCGTTTTAGTTTTACTGACATGCTGACAGCATAAAACCATTCTGCGAATAAAATTCCTGCACGTATTTTGAACATAAACACCCGCCCAGTTTTAGATAACAAAATACATCAACGAGGGATCAGCGAGTCATTCCAGACCTGTCAGAATGCACAAACATTGGATTTTCACAATCCATTTGATTGATCCACGCTACCATTGGGGATTTTAAAAATGGACTTCGCATTGAAATCGTGTAGCAGTAGCTCTAGCTCTATGTACAGAAGACACAATACATACATTTACTGTCTAGTATACTGTTTTAGTATAGTTATTCAGTTTAGACAGGGTTATTCAGGTCATCATTTTTATTTTTGATTTAGATCATCATTATGAACAACTTTTACTGTGAAGACAACCCAGAATTTGAGAAAAAAAATCAACGCTCCGTACAAAATAACAACTCGGAATTGACAAAGTAGGTATATAAAACAGTAGATTCTTTTACTCGAATTTCGAGTTGACTTCATAACAAATGTTGCAAATAGTCTGAATCAACCCCTTTAAGTTTAGTATACTCTTTCTTAATAGCTCTGTATGTGTAATATACTCATCATTAACGCCTAATTACCTACTGTTGATTGCCGAGGATATGATTTCATGAATAATTGTATGGGTACTGAATAAACCATTTCATTTACACGCGTCTAATTAAAACAAAACATGCCGCAACGTATCTGATAATTCTCGTAGGTATGTATAATGTATTGGTGTATAATATAGTCTCTTTGTTCTCAAAGATAAATTGAACCCGTTTAAAATTGAAAAATATCGAAGCAAATAGACCTACGAACAACTAAGTGTAAAGCAATGTCAAAGTTAGATTGATCATAATAAAACAAGTTTGTCGAAGACTTTCTACTCAGGTTACATCTACGTCATGAAACTTGGTACTCCCGAGTCTGGAATATGGAAAGTTTCGTATCAAAATGTTACGGCAAGTTCGCTGTATATAAACACGACGCCTGCTTGTAGTTAATCTGAGTGAATTTGTTACTAAGGGCTGACTCGGCTTAGGCTATATTGGTTTCTCTGGCCTTAATGTTAATCCCTAATGCTAGGTACAATTTTTATGGACAAGTTGGGTAAAGTAACTTGATAAAATATTGATTGTCGATGTCCTACTTCTGACACTTCCATATACATATTTATATTCCTGTATAGTCAAGTGCCATTAGGCTAATAGAGGCTAATATCAATGTGCATTTTCATTTTTGCTATCAACTCAACTTGCAACATGGTATACCAGAGCTCCAGGAGAATATATAGACCTTATGTAACAGTGAATAAGAGTTATTTTTCTGGTGCAAAGTAGTATTGAGGTTATTTTATTGTGGAAGCGAGGAGCGTTTACGGTTCAGAGATAAAGCTACACTTACATGTGTTCATCGTCGTATTCGGCCAGCGAACGGCGGACGTATTCCAAATTGTTCACTATCGTGCATATCTCTTCGGTTGTTTTGTTCTGGCCTGTAAGGTGCAACATATTTAGCAAAAAAAAACCGGACAAGTGCGAGTCAGGCTTGCATATCGAGGGTTCCGTACAAATCTAGAAAATTTCACAAAATTGGGAAGTAAATTGTTAAAATCTCTATACAATAACCATCGACAAAAAAGTTTTTTTTTCTCTTTTCTCGTCATACATCGAAAATTACACATTGTTAAAATAATTAAAAACCTGTTTCAGCATGTGCTAATGAAGTTCTTTTATATGATACCTTACATGTTACGATTTATTTTGAATTTTGAACCCATATATTGTGAATTTAGAGGCCCTATTTTTTGTGATTTTAATAAAAATGTAGTTTTCAGATTTATTCCTATCTGTGTACTATGAGACACTGCTACTCGCCAAATTTTATAGTTCTATGTCAACGGGAAGTACCCTGTAGGTTTGATTTTTGTGAGTGTCGAAATACGCGTTTTTTACGACTTAAACGGCTCTAACTTTTTAAACGATAACTGAGAAGTTTTTATTTTACACGACTGCAAGAAACAATAGATATACGTACTTATACAGTTTAAATTTCAACTCGATATCTTTACGCGTTCCCGAGATAAAGAGTCATGACATACATACAGACGGACAACAAAGTGATCCTAAAAGGGTTCCGTTTTTCCGTTTGAGGTACGGAACCCTAAAAAAAAAAACAAAAGATCGGGTTTGTGGAAAATATTCTTGAAATCTGTTAACTTAGTATTATGATGAGATAACACGCTATTTCATCATAATACTCGAAAAAATTGAGATTTTTACAATGTTATTCGTAATATTTTAAATTTTATTACAGCAGATGATATTTGTACAAAGTCACCTAATATGTTTTTACTTTCACTCTTGATACTGGATGTGATACAAAAGGATCATTCGAAAAAAGCCTATTTTGCTGTGATAGACTGGGATAGGCGGATTCAACGATCGTATAATTTGATTTTTGCTTGTTGAGAACTCAAAGCAACGCACTAAAACATTTTACAGCCCGAAAATATGGGCTCAAGGAATATTGGATAACAATACGGGAACGTTAAGCTAGGATTATTTGCGTTATAAAAATCTGAACAAGCGACTCGATGAAACAACCTCCATCCGGATCGAAACGATAGCAAATACTCGCAAAATACTCGTGTTAATAAAAACAAGGTTTTATAACAAACATTGTAAAGTTCAGGGTAAAATGCCCTTCGAAGCTTTCCTATAATTGTGATAAATGTTGACATCAAACAATTTGTAAGCTGAGAGTTTTCTTTTCAGGAATTTCTCTTGTTGAGAAGTAAAGTTAGTCGTTACTCGAGGGCTACTCAGCGCGTTAACAAAGGCCTTTACATTAAGAAATTACTATCATTTTATTCCAATTTTGTCGCTGTTGCTCGACCTTTTTAATTTAATTTTGAAATTATAAATGTTAGGATGTTGGTGGTCCTAAATTGCTTTGAGAGCATTCATTCCAACTTGGACTAAAAAGACTGGGCATTGAATTTTTATGGAAACAGCACACAAGATAAATATAAGTAAGTAGTCAAAGTTACAGTTCGCTGCCACATATTTTTAAATATATTGAGTTATGTTGACTAAGCTCCTCGTTCTATCCCGCTGATTCGTAGTATATTCAGCTGAGTCGCAAACCAGCGCCAGCCATTTGTGTTATACACATTTGTATACTCATAAATCGGGTCAATAATGTCACCAGATTACAATTTTACAAACTCTAGTTTGTTATTAATTATAGCGTGAAATCACGTGCGCTGTAAGCAGGTTCAATTCGTATACCGGTCTTTTCATGTCGAGCTGCTCAATTTGAGCCGCTGATAGGGCTCACTCCCAGATCGATACATGGTTCTCGTAGTAGCCTTGGTCGGCGAGCGCACCGTACACGAGGTACGCGTAGTTCAGCACGGTAGCGCACGAGGCCTCCAGGAGCTGCAAGTGGGGTAGTGTAGGGGGAGTGGGGATAGTGTGTGTGTTGACCGTGGTTCTCTCTCGTGGTCGGGGAGCGCGCCGTGCATTATAGGTTTGTGTAGCGCAGCGCAGTAGCGCACAAGGCCTCCAGCAGCTGCAATCGGGGTAGTGCAGAGAGGAGTAGGGATAGTGTGTGTACTGACTGCCTCGGTGGCTCAGTGGTTAGTGACCCTAACTTCTGGGTCAAAGAGGCGAGGGTTCGATCCTCACCAGGGCAAATATTTATGTGATGAACAAAAGTGTTTGCTCTGTGTCCGGGTGTTATTTAGTTACTATTTAGATAAGTATGTATTTAAAAATAAGTATATGTAGTATATCAGTCTCTGGCAGCCATATCACAAGCTTTGTTTAGTTTGGGGTCAGAGGCCGTGTGTAAGACGTCCCAAAATATTTATTTATTTACTGAACGTGGTTCTCGTAGTAGCCCTGGTAGGCGAGCGCGCCGTGCACGAGGTCTGCGTAGTGCAGCGCAGTGGCGCACGCGGCCTCCAGCAGCTGCAAGTGGGGTAGTGTAGGGGAGAGTAGGGATAGTGTGTGCACTGACCGTGGTTCTCGTAGTAGCCCTGGTCGGCGAGCGCGCCGTGCACGAGGTCCGCATAGTGCAGCGCGGTCGCACACGCCGCTTCAAGCAGCCGCACGCCGCCGCCCGCCCAGCTCTCCTCCGCGCCGCCGATCGCGCGCCACACCAGCCGCATGTGATATAGACTGCTCACCAAATTAATCACGTATTCACCTAATGAGCCTTTCAACTATTAGGTAACCAATAAAAAAGAAGGGAGGTCTTTTTTTGTTTATTGTTCATTTTTCAGATTTCGACTACTGCTCATGAATGAATAAAAAATAATAAATTGTAAAATACACGTAAAATAGAGGTAAGAGTTTTATTTACTTTTGCTGAAAATAGGCGAGAAGGTATTAATAAAATTGCAAAAATCTGCGTTTGTACCTACTTCAAGGGCACTTGATGACATGACTAAACCAGACATGTGTATCTTATGTAATTATCTGTACCACACCTCCTGATATACCGACCTTATATAATTTTTTGTGGGAATACTCTGCTGTGTAGGCGTCTATAGAAAGTGTCGTTTTCGACCTATTTGTAGACAAAATGCGCACAAAAGCTCGCGTGGGTACACGCCGAACGATTCATATCCGCGCGGCCAGCAAATATTAGACCTCGGACGGACGGATGGCTTTGATCTTTGTCATACACGTGTTAGTCAGATACGGCCTTTTATTCTATAATTAATGCCAATTTGACATTCGCAAAAGGACGGGAATTCATATGTAACGAGGGCGAGGTGCTGACGTAAAACGTGCTTGTCCTGAGCCTAAGCAGGATCAAATTTTTGTCTATGGCAGGATTGTCGCAATTTAAACTCGGTTTGTTATTATCTAAGTGATACAGCATATTTTATTTTCTTCCGATTGATTCTATCCTACGTATTTTTAACTCTCTTCTCACGCACATACTTACCTAATTATTTTCAAAGTATGACGTTAGATACCTATAAGTAGTGCCATTCGTAACTATCCGCACTATTAAACCATGTCACAGAGCTGGCTACTTCTGTATATGAGCAAAGTTTAACCTAAGTCCATCACCGACGCTAAAGTACACACCCCAGTATATTCAGACACATTGAGAACTCTGAGACATTACTACGTTATCAAAGTAAACTATACATATTGTTAGCAGTGCTAACATAGCCATCTTACTTATGTCGTCACTCTGTGTTAAAATATAAAATTTAGAAGGAAGCAAAGAATAGAGTCTATCCCAGTTTTAACGTTATTGATGGCACTTCCATTTTCTTAATGGGTGGCACGGGATCACTCCAATGTTGGAAGCGATCCATTCTAGTGTCCATTAAATTCTCCGGCGAACGGTGTCACTTTTACAATATCTTTCTCATTATATTATCATTACTCGTCTTTTCTTAATATTTTTGCATAAATATAAATTCCGCAAATCTTTCCGTCTCCGCCTCGTGGCGGCGCATGCCTTAGCGTTTGGATTGAAATATTTTCCAGAAAGTACTATTGAGAATGTTTTTATTGTGTTTTGAGGGAATATTTTTTCTTCTGGAATCTTTACTCAGGTATTTTCTTTATTGACAACGTGAATATACAAGAATACTTATAAAATGTTAATTTCTTAGTATTTTTGTAAGACTTACCAAGCAGCTGTGTCTACTGAAGAGGTGCTGTGTTTCACAAAATGCTCTCCTTCTACTGGCCGATCTGTAATAAATTATATCTTTAAGAATGATCTATGAAAAGTGCTTTGTAGTTCTTTCTCAGTGTTTTTTATACTAAAACATTTATTATTTTCATTCACAAGATACATTGAAGAGAATACGAATTTTCTAGTATATTTTATTTTTATAAAAAGTCATACTACGAAAATGTGACTAGATGTGAAGAGTAGGTAATTGTTTGGTTTTCAATTTACATTTATAAAGTAAGTCTGAAAAATATGTTCACACGCAGAATTGACCTAATAAGCTCGACCACGTCCATTGGTCACATAACAGGTTTTACACAAACAAATCGTTTATTTGTCTCGGCCCAATAAAAGGTTTCGTGTTACGGCACAGTTAGATTTCGATGCTTATCTAAATGGTAGCCGCCCTAACCCGGGTGTGAACCTTCGCCTTTTGCCCTCTCGATAAGGGTAGGTTTTCTCAATGGAAAATCACTTTTCCACACCAGATGTTACGTTACAGTTTTATTTGACTAGTTTCAAGATTGTTGGGCCAAGATTCCAAGCTCCGCTGGAGTTGCTTCCATCGGCATTTTGTTACGGAAATACTGGAAGTAATTTTTATGCTTGTCGGATTTAGTTTCGCTTTTCTTGATTTATGCTTGGATGGAGGTGAGCTTTAATTACCTGAGCTACGTTACGTTGGCTGTAGAAATATTAGTTGATAACGTGGTACGTTAGCAGTTAACACTCAATATAAAGTTAACATTTTAGCCGCTCGTTACAATGGCAGTAAAATCTAATAAAATAGTTGTTTAATGGCCCTTTATTGCTCGTAAATTTAAATGTGTAATATACTTGTTTACATGTCCTTGACGTATATTCAAGGATATGTTAACAAGTTTATTACGTTTTAAGTTTTGATATTATCCTCAAGTTGAGGTTATCATTACGAAAGTGGATCATGAGTAGCAAACACAGATATTACTCAGATAGATCACGTTTTCTATTAGCAATGTGCACAGTCTTAAGACATCCGGTGTGCCAGATCGCTCTCGGACGTCCAAACGCTCAAGGTCGTCCGAAGGTGACGTCCGCGACTTATGTCCGATAGTGTGCACGGCTCAGTGTACTTTCATAGTCTAGATACCTATCAGTCGCGGCTGTCAGTCGCGTCCGTAAGCCGCGTCCGATAGTATGTTTCGAGCTTTATACGTCTATGAAACAACGGAAAACTGCCTTTGTTACTCATTTTGTTATTAATAGATGATCATGATAGATAGATCATTAAAATTTCTTATCCAAAATATGAGATTCTTAAGAAGTTGATGACTAGTTTATAAGTGCTGAACTAGGCTGTACCTTTAGTTTTTTAACTACTCTATTACGTCTGCAGCACATTAACAATTATTTTTTAAAAACTTGAAGAAAAATACCATTGAGTTTTACGAAAAAAAATATTGTGATAATTTTGCGATTTTATCTAAACATCTTTTCAAGGCTCATGTGTTATTGCTCTGCAAGACCACGAGCGAACACTATTTTGTTTTATTTAATGGGTAGATATAAAGACATAGTAAGAGGTCAATGTATTGAATGAGATAGTTACCAAGCTCAACGGCGACGCGCACCCGCTGCAGTGCCATGGTCTTCGTGACAGATAGCCAGCGCTCGATCAGCGGCTCGAACCACCTGCGCATTGCACATGTCATTTACACATAGATTGAGGACGCCGCACCCCTTTGCATATTGAACAGGCAAATACCGCCTGTTTGGGTACACGAAGAACATTTTCGTGTATGCTTCGTGAAAGCAAAGAATTATATTCCTTTCAGAACGATCAACTTTGTTTCTTTCATTTAGTCGGTGTTTGTGTCAATTGTCTAGTGAAACTGTCTGCAGAACGAATTGGACCAGTATTAATATAGCACGGTACATACATAGAAAAAATTACCTATACATTTAAAGCAATTTTATTTTCTTACCTATCTACTAAGTAATGACCAAGAATGTGGGAAAAAATAGGTTTAGTTATTTCTTTTTTTGTAGAAAAGAATAAATGAAAAGAAATCAATGCTGTTGAGGTATGGAAAAGAAAAATGTATGAAAAATTATGTTAATCGCCACAAACTGATGTGATAACTGAATATTTTCTGATATAAATAAAGAAGCATTCCACGCGAAGCGGACAGGTAAAAAAGATCGATATTTTGGATTTCGGTAATATTTAAGTATATTCTACCTATCTATCTACATGTTCTTGATGCGTATACCAAATATTTTTGTAATATCATGAATGGTTAAGGAATTAAGGGACTTTGAAATGTTGCCAAACTGGTGGGCACGCAGTACTTCGAAACCGATTACCATGTCATAAAATTATAGATTATTATAATTAAACCACTGCATTTATTACTTAATTTTATGAGCTTTTTAACTGCTTTTTTGGAAAAGAAAAAATTTTTTTTCATGAAAAAAAATAAGATTTTTTTTGTTTTTTCACAAAGTTTTTCTTTTCAAAAAATACAATAAAAATCTCATAAAATTCCGTGGTTTAATTATTTTATTCTATAATTTTATAACTTGGTAAATGCAGTTTACGCTAACAATACCGATGGACGACGAACACCACATTTCGGCAGTATTTCCAGTTTAGCTCCCAATCCAGTTTCACGCCCATTATAAAACTTAGCAAGGATATTCTATACAATATTAGCTATTTACGGACAAAAATAAAAACAATCAAAATGGTCTGACTTTGTGAAAATTAAAAAAAAATCTAAATCCTATTATTTCAACCAACCCAGGGCATGCAGTATTTTGCAATTATTGGCAAAATTTCAAAGCCCTTTAATTCCTTAACCATTTATGATATTACAAAAATATTTAGCACACACATCAACATCAACTCAAATAAAACCGAAATCGAAGACATCGATCTTTTTTACCTGTCCGCTTCGCGTGGAATGCCCCTAAAGTAACACCTAAAACAATATTATAAAATTATTATTAAAGCCTGTATTATAAAATCTGGTAAAAAATGCCACTGATTTAAATTAATCACGCACGTTCTAATGCTTTTCCAATGAAAAATATCTATGAAGTGATAGAGAACGCGCTAATTTTTCAAAGCAATCTATTCATGTTTATAAATTGCTTTCAAATAAAAATATATAGCTCGATAATTACTTAGCGAGCTCATTTCATTCATTAATTATATTTTAAATTGTTAGCTTTATAGACTCTTATAGCGTAATTAAAAGTTCAGAATTAATTAAGAGTGTTAATTTGCAACAAACCACATGTTTGTTCACTTTCAGATGTTTTGCATCTCAACTTACTTGAGCAATTAAAACAAAGTGTACTGCAGACTTTATTACTTTAAACATTATGTTAGCAGTAATTCTAAAACACCATGAATATAAGTAATGCTAGAGAGATACCGAGATCCAGTCGAAGCGTAAAATTGAAAAATAGCGGATAATATAACGAATAATAGCGGATTTTTGATAATACCACTTTCCATCAATCAAAATCAATTCTAAGATCCAAGTTTTAAAGATAACTTTTACAAATAATTTAAACCGGTAGTGCACTATTGTTCTGAATATATCATCACAACCAGCAATAAATCAATGTATAAAAAATTGCCTCTGGTTTAACGCAAACAAATTGCATTGCATTGCAAAAAATGTGTAGGTATTTCACAGGATAGCTGACGTAACGTAAAATAAAAACATAAGCTGAAATCACAAAACCCCTCTCTCTCTATTAAGCCTAGACTCTGGCCAAAATATACAAAGTTTCTAAAGCTCGCCTAAAAGCAACAGAATAACTGTACAAAGCCAGCAGACTTAACTCCTAATTACCAACGCCTGGCAATTGACGTCCATGTAATGCGCGTACAAACATTCACTGCTCCACAACACTTGTAGAGTTTTTAATGAGCTTTCAAGTTTACGAGCTTTAAGCCCAAGTGAGCACTTCTACTTTATGCGCACTTATACAGAGACGAATTTTATTACTACTGACTTTGCTTATTTGAACTTCAGTGCGTGGTGATCGGCTGATTGCCTATTAAAAGTTCTGCTTCAGACAGAAAATATTATTGGATTTTTGTGTGATAAATTATTAGAACAAAAATCATCGCGTAGAGTTTTTGAAAGAGCTGGTATATGTATCTAATGTTTTAGTATGATATCTGTGAATGAAATGGACACAAAAAACATGTTTAATGCTTGGCGTAAGGCCAAAACTTTCGAGCAAGATATGCAATGCAGGCGCAATGTCAAAAAACTATAGAACGTAGTTTTGAAATTTTAGTTAAGTATAATCGTAAATTGTTTCAGAAAGTTTAACCATTTTTTTTCAATTTACCTCGTAAAGGTACAGACTTTAACACGTTTATTTGTTGGGCACTTGAAGGGAATAATTATGTAGTTATAGGTAATAGCATGTTACTACAGGGTTAATTGATTTAAAAGGAAATATCAAAATAGAAAATTTTTAGTAGGCTCATGAAAAACAAAATGAGAGCAGAAAATATTGAATGTTCTTATAAAGTTCGTAAGTAGGTATATTCTTATATACTCACATTCTTGAGAAAACATAAAAAATATCTCTAATATTCTGTTACAAAGTAATTTACGAAATGAAACAATCTCATTATGTAACAGAAAACTACACGCTTTGTAAAAATATCAAGTTTCTAACAGCGCCCCCATGGCCTTTATCTACGAGAGTAATCAGGGTCTCTTCACACGTCTTTTGAAATCCTCAGTGCTCGGTGAGAATTTTTAATATTATGTATTGTTTGTCTGAGTATGTTGTATTACTTGTTTTTTGTTACTGGCTTTGGTGTTTGTTAGTTGGGTTTAAATGGATGTTAGATTCATCTCTTCTTATCATCATTTCATATGTTCTTCTTAACCGACTAATGACAGTCATTGAGTGTTTGTCCGGTAGAAATCAGAAGATTTTGCGCCAGCACCAATTACAACTAACTGTCAACACATTTTAGTCTTCGATTTGCCGGTAGGTGGAGCAGTAGAGAAAGCTATCTAGACTGCTGATGGACGCGGATGTATTTAACGCTTGAAAAGCTAATAGAGTTGGAAGGTGATGTGTAATTATTATGTGTAGTATTTATCGGTACTTGGAGTGTACTCACAAGTAGCAGTCAAACAGCATGGGCGCGGGGTCGGGCCCGGCGGCGGGGTGCGCGTGCGCGGGGGTCGCGGCCGCGCACAGCTCGCGCACCGCTGACAGCACCTCGAATGGTAGCGTCTTTGCTGTTACAGTGCACACCGCTGTATGCAAAAAAATACACAATGAAAACGAATCCGTGAAAACTACACATGTCAGCTATAACTAGAATTATCAACTACCTCAAACATTAAGTTGCACCACAGAGCGTGTTTGTTTACTTGCTGTTTCGAGATAGGTGTCAGTATTGCTATTCAGCGAGGCCATAGCCATAGCATTCTGACCACGTCACCCTCTGCGACAGAGCTTTCAGAATAGTTTTAGTGATTTTAGTTTGAGTTTTAGTGATTTTAGTTTAAGTTTTAGTGATTTTAGTTTAAGTTTTAGTGATTTTAGTTTAAGTTTTAGTGATTTTAGTTTAAGTTTCAGTGGTTTTAGTTTAAGATTTAGTGATTTTAGTTTAAGTTTTAGTGATTTTAGTATAAGCTTTGTTCCTTTTTAATTATGTAGGTAGTTGTAAATATTTATTTTCAATATTATTTAAGTTGTGCAATAAATTACTAGAATTAACTTTTTAGTTCAATAACCTGATCAATATCTATAAGTAATTTACCTGCGTACAAAATTCGAATAGTTAGCTTGAATCGATGTGTAAGTACTATTTTTGGACAATAATATTTTTTTTAATAAGTGCTCAAACAGTTTCGATATAATATGAAGTATAAAAAGAATCATTAAAATTGATTCATAATTGGCGGAATGATCACTTGACATACATATATACACATACATTAGATTTGAGAGTCTCCTCCTTTTTTGAACTAGAATTTTGCTACGTAAATATCTTGTTATCCTTACTTTTATTTATAACTAGAAGCTCGAATTTCGTATCCAAATTTGAAAATACTTGTAATAAATGGCGACGCCCTGGCAATATACGTAATTTAAGATTTATCGTATAGAAAAAATACCTATTGTCATTTTTAAACTTTGGTTATTTGAACATATTATCAGTCTACCCGTGAGCACGATCGATGCAACTCGGTCGAAACGTCGGTATAATGAGGTAATTTATACAGGGTTATTGGTAATAAATTTAATAAATTTTAATCCTTTAAGGGGATTATTCTGTACATCAAAACTAAAAACTTTTGTTTTGCGACTTTTGTCCTACACTAAATCTTTCACTGTACAAACTGTCTGTGTCTTTGGAATGAGCTGCCTGTTGCCATCTGGCAGGCTAAGTCACTTCACATTTTCAAAAATCTCATCTATAATGACTATCTATCTATGTGTTAATTACTTTGTTACTTATGTATTTATTTATATTTTGGTATATATATTATTGTGTATGTGTATGTATAATATTCTATATAATATGTATTATAAATACCATGTGTATATCATTATTATTATGTTTTATTATATTTATTCATTATTGCACCACCGACGATTCTGCTGATCCATAATGTTTTCCCCCACGGGTTACCTGGAAGAAATCGCTATGAGCAATAAGGTCGCCCTTGTACTCCTTTGTGATACATAATTAATTTTAAGATTGTTTGTAACTGTTTTTCTTTGGTGTACAATAAAGTATATATTATTAGTATTATTTTGTCAAAACTCAAAAAAAAATCATCTGTCCCATACATTTTGTCGAAGGTGAACGATATTTTTCTATGGAACAACATTTTTTTATGAGATTTGATAAAAGACGTTGAACAAAAAGTTGTTAGTTTTGATGCACAGAATAAGCTTCTAAAAGGATGCTAATAGATTACCAATAACCCTGTATATCATATTTTCAGTGCGCGATTAGTCCCGTAGTACATAATATAAATAATAGATAAATAAAATTATAATAGACAGCTTTGCACATTATCATTTTATACTACAGGACTAATCGCGCACTAAAATTACGATATAAATAAATACCTCCTCATCCCGACGTTTCGGCCGAGTTGCATCGACCGTGGTCACGGGTAGACTGAACGCGGCCGAAACGTAGTATATAATAATAATGTGTTCAAATCGCGAAAGTTTAAAAACAACAACAGCTTTGCATACCTTAGTAGCTTGAAGAATGCTAGTGCACTCTATAAAAACTTTGTCGTTATTTCGTCATTTACGCGTACCACTGATGGCTACGCCGTAGCACGTGCTACGAACTGCGTGTTTGGTTCAGGCCAAAATGGTTGCCACATTATAATTATAATATGTTTAATTCCAATTTTAATTTTGAAAGAAAAAAAAAACATAATAGTCATTAACACTGCAAGCATAACAGATTCAACTTTGGGCTGTAACAATTAATTTACATGTAAATAATAAAATACTCGAAAGTTTTACTTACAAGCGTTAAATCGCTTGAAATACACCCAGAAACAAAATAAATTACATTCTGTAAAACAAAATTACACGGTAAAACCGTGAGGCGCAGAATATTTGAGTTATAAGAATTATTAATAGTGAACTTATGGCCACGTATGTCAGCTGTGGGATCTCCCCAGGCGAGGACCGGCCTAGTCGAACTGCCCTTGCGAAATTTGAAATCAATTGAATATTTGATCATTCGATTCATTTGTTGGATAATTTTGCAATAATAATGAGATGTAAGTCAACCTCTACGAAATGCTGTTTAGCTACGAAGTTACGATTGAACCTATTAAGCTATTGTTGAACTAAAGCGAACCTCTCAAAGCCACACCACAATAGCAGCAAAAGGTTTTTTATTACCTTTTAGAATGAAACCTAAAAAGCTACGGATTTTTCCTCATATTTTTTTACTTTGACTCCATCATGTGCTACGGCGTAGAGTATCTACGGAGCTACAGATTTTTAAGAGGACAGTTGCACTACATTACAAATTCAAGTCACACAACTTGTATTTGTGGATAAACGCATAATTATCTTTATAGTTTATACTATTATATTTGTAATGAGTTATTTGGAACTTACGGGTTTTCACACCGCTAGCTCTTCGGTGAAGAAAAACGTGAGGAGAAAAAAATCGATTACGTAAATTAAACTACTATGCTCACAATAGGCCAGAGTGGCGGATATGGTCCAATCCCTTAAGGGAAAGGCCTATGTGTAAAAGTAGACTGTTAAAAGGCCGGTACAGTTAGTACTCACACGTCTGGTTGGCTTCATCGTAGATTTCTTCTTCGGCGACTCCACACCAACCTTCCGACACCCAAACCTCCACACATTGCCTTACGTCTTCTGTTAACTACACACAAAATATAAACGCTATATTTTATACAGCTCAAATATTAAACAAGTAATATATTTACATAGAAAGTATGATAAATTTACATATACTCATAATAATAACCTAGATCAAAACATGGAAAGCGTTTAGAGATTAGTGTCTCTTATTCTCTTATCTCTTTTTTCTAAAGTTTCTTATTGCAGTGATATCTATTCTTTAATTAGACCACAACCTAAAAAATTGTCAAATAAACAGTTTTTAGTGTTAAGAGCAAATTTTCTAACATATTTTACGAGTAGGTCACAACCAGCAATGTTTATTTCATATAACCATACGATACTTCAAAGAAAATATGACAAATAAGTTGGAAATTCCTTTTGATAATAATAAATATAAACCATTCATTCACTTTATGAGCTGACTTATAATACTACAGATTATAAAGACATTCGTTTTCAGAAGTTATATTACTTTGATATAAGTAGGTACTTATTATGCGAAGTGAGGTTATCAAGTGCATTATAAATGATTTCAGTTTTAACGTAACGTCAGTGTATCATTATTTATAATGCTGTGAAGTAACATTTGCGTGCATTTTGTTAGCTTCCTTTGTTGTCCATAACTTCGATTGAAAAGTAAAACCACTTCGTTCATTCGTTTCAGCTATGAGACGTCCACTGCTGACCATAGGTCTTCCTTGTACCTCCTAAGACCACTTAAATACCAAAAAAATGTTTAAGAAGTCTATCGTAAAGAAAAAGCTTTGGTAGTAATGGGTCCAATAAATTTTCCAAAACTGTATAAAATACAGAAGTTTTTTATGTGACACAAATGTAAAATATAGATGACTAGCATCAATGTAATACTCGTATATGTAACTAGAAAAAAAGGTAATTTCTTTCATATTCATAAATTGGATTATGTATGCTACTCAAAATGTATTCGAATTTTAGCTCGTTATGTAAGTATTTATTATTTGTAATAAGTTTTTTTTTGTCAACTCTCTTTTGCTACTCACCCCACATTTTCTATTTTTTTTTTAATTAATTCCTCTCCAGAAGAAAGGGTTGCCTGGAAGAGATTGCTATAAGCAATAAGGCCGCCCTTTGTTGCACTATTTTATGTTGTTGTTTTTTTTTATTTTTTTTCCTCTCTGTGTATTTTTTCTGAATTGTATTTTAGTGTTAACAATAAAGTGTTTATCTATGTATCTATCTCAATAAACTATGATATCTCACAGAAATGTAAAAAATCTTCAGTGAAATTTTAACTGTACGAAATTTTCCTACTACTGTAAAAGAAACTTTCTGTACAATAAAATAACGACGATAACGTCTTAATTTCCGGTAGGCAGTACAACTTACCATTTTGTCTATCTGCGCGAAAACCACGCTGAAGTACGGTACGTTATTGGTCCTGAAACATTAAGGTTAACGTTATCGCCTGACTTTTATTGAATCGGAAAAAGTATCGGAAAATATAAACATGGGGAGTAGGAGCCCCGGGGACTTGGTGTTTTTAGGGTTCCGTACCCAAGGGGTTAAAACGGGACCTTATTACTAAGACTCCGTTGTCGGTCTGTCTGTCACCAGGCTATATATATATATATATAGGGTTATTTCAAATCAATTAGCATCCTTCTAGGGGCTTATTCCGTACATCGAAACTAATAACTGTTGTTCTACGACTTTCGTCAAAACTAAAAAAAAAACAGCTGTTCCATACATTTTGTCGCAGGTGAACTATTTTTCTATGGAACAACACACATTTTTTTTGAGTATTGACAAAAGTCTTAGAACAAAAGTTGTTAGTTATGATGAACTGAATAAGCCCCTAAAAGGATGCTAATTGATTAGAAATAACCCTGTATATATCATGAATCGTGATAGATATTTGAAATTTTCATTTATTTTAATTTTTCAATTCTATTGCAGCTATAATAACAAATACTATAAACGAAATACAATACACAACAAACGTGTTTTTTTTCCGTAGTTTGCTCGATATTAATAACGTCAACAAGTAGACGCTTGAAATATTCACAAACATTTAAAAAATATTAAAAAGGGCTCTGCGTACGTAACCGTAAGGAATCCTTCGTGCACGAGTCTGACTTGCACTTGACCGATTTTATTTACTTCTTTTCCTCCCGATGGATACTCCATACAATAGCTTTCACTAAAATATGATTTTTCCGCATCCGCTGTGATTCAGATAAAGTTTATCCCTGTGTACTGGAACATCAGAGAGTGGCGCTACGACTTTATTTGATAGGGTTCAGTATGACAGTTTATTTAATTTAGTGGAAAGGCTCTTTTATCTAAGGAAACCTTTTTTTATGCGATACGAGAGAAAACCATCTACAAAAACGATGATCAATTTTTTTTATTAATATGGAAATTTCGCTTCTTGCTCTGTAAAGATCTGAACCCAACTTATAAATATATTATACTCGTATGCTTATTTTCTGATTATTTCACTTGTTTTCGTTTTGGAAAACATTTTGTATCATTCTATAAGCTGACCATTGTATGTAAGATCAAACATCGAATAATAAGTCTGTAGGTATACGTTTATTTTTACGTATTTTGCCACAAATAAATCGAAAACTTCAAAAATGAATCAGCGAACAAAAGACCGTGGTCTCAAAAGACATAATCTCTCGATAGAAAAATTGTATCAACATTTATTTATAGTTATCAGAATTTGAAACCATTCACGGACCACATAAAAAAGCGGCGACGATTTCTGGGAAAATTCAATTAGTACAAATCTGTAGGCAGCAAAAGATTTCCGTTATAGAACAACAAATAACAAAAATGTTAAATTCGTGCCTATTTTTTATTGTATTCGCCTCGAAACCTCGTAAAGGCTAATAAAAAAAACCGTAAAAAGAACTGTGTATATACTGGGATAACAACATGTTACTATGGACTGGATCCTATTCAGATGATAATAAAATAAACAAATAGATATAAAATATTTGACGCAACAGTTTCTTTCAGTGCGGAAATAAAACAGCCAATCTTATCAATAGTGCATGTTTTTGGCATATTTTCGTATAAAATTTCGTAATGGGATTACACATAGAGCGTGGATTTAAATTCCATCTCTAAAACTGAAATTGTACTTAAATAAAACATTTAAAAAAGTAGGACAGCGCTTATAGAACAAGAATACAACGTTGTAATTGATTGATTAAGAAGCTGACTACTTTTGTTTGCCTACAGTAGCGCTCGTAGCGTAGTTTGACTAGGTGTCTGTCAGCGATCACCGAAATTAAGCAACGTTCCGCACGGTCAGTATTTGGATGGGTGACCGCGGGTGGCATTTTCCAACTGAGCGCTACCGTGGCTCGGATGACACGTTAAATTGTAGGTCCCGGTTGTTTTAACCGTTTAGCCATGTCAGAGGCCTTCAGGCGGCCTAAAAACTCTGACACCAGGGCTAGCCACCCGGCCTATACGAACTTACTTACTTTATTACAACCTAAAATATTCGTCGACTGCCGACAATATGAAGGTATTTGCAATTTCAGAGTGTTCCAGTAGTAAAAGTTGGTCTTAAAGGCTATTACAATGATATCCTAGAATACAAGGCGTTGCTCTGTAAAGTGTAGGAATGTATGATGAAGTAGATATATGTTCATTATTATAGTACAAGTTTTTACTATAGAATCAACTCGAAAATTGCGAATCAAAAAGTTCTGTCCTTGACTGTCTATAACATGTATGGTCTACAACAGCTGATTTTTTTGCGATTTCAGGGTCTACAGTAAACAATACTCAAAATGACAAGTACAAGTAGGTAAACCTCTCCTGAAGACGATGTGCACGAACATGATGAAATCTCATCACGCCACGCCTCGTCAACAGACGAGGTCGTCGCTTCGCCGAACTCCAACTCAGTGTCTTATGCGAACAACGCTTCGTGCAACTTCGCCGTGCCTTTGAAATAAGGTCGTATAATGCTCACGTCTCGAAGAGCGGGTGGTAGTAGGTGAGCCCCTGCTGAAGGTCGATCTGCACGAGCGTGATGAGGTTGACGAGGTCCTCGCCGCGCTCAGACTCCGTGTCCTGCGCGCACAGAGCCTCGTACCACTCTGCCGTGCCTTTGCGTAGCGCGCCCACTATCTCCGTCCTACACAATAGAATAAACTGTCAAACTAAATGGCGTAGCGAACACGAGGTGAGCAAATTCGGTAGCAATCTCTATTCAGGGGCCTTATTGTGTAAGCGCTCTGACGTTCGGCTTCGCTTTTCCTCCCACTCGCTCACGTGGCGTGAGTAACTGGCGCAAGCAGGAGAAAAAGCGAACGTCAGAGCGCTTACAAAATAAGGCCCCTGTCCTGTCTATTCTCTGTCCCCGGTCTGTCTATTCTCTGTCTCTTCCCACAAACCATATCGTATCCGTATATTTTTTATGACCATACTACTGAGCTTTGACCATGCCAATTGAAAGATTTTAACGTCTTAGTAAGATACTAGTTTTAGTTAGTATTTACTAGGTTGAAAATTATATTAGGTAAAAATTGTTTCTTAGTTTGCAATATAAAAAGATATTTTATACATTTATCTATCCAAATTCTTAGATAGGAAGGCCCGAACGTTCTGAGTGTTACTTAACAGTACACTGTAAGCAGAAGGTTGTCACACAATAATTAGTATGCTTCTTATAGGCAGGCACTAGGCAGGCAAGTAACCTCATCTTCATAATGACTACTATTAGACGCTAGACGTGCCTGGGTATAATACTGAGCCTTTAAGCCTGAACAAACATTTGCCGAAATTCATACAATTCCGTGGAACTTTAATACTACATCTAAAAACAATTTCTTATTTATAAAACAGACATTCTGTAACGAACATTGAACAATATGCCTTCATAAAATATTATTATGTCTAAAACCAAATAAACCCCGCGTAGGTACATTACAGATACATCCCAAATCGTATTTCATTACGATAAAATTTAAATCAAAAGAACCACTCAAATGTTTTAACAGTCGTGAAATATTCAAGGGAAAGATGGGTATTATTCGAGATGAAATTCCAACAGATTAAAAGACAATTTATTAAAGGGGTATTCGCCTCACCTGATTTCTTTGTTGAACGGACAACATCGCCAAAACGCTTTCATTTGTGATAGCTGGCTCAGGCAGCGCAGGAGGAATTCCAATCTAGAAATGAAGCCTTTTATTAGTACTTTACCCGCTTATTAGCACTTTATAGGATTATTATAGACCGTAAAGAGAAGCGCTATCTAGGAGCCATAGCTAAGAAGGTGTAGCCTATTACCATAATTAAAGATGAAACTGTAAAAGTAAATATAATAATGATAAAATAAGTTCTTAGGCCCTCAGGCCGCCTAGAAACAGACACCAGGGCTAGCTACCCAGCCTATACGAACTTACATACCTACAATACTACTAATATTATAAACGCGAAAGTTTGTGAGTTTGTGAGGATGGATGGATGGATGGATGTTTGTTACTCTTTCACGCAAAAACTACTGAACGGATTGAGATGAAACTTTACAATAATATAAGTTATATATCAAAATAACACATAAGCTATAAATTATAATCATATTGAGTAAATATTCCATAATATAACGATAAGTGTTAAGTAAGTAGGAAAAATTCTAATTCTGCTATCTGCGAGCTATTCTATAGTGCGCTTTAAAAAATGTCAAAAAAATACAACTGGCGAATCGAACAACCGTCAAATCGTTTTTTTATTTTTTTTATTTTCCACCTCCTTTCTTAAGGGTGGTAAGGTAGGGCCTCGGGTATGAAAGACGGAAAGTGACGTAGTCTACTTTTTATCCCGGATTAATAAAGGGTTCCCATGGGAGAGCACAAAAATCAAAATGTTATGCGGGCGCAGCCGCGGGTAAAAACTAGTACAATAATCATAAAAGTAATTTTAAATTGATATTCGAACGATAAAACTACGAATAAATAATTATTATATTGGTAGCGATAAAAGAAGCTTTTCAAGGAAGAATAATAAGTGCTTAATATTTTAACATCACCATTCATAGCTTTTAATTAGTGAACTCATAATTTTGGACGCAAATAGCTATAAGCCAAAAATCAATAGATAGCCAGAGATAAAAGATCGTGTAAAATTCCAATAAGCGAACGATATTGAAATATAATTAATGTCACTGAAACGTGGACATTAAAGCATTTTTCTCTCAATCAATTACCCTGGCTTGATTTATCGCAAGATTTAAGGCCCTTAATAGATTCCAAGAAGATGAACGTCACAGTTTACAAAGAAGTGATATCAAGATCGTGATTAAACATCTGTTTTGAGTTCGGCCCTAGTTAAGGAATTTCGAGCTCTTTCGATGTTGAGGGTAATGCTAAAGT
This sequence comes from Hypomecis punctinalis, assembly GCA_949316475.1. Lineage (NCBI taxonomy): Eukaryota > Metazoa > Arthropoda > Insecta > Lepidoptera > Geometridae > Hypomecis > Hypomecis punctinalis. The sequence continues at coordinate 12,645,992 of OX438810.1, forward strand.
TTAACAAAACAATAAGCAAACAATATTGGGGTCTTTCACTTTAGTTTATACAAGGATACCTATTCCAAGAAAACTTACTGAGAATTGAGAGTTCAAACTCTTAGCTTCCTGGTAAGTTTCACCGCAGAATACCTAAAAGGTCTAAGTAAGATTCTGCCTAAAATCTTTTCAACATTTTCATCGTTTAAAAGCTTTTTTTTGTGTTGTCAAGTATCCAGCGAGATATAATTTAAATGTAGACAACTAGATAGATAAAGGTAAGAAATATTCAATAACGTTCAATGAAAAACTTGGACTGAAATGGATCCGCGGTAGTGGAACACACTCTCGATTCCGATGCACAGCACTTCATCAGATTTGACAGAGCGAAGGTGCTGGCGCGAGAGATGTTTTTCGTGCTCGAGGGAGGCTATTGAGATTAGCAGACGCCCTAACTTCAATAGAGACGGGGGATGGATACTGCCACCGACGTGGAGACCGTGTCTTCAAGGGACCAGAGGACTTAACCGTGGGACTGGTGGAGTCATAGTGAGTGTGCTGGAGTATCCCCGACTGATACCGGGATACCCACGAATAGGATCTTCAGTGCGCGCCGACACAACAATCCTCTCTATCCGCCCCCGCCCCGCCACCGCAACCGCTGTCATCGCGAGCGCTACGCGCCGAAGTCCGCAGTGCATTGCGAGACGGCTCCGCGTGCTTGCACTCGCCAACTTGAGAAAGGTAGCCGAAGGCGATCGAAACTATAGTCGTTATGATTATCCGTACACGTGAGTTTAGTCCCGTTATATATAATATAAAATATGTTTTATAAATAATATAAAATTTATATTTTACAGATTGACTGGTGCAGCGCACGCTTCAACCAAAGATACGGAATCACAAAAAACAGATAATTGATGTGGATGTCGCGGAGTAGAGGTCTCGAGGCAACTGTAGCTGGTGCAGCACTCGCTCCACGAATTCATCGAAGCAGTCAGTCAGCCAGCGCTCCTCGTAGCGAGCTCACACACTTGATAGTAGAGCAAGTAAAGAGACCGTATCACAAGAATAGTTACTTGATGAGACTGTGCGCGTGCAGTACGGGATAGAGATCCCGGTGAAGTCGCAGCTGGTGCAGCGCTCGCTCTACGAACTCGCCGAAACAGTCGGCCAACCAGCGCTCCTCGTCCCGCGACGCGCCCGAACCGGAGTCCCCGCTGCCGCCGCCCGCGATCGCCTCGCTCGCGCACCACGCCTTCTCCAACTCCATTAGCAATTTGTTCATGTATCTAGATATATTTGCAATTTTTAGAATTATGTTACTAACTAGTAAGCTTGATTTGTGTGTGTCTCTGTGTGTGTAGGCAAACTTTCAGCCCATGTACATAAGTCACAGGTGTACGTGTATATATTTTTAAAAGAAACACTAAGCTAGACGAACTACAGATCTATTATTTTTGCAGGAGAAAATTTTCAAATCATCAGACAGAACAGAAAGCTGTCTCTGATAACACAGTAAAGTTTCTTTCTGTTCTTCTACGTATGTATGTAAAACAAAACTATGATTTCTCATAAAATTATATTCTACTTTACATCGTTTGTGTTATAATAAAGAAAACTTATGAGTCTCATTGGTAATAACCATTGAGACCCAATACAATAAAAGGTCTAAACATCTCCGATTTCAATCTTATATTATTCAAATCCACATCAAATATTGGCGCTCTATTTTTATGCTTCAAAAGATCTCTAGCTATTTATCTAAAAGGTCTGTCTTCGCGACATGCAATCAGAAAGATTTTCGTACAATATATATGAAAAAAATTGGAAGAAGCTTGCTTGCTTTTAGATTAGACTATTTCAAAAACTCCGTCTCCCAATTTCTTTTAGTTAACAAGGGGACGAAATCTCATCAAACGTAGGCTTTGTGAAAAGTCGCAGGACTTTGTTGGTTGTTGGCGAAAGTAATAATGCAGTTCAAATTATTCCGAGTCCCCCAACTTTTCATCGCAGACGGCCTCGAATCAACAATACAAAAAGTTTGAGGAGAAATTAAAATGTAGCTATGTTAATAAAATTACCAATAAATTGTTTTTTGTAAGAGAAAAATAAACATGCGTCTTAAATGTTTTGATCGTAAGCTCTATGATGATTTGCCTTCAAATATTAACATTACACCAAATAACACATAGCATGGGATGAAAGAGTGTGTTTCCGTTATAAGAAAACGGCATAAGCCTCTGCGAAGCCTATCACGTCTGTACCTACTTGTAACTAACAGCGTAAGCGTCGCGTCTTAGGCTATACATTTAGGTAGGTACATTTCGCCTTCAAACAATAACACTATGCTATTAGCACTCACTTGGGATCTAAGGGCGCGTCACCGTTGAGGCGGCAAGCAGCTGCGAAGCGTGCAATGGCAGCTTGTAGGGAGCTGAGATCACCCTGCACTGCGTGCTGGTGCAGTAGAGTGCGCGCCGCGCCACACACTTCCCCCTCAAAGGGCGCTTCAGGGGCCTCCGCACCGCCCTCGGCGGCACCGCTCGCCGCGCTTTCCACCTCGTGCGCCAGCAACACGCCGAAAAGACGTTCATGTTGCCGCACCTACAATACGATCTAGCATTAACGATAGAACCGGCACGCTTATCTACCGTAGCAAGCGCAACCGCAACGTAAGATGTACACGAATACGATGGAATGACTGAATGGATGAAAATGATCAGATCAATGAAACAACTAGGTTTATATCAAAGAGTTTTTTTTTTTTAATGTTTATCACGAAAAAAGCAAGAACTCGCTGGATACGAATCGCTTCCAACCGGTCTAGTCTAGTATGTACATAGGGTTACCTAAGTCCAACCTCGGACGTGGCGCTTGCGACTGTGGAAACATTTTATAAACTTGAATAAAAATTAGATCTTACCTATATTTCATACCGCTGGGCGACACGATCGTTTGCGATCAACTTTAGATTGCCAGTCGTAGATCTGGCTTTGCTCAAGAATTTATACCACTCATTAAAATTTTCTTCTATTTTACTACCACTCAGCAAGTAAATTTATTCTAGAACGTTAACTGACATACAGGGAAACTTTGAATAGTCCAATCATAGTAGCCCCCTCGAAAGAACTTAGGTACGAAATAAAATGCGAGAGTACAAAAAAGGAATAAAATTAAATCGGGATGTGAAAAACCTGTGGAGTAACGAAAATCAGTTCGTGAAAAAGCTTCCTATGAAAAATGAATTGGATTTACTGTGTAATCGCGATTTTGCTTCATCGCTCGCTCACTTCATTACGCAGGGCAAAAGATATTCACTCACTGAATACACTGAATACGTTATCGAGATTCTGGAAATATCTTGGATCTTCAGAGATAATAGTGAGCTCATTTATTCTCCAAGATTATTCAGTGAATAGATAATGTTTATTTATCTCCTACTATATTCACCTGAACTGCTCTCAAAATCAAACACCTACCTATCTTACATCTGAAAAAAGATTTATTTCGAATATCAACAGAGTGCACTGAACTTTACGTGAGAATTATTTAGGGGTGGTTAATTTGAGCGTCGTAATATATTTTGGCCGTAAACGAACCTTTATTAGGCTTTCTATGAATAGAAGCATGTTGTATCATCCACATAATACCGGCTATGGGCTGTTAAGCAAATAAAAGAGGCAATATGATCCAAAATAACGCTGAAGGCGATGGAGCGTGCGCGACATGCGGCCCGGCCCTGTCGATAGCGTTATATCTGACGCCACTACACAAAAGGCCTCACATAGCGACTAATGGCTTGTTGCAAAAAGCCAATAAAATGTTTTATGTACGGTGCAAGGCTCCGACAGATTAGCAATATTGGCCACTACGTCATGGCTGCGGGTCCATAACGCGAGCTTTATTATACGCATTAAAGTGCGACCTTTATGGGAAGACCTCAAAAGAAAGGGTCGTTTGGTCATTGTTTAATATAAAAATCCTATTTTATTTGGCCTGGGCTCTAGTTCTCATATACTTAAAGTAGAGTTTTCGAGTATTTGAGTTTATCGTATGTATCATTATCACCTCATTGTGATAATTTGAAAGGGGGGAAGAATGACGTAAACAATCTAGGGTAAGTCACGGATAGATGCCGCACTTTTTGAAAAAGTCTCACAGCTTCATAAATAATAACAATATTTAAAAACTGGTTATGCGTTAGGAAAGTACGGTCTGTAGACTACAGTCTAGTATACAGAGTCAGCAGTCAAAGCCATGAATAATAGGAACTAAAACAATTTTTGTCGACCTCTAAAATTTCACGGATACATGCCCCACCCCGGATAGTCGCCCCGCCTTACAAATTGGACCGGAGGATAGATGCCACCTTGAGAAATACATTTATAATGAAAGTTAATTATGGATAAATGTGATCTATAACGGATTTGTGAGATAACTAAAGTACATAGATACATTTTGAAAGGAGCATTACTATGTATCATGGTTAAGGATAGATGCTTCAACGAAAAAACACATTCCACCTAATATTCGTTGTAAATACTCATTTCAAGGAAAAGCATAGCTCAATATTTTTGTTCTCGACGCCTTTACTTAACTATTTTATTATAATTTAAGTATATTTAAACGTTTATGTTGGGGCATCTATCCTTTATGTTGTTTGCTGGAAAACCATATTATGTTATAAACCAAAGGATAGATGCCCTTTATATTATATGATCTAAAAATACATAAAAATGACTGAGATAGCGACATTAAAACATATTTTTATGATTATGAGTAGGTACCTAAATGAAACTGCTTAACATTTTTTATTAATAATTGATATTTACTTTCAGGAGTTTCTTACAAAAATCTAAATTAAAATCTTCTAATACAGCTTCTAAATCATTTTAGTTACATTATTATTTTCTGGCTCGCTGCTCCTGTTTTATTTTAAATATATTTTCTTAGTATTTATACACCGCAGCTAATTAATTTTCATGTGAGGACTTACTATTTACAAGTAAAGGATAGATGCCTTAGTGGAAGGTTACACGCCACTAAAGGCATCTATCCCAACTAAAAACGAGGCATCTATCCGATTAGAGAAGGATAGATGCCGTTTAAAAATACTTAAAAATTTACCAGTTTTTTTAAATAAAATACTTATTAAAAGCCAATATAATAGTTTAACTTTTTCATTTATAAAAAATTAAAACAAAGTATTGATCAGAAAAAATATACTCAGCTTTTGAAAACACATCTGTAAAATATGAAGGATATTTCCGCGCGTAAAATTTTTTCGTGTCACACAGAGCTGCACACAGTCGTCGCACACGTTGCCAAGCGACTGACCGGTGGGGGGCGGGGTAAGAGGAAGGTTATGACATGCAATAGAAGTTATAGATAATTACGCATATTGGAGTTTTTGAAAACGCGGCGTCTATCCCAGTGCGGCATCTATCCGGGACTTACCCTAATTATTTCTATAAATATCTATCTACGCTACGCCGACAATTCCACCATTGACTGATTATTATTATATAACAGGATTTATATATACAATATACGAGGTTCAAAGTGGCTGTATGCTTTTAGTGGCTGTATCGAAAGCCGTGGTGTTCTAGTGGTAGTAACACCCGACCAGCAATCGTGAGGTCGTGGGTTCAAATCCCGATCCCGTACGAATGAGTTTCTTTGGAACTTATGTACGGAATTTTACATCATTGACTTTTCGGTGAAAGAAAACATCGTGAGGCAACCTGCATACGTCCGTAGAAGAAATTCGATGGCGTATGTGAATCCACCAACCCGCACTGGGCCAGCGTGGTGGATATGGCACAATCACCCTTCGTGGGTAGGCCTACATCCTGCAGTGGACTGTTAAAAAGGCTGGTACAGTACAGTTACAGTATGCTTTTTAATATAGATAGTCCGATCTGTTGCATCACTATTACGTATAAGATTTGAATTAGGCTACATACTCTACACATGTACTCCTACTTACGTATTACGTATATCTTTACATATGTACACACAATGGCAATAAAATAGGCTGCAAAGTCTATGAATATAAAGTTTTAGATCGACTAAAACGCCCAGCAGGTCAGGTTATGTACTACATTGTTATATTAATAACCCAGAGTTCAAGTATATAACAAATAACATCGATAAGGTCCCTTGAATCGAAGAAAAATGGACAATATAGAATTCGAATTGTGGTAAAGTGTTCTTCAGACCCTTATACCTCACATAACTGGTCGGTTTGTATTTAAGTGGAAAGTAGGGTACAGTTCAGGTACGTTAATAATATGAGTAAAAATAGAGTTATGAATGTCATGTGGAATTTAAAAGATTAGTTTGATAATTTTTAAATTTGAAAACACCTAAAATAAGATGATGTTTCTTTTTGATGTTTTATCGCAACTTAGAGTATTAATAAGTTACTTTAGGTATTTATTCTCTAAGTATCGCAAGCAATTACCTACGATCTCTCGTGAGAAGTAATTGCTACAAATTACTATAAAACAAAGTAGAAAACAACTACTTATTCAATAGAGTGGAAAACTCTGTGTAGTAGTTGTTATGATTCTGAAACACAACAGGCCACGACAACAAAGAAACAGAAACTACTTAAACTGAGGCGATAATTACGCTAAATCTTATTGTGGGTACCTCGGAACAATAAGAGGTTGCCACTTTTCGAACAATTGATATTTGAAAGCATTTCGCGCACTATTTCACAACACTTTTAATGTACAGCCTTGGTTTCGAGACTTACAAAGTAGCTCGGCTTCACACCTTCTTTTATTGGCATAGGTAAAGTTTAAATCCAAAAAAAAAAGAAATTGAATTCTCTTTTGCAATCCATATCACCTGTCATCTGTAAGCTCATTTGTTCGCGCGTGTTTGTAGAAAATACTTATAGGAAAGTTCTTTAATCATAATATTATAACACTTAAATTTTGAAAATGAAGAGCGCTAGTTAGATATTGTCGAAAATTATGTTTTTCAGCCCAAAATCAACAGCAATTCCAGGGTGGTTTCCGTGAGCGTACGCTTCAAATTGTACCACGTCTACCTATACAAGATCTCCTTGATGTAGTCACTTGTTGCAAACTTATAAGTATTTAACAATATATTTGTATTGATTGATTGAAGACATCGTGAACTTTAGCCGCGCGCGTTTTGAGTGAGGTACTATACATTGCAGTATCCGACGCAGCCAGAGCCGCGTAACAGTATAGGTACTGAAGAAAGCTACGATGACGTCTAAAAATTGAACGAAATCCGACAGTTTATAGCGTTTTCTTGATATAATCACCTGTTGCCAGTTGTCGTCGTCGTGGCGGCTGGCCTCGCGCGCAGACAGCCACAGCCGCAGCCGAATCCGCCCCTGCACCGAGGAACGTTGCGAGCGTGCTTCCAGCTTGTACCACGCTTCCACGCCCGTCGACGGGATCTCACGTAGGGGGATGTTCACACAACCTACACAAATAGCATAAAAGAAGATGGAGTATATTAGATTTTTTTTAAATAAATATGGCAATTATAGTTTTTATCACTATCCAAGTCATTATCTTAACTCTATATTATAGAGATAGTCTTCTATATCTCCATCAGGTAGACGATCCTACGATCTCCTCGGTGAATGGTGGTTTGGTGGTAGTCGAATGCCTATCTATACCTTTAATCGAATAATTTTAATATTACACATTTAGGATCTGGAGATCAGTTTAAAAATTTTGAAGAAATTGGGCAAGTTTTTATTTACGAGTAAATAGAACTGTTGTTATTTTATTTATACCACACCCACTCGGAAAGTGTCTTATTACTCGTTCATAAACGGGTTAAAAAGTTCGTGATTTCTCCCTTAAAAATTTGCGGCGGGAAAAGTTATATGGAATTTTATTACTGCCCTCCGAAGCAGGGCAGGAATGTTGTATGAAAATGCATTACTGCCCGGCTAACTTTCTTTTGTTTTTTAGCAGCGAACATAAAAAAAATACAAACGTCAACCCTCAAAAAGGTTTTGTATGAAATAATTAGAAAAAGAGGCGGGAAACATACAAACCTCAAATCTCAAAAAGATTTGATATCAAACAATTAGAGAAAAGAGGTGGAATTTTTTTTGTTTTCTATATTTAATGAAATGAGGATGGAAACCTTATTAATGCGAAAAAAAAGCGCGGCAATTTATTTCGTTGCGTTAAATTTTGTTTTTAGCTAAATTGATAATTTAACAGTACCTAGCTTTTAATTTTCTAAATAATTTTCCAAAATGTCATCTGATTCATCATTACAAAATCATTCCTTTCAACAAAAGAATGATTTTGTAATGATGACACCACCAGAAATAAAAAAGACAGCCCAAGAAGTCATAAATAACTTACTTTCTAAACTTTAATTAAATAAATATTGTATTTTATTTTCCTCGTAGATGTAGTATAAAGCGCTATGTATCACTCGGGAGAAAGTTCTATTTCTGTTCTCGAGTTTCCTTTGAACATACTCTTGAACTGAAATAAATCGTTTTCCCCCCTCGGTGTACAATGTACTATTGTATAGGCGGTATATCCGAGAAAACATGAATTTCGTTTTTTATTTATTTTTGTATCGAACTAAGTTGGGTTGTTCTCTAGTAAAGATAACGTTTTAGAACATACCGTAACTAATGAACAATAAAATACTGCACGCCAGACTTTTGCCTTTTTAATTATTTTTTGGTTTGGTTCACCCAATTTTGGTGAAAACTTACCTTTTTATGTCCCAAATACGCTGTAATTTATTTGATTAAAAATATTAATTTTTTCACCTTATTTTGAATTAATATCGAAAAAACACCCTAATTTTCAATCGAAAATTCACCCGTCAAAATATCAGCTTTTTTCAAAAAGTTGGTATGTTTTCTGTTTGTTGAAATCTCTACTTTCCGATGGTGAAAAAAATATATATGTTACTATAGTAAATCTTCACAGAAAATGCAAAAAATCGAAAAAAACTCGAATTCGAAACTTTCAAGTCAAGAGTGAATAGGTATCTTCTAGGACCTAGAAGATAAGAGGAATCTACATACTCCATCTTGGGCTACAACAATTTTTGGTGTTACATTGTTCAATAATCCATTTATGCAATAATATTGACATCAAATGACCAAAATCGTGGCAGTGGCCACAACCATGGCATCTACCATACCTATTTTAAATGCGATAATTATGCGTGTCCACGCAAACCTTCTGCGAGCAAGCAATAATTCCCACCTGGCATAAAATCATTCCGACACGATCCCGCGAATAAATTAATATTGGATTGAACGTGCGCTCCCGTCCATCAATCTTAGGTATTATATCCAATTTTTTTCGACGCTCTCATTTCATCCCATTGCCGTGAAAGGATTTGAATTGAAAATGTCAGCGTAGTAAAACAGGCTTTGGGGACGGAGATGGATTATTTCAGTAAAAGGGACGCGAGAAAGGTCACTCGTGTGAAGGCGCGTGATCTACTCAAAAGGAATGTGAAGCGAATTATTTTTCATTTTAAATACTTAGACAGCAATTTATTTATGCTTTGAGAAAAATCTTGTAAACACAGAAAACGTGATGAGTAAGCAACCGCCTGATGGCTTTTTACATTGCTTGGCGGTTGAGTAAGTGGTAAGTAGGACAAATATATGGTTTATTTATTTGTTTTACAATATCTCAGCAGAACTAACTCCACTGCGGGATTTCTATAGACATCTCCATAGATTTCTAGGAGAACACTTGCCTCGTGGTAATGTCGTTTATTGCAATTGTGGTTCCATACTGTGGAATAATGAATAATGAGTTCTTTTGAATTAGTGCACGATTTGTGACACCACTAGCTTATCGATAAATGCATCGATTCGGCATTGTTTCTTTGTTAAATAAAGGAAAATATCGTACGGAAACTCGTAGTATGTCTACAGAAGTAATGTTATATTAAGATAAGATAATATATTTATTTCCAATAAAATTTAAAATTAGAGTACTTACATAGCTGAGTTTCAAATTTAAAAGTTGCAAAATTTATACATATCAAAAACTTTTTAAATTATAATTACTAATAATTGCCGCTACAATATGAGTTTAAATCAATTATATAATTCAATACTCGTGGTCTGTAAATTATCAGTGGGCCCCAAACTAGGCTAAGCCTGTATCTTGGTGGCCCGGGTACTGATTTAAAGTTTCGCGCGACTTCGTGAGAAAATAAATTATTGGTGGTAACTAAAAAGAAACAAATATTGCCGGTTACATAAATTTGCAGCTTTGTCTGTCTGGAATGGATGGGTTTGAGCATATACCAGTGAACGTGAATGTGCGTGTATGTGTGTGTGTAACACTGCAATACATAGTGTACGGATATTCGCCATCTCGCGTGGCTGAATATGGTCTAAACAACTTTCGTCAAATAGAGAGTAACAGTTAACATGTTATGTTTTTTTAAACTATTAAAAACCGGTGCATTGATTTTCAGCAGAATCAGTTGGAAATTGTGCTTTACTGTCATTGTGTTTCAAGACCGGTGGTCGTAGTAAGTATATTAGACTAAACTGAAGTGAAAAAGTACTTACAATAATTTTGATAAATCAGATATGAATCACGTTATCTGCATTGTATTGTACCTACGTGTAAAAGCCATAAGCATCAAAATACCACGCATTAGCGCCTTTCTAGGGTAAACAAGCCATAATTACGATACTCGCGTTAGTGACGTCGTAGTTTCTAGAATAACCTACTAATCCAATTTAACGGTGTTATCAGATAGAAAGGTTTAATACCTATTTAGTTTGTAGCACCAATTACAGAAATATACACAGTACACTGTAGTTGACTGAGCGAGTTGTTGTGTAACAACGGGAAATTAAAACAAAAATGAAGTTAGTAGCTGACCCGGCGAACTTCGTTTCATTCATCTTTATAAATTAAAGCCAATGTCTTATTCTGATGTATAAGCATTACCTATTATTGCAAAGTTTAACTCAATCCGTTCAGTAGTTTTTGTGTGAAACAGTAACAAACATTAATGATGATGATGACTATAGTTGACTGAGCGAGTTATTGTGTAACAACGGAAAATTAAAACAAAAATGATGTTAGTCTAGCTGACCCGGCAAACTTCGTTTCACTCGTCTTTATAAATTAAAGCCTATGTGTTATTCTGATGCATAAGCATTACCTATTGTTGCAAAGTTTATCTCAATCCTTTCAGTAGTTTTTGTGTGAAACAGTAACAAACATCCATATATACGAGTACTCACATACTTTCGTGATTATAATATTGTAAGATATTTGGACGTTGGCACTCACGTATACTTAGGTACAAAAATGACATTAGTAGATTGAAATGTGATAAACTATTTTAAGTAATGCTTACAGAACTAGATAGATACTTTAACGGTAATAACGGTATTAATAGATAATTTAATTTATTATTACGGATTTTATGTGTTTTTTAAATAGATAGAGTAATTCAAGAGAAAGGTTTATATTTAAAATACACCTGTGCGAAGCCGAGTCGAAAGTGAGTAGTAGTAGATTTTACATAATTTATAGTCATGTTAAATTTAATGTTTTGTAACCAAATTATTATTGACATAAGTGACCACTCTCACTCGAATATGCAGTGCCCGACAGGGTCCATACTGAACTTTGTACCTTAACTTTGTTATTAACATCCTGTACTGTATGGAAGCAGGAATAAATGAAATGAAATGAAAGCCGGGGCGGGTCGCTAGTATTCTATGATTTAGCACTTTTAGTAAAAGCTTCGTTCGCCTTTCCCTCGCTACACGCGTATTCAAAAGGAAATATTACAAATTCAAATACACGAAAAATCCCAAAACCCGTAATCGTAGCACGAAAAATCGTAAATACGGATGTAAACATAGTCTTTCGTTTCGTATCAGTGTCACACGCAATATTTGGTTTGGCTACGATCGCGCGTTCCAATACCAGCTTTTCGCATTTCATTTGTGGTGAAATGCGTAATCACGTTATTTGCTCACCTGGTGTAGAGGCACATGTGAAAATCCAACGACAGCTTTAATTAAAACAGTTAAATGGTGTGCTTCGGCTCGGAGGTATCACCAATTTATCAACAAAGCTAATTAACTTTGTCTTTTATCTATTTCGGGGGCGCAGCGCAAACTGTTGCCGAAATCAAATTAATTGGTGTGAGTATATTTTTAGCACGAGTAAAGATTTCGCATCGATTTTTGGCTTATATTTTGGACATTAAAGTTGGTAGTTCAAACTGTGGATAACTTTGATGAGGTTAGCTTGCGATTATTAAATAAATAAATATTTTGGGACATCTTACACACGGCCTCTGACCCCAAACTAAGCAAAGTGATATGGCTGCCAGAGACTGATATACTACATATACATTTTTAAATACATACTTAGATAGATAGTAACTAAATAACACCCAGACACAGAGCAAACACTTATGTTCATCACAAAAATATTTGCCCTGGGTGGGAATCGAACCCACGCCTCTTTGACTCGGAAGTTAGGGTCACTAACCATTGAGCCACCCAGGCAGTCTCTCAACTCAACTCAACTCAAGTTCAATTGATTGAACGAATATTATTTCTGGCATTAAAATATCTGTATTTTTTATATTATTTATTTCCTCATCTCCTTTGAAGAATGACAAATCATGATTTTAGCTCAGATCAAATAAAAAAATCAAGACAGAATGTTGAGAAACAAACAAGTGAGGCCGGCAAAACTACCTCGCCGTGTACAAACACAAACACGTACAGTTAAACTACGCCTTGGCCCGTCAGTCGAACTATGGCGGCGCATCACCGACGCACTCACCACAAATGTATAAAAACTGTCCTCACTTGTCTGTTCACGGCGTTCTAACTTTTTTTATTATTTTGTCTGAAGATTTTAGTAATAGTTTTTAAATAAATAAATTGTATTCAATCAAAACTATGTTTACGTACGCTCTTTTTGCTCTTCTGATAAATAATGCAGTCCAAAAAGCACCCTACAAACTACACGCTTCCCCAGAGTTCGAACCGCTTTTGCCAGGAGACTGCCGAAATATGTTCACATATATAATTTCAATGAAGTCCAAAAGTCAATTGAGCTACACAATTATACACTTCATGAGGCTAAACTCAAAATAAAAAGATGGCTACTCACACTTTCATACGAGGAAGCAGAAATACTGGTCAAGTCTAAAGTGATTTTCAGGCCCTCACATAAGACAACCGTCTGTGCAGGCCTGAAAGTCCATACTCAACTTGGGATTGCCAAGTTGCAAATAATTTCACAATCATAACATGGTTCGTTAACAGCATTAGCACTCAAACACACAAACACAGACACACATACACACAAACTTTCTCCCTAAGCCTCCACCACATTGGCGAATGGCCATCGAACTGCCACTATAGCAATAAATTATATTAAGTATAAATAGCAACTGTTATTTAGTTAGAGCGTTTTGAAAACATGTACAGCATTGTTGAGTAGAATTTTCTAGTAAATAGCTTTATGTCGGGGCGCCCAACATATAGGCTTATCTGCTTAGTTTGGGGCCCGCAGTATGTCTTTCAAATTTTTCGTATATAACCGAAACAATGTAATAATACCAAATGTCATTTTTGTAACTTATTTTTTTGTAAGGTGTTTTTATGATGAATAAATACATTTATATTGACGTAATCCATCCTAATTAGGCTAGAATAAATTAGGTATGGTGGTTGCGGAACGGAACTAAGCCACTAGACCTAGAACTAGAGCCTGTAATTTAGCTTACAGCGCCCTCCCCTATTTGGTCTTGTTTTCTAGCTATAAAAATTTAGGAATCATGAATATCGAAAACAAGAAGATCATTTTAACATACAAACATAACATACAAATGTATCAAAGAACTTCTAAAGTCACTGCTATGCAACTAGTCAATGAGAATGTAAACACGTAGTTAATTTCCTTCCCGCGTGTTATTGTAGGTATAACTTGGACAAATCCATCGATAATGTTACCTTTTCCTTAACACATTTATGTTTACATTTCCCCTTTTCTTTCAAACAGTGCTCGATCACAGTCAGAAAAGAAGATATGTCTAGCGAAACAACAAAAACCGAAGACATAAGACGTATGAACGTGTGTTCACACGTTCATACGTATACCTTTGTATGTATACCTTTGAAATATCTGGCCAGAGTTCACCCAGTCAAACTCTTTTCAGACTAAGCAAAGGGTATTATACCATATTTAAAGATCACTCTCCTTTTTAGGATTCCGTACCTAAAGGGTAAAAACGGGACCCTTTTACTAATACTCCATTGTCCGTCCGTCTGTTGTCTGTCTGTCGTCAGGCTGTCTCATGAACCGTGATAGTTGAAATTTTCACTGATGATGTATTTCTGTTGCCGCTATAACAAAAAATATGTACTGAAATATGTAACAGAATATAATAAATAATTAAGGAGACTCTCATACAACCTGATGTTTTTGCCGTTTTATGCTCGCAATCAATAACGGCAACAGGTAGACGCTTCAAATAGGGCGAAGAGGACTCCCATATGGTACGGAACTCTTCGTGCGCGAGTCTGACTCGCACTTGGCCTTTTTTCACTTACAGTACAAAAAATACAACCCGACAAAAAAGAAAATGCCTATGGCATTCTCTTTTTAAGTTTCACAAGAGATGCCAATAGTAAAAATTACGTCAATCCCTCGCTGTGTCCTTATTTGAAAGGGACAAGTTTTGTGTGTTCACTAAACTTTTGCCTTTTTTACGTAAGAATAGTGTAGTCTGAACGCGGCCTCACCCGTTACCACTTTAGTGACGTATGTGCGAGGAAACGCTACAAATAGCCTACATTTGCAATTACCGCTCCAATCTACGTCTGTTGTGAACGAAGCCTAGCAATTGTTAGGAACGCTTCACGGCTAATGAAAGCTATACCGGGTGTTTTGTTAAACGACTGACAGTCTATGCTATCATACTAATATATTAAAACGGGACTTATCGCGCAATAAAACATGAGAAGATACTTGCAGTCGGTGCCCAAAGCGTTACTTGACAGAGCGGATGCCCTCTGTGACACCGAACATGTGGCGGCTGAGAAAGCACATGTTCGAGAAGTCTTAAAAAGAAATGGCTATAGTGTGACCAAGCGGGAACTAGGAAGGCGCAGATATCGTAAGAGCAGCTTTGACGTTGAGAGGCAGCCGGCTTTTATTCCTTATATTAAAGGAGTGACGGATAAGGTGGGGACTTTGCTAAAGGACTACTCCATCAAAACAGTGTATACTCCCTTATCCAAACTATTGAGCCAAGTTAGAACGCCGAAAGATGTCATTCCGTTTCAGACTCCTGGTGTGTACAAGGTGGATTGCAGCTGCGGTAGTTCCTATATAGGTCAAACGAAGCGTACTATTGCTGAACGGATCAAAGAACATATCGCAGCAGTCAAAAACCGCCAGATAGAGAAGTCTGCCATAGCGGAGCATTTGCTTGACGGAGGAACTAGTCATAGGATTGAGCTCCACGACCCGAAAGTACTCTCCACTGATCGACATTATTTCTCAAGAATAGTTCGTGAGGCAGTAGAAATTAAAAAACACCGTAATTTCAACCGAGAGGATGGTTTCAAACTATCAGTGTCGTGGAATCCTGTAGTCGACAAATGTAAACTGCGTGGTGTAGGCATTAAGACCTTTACAGATACTGTTAGTGTAGTGTGTCGTGGTGACAATTTCAATTTGAGTGATACGGCGTCGCATTTAGTCAACCCGTGACCACGACCAATGCAACTTGGTCGAAACGTCGGGAGAAAGAGAAAAAGAGGTATTTATTAATATATATCTCATGTTTTATTACGCGATAAGTCCCGTTTAGTATAATGTGCTCAAATCGCGAAAGTTTGAAAATAACAGTCTACGCTATCATTGAAATCGATGAACAATGTACTCACCATTATAACCAAATGTATTATGGCACCAATCCTTACCAAGTAAAGCAACAAGAAAAATAAATATTTCATACAGAGATACCAGAGGGATGAATGTGTTCGTTTTTTTATGTAGAATAGGTCTACATTTGGCCATCAACTCGCCTGATGGAAAGCGAAGTTGTAGCCGAAGATGGAGTATGTTGACCTAGAAGATACCGGTTCACTTTTGACTTGAAGATATCCAAATTGTAATTGTCGGGAAACAATGTCGGAGGCAGGGCATTCCAATCCCTGGCGGTCCGAATTAAGAAGGAAAAAGCGAATCGCTTAGTACGAGCAGGTGGTACGTCGACTATGATATGATATGAGGCGGCATATCGATCGAGAAAATGTGAAAAAGATGCATAGATTTCATAAATATGGCACGAATTAGGAAACGACATAAAAAAAATTGATTCGGTGGATTGTGCCGAATTTTTATCAAGATTCCAACACATATTTGACAGTTTTGACAGCAGCTTTGCTAAATTTTCCATGCATTTTTGTGGTTGATAATTGTCTCAGACAACAGCATTATCAATCTGCTACTATTTGATATCTGTGCCATAAACACATTTTGATGATGACAAGCGACTCCAGATTATTATACAACGTTTGTTTTTTTATTTTAATGATTGGTAATTTTTTGCATATTTTGATATACGAGGACGTATAAAAGTTGGTCATAACGGTAAATACAATGACAATCTTTACTATGTACGTCGTCTAGAGAAACATCCTGTATACGACTACGTTCAACTTTGTACCCTTTTAGGTGGGTTATTAGGTTTCGTATCAGTTATCTATTGTGTAAGCTTGTAACGCGTGTTTTTGGAATGGTTTACGTCATAGTAGGTACGAGTACTTATCTGTTTTTTCAATATAACAAACATTTAAACAGATATATACTGATTTTTACAAGCTTTTATTTTGTTTCAAATGTCCGATGTATATTATCAAATATTGCAAATTAAATATTAATATTGCAAAATGTTTGAATCGCGTAACAATATTTGTCAATATTTACATATTTGAGCCATTTGGAGTTGAGACTTTGGGTCCGTGGGGGCCGGGAGCTCATCTCGTTTTCAAAAGTCTTTCTGAGCGTCTGGTGGACGCGACGCGTGACCAAAATGCTGGTGTTTATTTGGCTCAACGTATAAGCATTGCCATTCAGCGTGGCAATGCTGCCAGCATGCTGGGCACGCTGCCAACTGGCAGTGGGCTTGAGTACTTGGATTATCTTTAGACCTTCAAGGGTCTGCGGATGATCCAATTGCTTTCTATGTAGTAGTAGTGTAGTATTGTCATTAAAATAAAAAAAAATATTTGTCATATTGTCAATATAATATTGCATATTTTGACAATATAGTGCTGATTTGATGACGGAGCTGGAAGGTGGCTAAAGGAACGTCGCTTTGAAACTACACAACTACATCGAATTTGGGCTCATTCGAATTGTCTTGGCGAGTAGTTTGTCTTTGAAATGGATCTGATGATGGAGCTGGCAGGTGGTCATAGGGACTCTGTTATGAAACAACACAAACCCATCGAGTTTCGGCTCGTTTGATTCGTCTTGGCATTTATAAAACTGTTAAGGAAAAAATTAAAGAAATCAAGAGCAGAAGTATTAATATTTATTGTTTTCATGAGATTAAAAATTCAATATTCTTTCTACGACAACAAATTAGACCTAAAACGACCCACGATTGGGAATCGAAATTCATTTATGATATGTATGACATAAATTACCTACACAAAGAACGTACTAAAGGTGAACAGCTCTACAACCTTGTATCTATCGAAACTAATGTGGGTTTATAAAAGGCAGCTCATCATTGTGAGATTCTCAAGAACTCTGTTAAAATAGCCTAACTTTGGCAGTCACTTCGACTTTACGCAGACTGTCCAAAGAATTTCCAGTATAGAGAAAAGTTTCCCGACATCCTTTTATTTTAGTTTTATCTAGAACAGTTCGGAGACAATCAAGTTTATTTCGTTTCTGAAGGGAAAGCAAGCAGGTGTGTTTGAGTTTCGATATCACAAGTCTCAAGGGTCGCGTGGCGGGACACCTTGTCAAGAGCAATACTTTATTATTTTTCTGTTTGGACCCATGTCATCTCGTAAAAGGTGTAATGGAATTCTGGTGACATGTGTACGTGGGAACTGTGAAAGCATGAATAATAATTTATTCTTTTACACCTTGTTTGTAAAGTAGTTTGGATACTAGGATTTGAACGATAAAATGTCTATTCGTGGGACTAGAAGATATAAAGGTACATTAATACGATTTTCGTAAAGAAGCTAAGGCACGCGACTATTTAATCGTATCGAGTTTATATTATTTAGCATACCCATCAAAAAGTAGGCATTAAGTATAAGTTATTTAAAATTATCTACAGGTATGTACCTATATACAGAGACAGAGGCATGTTCTTTAGACTATATTTCAAAGATGTTTAAAAATACTTACAAACTTTTTAACAGTAGATATACTACGTAATGCAATTATAGGTTACAGAAAATCAATCAAAAGATCAGTCAGATCAGATGCAGTCTCAGATAATGACAATGATGATATAAGATAAGCGACTGACCGAGGAAGCCATTGAGGCTACTTGCCCTGACGCAAGATCTAACAAACCTTATCCCGTTTGTCACCGAGCGTTCGTCGTTATGGTTTGAGGTTATAATATTGTCGATATAAGAGTAACGAAAAGTAATAGTGAGTAACCGATGAAGTCGTCCTAGCAGCCCTGGCGCACGCCCTGGCCGATTATCGCGTCCAGCGCCGAGCTCTAGTCGTCGTGGTTCCAGACTATAATATTGACGATATAAGATAAGCGACTAACCGAGGAAGTCATCCTGGCTGCCTTGGCGGGCGCTCTGGCAGACTTGCTTGAAGAACCGGCCGAGACCGCGCACGCCGCGAACCTCGTTGAGTCGCGACACCGCGTCCAGCACTGAGCTCTCGTCGTCGTGGTCCCAGATGTCCAGATGCAGCACGTCTGACGATATGTCGTCGATGTCACTGCGCAAACAAACTGTCGAATTACTTAAACGGGTTCTACACAGCTCACGGTACTGTACGTAGCCTAGGACAACGTAGTATACGTTACAAAATTTAATTTTAACTAGCTTTACGTTTGAACTATTATAATTAAGTTTATTATCTGATAACGCTGTGTACAATATTCGGATTGACAAATTTATAATTATTTTGTAAAGTTTATCCAAGTTTTTAGTTTGCTAATTACTTTTATACCTAACTTTTAATAAATAAAATAACATCTACGAGTATTGTGACATATGTATAACGCGATGCAATGTTTAACAAAATCTAGATTTAATATATTACTTGGCATATTCTGTTTGGGAAAACAAGCCAAGTAAAATATTTCAGGTTATAATGTTTCAAGTTAAAGTAAGATCCAAGGTGACAAGAGCAGTGCTACGCCGCGTATATTAGAACTCTGTTTCTTAGTGTGAAAATTCTAAGTGGCTCTCATCTGGAATAAATAAGCAAGACTGACAAACGCATCAATTAGGTCGTGTACTGATATTGTCATAAAGTTGTATAAAAAAATAACAACCTCTCGATTTACCTATCGCTGTTATTGCAGCAATTTGACGATGTTTTGAATACAATGAGCAGCAATCTTTGTGTAAATTAGTTTTAAAGTAAAATAGATACAAAATGGAAACTGACTTTTTTATGTAAGTAAGTAAACTATGTAAGTAAGACTGTCAATTGCACGATCTACTTATTGAATGTTAAATAATAATAATTAATACTTAACTTTTATCAGAACTATAGGTATAAGCACATTGCACACTATGATAAATATTAACTTAATCCAAAGTAGCAAAGCGGTAAAAACAAAGTTTACGAACTTTTATTCGTGTTGTTGACATATCCGAATGAAAAATTGTTTTAGAATGAAACACTTCCAGAAATGATACGTGATAAAAAATAATGGAGGCGCTACTAGCGACATTTTAATGAGCGAGTGCCTATCTAGAAATTTTCACCGTAAAGAATAAAGTAGCGTACTTTCTGTTGACTTTGACGTTTGAATTTTTTAAAGATACAGTTGATAAACCTGCCTCATTGTAAAATCTATTTAGACATAATATTATATCCACAACAAAGTTAAATGGGGTTGAAATAGGCCCGTATGGCTTCCCCCCCCAGTTCCCGCCTTGTCGTGGCGGGGGGGCTTAGTAGCCAGGTAGGGCCAACCTGGTGAACCAAGAGGAACCCGTGGTGGGGCCGCTTCTCCGGGCTTTTGCCTCCAAGCCTGAGTAGAAGCTGGCCAAAGTAGGTTGCGTGCCTTATGGGGGGCACCGCAACTGAGGGGGGCTGCAGTGCCGTATGGGAGGCACTGCGGCTGAGGATTGGAGGCCGCGGCGGGAGAGGACTGCTGGTGTGTTGTTGCCACTTTCCCTGCCTTCCGCGGCCTTGACGGGGTCGCCACCGTTTTGATGGCGGACGCGGTGGGGCTGCAGGGGAAGAGGAGTGTCGGTATGTCGTCGGCCGTTCTCCCTATCCTCTGCAGCCGTAGTGGCAGGCGCGGGGCCACTTTAATTGACCCGTTGCATTGGAACCAGGGCTGTCGGACACGGGTACTGTCCGACGCCCAGTGCTGGTTGGTCCTAGGTGGGGGATGACGATGTGCCTGGTGTTCGGCACGTCGTCATTCTGGAGGGAGCGCAAGCTCCGAGGTGGGGCCCGGTTTGGGCCAGCGCTGTCAGGTGCCGCGGAAGAGTGCGAAAGCGTGCCCGTAGCCCCGACACCAAGCGCAGTGGCGGAACACCCAGGGGTTTTGGTGGGTGTGCCGTCCAGTGACGGTACCCACCATAAAGATCCATAAAGGATTTCCCTTGGTAAAAAAAAATGCCTTTGTGGCTTCCAGATAACTATGTATAGTGTACCGATACAGGGTCTCGCCATAACCACATATAAAAATCTATCTCATATGTAAAAGTCTCCTACAAGCTAGATCGTATTTATATTTAATTAATTATTAAAAACAAGGTCAAGTAAGAAATTTGCATAATAGCTTGGTCATTGGAATGTTAGATAAGAAATTCCAATTATTTTAGTAATATTCGCTGAAACATACTGTGTAAAAGATTACCTAGATAGTCATTTGTATTACAAAACTAATGTTCCTGTCCGCCACTTCACCCGTTGAGGAAGAATGAACACACCAAGTTGGAGCGGAGAATTTGGTACTTGAAACGCTCGCAGCTCTCTGTTGTAGGCATCAATGCGAAGACACATGCTGGAATAGATCAGAAGTACAATTAAGTATCTGATTTCAGACATGATAATCTAGAATTGAAAGATTTTTGGAACAGAAATACACACAACACAACTTGGAGACAACACAAATTGTCTACAGATTGCTGAATACTTAGGTATTTAACAAACTGAGGAGATTAACAAGCTACATTCTAGTAAAGATCCATTGAATTGTTATGAATATTCATGGATGCATTAAAAACCTTACTTGCTTTACTGTTCTGCAATCATAAGATACTTTAAAAAGACATGCTTTTGCCTGCCATTGCAAACTAATAATAACAATAAGATTTTGGGCTCAAAAGTTACAGACAATGACAGTAAGATGAGAAAAGAAACAAATACTTGAACTTACCTGTTCAACCGATATCGTAGTGTTTTGATCGCCGTGCGGCATTGCAATAAACTGGAGATTATCCTGTTGCATTTATTCCAGAAAGGTTATCACGAATCTTTGAGAAGTTTTGAGTTATGTTCCAATAAAGGAAGCTGAGATTCTGCTTGACTTTGAGACAGCGAACTCGAAAAATAAACAACCAATTTAGTTGACAATTTTAGGTTGTTCTTTAAGGTATTTACATCATCTAACGTGTTGCACTGACTTGAAGCACTGTCTAATCTCACAGACACTGTGGCCGAATTTGGTTTTATTAGAAACTTCCTTGTTATCCAAGAAAAAAAACTCTCATTTTAAATTCAAAAATATGAATTGTTTACAGAAAATAATCACGGAAGGGATTCCATACTTAGTATTACCAGTACAGGATGAATAATACGTATCGTGGTGTGAAAAATTATAGAACGAAATGATTATTTCCTCAAAGACTAAGAAAAAAAATAATCAAGGAAATACAAGGGATAATCTTAAATAAATCATGAGCTAGTTGAACAGAAGTTTATTATTCTAGTTTAAAGTACGAAAAAAAAAAGGAGGATTTTTACTCCTATCTTTTCTAAAAATCCGTAGAAATACTTGTTAACAAATATGATTATACGACTGGTAACTTTGGATATGCGATCAGTCGATCACATAGATTTGAGGGATTTGATTGGCTGGCATAAACACGAGATTCTACACATGGAACCTAGATCGCTGATTGGACGAAAACTGTAACTGACGTACCGGGAAATAGAAGGCACAAGCGAAAATAGCAGGCTATATCTCAAACAGGAGGCTTTTTCGCAAATAACAGGCAATTTGACAAACAGGAGGCACAATCGCAAATAACGCGTACCTGGTAAATAGTATAAAAGGAATGGGGACGGGAGAGGGAGGACAGTCGGAATCTGAACATTGGAACGAGCGGAGCTGACCCCTGACAGTTTACATATAAATTCGGTGAACTTGTAGTTTTTTTAGAGATAAGTGTTGTAATTATTTATGGGAATATTTGAAGGGTTTTAAAAGTGGGTGTTTAGTGTGAGTGCAGAAATATCCGGTGAGTCCTTTCCAATTTATCCTGGTGATTGTATTTGTGAAATAATACTCTGAAACTTAAATAATTAAAAATTAAATGTACTTTTAATTAAAAGGTTATTTCAATTCTTGACGGGACTTGGCCTTCCGACATCTAGTTATTTTGATAAATAATATTATTTTCTTTTTAGAATGAAACCTGGAAACTGTTGTTGGTCTAATCCTTTTCCTAGGTTTTTAGTACTATATTACAAATTGAAAATAGTACCTCGCCTAACTTTAAATATCTTCTATAAGTTATTGAACAACAGAGAAATATAGTTTAAATTTAAAATAATTATTAAAGGGTGGTATCAGAGTATTGTATTACATAAAGCAAAGCCGTCTTTACCGCTGATCTTTAATTCTATGAACTTTATTTAGGTTTCATGTGATTACGTATTATTTCGAAAATTATTCTACGTTTTACCTTTTATTACTTAATTACTATTTCGTGTGGTTTCGTGTCTTGTTGATTATTTATACTTACGTGTTTTACTTGCTCCTATATCTAACTGTGTGTGTTTTCTAACTGTTTATATTATGTTTTGTGATTTCGTACTTCCGTCGTGTCATATCTTGTGAATTACCTGTGTACTTTTATTGGTTTCTGTGAATTGTAGGTATAATGACTACGACACTTATTTACTTAGTACTTTTATTTCTAAATGCTTATGTGTATAGTCCGTGTATGTACTTGTGTTTTTGATGCTTACTACTTGTGTGTTTTGATTTTTACTGAATATTTCTTGTTTCTGCTTTTAGCTCTTTTAATTGACTTTTACCGTTGCTTTTAACCGTCCGACTACTGCCGTATCCATAATGTGTTTACATCCTGGTTTATTAACTTGCGTCAAGCTCACTTATGTTCTCGTTATCTGTCTGCGTATGTTATTTTCAGAATAACTCTAGACTGTTTAGTGTTTACGATTAATATTTTACTCGGTTCATTTTATGTCTAAAATGGGAAATGTTAGTGATACTTTCTAATCTGAAATTTAGGGAATATCGACTTATGTATGTAGGAAACCCGGATGTTCCTCAAGGGTTGAATATTTCTCAGATCTTTCTATGCAAAAGGTTTAGAATTGACTTCGCTTATCCAAATATTTTGTAACATAGTTATAACGGGTTTTGCTCACTGAAGCTGAGTGAATTAAGCCAAGGTTTCTAGTTGTAAGGATTTGGCCCCTTATTTCGAACTGACGTTTCGAATGTGTTAAATTAACCTATGATCCTTGAAAAACAGGTGGGTGAAACAACACTATACACAAGGAGTGCTATTACTTGCCGTCGAAACACTGGCTTGTTCTTATCAAATCCAAAATCTAATTCATTATTAAGTAAAGTCTTTCTATACCTAAACCAATTAATAATGAATGTAATCAAAATTTAATTAGAACACCTTTGATAAACGTTCAGGCAACTACTTGCAATAGGTTTAGCATGGGAGACTTTGGGTAGAATCTAGATTGTCTTAAGATTTAGGATTAATAAAAAAAAAAATATGTGTTGTAGTTTTAATTAGAACTTATGTTTATTTTAATGA
Organism: Hypomecis punctinalis; assembly: GCA_949316475.1. Taxonomy (NCBI): domain Eukaryota; kingdom Metazoa; phylum Arthropoda; class Insecta; order Lepidoptera; family Geometridae; genus Hypomecis; species Hypomecis punctinalis. Next base: position 12,670,254 of record OX438810.1, read on the forward strand.
TTGTGAATGTACCTAGTCGTATATGTTGTTATATGACATACTTGACAGACATTAAGATTATTTGGTAACAACCAGTCCAGTAAATAACTTTGACCCTTAAGGTCCAGTTCATTAAAAAGGTTCATAAATGAATCTAGTAATCAGGCTTGGTGTATAATACCTGAATGATATAAACTGACTGTCTGATAATAGTCAAATCAAATATTGTTATTCGATTCTTTCATATTCAGTCCAGTTGTATTAAAAGACTAAGTAAACAGTCTTTCTTAATATGATGGTTATAATATTATCTTATGAATAACCTGAATGGCATTATTATTATTATTGTCCAATTATAATCGATTTGTTGATTGAATTTTGAATTATCTAGTATAATTGATACTGAGAGTTATCAAAGCAAAAACATAGCTTTGTTTAACTATTAGATATAACTTTAAGAAAAAAGAAATGCCACTGTTGGAGAAGAGGGTGGTTGTATGGGGATGGAACGGAGACCACTACCAAAAAAATAAATAATATTTTGTTCATAGTCATTGCCACTACCAAAAAAATAAATAATATTTTATTCTTTATCATTGCCACTACCAAAAAAATAAATAATATTTTGTTCATAGTCATTGCCACTACCAAAAAAATAAATAATATTTTATTCTTTATCATTGCCACTACCAAAAAAATAAATAATATTTTATTCTTAGTCATTGCCACTACCAAAAAAAATAAATAATATTTTATTCTTTATCATTTCCACTACCAAGTAAAATAAACAATAGTTTTATTTAAAGAATATAAATTATTTTTAACTTGTATTTGCATCTATCGTCAGACAGTCATGAAAAATAAATAAAAATTCAAATATAGTTTTATTTTAGACTATGTGCATTCACTATTATCTCTGTCTAGTTATCATTGCGTATAGAGAACTCCGAAAAGCCTGTACAAAAATAGCTACTAGAATTACTAAGACTAACTTAACAGTAATCTAAATTTACTTTCTTGTTTCTACTTCTTCTTGTATTATATTTTAATCAATTCTATAACTTTGACATATAGTTACGTAAGTATAGTCTCCAAAACCATTAGGGTTCTACGATACATAATGTAGGGTTCACACTATTCGATCATTGGCCAAACCTAGCTTTAAGTACTTTAATTATAACGGAATTAAATATAATCTTATGATTATTTCTTTAAGGATAATTAGGTACTAATAGTACTAATTTAGGGTTAGGCAGTATGGGAGAAGCGTCATTAGTTGAGGGTTAACAATTAGCCCCTTAATAGTATTAATATTAATATTATTTGAAAAAAAAAATAAGTCTGAGTATTGCTAAGGGTAAGAGGGTTAGGGGTTAGTATAAGGTTAGGTTTAATTATACATGTAGGTAAGGGGTTTAGTTACAATTTGCAGGCCGTGACCAGGATGACGAAGAACGTTTACAAGTAATTTCCTTATTTTATATTATTTTTTTTTTACATCTTATATCAATAAATTGCTATCTACATAGTATCTCGTACGAGTCATACCTATATTTTATCAGTGCTAAGTCTACAAAAGTAGTCCATAAAAACTATTCTAAAAACGCAAACAGGATTTTAGTTCAATAAGAATAAGCTTGTATTTTATTTTATTAAGTACATCTAAAGTTGCCTGGAAGAAGTTTCAGTGCAATATAGCTACAGTAAACTAGGATCTCAGAACCTGATAGTTATATAGGCTGTAGCATGAACAACTAGGATCTGTTTAATATATGAAATAATTTTTGGATATTTCCATGCGATTCAGGTTGGGTTTCGTGAAATATGAATACGTATGTGAGATGGTTTAGGAATTTTTAAAATTACTATAACGAGATTCCTGGAAATTAGTTTTATAGCTCAAATCAGGGTTTTCTAACTTTTAGGTTTTCATAGGATTGCTAGATTAACGAACGCAATAATAATATAAAAGATTGGGGGGTTGATCGAATTTATTATGATACATAATTGTTAGAAACTACGTAGGACATTAACTTTATCATTTACTTACAACGTTGTTTGGAACGTTCAATAGCATTAATTTTAGGTAAATTAAGCTCTGATCAAACTTTACGTTATAGTTTGAAATTAAAACAAAAAAACAATAAAAGACTTGAGACACTAGTATCCAAAAAAAAAAAAAAAAAAGGATTCGGTGTTTTGATACATAGTTTTGACGTAGTTCATTGAATGTGGGGATGCCAGAAGCAGGTAATTTCCACAAAGAATCTGGTAAAATAGGTTCAGTAGGTTTATCGTTGCCCCATTTATAATAATATCTCATAGCAATGATAAATATGTACAAAATAGGAAAAGTAGAGTAATATATTTATCTAAAAACATAAATACAAATTGACTACGATATCTCAATAAAAATTATTTATTTTAGGTAACCAAACAGTAGAAATACACTACATATCCTAATCTTGGATTTAAGTAAGCTATTAATAAGTTGCCGTTCAAAAAATAGTAGAATAATAGGCAATTCAAATTCCTCACACATTAATTTTATAGACGCAGACAGAATTCTTTGGTTTATAGTCTGGCAATACTGATTACTGTTTATAACAAAATTAATTCAATTTCACATAACTGTTCGATGGTTTTGCCTAATTTATTTATCTTATTTGTTGAAACAATACGTCGTCTCTTTGTACATAATATATGCGTACTTGCAATGGGTAAGTAATTTGTTACGCTATTTTTGCACTTTGCTGAATTTAAATAATAAATTAGTCAATCATGTTACAATGGCTATAAATTGTCAACATAATGTTAAGTAAATAAATTATATTCATTTCAGGAGAACTTACTATCAAGGACCTGGAGCCCCAATATGGAACAGAGTCGAGGATGTAACACTTGGAAATTTTGAAATATCTTATTCGGTGAAAATAAGTGCAACATGGACAAAGGACATATTATAGTGAATCCATAGTGATTATGTTATATTAATGGTTCCTTTATAAAAAGATACTATTAATATTTAGCTGTAATCATTGTTGTAACCATAGAAATCTAGAGAAAGGTTTTGCTATGTCTTAGATATTTATGCTCTGAAAAACATACTTTGCAAAATTAATACTGATATTTTAAGAAATTGTCTCTGTTGCATATAGTTATAATTTTAATGAGATTTTGAGTTCCTTGTTAAAGTGAAAGAGTATTAGAGTAAATGTCCTTTCTTGTAAAGTTTTATGGTTATAACACTTTATTTAATAAAGAGTAATGCTGGTTTCCAGGTGAAACTAGCCATAGCATCAAGTAAAATTATTATGTATAATTATGATTTAGAGGATAGATTGTTATAATTGTTTAATAAATTAGAGTTACAAGTATTCCCGTGCTAGCAGTATATAGGTTTGGTAGTGAATTATTGATTTCTTAGATTAAGAGGCCCGTTGAAACAAGTTTTCGGACTTTTTTTGACGGGCAATTTGGGCCGTGGCATGTATACGAATCGGTTTTGGAGACTATTTTAAATAGGTACTATGTTTATTTATAATCAATAACTATAGCAAAAGTATATTTGTATAATCATCATCTTTGATATTTTAATCAGGGTTTTTTCAGAATGGTTGTCGGGGGGTTGATGATTGAAATATGAAAAGGTTGGGGGTTGTATATTATTAAAACTATATGCAAATGAACATAACGCCTAACGTCTAGATATATCCTGTAAAGATGTTCTTCTAGTCTTAAGAAATGGGGGTTGAATTAAATTATTGAACCACTTACAAAGAAAAAAATACATGTTTATTACAATTAAAGTACTTCACTTATAGCCTATTAACATTACAATATGCAGATGTAGATACCTACAATGCTAATAATAATACCTAGATTATCAAGCAATAATGAATAGCTCCGGAGTTTGCATTTATTTCGACACCTTAGACATCTGAATGAAAAGCTACTGATAAATATGCATTCGATTTGTTTAGTTCCTAGTTTGTGATTGATATACAAATATGTATTTTGTATTAAGTAAAGTAGTATTAATGGAAAAGCTGGCTCAGGTGTAAGAAGTTTACTTGTATTTCTAGGTCTTATTAGCTAAATAATAAGTACTTAATGTTTTCATTTGACTATGGGGTGGAAACGCAATTTGGCCCTAGGAATGTGTTATTAAAATTGTCATATCCATTAATTAGGTATGTCTATCATTATGAAATGGTGCCTATTTTGTCTAAGTAGGTATTGTTTTTGTTTGCATAATTATAAATAAAATTATATTTTATCAAGAAATAGTCAAGTTGGTTAGAAAAGTCTCTTCTTGTATTTTCTTAAGACAAATATAATAACAAAAAAAAATGACTCAACTCACAAGTGTTACTGTTGTTTTATAACCATTAATAAGACTCAGGGTACCTAGCATTTATGTAAAACAGATTGAAATAAGGAAACTGTTAAATATAGTTATTTAAATAAAGGAAAGGCATTTACTTCATAATCCGGTTTAATATTGCTGACTTAATTTAGTATTGTTTAGGCTACTATGGCTAATCTGGTTTTATTTAGATTCTACTATTATAAGTTCACTGTTAGTCATGTTAGCTAAGTTTTAGACTAATCTATTTCAATCACAGATATTTGTACCTTAGGTGCATGTATGTAATGATTTGCTTTAGGTCTAGGATGTGACTATATTATGACATTTCTTAAGTGTGATTAATGTAATTATGTGACTATTTTTTTTTTTTTTCATAACCAAATAGTTTGGTACTTATTACTAATTTGATGGATTATTAGCAATGCACATTTTGTAATTTTGCATACCATACTGGTTATAACATGGCGATCTTTGTATATATTGATTACAATACATGATAATTGTAACACCCGTGTTTTGCGAAATAAAAGAATTGAATTGACTTTTATATTTATATTAACCATAATGGCTTAGTCTATATATTATAATTGTAAGTAGAATACCTATACAAGTTCCTTACTTATTTAACATGGATTTTATAAATAAATGTGTGTTGAACATGTACCTACCTTATTCTTTTGATTGTAGCATTTAGAACCAACCTAATCTTTAGATTTAAATCAGTCATGAATAAACCTAGTTAGGACACACTCAGTGTCGTCATGCGTCATTGTCGCTACAATCGCAAGTGCTAGAAGGATTTAGGTACCTACTTAAACTGTTGTGTTTTAATGAGATTTGAATATACAAAAATAAATTCAGAGGTAGGGTTGGGTAGTGGGTACTCGTAATGTCGTTACTTGCTGATATGTTAAACTTTTATGTTCTTTGCTGGGCAGGCGAAAAATACATAACGTTTTGTTCTAAGAATCAGCATTATTATACGGGAAGAGATAAATAAAAATATAGTTCCAATATTATATCAATAAGAGGATTGGACTGGCTTTTGGGTCTTTAGACAATCAGTAATTTTAATCTTGCAAAGCACAAGTTTGACATATTATGCTGGTTTCACATTGTACTATTCCATCTACAGGTCTTATCAAGACCATAACACGTACTCAGGGGTAGTCTAGTACCTTACATTTTAGGTAGGTAGATGTTGGTTCATGAGTTACAGGGCATCCGAAAGTTAAGAGGGGATTTTAACGGAAACGGAAAAGGAACTACCGAGGATGGTTTATAATTGACAGAGGAAACGCGTAACCTTCAGTCGAGTTGAAAACCTCTACCTTTTGTAGTTGGTTAAAATGTTGGCAATATTACCCTTCTCCGGATTTTATGAGTTACCTAGACATTAATTAGTCAGGTTTTTAATTTTCTTTAAAGTTATAGATATTATTTGTTACATCATTTATTTTGCTGTAAAGTTGTCTGGAGGAATTTTTATACCTATTTATTTATGCTGAGAATGTTAGTTTTATAATACATAGTAATATAGTAAATAGAAATAATAATTTATTTTAAACTATTAGAAGAACGAACGATTTATATCTGGTTGCGAAAAGGTAATTTCTGAACAATCCGCTTAAAAGACGAAAAAAGTTACGCAAGGTGAAAATAGATGGCATTGTCCAGTCTTAAAACGCGCAAACGAAGAAATCAACGGAATTCGGACATAATATAGACAGGTTAGAGTAGTCTGCTGAAACCGGGGCTGGGGTGTGGCGTTCGAATTTGACCGTGCCGCTGCTGTGGGAAATTCGTACGGCTGTTATTTTAAAGCGATTAGTTTAGGTATGAATACGTAAATTTTTATTTCTAAAAATTAATTTCTTTATTTTAATTATTTATTGCATTTTTGATAGCGGGGTAATTTTAAGTAACGGAACTGAATTTTACTGCGTATCTGTATTGTTTCACTAGACGGGCATACCTACCAAGAGTAATCGGGCCGCGGCCGTCGCGCTGACTCGGTACGGGTTGATTAGCAAGTAATAGCGGGGTATGTTCTATGAATTTCTCCAGTCAAAGGCGTGAAGGTTTGTGCTTGGGTTTCGGATAGCTCGATGCCGCGATATCGGGATCTGAATCTTCAACGACTTGACATATGTTAAAAGAATACTACTGTCAGTGGACACGAAACTTTTGTTATAGGCTGTTATGCGAATTAGTAAATTAGTGACATATTTATAAAATAGCGCGTAACGTTTGTGGCGTACTATATTCTGAAAAGGTAGTAGGTACTTAGCGTGTTCGAAGCTTAACGCGTAAAACTTTTTGCGTAACACATTAGTGTGGCGTTGCGTAAACTTCACAAGCCACTCGATTAGTATGGCAATGCGTAAATTATGGCAATGGGTATTTTATCGCGTTTCCATCTCAAACTCGTCGCAGTACACTAGGGCAAGTAGCCGCATTTGCGCGTAAATAAAAGAAAGCTTATGAAAAAAAAAATGCGTTTTAAATGTATTTCCGGATTGTTAGCGCTGAAAAAGTGATATCAGACGGAATAGTGCCAATCAATCTTTACATTTATATCTGTGTGTAAGTAAAATTATTTTTATATAGGATATATTTATATTTTACTTGTGTATTTTGCTATTCACCAATATATACAGAGCAAACATGTTTTATGTAAGCTGCTTGATTTGTATTTTAAATAATTTTCAGAATATGATCAGGCCCGTTAGGTGAAGTAGGCAAAGATTGCAAGACCTGTGATTGATATACTCATAGATTAGTATTAGACTACTGCTGGTTGTGTTTTATTATGATTTCAGTGTTGTGTTTAAGTTTATCTCAACTAAACTATCACGATGACTTACAATTATTTCTTAATATTACCTTGCCTTTAGCAGTAAGATAATAATTTTTGATTAAATTAAGGGCTCTGCTGTAATAGTCGCGCAGGCAAGTTCAGTCTTAATTAGTTTCTTAAATTTACCTTACCTTAGATTTATCTAATCTGATGGTCGTGAATTCTATAAAATAATACTCTAAATTGATTGTGAAAATTTACATAACATAATCTTGATTGATTTTGAAAAAAAAAAAAAATATGACCCTTTTGGCTTCGAAAAAAAATTAACATATCAAAGAAAACAAGAATATACCTGTATTACGATTGTGGTGTAATTGAATGGACTTGCCTGGACGTCCATTGTAGCCAAATTAAACAAACTTACCTACTAACCTGTAGTTCGACTGTAATATGTTAAACGAACTTACTTACCTGTAATTCTATTGTTTTTAATTTGGACGGATTTACCCGTAATTTTATCATTGGTATTTTAAACGAATATGGTTTATTAGGTAGATATAAATAAGGAAATCTTATTTGTGATCCTTGTAGTAACTTAATTGTTGTATTTATCTGGAAGCATTCTAGATGAGATGGTGAGATATAAAGGTTGCTAACTTATAAGTAATTTTTGTACGAATTTGAAGTCGATACTAAATTGTTGTTTAATAGGTTAAGGTTTGTAACTGTTTGATTTAAGGATTTGTAGTTTAGGTACGTTAATTGTAAAGGTGTAATAGTTTAAATTGTACAGGCTTATCATTAGGTTTCTATCGCATTTTTGTCCAATAGGATATTAAGGTTCTGAAATTTTCGTTAATATATTTTTGCTATAGTATATATTATTATGCGATTAGGTTTTGTTAGAGTATAATTCTGATAAGATATTGTTAGAAAATTATTTGTAAATGTGGATGGCACGGGGAATTTATTAAGGGGTTTGTGCATATTGGAACGCTTTTAGTCTTGCAAGTACGGTAGTGCTCTATCATCAGAGGAAAGATACTTTGAGTGAAAATGAAAGGGGTTTGGTTGATGGAAATGCAGGTTGGAATGAGAGGTTGAATGAAAGGTGGGTGAAAACAAATATAAAAAAAAAAAAAAGAAAAACGTAGACTCAAGGCAAAATCGAATGAGAATGACAGGGCTGTAGAGAAAAGCATTGCTGGAGGTTATGAGCGGTTTGTCAACACTCGATTCTGGCAAAACACTTTCACAAAATGGACCTATGGAAGAAGGGAATTTGTTAGGTAAATAGGCAAGCATGCAGTCCCGTCAACCTTTAAAGTTGACTCCATGAGTTCATTTACTCTACAATGTACGAACATTCGACCTAATACACTCCACATGCTCCAACTTAGAGATGATTTGGTCTTTATCTCCAACTCATAGTGGAACTTTGGCTTCGTGCAGAATATTTCTTCTGATACTTACCACTCCTGGAATCTGGAGGGGCGGAATTGACAATTTCGGCAAATGGAAGATTGATTTACCGACCTGGTCGATTCTGTATTACTAGAATAGACTTGACTCACAACCAAGTTCCCCTGCAGGCGCTGAAAGTACAGTTGAAAGTGGAAATTTTGCGTATGAACAATTTGTTAAAAACCTTGAGTTGGGATTCTGAAAAGCTTGTCTCTATTTTGGTTTAAATACACTTTCATATTGTACTAGAGAAACACACACACTCTAATACACATAATTTATTGCTGAAACTCGTGTCTTGACAAATACAATTTTGCACTAACAAACGAATTATTATAATTAAGAAAAAAAATATGTTAAATTTACTTCGATTAAGTAATTCTTAATCTACTTAAATTTAGGGGGTTGCTGTACCGATACAGGGTCTCGCCATAACCACATATAAAAATCTATCTCATATGTAAAAGTCTCCTACAAGCTAGATCGTATTTATATTTAATTAATTATTAAAAACAAGGTCAAGTAAGAAATTTGCATAATAGCTTGGTCATTGGAATGTTAGATAAGAAATTCCAATTATTTTAGTAATATTCGCTGAAACATACTGTGTAAAAGATTACCTAGATAGTCATTTGTATTACAAAACTAATGTTCCTGTCCGCCACTTCACCCGTTGAGGAAGAATGAACACACCAAGTTGGAGCGGAGAATTTGGTACTTGAAACGCTCGCAGCTCTCTGTTGTAGGCATCAATGCGAAGACACATGCTGGAATAGATCAGAAGTACAATTAAGTATCTGATTTCAGACATGATAATCTAGAATTGAAAGATTTTTGGAACAGAAATACACACAACACAACTTGGAGACAACACAAATTGTCTACAGATTGCTGAATACTTAGGTATTTAACAAACTGAGGAGATTAACAAGCTACATTCTAGTAAAGATCCATTGAATTGTTATGAATATTCATGGATGCATTAAAAACCTTACTTGCTTTACTGTTCTGCAATCATAAGATACTTTAAAAAGACATGCTTTTGCCTGCCATTGCAAACTAATAATAACAATAAGATTTTGGGCTCAAAAGTTACAGACAATGACAGTAAGATGAGAAAAGAAACAAATACTTGAACTTACCTGTTCAACCGATATCGTAGTGTTTTGATCGCCGTGCGGCATTGCAATAAACTGGAGATTATCCTGTTGCATTTATTCCAGAAAGGTTATCACGAATCTTTGAGAAGTTTTGAGTTATGTTCCAATAAAGGAAGCTGAGATTCTGCTTGACTTTGAGACAGCGAACTCGAAAAATAAACAACCAATTTAGTTGACAATTTTAGGTTGTTCTTTAAGGTATTTACATCATCTAACGTGTTGCACTGACTTGAAGCACTGTCTAATCTCACAGACACTGTGGCCGAATTTGGTTTTATTAGAAACTTCCTTGTTATCCAAGAAAAAAAACTCTCATTTTAAATTCAAAAATATGAATTGTTTACAGAAAATAATCACGGAAGGGATTCCATACTTAGTATTACCAGTACAGGATGAATAATACGTATCGTGGTGTGAAAAATTATAGAACGAAATGATTATTTCCTCAAAGACTAAGAAAAAAAATAATCAAGGAAATACAAGGGATAATCTTAAATAAATCATGAGCTAGTTGAACAGAAGTTTATTATTCTAGTTTAAAGTACGAAAAAAAAAAGGAGGATTTTTACTCCTATCTTTTCTAAAAATCCGTAGAAATACTTGTTAACAAATATGATTATACGACTGGTAACTTTGGATATGCGATCAGTCGATCACATAGATTTGAGGGATTTGATTGGCTGGCATAAACACGAGATTCTACACATGGAACCTAGATCGCTGATTGGACGAAAACTGTAACTGACGTACCGGGAAATAGAAGGCACAAGCGAAAATAGCAGGCTATATCTCAAACAGGAGGCTTTTTCGCAAATAACAGGCAATTTGACAAACAGGAGGCACAATCGCAAATAACGCGTACCTGGTAAATAGTATAAAAGGAATGGGGACGGGAGAGGGAGGACAGTCGGAATCTGAACATTGGAACGAGCGGAGCTGACCCCTGACAGTTTACATATAAATTCGGTGAACTTGTAGTTTTTTTAGAGATAAGTGTTGTAATTATTTATGGGAATATTTGAAGGGTTTTAAAAGTGGGTGTTTAGTGTGAGTGCAGAAATATCCGGTGAGTCCTTTCCAATTTATCCTGGTGATTGTATTTGTGAAATAATACTCTGAAACTTAAATAATTAAAAATTAAATGTACTTTTAATTAAAAGGTTATTTCAATTCTTGACGGGACTTGGCCTTCCGACATCTAGTTATTTTGATAAATAATATTATTTTCTTTTTAGAATGAAACCTGGAAACTGTTGTTGGTCTAATCCTTTTCCTAGGTTTTTAGTACTATATTACAAATTGAAAATAGTACCTCGCCTAACTTTAAATATCTTCTATAAGTTATTGAACAACAGAGAAATATAGTTTAAATTTAAAATAATTATTAAAGGGTGGTATCAGAGTATTGTATTACATAAAGCAAAGCCGTCTTTACCGCTGATCTTTAATTCTATGAACTTTATTTAGGTTTCATGTGATTACGTATTATTTCGAAAATTATTCTACGTTTTACCTTTTATTACTTAATTACTATTTCGTGTGGTTTCGTGTCTTGTTGATTATTTATACTTACGTGTTTTACTTGCTCCTATATCTAACTGTGTGTGTTTTCTAACTGTTTATATTATGTTTTGTGATTTCGTACTTCCGTCGTGTCATATCTTGTGAATTACCTGTGTACTTTTATTGGTTTCTGTGAATTGTAGGTATAATGACTACGACACTTATTTACTTAGTACTTTTATTTCTAAATGCTTATGTGTATAGTCCGTGTATGTACTTGTGTTTTTGATGCTTACTACTTGTGTGTTTTGATTTTTACTGAATATTTCTTGTTTCTGCTTTTAGCTCTTTTAATTGACTTTTACCGTTGCTTTTAACCGTCCGACTACTGCCGTATCCATAATGTGTTTACATCCTGGTTTATTAACTTGCGTCAAGCTCACTTATGTTCTCGTTATCTGTCTGCGTATGTTATTTTCAGAATAACTCTAGACTGTTTAGTGTTTACGATTAATATTTTACTCGGTTCATTTTATGTCTAAAATGGGAAATGTTAGTGATACTTTCTAATCTGAAATTTAGGGAATATCGACTTATGTATGTAGGAAACCCGGATGTTCCTCAAGGGTTGAATATTTCTCAGATCTTTCTATGCAAAAGGTTTAGAATTGACTTCGCTTATCCAAATATTTTGTAACATAGTTATAACGGGTTTTGCTCACTGAAGCTGAGTGAATTAAGCCAAGGTTTCTAGTTGTAAGGATTTGGCCCCTTATTTCGAACTGACGTTTCGAATGTGTTAAATTAACCTATGATCCTTGAAAAACAGGTGGGTGAAACAACACTATACACAAGGATTGCTATTACTTGCCGTCGAAACACTGGCTTGTTCTTATCAAATCCAAAATCTAATTCATTATTAAGTAAAGTCTTTCTATACCTAAACCAATTAATAATGAATGTAATCAAAATTTAATTAGAACACCTTTGATAAACGTTCAGGCAACTACTTGCAATAGGTTTAGCATGGGAGACTTTGGGTAGAATCTAGATTGTCTTAAGATTTAGGATTAATAAAAAAAAAAATATGTGTTGTAGTTTTAATTAGAACTTATGTTTATTTTAATGATTGTGAATGTACCTAGTCGTATATGTTGTTATATGACATACTTGACAGACATTAAGATTATTTGGTAACAACCAGTCCAGTAAATAACTTTGACCCTTAAGGTCCAGTTCATTAAAAAGGTTCATAAATGAATCTAGTAATCAGGCTTGGTGTATAATACCTGAATGATATAAACTGACTGTCTGATAATAGTCAAATCAAATATTGTTATTCGATTCTTTCATATTCAGTCCAGTTGTATTAAAAGACTAAGTAAACAGTCTTTCTTAATATGATGGTTATAATATTATCTTATGAATAACCTGAATGGCATTATTATTATTATTGTCCAATTATAATCGATTTGTTGATTGAATTTTGAATTATCTAGTATAATTGATACTGAGAGTTATCAAAGCAAAAACATAGCTTTGTTTAACTATTAGATATAACTTTAAGAAAAAAGAAATGCCACTGTTGGAGAAGAGGGTGGTTGTATGGGGATGGAACGGAGACCACTACCAAAAAAATAAATAATATTTTGTTCATAGTCATTGCCACTACCAAAAAAATAAATAATATTTTATTCTTTATCATTGCCACTACCAAAAAAATAAATAATATTTTGTTCATAGTCATTGCCACTACCAAAAAAATAAATAATATTTTATTCTTTATCATTTCCACTACCAAGTAAAATAAACAATAGTTTTATTTAAAGAATATAAATTATTTTTAACTTGTATTTGCATCTATCGTCAGACAGTCATGAAAAATAAATAAAAATTCAAATATAGTTTTATTTTAGACTATGTGCATTCACTATTATCTCTGTCTAGTTATCATTGCGTATAGAGAACTCCGAAAAGCCTGTACAAAAATAGCTACTAGAATTACTAAGACTAACTTAACAGTAATCTAAATTTACTTTCTTGTTTCTACTTCTTCTTGTATTATATTTTAATCAATTCTATAACTTTGACATATAGTTACGTAAGTATAGTCTCCAAAACCATTAGGGTTCTACGATACATAATGTAGGGTTCACACTATTCGATCATTGGCCAAACCTAGCTTTAAGTACTTTAATTATAACGGAATTAAATATAATCTTATGATTATTTCTTTAAGGATAATTAGGTACTAATAGTACTAATTTAGGGTTAGGCAGTATGGGAGAAGCGTCATTAGTTGAGGGTTAACAATTAGCCCCTTAATAGTATTAATATTAATATTATTTGAAAAAAAAAATAAGTCTGAGTATTGCTAAGGGTAAGAGGGTTAGGGGTTAGTATAAGGTTAGGTTTAATTATACATGTAGGTAAGGGGTTTAGTACAATAGCTGTCCTGTACTTTTAGCTTGATTCGTTTGGTAGGTATAAATTGCGGACTATTTACAAATTTATCTATTTCGTCTATTTGTAATAAATAAGCTCTAAAACTAGTGTACCACTTTCAAAAATCTACTATTACTTTAAATACCTACATTATTTGTGGGTGGCATATACACACCTAGGCAAAACCAGGATGAGCAGCAATTGTTTCACACCTTGATTACCTACTTAACCAGCCATACAATCAAAGCTATATATTTTATCTATCACGCTCAAATTAAGCAGCTTTGTAAAAGTTTACTAAATCGTAAAAACTGAGATTTCAGTGCGATAATAACAATTCACTCGTTATGGCTCTTCGGCTTTAATTTTCACATAAAATTTACAATTGGTTCCGAGGTTTCTCGAAATTAATGTTTGGCCCATTGTCCGCAAAACTCTTAAACAATTAAACCGGAATCGACACCCCAGTTGAAGTTTATTAGTTTCAAACAGAGAGAGTGAACCCTCCGCCAATACACACAACCTTAATTTCTATTCAATCAATTCCAAAGTTTCCAAAACAAAGCACTCAACTGTTTGTTTATGGAAAAGTTTGTACACACAGAACCCGCATTAAAGGTCATTTATAATATTGTAAAGATATACCGGACCCGGGTTTATTAGCGGAGAATTAAAACGTATTTATTGTCTACATTTCGACTCGCCATGTGCAAAGAGAAAGTAATGAATGTAAACATTGGCATAAAAAGTATCTCGTTTCTTTTTAACGTTCATAAAATTAATTTTGCTAACCTTTACTCAAAACATCGTCTGGTTTTGTAGGGCTCTTTTGATAAACCGCAGAGTACCGGCTACGGTAGAGTCATTAGTCAACAACTCAACACCTGGTAACGTTTGGTCACCAGATTTGTAAATCGATGCGGTGACTAGCTATTTGTAACTAGAATCTTGGCTACTGGAAGGGTGCTATGGTTTGTTTGACAAAACAACCGCAGACGGCACAAAGCCTAAGCATAGGATAGAATTAACGTAGTCTGCACAGCCTGCTCGACATGTTTCTGAATTGTGTTCTGAATACTAGAAATATGTCACTGGAAGCTGGAAGTAAGTAAGTTCGTATAGGCCGGGTGGCTAGCCCTAGTGTCAGAGTTTTTAGGCCGCCTGAAGGCCTCTGACATGGCTAAACGGTTAAAACAACCGGGACTTACAATTTAACGTGTCATCCGAGCCAAGGTAGCGCTCACTGGAAGCTGGAGATAAAACAAGTAAGGCTGGACACAAAACCGTGCAGCGGCACACATATACATACATAATAGCCAACTGTTGCCTACTGTGTTGCACATTGCTGAAAACAAATTGTCTTTCTCTCGCTTGAGACGGACAACTACAACTTAAATTCGCCCGCCGTTGGTTCTGCAAATAAGTTGTCAACAATTGTGGCGAACATGTTTCCGGTGGAACTACACCATTAGTATAAGCTTCAGTAAATCCTTCCAAATCCAGCCAAAGGGTAAAAACGGGACCCTATAACCTCTGTCCCAGCTGTCTGTCTGTTACCAGGCTGTATCTCATGAACCTTGAAATTTTAACAAATCACGTATTTTTGTTGCCGCTATAACAAAAAATACCGAAAAAAATAAGAATAACAACAGAAAATAAAATATTTAAGGGGGGTTCCCATAAAATAAACCTGTTTTTTTGCCGTTTTTCGTTCGATATTAATAACGGTGACAGGTAGATGCTTGAAATATTCACAGAATATTAAGTTAAATATGCACTCTAAAAATGAATAGTTAAAATAAAATACATTAAGGGGACTTCCATACGGTACGGTCCGAATCGCTCTCGGCTGATTATTTGTTACTCGTTCATGCAATACAGTCGGAAGGTCAGACTTGATTTTTTGTATGGATATAGTTTAAAAGTCTACGGGATAGCACATAAATTAAAATATCACGGGGGCGAAGCCGCGGGTAAAAGCTAAGTATGGATAAGAAAAGTGTCTCACAATTTGAAGGTCTCGTTCCATTTTGGGGACAGTGTGTGCGGGCGCACGCCGGTGGCGCGGATGTAGCGCGCGGGCAATCGGCCCAGGCTGTCGCGCTGCTGGCGGCCCTCGCGCCGCTTGAAGCTGAGCCGGAAGCCGTGCTTGCGCCCTTCCTCTTCTGTGGAGGCGCGCGGGGACGCTGGCAGCGACGCCGGCTGGATACCCAACATGCAGTACGGGTCGCTGTACCCTGCACAATGCACGGGCTCTTTTAAAGATATTTTGAGACAAATAAGCGCTGCAGCCGTGGTGGTCTAGTGGTAGTGACAGCCGCCTTACAATCGTGAGGTCGTGGGTTCAAATCCCGGTCCCGTACCAATGAGTTCTTCGGAATTTATGTACGGGTTAAATTCCGTACATAAATTCCGAAGAACTCATTGGTACGGGACCGGGATTTTAACCCACGGCTTGAGCTTTAAACACTGGCTTTTTGGTGAAGGAAAACATCGTGAGGCAACCTGCATACTTTCGTAGAAGAAATGCGATGGCATATGTAAATCCACCAAACCGCACTGGGCCAGCGTGGTGGATATGGCCTAATCACGCTTTGTGGATAGGCCTACGTCCTGCAGTGGACATTAAAAAAGGCTGATACAGTACAAGCGCTGCAGACGTACGTAGATACCATACCGCAAAAAAACGATTTATAATCATTTCTATTTTACAAATCGTCCGTGACCTTCTGAAATATATTTGTGTCGATAAGTTTTACAGCAGAAATAAAAAGAAAAAAAAACAGAAGAAATAAAGACTAATATGTACCTACTTACCGTTTCCACGTCTACAAACGAAAGTTGAGTTATCAGACGGCCGCGGGCGATATGTGAAGGACGTTTTGACTATCCTTTCAGAGGATGCAGTCATACTAAAAAATCTTTGTATTCTATTTGTTTTATTTGTTACATTGTGGTTAATTTATTGTAATTATTTGATCTGTTTAAGCCTTATGTAAATATTAAATTATTTAATAAATAAGTTATTTTAATTATGATAAATATGACTTGACTATAGTAGGTAATACACCTAATTAAAATGTTCGCTAATAGTTCAAATTAATATACCTATATTACTGTTGATCACGCCATAAATTGTATATTTAGCTGACATTGAAATTATCCTGTTTTGTATATCTTTTATGCTTAATTAATAAATAAACAGGTATTAGGTATAAAAACATGTGATAGGTAATCCCTTTATATATCTATTTATGTTTAGACTAAGTGGGAATATAAACAGCACGGCAGCGTGTCGACGCAAACAGGGATTCTATTTTATATCATTCAATGGGAGAAAAATTGTATTCTCTAAGAACTTTCGAGAGCAACAACATAAAGTAGAGATTATGAATTCTAAAAATATTATTCTTGAATGTAGTTTCTTTTTTAACGTGAATAAGTCCGCGCTTTACCACCAACTCGCCTGTTAGTTAGCGACGTTGTGGTAGAAGATGAAACACGCAGATTTAGAAGAAGTTGTAGTTGTAAAATCTCTCAACAGAAACCAAGCCTCTAAACCAAATACAAAAATGTAGAGCTTTTTGTATTTGGTTTAGTGGCTCAGGGTTTTGTCTTAGTATTTTATTTCGTAGAACTTCAACAAATTAATCCATAACTAATAAGTTCGAACAACTGAAAAAATAATCCATAAATAATAAGTTTGAACAACTGAAAAATTGTATCGGCAGATACATATATATAAAATATGTATTATTTATCACATAACGCTATGATGTCGTCCATTATTCAGACAATATTGCAAATATATCCTTCTTATTAAACCAATCCTCCCACACCATATAAAAAGATATATCTACTTAAATAAATTTATAATATGCGCGTACTTGATTTACGTTACATTACGTTCGTGAAATAATATCTTACGTAAAAGTTACATCCATTACCCGCCGAGAAATACCGAAAATATAAGTAGGTACGAATTTAATATGACAGAGCATTAAAATTCACCTCCTCCGTTATTTTATTACGCTGCTCGCCTGAGTACAGAAGGTAATACGCTTTTGCAAAAACATAATTGAATACGGAACAACTTTCCAAAACATTTGCACAAGTTGTCGAAACAGAGTTCGCCCTGAACAGAAATTTGATTTTAACTTTAGGTTTGCTGCATTCATTCTGCTTCTGCAGCGGATGTTGTTGGTTCAATGCCACTGAATATTATAGCACAAAATCTGATCTTAGACATAACTAACTACTTTACATTCTACATTCATCTGTTAATCGATAAAGTTTGGGTGTTAGATAAAATATAACACTATCATTAAGGGTTAAATAGCTAGATAATGACACAGGCGTTGTAATTATATACGCGTCAGTTAATCGATTCATTATCCTAAAAAAGCATTTCATCCTTCACATAATGGTATGAGGTTGCCTTTTAAATAAGTGTGATTTCAATTAGCGATAAAATAAGCTTTCATTTGAAAGTAACGAATCAATCAATTGAAGTGTCTACAACGCCTGCGTGATTAATTTAAATTAGTTATTTAGTTAGACAACCCATATTAAATTTATTTTCTCCCTTTATTTATTTAATCTCACCTTTATTAGTTGATAGTGGTTATTTATGGCTTAGGCTGCATCTCGTATTATTTATTAGATAATAACAAAAGCAGAAGCCCCTGTGGTTTTCTGCGAGTTATCTTTTATGTGACGTGACAGCAAATGGAGTTTGACGTACGGCGTAGAGCGGAAAGCTTTTTATGCCCACTGAAAGTATGGAACACATCGCGAGTAACAAATTATGTAAGAGCCGTTTCCTTTTCTTACCAATAGATTTTTATTTTTAGAGTAAAGAAACTACGTCAAACTCCATTTGCTGTCACTTTGTAAATAATATGAAACGTGACATGTGTGTGAAGAGAAATCTAGTAAAGTATGCGGAAATACGCTTAACTCATCCTTTCCAAGGATCCATAAGGACTCTATCTAAGGACTTAGACTTAGTCTATAGATACCTAGCTAAGAACACCTCATGATTCAGGAGAATCACGCTGTAACCCTTTTAGGCAAAAAATCCTCAGAGCTAAAAGAGATTGGACGAACCGTGGACAAAGAAATATCACCCTGGGCCGAGAGAAACTTTGTCGTTTGATGCCTACTTAGTTAAGGTAGGTATACCCAAGTGCCTACCTGTGAAATGGGGGTCAGAACCAAGGCTTTAAGGTGTAAAGTAGCTAATTACTTATGTACTGATGGGTCAGCCGGGTGCTTCTAAACGGGGTTTAAGTAAGTGCCTCGCTTAATATCATTCGAATTTTAGATGAGACGGGTTACTCGTCATTAGGTGCTAGGTGCTACTGAAATGAATTGAGAATTTTGTTGCATTACTAATTGAAATTGTGGCATTAGGTACTCTGATTTATGGCTGCTCTTACGGATTACTATTTCGGAGGTGCTCATTCCTTATTTTAAATAATTATTTTTCGCCAAAAATGACATAACCGACTACAACCAAGTACAGAATTCGAATAGTTCACACGGATCAATGTGTCATCGACGTAGACGTTTCACATTATTGTTGATTTTTCAAACGCGACTCAGCCTAATTTGATAAATTTTAAATGGGTCTACCTCTGAAGTCCCAGGAGAAAGAAGAAAGAGAGGAAAGGCGAACAGGCGCTGGGAAGATATTTTTACTCAAAGACACGGAGTTCAGTGAATGAGAATAGCAAGAGACAGAAAAGTTTGGGCGCAACTGGGGGAGGCCTACGCCAAAAACGCGACAACTACATTGACTGAATAATAATGAATAATTTAATACTGACATACTTATAATAGAAAAAAAATGACATAACATATACTATGGACTAAGAAAGAAACAAACTGACGATTGCAAACTTGACATGAAGCGTAAATTATGAAATAAAATGTTTAATAATTGAATTGAAATAAAATTGTTTAAATGTCAATAATAGTGATGTAGTTGAAATAAAGGCTTTTTTTACTTAACCTCTGAATTATGATCTATAAAACCACCCATACTATTGGCATCTTTGGCTTCAAGTCCGTCCGCTTCCAGCTCGACGCGCGGGCGCTCGGTGACAGCCGCGCGGAACTCCCGCGCGTGCATATCGGGTATAACGCGAAACGCACGCTTCATACTCGATCACTTCTAATTAATTATTGATTGCTAGGTCATCGAGATCAATTAGCCCAATTATGTTACTGTTACCATTGGCATCTTTCGCTTCAAGTCCGTCCGCTTCGAGCACGGAGCAGCCGAGCACGACGGTCGGCGGGCGCTCGCTGCCGGCCGCGCGGACCGCCCGCGCGTGCATCTCAGGCGTAACGCGGAACGCACGCTTGGCATACTCGATCACTTCGTCCTTGTACGCTGTGAACTGCCCGTCTGGAGCCGGTGCGCCCACTGTGTTTTCAATGCAGTACAGCACCTACACAATACATAAAACATGTTCAATTCTCATAAATATTCATAACAAGGATTATGTAACAAATATATTCTTTATATATTAATAGCTGTATAGATTTCAGGACATTATTTTTATACTACAGACGTGGCCACGATCGATGCAACTAGGTACATCGAAACGTCGGGATAAAGAGGTATTTATTTATCTCATATTTTCAATTCTCGATTAGTCCAGTAGAAAAATAAAAATTACAATGTTGACAAATACCTAATACCTTAAGTGTTACACTAGTTTAAAATTTTGATGCAGGGTCTAGTATTTTTCACATAGAAAATAAATTATATGTAACTGAAGAGAAAATTTGCCAGTATGGCAATAGGGACCATAATGAGACACAGGATGGAATTAGTCTGATTTATTATTTAACAATAAAGCTGGAAACATACTATCGGACGCGGCTTACGGACGCGACTGACAGCCGCGACTGATAGGTATCTAGACTATGAAAGTACACTGAGCCGTACACACTATCGGACATAAGTCGCGGACGTCAACTTCGGACGACCTTGAGCGTTCGGACGTCCAAGAGCGATCTGGCACACCGGATGTTTTAAGACTGTGCACATTGCTAAGTCGCGGCTGTCAGTCGCGTCCGTAAGCCGCGTCCGATAGTATGTTTCCGACTTTACACTTTATATGCTAGATGACTATCAAGAACGTTGCATATCTTGATCATGCCTAATTTATATCACGAACCTCCCACCTATTATCTAACTTATTATTATCTACCGAACTGCAACAGAAGACACCCATAACTAACAAATCAAAAAATCATTATTTGATGGTATTATGCAGCAAGATTTATGTATTCAAAGGTATTATGTAACAAGAAAAAATGCCAAGTCGATGTATGTAACTCACCGTTACCGCCTTCTTAATTAATTATTAATTCTATATTTAAAAATGTCAAATCGACAACGGAAGAAGTAGCAGAAGAAAATCAATAGGTAGTTAATTTTTAAATTTAGAACGACTGTCATGTTTTTATTTACCCATACAAGCTACCAACCTCTTTTGGATTTTTATTAGAAACAAGGAGGTCATGTAGGATTATTCCGTCCCATTTGCATTTCGCGCCAAAACACTTAAACATTGGTATTAATAATTATTTAATAAGAATAGAAAAATAATTTTATTTGTTTTATCAATAGAGATATGTGTAAATAACAAAAAAAAAACCCACCGCTGACCCAAAATTGCGCCAAGGTAAAATCATAAAATGGGTGTTTATAGTCGTTTTGCTCCTAATTACTAGCTGAGGGTTGTTCCCTGGGAGATTTAAAATAATTAGATGGAAATTGCTTAATAATTGTTTGGCTACGAGTATTTCACTGAAAATATTGTTGTTCTAATCTCACAATTAGATAATATTAAGGAACGTTTTATTTTATAAAATAATTATCATTAACATAATCGTGATGATTGACATTTACTAAATTTACACTAAAGATTATGATGCAATGTGGCATCCGCAATGATATAGGTACCTACATGGGATAATCGGATACTGTACTGTCCTGCACTAGCCCTTTTAATAGTCCACTGCAGGACGGGAGCGGGTTGGTAGATTTACATACGCCATCGAATTTCTTCTACGGACTTATGCTGGTTGCTTCACGTTGTTTTCTTTCACTGAAAAGCCAATGGTGTGAAATTCCGTACATAAATTCCAAGTAACTCATTGGTACAGGACTGGGATTTGAACCCACGACATAACGATTAAAGAATAACGATTGTAAGGCTGGTGTCACTACCACTAGACCACTACGGCTTGATAATCGGATAATATCCATTAATACCGGCGTAGAAGTGCTACGGAGGTGATACGAAACTTTTTTTATGTTTCCCGTTAGGGGGTTTTGGCACCCGCGGTCGACGCATTTGCCAAGTATAGGTAGTATGATATATATATACATTATACAAGCTGTTGTTGCTTTGCAAAGTGCAGGGGTTTACTAATTATGTTTCATCACTATGCACATTAAAAAACGTATACTGTAGAATCAAGCTCGAAATCCCGTTGACTCTCAACATAATTCATGGAACAGCTGTTTTTTTGCAAATTTGGGCTTTCGGGCAGTCCTAACACAAAAGTTGTTCTTAATGATGAGTAGGTATGTAATAGAGCTCTTGAAATTTCTGCACTTTGTTCTATATCCGGATCCCTAGAAAGACGCATAAATATTTCTGTATCTCCCGGCTAGGACCCTAAAACGCTCAAAAGGTCAATGTTTAGTGAAATTAGGAGCTAAGTAGGTATGTTTCCGCCTTAACGAAATGTTTTCTCGCGCTGCGGTAGATGTATGAGCATTTGTAATTTTTCTCAGTTATTCCTAGCTTCACCTTTCTAAATGGACCCGGAGAATGTCTGACGTGAAGGAATGTGTGTAATAATGTAAGGCAGAAAGAGCGCTTGCATGTTCTACGGTCGTTACGCGAGAGACAAAATATATTCAATTACGCTGGGTAGCTTTTTGCTAGTTAGAAACGCTATAGATATTTCTTTACAACATTATTGTATTGTACCCTTGTGTTTACTTTCATGATATGCTTAGCTGAGCTTGCATGATATAGCGAAAATTTTATATTTATGAATGAAATTAGAAATCTTGTGTCCATTTTATATTTGTGTTTTTTTTAATAAGTTAAATGTTGTATGTACCTAAGTAAAATATTAACCCACTTGTTAACCTTTAAACGTAGTAAATACCTACCTGTGATATTTTTTTTCGTGTCATAGTTAGGTTTATTTCTATGGCATTAGGTTGAGCTTTGTTATTATTTAGCAGATTCTGAGTTGTGAGTAAACATTATGATGGCACAGTAAGTGAGAGGCCCATAACCAGCAGTGAAATAAAGAAAGCTATGGATAGCTATAATCAACGATGTTTATTATATTCTGATTTATTTATTCAAAATACAGTAACATTACCTGTTTTTTATTCTAGGTAGAAAAAATGGAAGACGTTTTCAAATGATTGATTTCATGTAAAATAATTATTTTTTGCCATCCATCGTGTACAAAATTCAAATACCTAGTTTGCATGAATCGATGTGACAAGTATATTATTGTTTATTTATCAAAAAACGACTCAATGATTTCGATAAAATTTAAATGAAACCACATCGTAAGTGTACCATTTTAAACTAAAAAAGATTTTTTCAAATCGGTTCCCAATTGATGAAAATATCGATAAACATATACAAAAAATACATACAGACAAACATAGTACCTCCTTCTTTTTGGAAGTCGGTAAAAAGTAAAATATTAGATCTTACTTTCGTAAAATAAGTTTGAAAAAATTATGTGTGAAAAAAGCGAGATATGATTCCGATTCAAGAAACAACTGTCACAGAAGTGAATCCCGAGATAAATTGTCATTTTTGAGTGAGATTTCTTTTCATAGCTTTGAATGACACATCTTTACCCGGCTTTAGAATCGCGAGCACAATAAAATTGTAGATGGACTTATTATAAAGAATAGTCACAGTGCTACAATAGCGTGGTGTGAATCTTTTCTGTAGCACAGCCAACAATAACAATTATATTGTCCCTATTGTGGCAAGATTTTTGTATCATTTCTTATTTAGGGTCATTCGGAACGTGTGCACTAGGCTGAAAGGGAGAAATTCAGACCGCCATTTTTGGACAAATTTTCAACCCAAAATTCAAAAAAATCCAATTCCCGCTCCGAATCACTTCATTTCGGTTAATACAGGGTTATTTCTTATCAATTAGCATCCTCTCAGGGGCTTATTCTGTACATCAAAACAACTTTTATTCTACGACTTTAATAATTCTCAAAATTCCATAGAAAAATATCGTTCACCCTCGACAAAATGTATGGAACAACTGTTTTTTTTTTAGTTTTGATAAAATTCGCAGAACAAAAGTTGTTAGTTTTGATGTACAGAATAAGCCCCTGAAAGGATGCTAATTAATTAGAAATAACCCTGTATATATATCATTTTAAATTACCTTGTGTATTACCTATTTAATTTTAAACAATAACTATTTAAACAGTATCCGCCTTACCACAAAACATTTAAACATGCCTTAAATACTCTTTAACCGAGCCATTTGTACTGTTAAACATTGTCTAAAGCGTGCGTAAAACTTATGTGGTAAGACGGTTTTTATTTAAATAACTTTCAAAAAGTAAGACGTTCTCATATACACGGATGGTGCTAAAAATAAGGAAGGGACAGGCTGTGGCTATCACTCGCCAGAGCTTGGGCTCAAGGAGTCTCTTGCCCTGAGCAAAACCACAACGGCCTTGCAGGCGGAAGCCATGGGCCTATTATTGGCCGCAAAAGCACTGGAGCCACTAAATGAGCTTCTGGTATCTCCTGGAAAAGAAGACTAAGGAAGCGATCATGTTCACGGTTGACAGTGCTCCCACAATCTACGCACTCAGGAGACCTATAACAAGGTCCAGAATAATAGCTGAGTGCCATGCAGCACTCCAAAGTATTTGGAATAAACATAGAACTATCGTACGTTGGACAAAAAGTCACGGTTTATGTCCGGGTAACAACATAGCAGACACCCTTGCTAAGGAGGGCACGAGAAAACAGGTGGAGGATAAAGCAGTTAGAACTACAAACCGACAGCGGTGGAAGTGCGTGATCTACTGCGCCGTCATACTGAAAAAGAACAACACAATATGTGGGACAAGAGGGAGGATTGCAGGCATGCCAAAGCTGCTTTCCCAGCCCTGAACAGAAACATTACAAACGATCTATTGAGGTTGCAGCGGCAAGACCTCCGACTTATGGTAGGACTTATCACTGGTCACTACAACTTGAATAGTCACATGTATAAACTCGGAGCCACCGACAGCCCACTCTGTCGTGGTTGCCTGCAGGAGAATGAAACGGTAGAGCATGTCTTGTGGCATTGCAAGGCCACGGCAGAAACTAGAATAGCTTTCGGGTTGCATGACGCTACTACTGCTTTGTCATCAGCATCTACAGCATCATCCTCATCGCCATCTACCAACCACGCCACTGGATCAGTTATGCCAGCGGCCCAGAGCCACGCTCCGTTACTTTAAGGAGCTGGGCTGGCTCGGGTAGACGCTGGAGGGGGAAATGCACAAAACACCCCATGCGGCACGTCAGTGCAGGACTTATCGCCCCTACTTCAAATGAGAAAGAGAAGACGTTCTCCTTAGTTATTTCTACGTATTTGTTATTTACAGATTGAAAATTAATTTGCATGTTTATAAAGTTCAAATTGATTCCAAAAATATTTCAGTTTAAGATGCATCTACAAGCCAAGAGCAAGCCGACACTTTCTTGAATGTGTTAATCTTCGACTTGGCATTTTTCCCTTACATTGCATATTGATGGTGTTAATATGTGTATATCAAGGACCACATTTCTATTTGATATCAGTCATATATGGGTTAAGATAATCATTTTTGTACAAGATAAATTGTTCTGTTGTACAAAAACGATTCTCGTGTATACCTACGTATTTAGAGATAGGTTTACAAATACAATACATATCCAAAAACATTACCTGTTATTACAGAGCCTTCGTTTCAGTTGTTTTCAAATTACAATTGCTACCTTACTGCATTTTCTAGTGGCTTCACCTGCGTTTTCACAAACTATAACGAACAGTGAAATGCAATATGCAATAGCCGCAGGAAAACGTAGAAACCAAAGTTCCATATCCGGGGTCGGACGAGCTTGTTTGCATTTATTTTGTAAGTTATATCGTACGCTTCGTTTATTGCGATTCCTTCAATTTTATAAGCAAATATTATTTCCCTTGCGCAAATAAAACATTATTGATATTTGAAATATTAAACTTGCTTGCTATGGGCAAATTTGATTTTCTGGAAATGTGTGGCAAAATTCAAATTGAAAAAGGCAAAGGCTTCTACTTCATGTGACAGGCTGAAACTTTACATTTCAACAAACTTAAATGCAAATGACTACAATAGCAATTTGACAACATTGAAAATATACTATCGATTGTGGTAATCCTTAAAGATAATAACCCGAAAAAGACATATTTCACTTAATTTAAACTAAAATATAAATATACTAGCTTAAAACCCGCGGCTTCACCCGCGTTGTCTTAGTACATAGGTACTTACTTAAAATGAAAATAGCCTGCGGTTTGATCTACGTTGTCTTTGTACATGCTTATAATAACATCTAATAGTCCGCGATTTGGCCCGCGTTGTCTTGATACTTGCTTAAAATTACTTGCAAGGATAATGCCCACGGTTTGGTCAAAATTGTAACAGTATTTGCCTATAATGATAATAGGTCACGGTTTGGCCCGCGTATTGTTAGTACTTGCTTAAGATGGTTATTTATAGCACGCAGCATGGACTGCGATGTCTTAATACTTGCTTAAAATTATAAAAGCTTGCCGTTTGGCCTGCATTGTCGTATTACTTACAATGATAATAGCCCATGGTCTGGCCCGTATTGTCTTAGTACTTGCTCAAAATGATAATAGCCCGCGGTTTAGCTCGCGTTGTGTTAATAATTTGGTACTTACAATGATAATAACCCACAGTTTAGCCCACGTTGTTTTAATACTTACTTGATTAAAATAACAGCCCGCGGTTCAACCCGCGTTATCTTGGCATTTGCTTATAATAATATCTAATAGTTCGCGGTCTGGCCCGTGTTGTCTTAATAAATCCTTAAAATTATAATAGCATGCCGTTAGCCTGCGTTTTTGTATTACTTGTAATGATAATAGCCCACGGTCTGGCCCACGTTATTTTCGTAACTGCTTAAAATGATAAAAACCCACAGTTAGGCCCGCGTTTTCTTGGCACTTACTTAAAATAATAGTAGCTCGTGGTTAAGCCCGCATTAGACTCGATTATGAAGGCGCCATCGTAATTATAATAGCTTATTATCATAATTATATCTGTTTCTTTTTCACTTAAAGCATTCGATAGAGAACACTTTTTATGTTGTTATTACATTTACCACGGCGTCTTCATAACTGAGCCTATTATCGTATTACTTGCAAAATAATGCCCACGGTTTAGCCTGAATTATCTCAGTATTTGGTTATTTAATTTACTTGTATCTAAAGCTTATTACGGAGTACGTGAATTTTTGGATGTTAAAATGCCGAATTTCTGAAATTAACTCAATAATAAATAAATATGTAAAATAAATATTGGGGAACATCTCACACACGGTATCTGATCCCAAACTAAGCAAAGTTTGTGATTTGACTGGTAGAGACTGATATACTACATATACATGTACCTGTAGGTTGACTGGCAGATAATGCTGTTTAGCGTTAAGTCCTCTTTTTGTACAAATGGTGTGCAAGAAAGTGTTAAACAAATAAATAAAAATACATCAATAACACCCAGACACAGAGCAAACACATATGAACATCACATAAATATTTGCCCTGGGAATCAAACCCACGCCTCTTTGACCCAGGAGTCAGGGTCACAAACCACTGAGCCACCGAGGGAGCCAATAATAATAATTGTATGAGTAACTATGTAAGAAATTTCACTTTTCATTGCTGGAAAACATTGAGACAACCTGTACATACGTAGAAAAAATCAATGTCCTATGTGAATTCAGCAACCCGTGCTCGGCCGGCGTGATGGATATGGCGCAATTACCCTTCGCGGATAGGCCAATTTTCAGTCATCCATCAGCCGAAGGACGTCCACTGCTGGACATAGGCCTCCCCTAGGGATCTCCGATAAGACCGGTTGGAAGCGGTGACTACGGTCTTAATGAGGTCATCCGTCCACCTTGTGGGTGGATGTCCTACGCTGCGCTTGCCGGTACATAGTCTCCACTCGAGAACTTTTCGACCCCAACGGTCATCAGCCCTCCGCGCTATGTGCCCTGCCCATTGCCATTTCAACTTGCCAATCTATTGGGCTATGTCGGTAACTTTGGTTCCTCTACGGATCTCCTCATTAATGATTCGATCTCGCAGAGAGACTCCGAGCATAGCCCTCTTCATAGCTCGTAGGGCTACTTGGAGCTTACTAATAAGGCCCATAGTGAGAGACCACGTTTCTGTGCCATAAGTCATCACTGGCAACACACACTGGTCAAAAACTTTCGACTTGAGGCACTGAGGCGAGAAGACACTACGCACTTTTACGAACGCTGCCCAGCCGAGTTGAATTCGGCAATTGGCCTCTTTGTTGAAGTCGGACCTGCCTGACTGGACTACTTGTCCTAGGTAGACGTACGAGTCAACGACTTCAAGAACCGAGTTTCCAACAGAAATCGGGGTGGGTAAAACATGGGAATTACACATGACTTTCGTCTTGTCCATGTTCATCTTAAGACCCACCTGTTTCTATTATCCGTAGTGCTATCCGTAGTACCTATTTTCAGTAGTGCACTATTAATTAAGGCCGGTACAGGTATTCGACATGTTTCATTAAGTCATTAGAAATTTAATTTTCCAGGCAAATGAAAAATGGCACATAAATCGTAATTCTAGTCAGGCATGTTTTAGGATGCTATTATTCTCATAATTTGATTAACTTTTACAATGGTATCAACCCCAAAAGCACGTGAATAAAATCAGCTGTTCAACACAAAAAGTTCATAGACCCGCGACAAAATGTAGGTAATTTTCGCTCGTCAGGATTGATCCCATAGTAAATTACCTATATTGATCCATATGTATATGACTATTGGCTCACAAATTAAAAAAAATTGTAAACTTTTGGGGACCCATTTTGCCCCATTTAAAGATAAACTATCATTGTCATAATCCTATTCTAGATACTACATTATATAAAAAAGCGCATTGAAGTTTTGGGACGTATCTGACCCCTAAGGATTTTTTTTAAGGAAAATTCAGAAAAACAGGTACAGCCATATTTTTTATTTAGTCTCAAAAGCATCTATACAAAGTTTCATGTCAATCGGTACAGGGAATAAGAAGTTACATGCAAACAAAAAGGACCCGTTTTACCCCGTAAGTTAAAGTTGGGTACGTTTTTCATCCTTAGTGCTTCATTATGTCGTACGATGTACGTATATTCCAAATTTCAAGCTCATATCTTCAGCGGTTTGGGCTGTAGTCTAAACTTATTCATTTTGCGTATCCCTAAGGAACCTTATAGATTTTCCTGGATTTTATTAGTTCCTGTATTAAAACATACTGTGTGCTTCCTTCATACCAATTTTCAACCATAACCGTTCAGCTGGTTCGATGTAATTGACGCTTTTTTCACCAACTTTGGGACCTCATTTGACCCCTTAGATGAGGAAAATTCGGAAAAAAAGGAAAAAACGTAACTTTTATTTTGTTTGAAAAGCACGTATACAAAGTTTCAAGTCAATCGGTACAGGGAATAAAAAGTTACATACAAACGAAAAGGGCCCGTTTTACCCCCTTAGAGGTCGAAAGTTCAAAATTTTCGTCCTTAGTGCTCCATTACGTCGTTCAATGTACCTATATTCCAAATTTCAAGCTCATATCTTAAGCGGTTTGGACTGTAGGCTGTCTGTCAGTCAGTCACTCAGGGAAGCCTTTTATATAATAGATTCATTATTTTATTTTCTCTTTCTATTTTCACAAATCGCACGAAATAAAATACGATATTTTTTTGATATTTTATCTGTGACGTGAACGCTCTAAGAAAAAACTCTGGTGACGTCATGTAATAGTAAACAAGAATTTCTCGATTGATTGTTGTTTGTATAATTTGTGTTTTGTGATTCGGAGTAATATTATTGCATCTGTAAGTTACTTTTAAGTATTTTTTGTAAATTTTTAGATGTTAACTAGCGTATTTACTAGTATTAACTAACGTTATTTACTAGTGTGTGACGTCAAAGACCAGCGCCATTACAGAAAGTCGTTCTTGGTGGGATCTTGAATATCTATTCTTTAACACTGATTTTCATTGTTAATACAGTAGATTTCTCGGAAAAATAAATGTAGTGTGCTTATTATGTACCTACTAACGAATAATTTAAAACGATATCCAAGAACTAGTCAAATAGCCTATTGCTCATACAAAAATACATTACTTAATTTACATCGTAAATACAGCGATACACCTACTTATAATATTAAATTGTTATTTGATTGGTCGTAGATATCGGAATTTATCTTAGGAAAGTTTTATCTTAATAAACTGAAACCGTTCGGGAAAGTTCAGCGGCAGCTCATGAATTAAACATTTATTGAAATCGGGAATGCTGAATTTGCAACAAAATTTCATAGCTCTTTTTATCCCGTTCTTGTTATACGTGTTGCGATGCTGGTAGAATGTTATTTTCCTACTCGTAATTGCTATTAAAACTGACTCGGTGCGGTCACACCCATTTATTGGCCGTGCGCCGTGGTGTAAACGGTGGTAAGAGGAAAATTGCTGTTGGTTTTGTTTCAATATTTATAAAATTCTTAGGCCATGAATTTAAAATGTACCTACAGCACATTTATTCGAAATGTTAGCAGCAAAGGTTACAGTTTTAATAGTTATATTAATCCACTGGATTTTTTAAGCGACGGACTTAATTATTGTAGTACCTATAGGTAAGTATCATTGTTATACGAATATGAGCAACAGGCACGAAATCGCGAAACAGTAATTCCAAAAAATGTTTTTGAGCAATTAATTTTTTTTTCACGTTATAGGGTTGGTCTCATAGTAAAATTTGAACACAATGATATCCTAGTATACGGCTATGGCCCTCGTCTAGATCTTGGTTACATTTATCTTGTTTTTGTAAAGTAAATCTATTATATAAAAGGCTTCCCTGAGTGACTGACTGACAGACAGCCTACAGTCCAAACCGCTAAAGATATAACTTTGAAATTTGGAATATAGGATACATTGTATGACGTAATGGAGCACTAAGGACGAAAATTTTGAAAAATCGACCTCTAACGGGGTAAAACGGGCCCTTTTCGTTTGTATGCAACTTTTTATTCCCTGTACCGATTGACTTGAAACTTTGTATACATGCTTTTCAAACAAAATAAAAGTTACGTTTTATCCTGTTTTTCCAAATTTTCCTGATTTAAGGGGTCAAATAAGGTCCTAAAGTTGGTGAAAAAAGCGTCAATTACATCGAACCAGCTGAACGGTTATGGTTGAAAATTGGTATGAAGGAAGCACTCAGCATGTTTTAATACAGAAACTAATAAAATCCAGGAAAATCTATAAGGTTCCTTAGGGATACGCAAAATTTATAAGTTTAGGCTACAGCCCAAACCGCTGATGATATGAGCTTGAAGTTTGGGATATAGGTACATTGAACGACGTAATGGAGCACTAAGGACGAAAATTTTGAACTTTCGACCTCTAAGGGGGTAAAATGGGCCCTTTTCGTTTGTATGTAACTTTTTATTCCCTGTACCGATTGACTTGAAACTTTGTATACATGCTTTCCAAACAAAATAAAAGTCACGTTTTTTCCTGTTTTTCCGAATTTTCTTCATCTAAGGGGTCAAATAAGGTCCCAAAGTTGGTGAAAAAAGCGTCAATTAAATCGAACCAGCTGAACGGTTATGGTTGAAAATTGGTATGAAAAAAGCACTCAGCATGTTTTAATACAGGAACAAATAAAATCTAGGAAAATCTATAAGGTTCCTTAGGGATACGCAAAATTAATAAGTTTAGGCTACAGCCCAAACCGCTGATGATATGAGCTTGAAGTTTGGGATATAGGTACATTGAACGACGTAATGGAGCACTAAGGACGAAAATTTTGAACTTTCGACCTCTAAGGGGGTAAAATGGGCCCTTTTCGTTTGTATGTAACTTTTTATTCCCTGTACCGATTGACTTGAAACTTTGTATACATGCTTTCCAAACAAAATAAAAGTCACGTTTTTTCCTGTTTTTCCGAATTTTCTTCATCTAAGGGGTCAAATAAGGTCTCAAAGTTGGTGAAAAAAGCGTCAATTACATCGAACCAGCTGAACGGTTATGGTTGAAAATTGGTATGAAGGAAGCACTCAGTATGTTTTAATACAGGAACTAATAAAATCTAGGAAAATCTATAAGGTTCCTTAGGGATACGCAAAATTAATAAGTTTAGGCTACAGCCCAAACCGCTGAAGATATGAGCTTGAAGTTTGGGATATAGGTACATTGAACGACGTAATGGAGCACTAAGGACGAAAATTTTGAACTTTCGACCTCTAAGGGGGTAAAATGGGCCCTTTTTGTTTGCATGTAACTTCTTATTCCCTGTACCGATCGACATGAAACTTTGTATAGATGCTTTTGAGACTAAATAAAAAATATGGCTGTACCTGTTTTCTAAATTTTCCTTAAAAAAATCCTTAGGGGTCAGATACGTCCCAAAACTTCAATGCGCTTTTTTAAATAATGTAGTATCTAGGATTATGATAATGATAGTTTATCTTTAAATGGGGCAAAATGGGTCCCCAAAAGTTTACCATTTTTTTATATTTTGTGAGCCAATAGTCTTAAGCTTAGCGCACATATGGATCAATATAGGTATTTTACTATGGGATCAACCCTGACAAGCGAAAATTATCTACATTTTCCATACATTTTGTCGCGGGTCGATGAACTTTTTGTGTTGAACAGCTGATTTTATTCACGTGCTTTTGGGGTTGGTACCATTGTAAAAGTTAATCAAATTATGAGTATAATAGCATCTTAGAATATGCTTTACTAGAATTACGACTTGTGTGCCATTTTTTCATTTGCCTGGAAAATTAAATTTCTAATGACTTAATGAAACATGTCGAATACCTGTACCGGCATTAATTAATAGTGCACTACTGACTACTTCTACTTCTACTCTTAAGATGAACATGGACAAGACGAAAGTCATGTGTAATTCCCATGTTTTACCTACCCCGATTTCTGTTGGAAACTCGGTTCTTGAAGTCGTTGACTCGTACGTCTACCTAGGACAAGTAGTCCAGTTAGGTAGGTCTGACTTTAACAAAGAAGCCAATCGACGAATTCAACTCGGCTGGGCAGCGTTCGGAAAAGTGCGTAGTGTCTTCTCGTCCGACATACCTCAGTGCCTCAAGTCGAAAGTTTTCGACCAGTGTGTGTTGCCAGTGATGACTTATGGCACAGAAACGTGGTCTCTCACTATGGGCCTTATTAGTAAGCTCCAAGTAGCCCAACGAGCTATGGAGAGGGCTATGCTTGGAGTCTCTCTGCGAGATCGAATCATTAATGAGGAGATCCGTAGAAGAACCAAAGTTACCGACATAGCCCAACGGATTGGCAAGTTGAAATGGCAATGGGCAGGGCACATAGCGCGGAGGGCTGATGACCGTTGGGGTCGAAAAGTTCTCGAGTGGAGACCATGTACCGGCAAGCGCAGCGTAGGACGTCCACCCACAAGGTGGACGGATGACCTCATTAAGACCGCAGGATCGCGCTGGATACAAGCCGCTTCCAACCGATCTTATTGGAGATCCATATGGAAGGCCTATGTCCAGCAGTAGACGTCCTGCGGCTGATGGATGACTGAAAATAGGCCTATCCGCGTAGGGTAATTGGGCCATATCCATCACGCCGGCCAAGCATTGGTTGCTGAATTCACATACGACATTGATTTTTTCTACGTACGTACAGGTTGCCTCAATGTTTTCCAGCAAAGAAAAGTGAAATTTCTTACATAGTTACTCATACAATTATTATTATTGGCTCCCTCGGTGGCTCAGTGGTTGACCCTGACTCCTGGGTCAAAGAGGCGTGGGTTTGATTCCCAGGGCAAATATTTATGTGATGTTCATATGTGTTTGCTCTGTGTCTGAGTGTTATTAATGTATTTTTATTTATTTATTTAACACTTTATTGCACACTATTTGTACAAAAGGAGGACTTAACGCTAAACAGCATTATCTGCCAGTCAACCTACATGTATAAATAAATAAATAAATATATCTTTATTGTACACAGAAACACAGTACAGAAACTATACAATATGCTGTACAATGGCGGCCTTATCGCCTTTGGCGATTTCTACCAGGCAACCTTTGGATGGACTGGAATTATTCTAAAAATAGGAGTATGGTCGGTGGTGTATACAATACAGTACATACATTGAAATACATGTATATGTAGTATATCAGTCTCTGCCAGCCAAATCACAAACTTTGCTTA
The DNA here is from genome assembly GCA_949316475.1 of Hypomecis punctinalis. Taxonomy (NCBI): domain Eukaryota; kingdom Metazoa; phylum Arthropoda; class Insecta; order Lepidoptera; family Geometridae; genus Hypomecis; species Hypomecis punctinalis. Next base: position 12,704,576 of record OX438810.1, read on the forward strand.
GATTGGGATCAGAGACCGTGTGTGAGATGTCCTCCAATATTTATTTTATATATTTATTTATTATTGAGTTAATTTCAGAAATTCGGCAATTTATCATCCAAAAATTCACGTATGTACTCTGTAATAAGCTTTAGATACAAGTAAATTAAATAACCAAATACTGAGACAATTCAGGCTAAACCGTAGGCATTATTTTGAAAGTAATACAATAATAGGCTCAGTTATGAAGACGCCATAGTAAATATAATAACAACATAAAAAGTGTTCTCTCTATCGAATGCTTAAAGTGAAAATGAAACAGATATAATTATGATAATTAGCTATTATAATTACGATGGCGCCTTCATAATCGAGCCTAATGCGGGCTTAACCACGAGCTACTATTATTTTAAGTAAGTGTCAAGAAAACGCGGGCCTAACTGTGGGTTTTTATCATTTTAAGCAATTACGAAAATAACGCGGGCCAGACCGTGGGCTATTATCATTACAAGCAATACAAAAACGCAGGCTAACGGCATGCTATTATAATTTTAAGGATTTATTAAGACAACACGGGCCAGACCGCGAACTATTAGATATTATTATAAGCAAATGCCAAGATAAAGCGGGTTGAACCGCGGGCTGTTATTTTAATTAAGTAAGTATTAAAAAATCGTGGGCCAAACTGTGGGTTATTATCTTTGTAAGTACCTAATTATTAACACAACGCGAGCTAAACCGCGGGCTTTTATCATTTTGAGCAAGTACTAAGACAATACGGGCCAGACCATGGGCTATTATCATTGTAAGTAATACGACAATGCAGGCCAAACGGCGAGCTTTTATAATTTTAAGCATGTATTAAGACATCGCAGTCCATGCTGCGTGCTATAAATAACCATCTTAAGCAAGTACTAACAATACGCGGGCCAAACCGTGATCTATTATCATTATAGGCAAATACTGTTACAATTTTGACCAAACCGTGGGCATTATCCTTGCAAGTAATTTTAAGCAAGTATTAAGACAACGCGGGCCAAATTGCGGACTATTAGATATTATTATAAGCATGTACAAAGACAACGTAGATCAAACCGCGGGCTCTTTTCATTTTAAGTAAGTACCTATGTACTAAGACAACGCGGGCGAAGCCGCGGGTTTTAAGCTAGTCGTTTATAAGATGCAAACATACACAAAGAAAAATTTTTGCGACAGAATTTGGTCAAATTAGATGATGAAAAATGGTTCCTGCGCGTCCTAATTCACGGGCAGCAGCTACTTGTCTATAATTATTTTAGATTCATGATATACAAGGTATCCTAACGCCAGTGGTTAGAGGAACAACTTAGCTCAAGACAATGTTGAAGTATTAGTTGATGCTGACTGCTGGAGCAGGAAGACTTTACCTATACCGACGACTGCGAACAAAGAACCACCAGCGCCGTTGCCGTCGTCAGTGTAGGTAACGTAGCATAAAACATACGACAAAAGAATTGAAAAAAATGAAGGCCCGGCCTATACATACCTATGTTCATCACATAAATGCTTGCACTGGGTGGGGATTGAACCCATGCCGCATTGATCCAGAAGTCAGGGTCACAAACCACTGAGCCACCGAGGCAGTCTATAAGAACTTACTTTTTATCAGCAATATGTTTCAGGATCCTTAGACACCTACCTCGGTATAGAGATGCTCGTGCTCCTTATGCGACAGCTGCGCCGACACGCTGGGCAAGCCGAGGTCGTGGGGCGCGGGTGGCGGCCGCTCGGCCCGAGCCTCCGCCAGCCGAAGCCCCGCCAGCCTCCTGTTCTCCTGCCGCCACGACAACGCCGTGAAACTTTCGAAGTAGGACCCATCCGTCTCTTGGACCCTGTGCACAATGAGCAGGAAGTTATTGACCGAAATGAAAGTCTCTGCTTCAAGTCGACGAGTTTGCTTTCGTCTGTCCGCATGTTGATTTTCGTCTACAGGTCGCACTTTTCAATGAATCTCGACGAAACTTAGTACGCAGGATTTTTGTCGTCGGCGATTTATGTTTGTCTCTTGGACCCTGTGCATAATGAAGAGGAAGTTATAGTAGTTAGCTATTAAATTATTATTAAATTTCAAAGGTAAGCCACTTCAATACACTTAGGAAGTACGACTATGACCCGTCATTCTATTGGACCCTGTACATAACGAGCAGGAGGTTATAGTAGCTATTCGTGCCTAACTTCAAAGCTTACCTAGTAACTTCAATATAGTTTATTGTTCGTTTTTAGTTCACTGAGTTGTTTGTATCGGAAAAATAATTCAAAAACTTAACGAGTAAGTTGTCTTTATTAGTAGCTCATTATACTTAGTAATAACGACGTGCATTATATATAACTAGCTTAGTGCCCGCGGCTTCGCACGCGTTGTCTTAGTACTTGCTTAATATAATAACAATCCGCGGTTTGTCTCGCGTTGTCTAAGTATGCACTTACAAATGATATTAGCCCGCGATGTGGCCCGTATTGTCTTAGTACTAACATAAAAAATATCGCCCGTGGTTTGGTTCGCGTTGTTTTAGTACTTACTTAAATTGAAAATAGCTCGCAATTTGTCCTGCGTTGTTTGGTACTTAAAATAATTAGGTGTAGCCCGCGGTTTGCTCCCCCATCCCCCAATCTCACGTGAGACTTTTCAAAATGTGGGTTACTTACGTTAACGCGTTGGGTTGTTATTGTAAAAAGAAAACTAAAATTTGCTTCGTGCTTTTATTTACGACTAGTAATCAATATTACTGAGAGTTTTATTATAAGTGTAATAAAAATTTAACAATAAAATACTTAAATCGTAACTACTGTGATTAAAAAAGAATATCTACTCTAATTCAGTCAATGGAGAATCATGCGCGGTCTCAAGAGAGGCTATTGGAACCGACATGTCCATATGATTTTCAGTAAAATCATCTGCTCCTTCAACTTCGTTCTGATCTAGCCACTCTAAGCCGTTACTCATTAGCTCGTCTTGTCACAATCCGTGAGGGTCGCACTTTGCGGAACATACCGAACATACAGATGCAAAGTAAATACCGCATGTACTGCAGCATCTTTTCTCTAAATCATCACGTACAGTTGGGCAATAGAGATCATAAGGCGTGCTGATCGTTCATATAACATGTGCTGATTATGGTGCTGGTATCATGGCCTACTCCTATACTAAATCGCATTTGAATCCGTCTATTTGTTTTCTCAAAACATTTTTGTTTTGGTGATTTCGGTTATCCCATCAGAATAAGACATAATTTTTTAGAATATCCAGAACTCCAGTATTGGTAAATATTATAAGCTTCTCCAATACCAAATATTACCCCTATCGATTCAACTAGTTGGACGTAATTGATGTTTTGTTTTACTAACTTTGGAATTTTAGCGCCCCCAGGATAAGAATATCACAAATATTGAACAATTAGCATTTTTTATTTTGTTCGAAGAATATTTAAGCCAACTTTCAAATCAATCGGTCCAGGGAATAAAAAGTTTCATACTATTTTCCGAATTTTCAAAAATCCGTTCATAGTGCGCCATTGCGTTGTACAATACATCTATGTTTCAAGTTTCAAGTATATAGGTTAAACGGTTTGGGCTATAGACCATCTGTCAGTCAGTCACTCACGTCGAAGCTTTAATTATTATAGATTTCTGTAAGTCGCGCGCCTAAACTCTCAAATCAAACATTTATAATTAGGTACATATTTTTAATACTTAATTTTATAAAGTTGCACATTACTCTTGAGGTTAATACGAGATCGCTAAATATGCACGAATCCCAAGGTGAGAAGAGGGCAACATAATAAAATTTGCGCGGGTCACATATCTTCAAAATTTCTGAACACAACTGAAAATTTCAAACATGCGAGTTACGTCCAGAGTACATAACCGTAGGGACCCGTCCCTTGCAATTAATTTTATCCTCGCATTTATCTCACAATTGGATAAATTTAAATTAACGCGGCGTTCAAGTGATTTCTTATCCTTGAGAAATTCTTAGCAAACTGTTCCTTTGTGCAAAAGATTTCTAGAAGATTCTTTGTAGGAGCGCAAATTATCCGCTTCGGCCGTGCAAAAGGAAATATTCAAGGTAAGCGAGAAATAGTAGGTACATCCTTCACTTCGCGAGTCTGCTGAGACTGCGAGCTGGATTCATGTCAGCGAGTTTTCTTTTTCGTGAGTTGAGTCCAAAAATGTATGTTTTCAATTAGGTGGCACCAAAATTATGACACGATCATTTTATTTGTTCTCCCAATTCTGTACAAATCTATTTCACGTCAGAAATGATAGTGTAGTGAGACCTCATGTTGCACACCTACTTGTACGAGGTTTCTACTATATTGTAGCAAATCAATTAACATCGGTTTTTCAAAATTTATACTTTTTTTGTGTTTAGTCAAAGTTTGTACCTTTTCGTGTTTGTTACCCCAGAACTTTGTCATTTTTAAACAGTTTTGGGTTGTTTCTTTTTGAATGGGGGAAGTCAATTTTTTACGACAATATAGTTTAGCAAAAAGTATCAGTTTTTTGGTTTCATCATCAAACTGGTTTACTTGCCAGTTAAAACGTCTTACGTGTTTTACTTAAACTGATGCATAAGGTGGCTTAAGTAATCCCTTCACGTGGTCAAGTCTTTACTAGTCCCGGGTCAGTTAAGACATCTTAAAACAAAATTATTCTCATAAGTTTTGGTCCCTCAAGACTTATAGGACAGAGTAAGTTCGTACAGGCCAGGTGACTAGGCCTGGTGTCAGAGTTTTAAGCCAACTGAATGCTCTGCCATGGCTAAACGGTTAAAACAAATGACTTAATAATTAAGAACATATACATACGACAGTGGATCACGAAGGTGCGATCAGCTCAGTCATAAAAAGTTATAAAATACTGTACAGTATCATCTTTTTAATAGTCCACCGCTAAACATAATTCTGCTCACGAAGGGTGATTGGACCATATCCACTACGCTGGCCCCGTGCGGAATAAAAAAATGATGTGACGTTGTTGCTTCAAAAAAACCTTTACAAGCGTGAAGTAGTAAGCTGAATTAAGTTGCCAATGATGATGATGATGAAAAACTGTCGTGAACCAACATGTTATTTTAACCCCACAGTGCCCGCTGAGGTGGCAGATTTAACCGAGCCATGACGAAGGCTGAAGGGTGGCGGTGACCGTGGGCCCGTGACACAACCGCCCTTATAAGGATCATTTGTTTATTCATAAACTAAACAAGAATGCTTAGACACCTAACCTACGTAAATACTGGTAAATCCTGTACATGTGTGGATGTGCCTACCTATATTCATAGGTAGAGATTAGAATATGCCATAGGTTGGTACATTATGTCTAGAGTTATTAATTAAACTCTATGTATGGAACAGCTAGTTTTTTTTGCAATTTCGGGGTCAGTAGTACCTACAGGTATTTTTATTAAATACCTATAATAGGTACGTGGTTTTGGTTTAGTGGGTCTTTAATCTACACGTTGTGGGTATAGAGATTGCAAGAAACGCGAGCATGTTTGAAAATGTAGTCCTTCAGAAATTATGAGTGCATTTCTAAATCTAAACCGATAACTAAATTATTAAATATTTTTCAATGCAATGGAGCAACCGTATATATCCTATATCATGCTATAGAATGAGAGAAAATAAGAACGCAGGCACTCTAACTCCAGAAAAGATCACGTTTCTAGGAAAGTATCCATGCATAAACAAATCTCTAGGGAAATTGCATTAGCGCTTCACGGTTTGCACTACGAGTAAAGAGGAGCTTTGCTACTGGCAGGTATTGAATTCATCATAATCCACGGGTTTATTCCAACTAAAGTAAACTAGAGCAAGATCTTAGGTCGGCCGTTGTCCTTTTCAAGTCTAAATTCATTTAAAATGTATTTAAGGAGAAATGTTTAAAAATTAATGAAAATAAATATCTGAATCCAAAGTAAAGTATAATTCTAAAGTAGTCCAGAAGAGTAAGCTAGCGGCCTGCCCATAACAATTATTTGTATCTATAAACCACACTCGAATCTTTAAAATAGTGACAATTTTCTTACCTCACTATGAAACTAGCGTGGTTTTCTAACATTTTAATTAAGTAAAGTACAGGTGCTACTCACGCTTATATTTTATAATTTTCTTACCGATTTTTGTCGTTGTAAATTATCAGATAAATAAATAATAAATATGACCCAGATAAATGCAGTTGTACTGGAAATTTCCCGGAGTTATTATTTACTAGCTTCTGCTGGCGGCTTGTTATTTTGATTGTTGTGCTATCCCATGAGAACTATTTATAAATATTTTTCCGTGATATAAAGTAACCAACGTCACTTTTCGTCCTTCAAACTATGTCCATGCCAAAAATCAAATCAATTAATTGCTCCGTTGCTGCGTGAAAGAAGAACAAACCAGCTAACACACTTTCGGATTTATTATTATTATTAATAAGGATGTAGATTGTAGATATAGATTTAAATATAAAATATAAACGCAAATTAGTGGTGTTTAAATAACTTTTTTATTTCATAGTCCCTAAGTAAAGGTGGTCAGAGCCCCTAAGTAATAGTGGTAAAAAAATGTCCGAGCGTCATCATACATAGCGACTTAGATATTTACTTTAAATAATTCACCGAGCACTTTGACATCGCGCGGCGTTGTAGTCGGCTTGCAATCACATTACAACTAACTAAAAAGCCTGCCCACTACATAGCTTGGGCAGAGTTTGGCTCGGACACTTTTTTTGCACGATTGTGACTCTATAGATATTTGCTCGAAGGTACAAACCGAGTGCTCTATTTTAAGAATTTCCATCAAACGGCTAATACACAATACACAAAAGTCGCAACAACAAAAACATTCACAAAATCGGAATGTGAAAATATAAGTGTATTGCGGTTTTATTCAAATAGAGAGAAGTCCCGTGACGTTATCTAGGCGCGCAGGTACGGCGTGATGGATGTGGCCGCTCCGCCGCTCCGGCCGCCCGAGACCCCGACCCAGGCGCTCTTGTTGTTCCCACTTGCTATCGCATAATGACACGATACATTACATTGTTAATATGTTTTAAATGCGCTGTAAAATTGCAACTAGCAATCATATCGATCGCATCGATCTTCGACACTAGTACCATCAGGCGGTCAAGTGAAAACTTATTAGCAATAAAAAAAACAACGAAACCCGAACAAAATAGCGCTACGGCCATAGGTATGCATTAACAACTATGACCGTAGCGACGTTTATACTTACTTTAATAAAATCATTATTATAATTAGTGAGTTAGATTATCAAAAAATATCGGACACGTATTTTTTCTTTTGTGAATCAAACAACAAATGACAAAGATAAACCTTGTCAAGGTTTGAGAGTGGGGGTCGTGCGTGACGTCACTTCTCTTACAGAAGTCTATACATTTGTATGGGACTTTGTGACGTCACGCGGAACTTTGACGGGCTATATCTTCAACAAGTTTTGTTTGATTGGCAAAAGATACTAATATTTTTTTATGGTGTATCCATGGATTTATCATATAAACAGGATTGAGTACTGGCAAAGAAAAACGTGCCGACAAGGATACCACATCAGATGATTGTGTCTCTTTTCCAAGTAGGATGACCAAAACATCTCGATCATCTTGGGATATAATTTTTCTTTGGAATGTTACTGCACGCAGGAATCGCAGTTATCTTACCCCTAACTCGTCGTCCTTCGTCATCGTCGTCGCTTTAGCAATAAAACGCCTACTGCTGGGCATAGGCCTTCCTTGAAGATCTCTATAAAACCAATCCCCATAAAAACAATGGTCTAGAATTAATATACACGGAGATAATTCAGTTTCAAGTTTGACAGCTGTTATCGGAAATGTAGATCTTGAAGAGTTATTTCACCTTTGTTAAGACAGCAATGGTCTAGAATTGATAATGACGGAGATAAACCACTTTTAAGTTTGACAGCTGTCATCGGAAATGTAGATCTCGATGAGTTCCTTCACTTTTGTGACGACAGTAACGGTCTGGAATCCATATTTACGGTGTTGAACAACGTTTAAATTTCATAGATGTAATCTTGACACATATAACGCAACCCGTGTCAGTACTTAACCACGAAAAATGTTTTCACAAAAACTTTTTCACGGAAAACTTTGTCACAAATAGACCTTATCACGAAAGCTTGTCCACGAATAGACTTCCGTAGTTAACAGAATTTTAAGGCTTCCGTAGTAAACAAGGCATCCATTTTGAAATAAAAAATAGCGGACTCACTTTTTTGAAAAAGTCGTCATGGGTGTAGTTTTAGAGGTTTTTGGTGGTGTATATTTCAAAATTGGCATCCATTTTGAAGTAATGTTCGCCATCTTCAATTCCAAAATGAATGCCAATTTTGAAATATAAACTCCCGAATTCTCAAAAAATAACACTTATGACGACTTTTTCAAAAAAGCAACATCTGCTATCTCTAATTCCAAAATAGATGTCATTTTTGAAATCTACACCCCCAAAAACCTCGAAAACTACACCCATGACGATTTTTTCAAAAAAGTGACGTCCACCATCTTTAATTCCAAAATGGACGCTAGTTTTGAAATCTACACCCCCAAAAACCTATTAAACGACACCCATGACGACTTTATCAAAATAGTGACGTCCGCCATCTTTAATTTCAAAATGGATGCCATTTTTGAAATCTACACCCCCAAAAACCTATTAAACGACACCCATGACGACTTTTTCAAAATAGTGACGTCCGCCATCTTTAATTTCAAAATGGATGCCATTTTTGAAATCTACACCCCCAAAAACCTATTAAACGACACCCATGACGACTTTTTCAAAATAGTGACGTCCGCCATCTTTAATTTCAAAATGGATGCCATTTTTGAAATCTACACCCCCAAAAACCTCAAAAGCGACACCCATCGCGACTTTTAGCAAAAAGTGACGTCTGTCGTTTTTAATTCCAAAATGGATGCCAATTTTGAAATCTACACCCCAAAAAACCTCGAAACTACACCCATGATTTTTTCAAAAAAGTGACGTCTGCCGTTTTTAATTCCAATATGGATGCCAATTTTGAAATCTACAACCTAAAAAAATTAAAAATGACAACCACGACTATACACCAATTGTACACCCAGCATGTTTAAGAAATATGTCCAGCATAGTCACCCTACTACACTTCTTTGTATAAGTACACCATAGTACGCCATTTGCAATCGACGGTGATACTCTAGTCAAAAATAAAAAATAACCGTTAATCATAAAGACGTAGGTATATTCATACAAAATAAATATCAAACACTGTTTTATTGGCATCTATTCGCAATTATAACTAAAATCTTATCAAACTACATTGTTAAAAAAACTAAGAAATGGTTAAGACAGTCGCGGCTTTACAGGTAATAATTCTACCATATATAAGTGTCGTTCCGAAATGGCAATAGTGCGAGCGGGACAACTTCATCACTTTGGGAAGTCTCACTCGGCACAGCGTCTCTCTTATACTATTTCAAAGGAATATATGTTTTGTTACAACGCATTAAGGTTGAATTTTCCTAAACTAACTTTGAGCCAAATTTCGTCTGTGCGCAGTCCAGATAGTATACAAAGTCCTTGGGTGTATCTGACGGACTAATTATATTTTTTAGTCATCATGCCTATTGAAGGCACATTGAAGGGGATTTTATAAAACATCATGTTTGTCAGTATTTGCACTTATGTATGATGCTTTGACATCATAACACCCAAACGAATTTAATACGATCGAACTTTCTATGACTTGTAGAAAGCCTCAAAGTCATGCATGTCACAGTTGCTTTACAAAAGAACGTATACCTCCTAAACCCAATATGCAATCGTTCCTATTATTCGAAAGTAAAAGACCGAATTTAGATAACTTAGTCATAGCATATTCATGAAATGCTAGCTTTCATAGTATTAGATGGTTGTTGTCAGCTAGCAAATGATACCTGGGTGACGGATAACAAACTGAATGTGCCATTGTGGTGAGTATCGCATTAAGTATCACGCTGTGAGCGACAAAATACGGCAATACAACATACATAACGCTAAACAATACAAGCTCCTGTTAACGTCAAAAGGTGCTGACGCCTAATATTAATGATCATCTGGCACGCTACTCTGATGCCACCATTACACAAACAAACGCTACAGACAAATTGCTGCTATGTATTTCATCCAACAAGCTAAGAGATATGTCTAAGGCAAGTGCATTTTTTCAGGAACAAATTAATAAAATATAATTTGTGTAAAGACATCAAAACTTTATTAGCATAAAAACGTTTTAGTGTTCAGATTTTTTTAAATCGAAATATGTATTTAAAATTTTTGGATAATGGCTGACAGACAACGTAAGGCATTTGTGATCAAAGCCACGCCGTCATGAGTCACACTGTGAGCGACAAAATCCGGCAATATAAAAACAACAAATGCAAGCGTTTATATTAAAACGTGAAACGGCGCTGCTAGACGCCTAAAATATAAATAGCCATTTGGCACGCAACTTTAAGCAGTACACAAACACCACAGACAAATTGCTGTAATGTGGCTTGAGATTTGTACTAAGATAACTATGCATACAATTTCATCTACAACAAGTAAAATGTAATTGCTATAAATACTTCGGTACTGTTTGAATGCAAATACTTCGAGACTGTTTCGACTTAAAAGCTTTTTATATGTAAAAGCTTTCACATTTTTCTCCTAAATATATATATGTCAGTTGATGGTTGATAAACAAAGTATGCTATTGTGATGACTGTAGCATTATTGCGCTGTAGGTGACAAAGATCCGGCCATTTAACACCCATAACGCTATACAATAAATACACTCGCTCGTGTTAACGTCAAACGGTGCTGCTAGACGCCTAATATTAATGATCATCTGGCACGCTACTCTGACGTCTACGGACCAAACACTGCCGACAAATTGGTGTGATGTGCTTAATCTAACAAGTTAGAAGATCTTTGATGTAATAAGCTACTTTGTTAATTATAATTGTCAACTATGATGAGGTCCTTTAATTTTATCCGAATTTGGATAAAAAAATGGCGTTTCCTTTTATGTATGTCAGTATGTCTCATTGCAACTTCGGCGAATACTTAGATCGATGTTTTTACAAAAAAAAATATGTACCCAGAAGACCAGAAAATGCAATAGCAAAAAAAAATACTTATCACATTGCGCAAAGAGTAGAATAGCTTATCATCACCCGTGGCACTATCGTGTAGAAAAATAAACTTTGTGTCACTGCTTTTGAACATGAAACATAAATGTTATAGTCGTGTGACCTACGAGTAGTTTCCTGTTTGTGTACGACTTCGTTTACCTCTATATTTTATCAAACGAAACATCATGTTATGTCGGATATAGTAATACTAGCTTAAAACCCGCGGCTTCGCCCGCGTTGTCTTAGTACCTAGGTACTTACTTAAAATGAAAATAGCCCGCGGTTTTATCTACGTTGTCTTTGTACTTGCTTATAATATAACATTACATTAACATTCAAATCATAGATCTTAATTATGTACCTACCTTTTTGACATTTGATTATATTTTTGACATTGATTATATTATTGATTATTTATTTGATAATTTTATTGTGATTATTTTTGATGCATTATGTATACTTACTCAGAAATGTAATTTTTATTGAAAGACCGATTTTTACGACAATTATTACAGGTACCCTTTTTTATGTATCTAATTAGAAATTCAATGTAATAACCTGTAACTATTGCTATCAATAAATTGATTATGACTATGATTAATAATATCTAATATTCCGCGATTTGGCCCGCGTTGTCTTAGTACTTGCTTAAAATTACTTGCAAGGATATTGCCCACGGTTTGGCCAAAATTGTAACAGTATTTGTCTTAATGATAATAGGTCACGGTTTGGCCTGCGTATTATTAGTACTTGCTTATGATGGTTATTTATAGCACGCAGCATAGACTGCGATGTCTTAATACTTGCTTAAAATTATAAAAGCTTGCCGTTTGGCCTGCATTGTCGTATTAATTACAATGATAATAGCCCATGGTCTGGCCCGTGTTGTCTTAGCACTTGCTCAGAATGATAATAGCCCGCGTAATTGGGTACTTAAAATGATAATAAACCACAGTTTGGCCCACGTTGTGTTAGTACTTACTTGATTAAAATAACAGCCCGCGGTTCAACCCGCGTTATATTGGCATTTGCTTGTAATAATATTTAATAGTTCGCAGGCTGTTGCGTTGTCTTAATAAATCCTTAAAATTATAATAGCGTGCCGTTAGCCTGCGTTATTGTATTACTCGTACTTGCAATGATAATAGCCCACGGTCTGGCCTGCGTTATTTTCGTAATTGCTTAAAATGATAAAAACCCACAGCTTGGCCAGCGTTTTCTTGGCACTTATTTAAAATAATAGTAGGTCGTGGTTAAGCCCGCATTAGGCTCGATTATGAAGACGCCATCGTAATTATAATAGCTAATTAGCATAATTATTTTTGTTTCTTTTTCACTTTGAGCATTCGATAGAGAGAACACTTTTATGTTTAACGTTTACCATGGCGCTTTCATAATTGAGCATATTTTCGTATTACTTGAAAGGATAATGCCTACGGTTTAGCCTTAATTGTATTAGTATTTGCCTAAAATGATAATAGCCCTCGGATTGGCCTGCATTGTCTCAGTATTTGGTTATTTAATTTACTTGTATTTAAAGCTTATTACAGAGTACGTGAATTTTTGGATGATAAATTGCCGAATTTCTAAAATTAACTCAATAATAAATAAATATATAAAATAAATATTGGGGGACATCTCACACACGGTTTCTGACCCCAAACTAAGCAAAGATTGTGATTTGGCTGGCAGAGACTGATATACTACATATACCTGTAAGTTGACTGGCTGATAATGATATTTAGCGTTAAGTCCTCCTTTTGTACACATGGTGTGCAAAAAAGATTAAATAAATAAGTAAATAAAAATATATTAAATACACCCAGACCCAGAGCAAACACATATGATCATCACATAAATATTTGCCCTGGGTAGGAATCGAACCCACGCCTCTTGGACCCAAGAGTCAGAGTCACAAATCACTGAGCCACCGAGGGAGCCAATAATAATAATTGTATGAGTAACTATGTAAGGAATTTCACACTACTGGCTTTTCATTGATGGAAAACATTGAGGCAACCTGTATAGGTACGTCCGTAGAGAAAAAATCAATGTCGTTTGTGGATTCAGCAACCCGCGCTCGGTCGGCGTGATGGATATGGCCTAATCACCCTTCGCGGGTAGGCCTATGTTCAGTAGTGCACTATTAATTAAGGCCGGTTTAGGTATTCGACATGTTTCATTAAGTCATTAGAAATTTAATTTTCCTTATCCATATCTTATTTTATTTGAGAAACACAAAGGGTATATCTAGACGTCACTCGTCAGGCATGTTCTAGGATGCTATTATACTCATCATTTGATTAACTTTTACAATGGTATCAACCCCAAATCACATGAATAAAATCAGCTGTTCGACACAAAAAGTTCATCGACCCGCGACAAATGTAGGTAATTTTCGCTTGTCAGGGTTGATCCCATAGTAAAATACGTATATTGATCCGTATGTGCCCTAAGAATTAGACTATTGGCTCAGAAAATAAAAAAATCGTAAACTATTGGGGACCCATTTTGCCCCATTTAAGGATAAATCATTATCTTAATCATTTTCTAGATACTACATTATTTAAAAAAGCGCATTGGAGTTTTGGGACGTATTTGACCCCTTAGGAATTTTTGAAAGGAAAATTCAGAAGACAGGTTATTTTTTATTTAGTCTCAAAAGCATCTATACAAAGTTTCATATCAATCGGTACAGGGAATAAAAAGTTACATGCAAACAAAAAGGGCCCGTTTTACCCCGTAAGTTAGAGTTGGGTACGTTTTTCATCCTTAGTGCTTTATTATGTCGTATGATGTACGTATATTCCAAATTTCAAGTTTATATCCTCAGCGGTTTGGGTTGTAGCCTAAACTGATTAATTTTTGCTATCCCTAAGGAACCCTATAGATTTTCCTAGATATTATTAGTTCCTGTATTGAAACATACTGTGTGCTTTCTTCATACCAGATTTCAACCATAACCGTTCAGCTGGTTGGATGTGATTGGCACTTTTTTCCCCAACTTTGGGACCTTTTTTGACCCCTTAGATGAAGAAAATTTGGAAAAACAGGAAAAAACGTAACTTTTATTTGGTTTGGACAGCATGTATGCAAAGTTTCAAGTCATTCGGTACAGGGAATAAAAAGTTAGATACAAATGAAAAGGGCCCGTTTTACCCCTTTAGAGATCGAAAGTTCAAAATTTTCGTCCTTAGTGCTCCATTACGTCGTTCAATGTACATATATTCCAAATTTCAAGCTCATATCTTAAGCAGTTTGGGCTGTAGGCTGTCTGTCAGTCAGTCACTCAGGGAAGCCTTTTATATAATAGATTATACTTTATAAACAGAAATAACATGTTGTGCTTCTTGATTTTATAAAGGTATGACAATTAACTTGAAAGATATTTATTATCACAACAAAACTTATAAAACATCAAAACTTAATTCTAAAAACTATAACTATTAAAATTAACCTACTTAAAATAAAAACTAATACTAAATACTAAAACTTATATTACTAAAATAAAACTAATCTAAAAGACCCGGGGCAGAGGGTAACGTGGCCAGAATGCTGGCGGCGTTGCCTCGTTGAATTGATATGCTTATTTTTTGACCAAAATAGATGCCAGCATTCTGGTCACGTGTCACCTCTACCAGTCGCCTAGCCAGATCCTTGTATAAAAGGTGAGCGTCCGGCCCCCACGGACCTAAAGTCTCTACCCCAAACGGCACAAAATGGTACATTCTGTCCAACGACTCATATTTGTGCCGTTTGAGGTTTTCAGCTTTAGCTGCTGCAGCGCCAGCTTTCTCTGTTGTGCAAGGAAGATGGGACAACGCGAGTGTGTCAACACATGTAGCGTCCCACACTAAAGGTCGTCCCATCTTCCATGGCACCAATGTCATTCCGTCGGGCCTGTTACCGTCGTCCCGCGACAGTCCATTAGGCTCTAAGACTGACGGGACGCCGGCACTGACAAAGGCCCGGCGGATAACATCGTTCAGGCTGGTGTGTCGCGAAAAGCGTCCTGCACTTTTTGCGCAAGACAAAGAGTGGTGGCCGAATCGGTCGACCATTTCGCCGCATTGGCAGCGATGCGGGACAAGGCATGCGGCACCTAAACGTAGAGATACGCCTATCCGGAAGGAGTTATCATCTAGAAGATTACCTACGTTGCTGGAAGGTAGGGCATGTAACCAAAGCCCTGACTCCCATCTCGAAACAGCAAGCAAGCGAGCACGCTCTGCAGTACAACTCGATGTTTGAGTTAGGTTATATAGTTCCAACTCACAAAGCGGCTCGTCCCACTGTCTCTGAGAAATGGGAGCCTTGGGCAAAGTTTGGCTTGGGCAGGCTCTTTTCCAGGTTTTAACAGCGCTACTCAGATTGTTGGTTTCTAAATTTGGAAAAGAAGATGATAATATATCCTTTACTAATTTTTGAGTGCTGAAAACTGAGGACAAGAAAGCTGGCAAAGCTACACTGGAAATTTTGCGTATACCGAGACCACCAAACCTTACAGGCAGTGAGGCTTGGCGCCAAGTGCGTTCATCTAAAGGGGTGTTTAGAATGGTGGTGAGTGTATCCTTTTGTACGTTGTCAAGCTGTTGTAAAAATAAAGGGTGGTTCCAAAGCTGACAACATCTTAGAGAATACATAAATTTTGGGACAAAAAGGCAGTAACGAATAATAAAATAGGCCATATGAATGTTGATTTTTTGAAGACGGTCAGACACTGAATAAAAATTGCGAATTTTTTCTTCAACAAAATCTTGAATTGACTCGTCTAGAATCGGGGAACCTAAGAGACGAAGCGATCAGTTCTCTAAAACTTTGATACATGGAGCAATTTTTTCGAAAAGGTTTGTGATCTCATCTTTATGGACTGTTGAAGAATTTGGAATAAAAAGCTTGCATTTGGAGAAATTTAGGGTTAGCCCTATAGTATTAAACTCTGTGGTTAAAAATTGCAAGTCTTTTAAAACAGTGTTGACGTCACCTCCAAGGGACCCATCGTCTAGGTCATCATCATCATCATCAGCTTATTTCGGCCCACTGCAGGGCATAAGCCTCCTCCCCTTTACGCCAACTATCCCTGTCCTGTGCCAGTCTCATCCAGGTGTTGCCGCAAATTTTATGGATGTCATAACGCCACCGTTGTAAGGGTCTACCGGGACTGCGCTTCCCGTCACGGGGCCACCATTCAGTCAGAGACCTGCTCCACCTGCCATCATCACATCTGGCTAAATGTCCAGCCCAACGCCACTTGAGATTGATTATACGGGATCCGATATCTGCCACCTTTGTCCTCCTACGGATCTCCGTATTTCGAATTCGGTCACGTAACGTGATGCCTAGCATAGCACGCTCCATTGCTCGTTGTGCGACTCGCATTTTGTATATCGTCTAGGTACCAAACGTTAAATTTTGACTCTAATTTTTTAATGATAGGATGAATTGCCAATGAAAAAAGAGCTGGCTCAAGGGGGTCCCCTTGCTGACACCCAGTTTCAGAGAATATTACATTATTTTTGTACATTAATTTGGAGGGTTCACCATAATATTGCCAAACAAAATTGTAAATATAGGGAATTTTGTCTTTTATTTGGGTCAAAAAAGCATTTCTGTTAACGGAGTTGAAGGCGTTTTTAACATCCACTTGAAAGTATGTTTTGTGATTTTTAATTAGTAGAGAAATATATAAGCCGTGGCGGGCCAGTGCTAGTGACACCCGCCTTAAGATCGTGGGTTCAAATCCCGGTCCCCGTACCGATGAGTTCTTTGGAATTTATGTACGGAATTTCACACCACAGGCTCTTAGGTTTATTAGGCAACCACCCTTCGTGAGTAGGCCTATGTCCTGCAGCGGACTATTAAAAAGGCTGATACAGTACAGTACAGAGAAATATCCATTGTCACTTTTAATAGTTTTGATGTGCTAAGTATGTTAACTATTATGTTTGCCTGCTAGCAATCATTTGTATGAGGTGATCACCCTGTTAATTTCCATTTGTTTTGCTGAACTATGAATAGATAACTATAATTATATTTTTCTACAATCGCTTTGAAGTATCTTCTATAGATAATTTACAATTCATTAAAAAGTATAATTTGCTATACAGGGTTATTTCTAATCAATTAGCATTCTCTTAGGGGCTTATTCTGTGCACCAAAACTAACACCTTTTGTTCTACGACATTTGTCAAAACTAAAAAAAAAAATTTAATGTTCCATAGAAAAATATAACCCGCGACAAAATGTATGGAACACCTGTTTTTTTTTTTAGTTTTGATGAGTCGTAGAACAAAAGTTGTTAGTTTTGATGTACAGAATAAGCCCCTAGAAGGATGCTAATTGATTAGAAATAGCCCTGTATATAAGAGACACTGATACTGTCGTATTTATGTAGGTACTGACTGTAATGATTTATAGGCATAAAAGTGCACTTAAGAACTCTTTTGTATTTTTACCTCAGTTTTTGCTGTAGAGTTGTAAAGTGCTCTTAAATGCTCCCATTATTTTCCTGCTCAAAGAGTAATGGCTTATGCACGTGCAAGGACAGGTAAACACTACTTCGCTTTACGGGGAAAGCTTATTCAATATCCGCTCGAATGAAACAGGGAAAATTCCCACACACAACCTTACACGAGTCGATAAAATACGACTTTGCCATGGAACCAAATATGTAGAGGCGGCGATGATAAATTACTTACCTATCAAATAAAATCGAATTATCTGGCTAGAACTTCGGGTATTCCAGTGATTTTGTTGCGTTAGCGAGTGTTAGATATCATTTGAAAGTAAGGATTTGTAAATCGCTGATTCGTTGGATTGTACCGAAATATTGCAAATGTAACTTTTTTATTGACAAGAAAAGGTACTTATACAGTAGGTATGAGTGTTTGTTACTCTTTCACTCAAAAACTACTGAACGGATTGAGATGACTCTGCAAAATCTTTTACATCAATAGCACATAGGCTATTATTTATAAAGATATTGCGTGAAATGAAGTTCACCGAGTCAGCTAGTGTACCATATGTAGGTAGGTACTTAAAATCATTGTCAATCTTAATAAAATTTTAGTAAGACGAAAATTAAAGCAAAATTCAGGAAAATGAGCGACTAACCGCCTTACCAAAAATAAAAGATTTAAACACGCTTTAAACACTGTTTAACCGTGCAATCTGTACGGTTAAACATTGTCTAAAGCGAGCGTAAAACTTTAGTGGTAAGACGGTAGATTTTTAATTTAAAATCAAGAACACAACCGCCAGTAATTGAATAAGTTTATGGACCATATCAAGTTATACAACGATTCTGACAAGCGTTCACCCCTGTGTCTCGCACAGGTGAGTAACTTCAAGAACACCGAATCTGTCTCAAAACTTTCTACTTGAACTTAGTGAGTTCACTTCAATGTGACTCGACGTGCTCGTACAACTTTTACGGAATCGCTTTGCCCTGCTATTTCGCTGGTTTGGAGATATTCAAACTTTGTCATATTCTGATCTAGATTTCTCTGCTAGGTTAGTAGGTATGTATTAAATATCTGGCTAAATTTTGTAAAATAATTATTTTTGAAGCATTAAAGCTTCATAGGCAAACGTTGATGTACATAATAGTTGTAGGTAGGTACTATACTGTACCGACCTTATTAATTTTCACTGCTGAATATAGACCTACCTATGAAAGGCGTTATAAAAGTACGTTATAAAATATCAAACATACGCATATAAGAGTAATTTTGCCTAGAAAGATTCAAATATAGGATCTTTGAACAACAAAGTCTAATAAACAAAATATCTGAGCTTGGAGACTTTGTTGTTCAAAGGTCCTATATTTGAATCTTTCTAGGCAAAATTACTCTTATATGCGTATGTTTGATATTTTATAACGTACTACTACACAACATATCTGAGCTTGGAGACTTTGTTGTTCAAAGATCCTATATTTGAATCTTGCTAGGCAAAATTACTCTTATATGCGTATGTTTGATTTCTATCGATTTCAAACTGTAAAGTAAAATAACGCCAGCAAACATTTCTGGTTCATTAGCGAATAGTTTGAAACAGCAGTGTAGCTTTTTTGATAATAAAACAGCTCTAGTAGGAGTATTTCTTTCAGATAAAGTTTCAGAAAAGCTGGAGCCACTACCGGGCCAACCAGCAGTTGTTGCGCTAGATTCTTAATGAGCAAATAGCGTCCAGAATTAGTTCCGCAAGGAATTCGTTAACTTAGTGGCATATTGCTAATAGTTGCTGCCTAGTTAGCAGTAATAGACATTTCAAGCAGTGAAAAAACAGTATATTTTCTGAAGTTGCTAGGCACATAACGCTTTGAGCGAAAAACCATGCTGGTACTATTTAGTGTTCTACAGTCATAAAGTAAGTAAGTTCGTATAGGCCAGGTGGTCAACTCTGGTGTCAGAGTTTTAGGCCGCCTGACATGGCTACAATTAGTCGCGGGTGGACGATATATTTCTATGGAACACCAATTTTTTTTTGAGTTTGGACAAAAGTCTCTGATTAAAGTTGTTAGTTTTGATGTACAGAAAAGTCCCTAAAAGTATGCTAATTGATTAGAAATAACCCTGTAATCGCACAGTCAATGATAGATATCTAACAGGAAAAAGTAAGTTATTTATCCATCTGTCGATAACATAAACTTTAGAACTAAAACCAGCTTCATAAGGATCTTCAGGCGGCTTTAAAACCTTTAAATGCAGCATTATTATTATAATAATGTATTGTTATATATTATTGTATACAAACTTATTTGCTTACTTTAGATCCTAAAGTAAGTAAAAGCTATTGAAAAGTTTAGAAAAACCAACAAGTAGAGTATGGTCAAATGCGAGCCGTAAAAGTTTTAAATCTTCACAGAAGGAGTTACAGTGTTAAAACCTCATTTTGCAAGAAGTACATACAGTAAATCATGTAATTTGGTTCGAGCCTGAATAAGTTATGAGGGTTTGTGACATCCGGACGGACGGACAACGATCTTATAAAAGTTCCTTGTTTTACTACGGAGTCCTAACATTCTTTAAGTTTAGTAGGTACCGGGTCAACCGTTGGGATAACATATTACATAATATACTCTGTGTTATTTACAAAATATATGTCATAAGCAACTAAATACAGGTCGTATTTCTAGACCCCAAAAAATATTTTAATATATCATTGTATTGTACTTGTTATTATAGTCAACTTTAATTATGGGACCAACCCAAACATTGCATTAAAAAATCAGGTTTTCTGTCCAAATAGTTCATTCACTTTCGAAATAATTATTTTTTGCAAAAAATTGGCAAAAAACCGAATTCTATCGTGTACAAAATTCGAATAGTTCGCTCGAATTGATGTATACAATTTATACATTATGGCTGATTTTTCAAAAACGGCTCAACCGATTTCTATAAAATTTACATGGAACCACCTCAAGAGATACCCTTTAGAACTTATTTTTTTTTTATTCTGTTCACAATTGGCGTAATTATCAATGAACAACTAAAAACGACAACTAAAGACGAACATAGAACCTCTTTTTTGGAAGTCGGTTAAAAATGGATGACACAGTTATTTTTTTGCGATTTTGATATAATAACAGTTATAATGGTGAGTACACTGAAATCCTATCATTTGTACTTACCTACTTCGTCTAGAGACACGCCCCCTATAAGAAAGTATTGGCGTTTCTATTTTATAAAACTAGCTATTATTTATACACGTTCCCTCAGTCAAATCATATTCAGTGAAGAGAAAATGATTGAGGGAAACATATTTTGGGAAAACAGCTTTCCTCCAAGCGTATCCCTTGGAACGGGCAGCGATTACAGAATCATATCCGTTTGTGCGTAAGTATACCTTATGTTTTTCCACTCAGTAGCGGTATTTTCCATATTCAACATCTTAAGAGAGGAAAACTGGCTTTGATTCTCTCTCGCATAATTATTATTTTTGTTATTTATATTTAAAATATCAACAGTTTTTATGTTTATCAAGGTATCAAAATCCTGTCCTTTTGTAACGTTTTCGAGTTAATATGTTATGTAAAAAGTGAAATAGTATAGGTATGATAAACTTACAAACAGATAAAATGCCAAGTCGATGATGATAAATAAACAATGAACCATTGATTTGGCAATTTACTCATCTATACTCAGATCATAAACTTGGCGTCTCTAAATCAATGTGCTTTTTGAGTAACAATGTGAGCATAAGTTTGACACATTATCTGCAAAAATAACCAATAACGTACTGTACTGTACCAGCCTTTTTTAATAGTCCACTGCAGGACGTAAGCCTACCCACGAAGGGTGATTGGGCCATATCCACCACGCTGGCCCAGTGCGGGTTGGTGCCCATACGCCATCGAATTTCTTCTACGGACGTATGCAGGTTGCCTCACGATGTTTTCCTTCACCGAAAAGCCAATGATGTGAAATTCCGTACATAAGTTCCAAAGAAACTCATTGGTACGGGATCGGGATTTGAACCCACGACCTAACAATTGTAGGTCGGGTATTACTACCACTAGACCACCACGGCTTTTAACCATTAACGTATTCACGCAAAATTATTACAACAACTGCTGCTAATTTTGTGTCTTATAAAGAAAATAATAATTACAAAACATCAATACATTCAGAGATGTGTTTTATTTAATATTAGATCGCTTGCAAGCTCTGTTTAAATTATGGAGGCGACATGAACAAATTGTACCCTATTAAGTTTAATTTTGTTTTGAACTAAAATCATGGCAGTATTTCAATCGTTAAAAGGGAATCCATGTTACGCGATTGACATTATTTATGTACATTTACGCGTGAAATTAAAAATGGCTCTACTCAACACTGCTATTATGAGCAGTCTTTGTGAACTTTAGAGTTAGGCTCAGACTCGACCAAAGCGGACCGGTGCGGAAATAGACGGAGCTTATAGCCCGTAAGCCCAAGCAAAAGAAATGGAATATTTATTTATCGAAAGACAGATCACATCTCCACTCTACTTACGGTTGTGTTTGGTTTTCATAACAAAATAAATATTTATGCACTGAGCTCACTTTAACGCCCAGACTCCACCGAAACGGACGAGTGCTGTGCGATAGGCACATTTTATAGGCCGTAAGCTCATTGCAGATTAAGTATT
Organism: Hypomecis punctinalis; assembly: GCA_949316475.1. NCBI lineage: Eukaryota > Metazoa > Arthropoda > Insecta > Lepidoptera > Geometridae > Hypomecis > Hypomecis punctinalis. Next base: position 12,726,884 of record OX438810.1, read on the forward strand.
TATCGAAAGACCGAACACATTTCCACTCTACCATCGACATGGCATTTTTTTCTACTCACGATTGTCTTTTGTTTTGCACGAAAAAAATGGCATTTGGACCTACAACACGGTCACATTAACTAGACGCTTGACCATGTAACGTTATTCTGGCGCTCAAGTACGGTGTGCAAAAAAACCGGCCACGTCCGAGTCGGACTCTCGCACGAAAGGTTCCAAACCATCTTCTATAAAAGATAAGTTTCTACCTGTTTATTAAGATCGAGTAAAAATTGCTTAAAAATTAATGCGATGCGTCGAGCTAATGCATTAAGTACCTAACCTAAAGGAGTCGACACGCCGAAGCACCGAAGTCTGCCAAGTCAGAGGGGTGTGAAGAAACGCACACAAACATAATATAAGCAAGTTTACACGCACACAAATGTAATTAATAACACTAGCTAAAAATTAAGGCAACACAAGCGCAACTAGAGCGATATATTTATATAAAGAGCATGATCGCCGGTCGCGTACTTTTGGCAGAGGGGTACGCTTTGCAGTGTCGACTCCTTTTGGTTAGGTACTTAATGAGTTAATGTGACCGCGTTATAGTTCACCACCTAAAAAGTTTTGCGTTTGTGCAGGTAGAGTCTGCACCCACACCAGGTAAGATTAGTATTAATATGTGTTATAGATTATATTGAAAATATCAAGCGGAAAATGATATTTTAAATGTTTCCATCTTATTGTCAATGGCATACCCATACATAAAATTACATTTATTAAATTGCGTGCGATAACCGTTAAGAGCAAATTCATGTTAATTTACCTATTATTTGTAACACCCACGTGTGAAAAATAACTACCTACGCATACCGTCTAGACAGTCATTAGGACCTAAAAGCTAACACACACCGCCATTGATTTAATTACAATAATGGAAACTTTATACCACTCGCGGGTGACCTTTCCGTGCAGTCAATCATCCAGGCGTGATTGGGATTGGTGTAAACTGGGGAAGATTAATAGCGGCACGGGCTGTTATTACAGAATAGAAATAGGTCGCTGATCGACCTGTTGCATGTCCGTGCACGCACTCGTGATCACCCCTGTAACTGCCTTTCGCGTGCTACTTGCTTGTTTCTCTTGTCAACAAACTGTTTTCATAACTAAAGATTTTTCATTACCGTGTTTTAGGTATATCTATCAAAAGCGAAATAGTGTTATGTAAACATTTATCTATTTTTCTAACTCTTACGTCTGGAATAATATCCGTAATCCCGTCTAGACAGTCATTAGGGACCCAAAACCTAACACATACTCCTACCGCTGTTGGTCATTTAACCGTTCAGCCATGTTGCCAGAGACCTTCAGGCGGCTTAAAATCTCCGACGCTAGGTTAACCATCCGGCTGGCTTTTTTGCCATATTGATTAGTAATTACAATAACGGATAAAGTTTCCGACATTACGCTCGCGAGTGACCTTTCCGTGCAGTCAATCATCCCGGCGTGATTGGTGTAAACTGGGGAAGATTAATAGCGGCACGGGCGTTATTACAGTATGTGTGAATTAGGTCACTGATCGACCTGTTGCATGTCCTTGCACGTGCGTCACTTGCTCTTGTTTTTCTTGTCAACAAATTGTCTTTATGAAGACAGACCAAAGATTTTTTATGACTGTGTTTTAGGTATATTTATCAGAAGCAAAATAATGTTAGGCGAGCATTTATATATTTTTGTAACTCCTACGTCTGAAATAGTATTCATAATCCCGGCTAGACAGTCATTAGGGACCTAAAAGCTAACACATACCGCCATTGGTAATTTTATTCGTTCAGCCATGTTATCAGAGTTCTTCAGAGTTTGCTTAAAATTTCTGACGCCAAGTTTAGCTATGCGGCATATACGAACTTACTGACTTACTTTTTACCACATTGATTAGTAATTTTTTTTTTTTTTCGAATAGGTTTGCGTTTGACTACACACTGCCTGATGTTAAGCAGATGTGCGGTCTAGGGTGTAGCACGCTTACCTAGAAGATACCTATTTACTCGGGATTTGAAGACACTAATTACAAAGATTAATTACAATAAAGAAAGTTTATATCTCTCACGGGTGACCTTTCCGTGTAGTCAATCATTCGGGCGTGGTTGGTGTAAACTGGAGAAGATTAATAGCGGCACAGGCTGATATTATAGAATATCAGAGGAAATAATGAGAAATAGGTCGCTGATCGACCTGCTGCATGTGTTCGCGCGCACTCTTGGTCGCCCGTGCACTTTACTGCCTTTCTTGTACGTCACTTGCTTTTGATTTTCTTTTCAGTGAATTATCTACTAAAAAGGGACGTTTGGGCTCGAGAATAGTTGGAGGTTTTGCTCTTACCATCCACTTAAACGGGCCTGGGGAGGATTACAAAGGTGGTCAACTCGTCACGTTATCGTAACAGAAGATGGTCAAGCCAAGGTAAGCTCGAGAAGCTAAGCAAAAACTGCTGATAACTCCGGTGCGTTAGTCTTGAGACAGAGCTCCCAAGAGAGCACAAAGGCTGGCTAATGGAGTTTTAGTGCGTGCAGGAAAAAAGAAAATGGTAAAAAATTAGAACTTTTGTCAAAAGAAGCAACGGTTAGCAGAAAATTGACTCGAACAGCCCAAAAACCAGATATAGCTTAATACCGACTTTATTTATTCGGACTCAATGCCAGATTTTATCTTATCAAGAGAACCCCTTCAAACTCCTCAAAGCACTTAGAAAATAATCAATTTAAAACGTCAACTGCCAGCTTTGTGCTGAAAATGCGTGCTCCACCAACGCTGTTCGGAACTCGGGACGTACTAAATGGATAAACTTTATCAAGAGCACTGCAAATTGAATTTCCTTTGTGTAGTAGGCCAGGATACAGGGCTCATCCCAAGGCTTAATTGAAGTAATCGCATCACTTATACAGTCACAGATTCTGACCTAACCTGAAATCTGATTCTCTATCGACATAGCGTAACATGCTACCTAACTGCTGCTAACTAGGTATTTTTTATATTCTGGATTTTTTGGAGTATGCCTTTTTCAGCCAAAATTAACTTGGAAACAAATTGTAAAGCGAGTTTATGTTAGGGTAATAAACGCGTAATGCGCAAGTTTTTATAGGTATATTCACTCTGTATCCGGATTCTCTATTAACAGTACCTGCCAATATATTTTTTATTTTCGACCTTCGACGAAATTTAACCAAGTTCTAGCAATATTATTGAAAAATACATAATTTTCTCACGATTTATTCTAAAAACTTAACTTAGGACACGTAATGCGCCAGTTTTCGTACAGAATCACCCTGGTAGAGTAAGTGGAGCAGTAAACCACGACCACGTTATGCCGTGGTAAGGAATTGACGTCATCGCGAACACATTTCTTAGAAATTAGCGATGTTTCTGGAAATGCGTACTAATAACAAAGTTGTTCCTTTAAGGTGCTACTCTGGATAAATAATTGTGTTTTACTTTTTAATGTACTCGTAGGGTTAATGTTTTGAAAAGTGCAGGAAATTTAAGAGGTTTTTAATCATTATGATTTTTTTTCTATGGGTTTTATTGTAAAATTACGCACCTAAACATTATTTTGTCGAGAATCGATTAACTTTTTGTATCGAATCGATAATAATTACCTTTTTCGTGGGTTTGCACTTGAACCTACTGCAAAAATTGATCACAATGATGAAACTGTTATCTCTCGAATGTCTCAGTACTTTGCAAAACAACTAGTTGTAGATCTTGTTTATAATGTAAGGAATGGTTTTTATATTAAGAAAGAAAACGAATGTATACATAGTTCCTTTCTTTTATACGCGAAACTGTACAGTAGATACCGTCCTTGAATTATATATTTATGTAATTCTTCCTTAAATTAGTCCCTTAACAATAAAATAAGCAAGCGAGCGCAGTGTCGTAACTTTGTATCAAGAGCGTCATAAACTTACCTCCCAGGCGGAGGCCAGCAAAAAATTGATTACATTTGAAGTGGCAGAACAAATAAGAGGTAATAGGCACCCGCAGCTTTAATCAAACTTCTATTCGACCAAATGGGACTCCCGCTGACAAATCGATTCGACTACGTATCTCGAGTATTTCGTATTTCTCCCACCTTGTTTATTGACACCATTAACGAAATTAAAGGACTATCGCGTGGAAGTTGAAGTAATGGTTGCACCTGGGTAAAGGTAGAGGCGAAATTGATCAATCTCGCCAGCCATTTCCAAGTTTCCCATTAGAGGACAAGTCAAAAGACAATCTGCCGGCACTAATCTTTTGGTGCCTGAAAACTAGTCTTAAAGAAAACGTAGTGTTGTAAAAATTATTTTAAAAATATAAGTTTTTAAATACAAGCTTTTGATGAGATATCATGTAGCAGCAGAGTGCATCTTCCCACTCTATCACCAGATCAGCTCCATGGTACCATATTATTGCATTGTCACGCAATATATATCATATATTGTATATTATATATATATATATATTATACATATCCGTGCAAAATTGCAGCTCAATCGGAAACTGAGAAGTTGGCCAAATTTACCTTGTAATATTCCACTCGAACTTACATAAATCCATTACAGGTTATTTTTAACGTCTTTACAAGCTTTTATTACAAGTTACAAATAAAATCTTGTAAAATCGTTTAAGAACTAGGTACACTTCGACACGCTAGTTATCGCAGTTATGCTAAACTAGGTACTGAAATTTTTAATGTTGATTGTTAACAACGTTCGTTGCTGCCCGCGCTCTTCTACCGCATGGAAATTGAAGTAACGGTTGCACCAGGGTATAGGTAGAGGGGAAATTGCAAAACACTCTCGACGTCTATATCCAAGTTGTCCTCTATTAGAGGAAGAGTCAAAGGATCTTCCTTTATTTTCTCGTATTGAGAATTCAATTTTTTTCAGAAGTTTACAATACAACTTGTGAAATAATTTAATTACTATGCGTGAGCGTAGTAACGCTCACACTTAAATTAATGATTGGTCTCGCTGCCCTTGACTGCATTCACGGAGGTGTTGTTTTTAAATAGTGCGGTACTTATCTAGTCAAGCGCAGCGAGACCAATCATTAATCGAAGCGCTCACATTTGATTACTACGTGAAATGGTTTCTTTTGTGCACTAATGATCAAAAAATTGTAATCTGTCCTGAATTGATCAAATCAATGAAAAACTTTGCTGTTAATAACAACGAAAAATTATCACGCTTGCGGCCCTTGCTCTTCTACCCCGTATGCACCTAGATTTGTAGGTAGAAGCGAAATTGATCAATCTCGCCGGCCATTTGCCAGTTTTCCATTAGAGGACGAGTCAAAGGACGGCGGTCGGCCGGCACTAATCTCTGTGCATGGCAGGATGGAAACCTGCTGCTTCGAATTTGCGCGAACGGGTGAGCGTTGGATCGTAGACACTGACTTTTGTGAATGCCTGATGCAATTGATCCAGAAACCTAACGAATGAAGTGTTTACTATAATTGACTAGGCTATTTGACAACTTTTTGTAAATCGTTTTAAATTATTCGTTAGTACTTAATAAGCACGCTACATTTATATTTCCCAGAGATTTACTGTATTTACAATGAATATTAGTATTAAAGAATAGATTTTCAAGATTCCGCGAAAAACGACCCACTGTAATGGCGCTGGTCTGTGACGTAACACGCTAGTAAATAACGTTAGTTAATACCAGTAAATACGCTAGTTCACGTCTGAAAATTGACAAAAGATACTTTAGAAGCAACTTACAGATCCAATAATATTACTCCGAAAACACAAATTACACAAACAACAGTCAATCGAGGAATTCTTGCTTACTAGCATGTGACGTCATCAGAGTTGCCGCCCATCGTGGAGCGTTTACGTCACAGATAAAATATCAGCAAAATATCGTATTTTATTTCGAGCCATTTGCGAAAATTATACATGTTTTAGTTTAAATAAAGTGAAATATGTCTTTTTTAGCCTATTATCGGTAAGGATTATCACAATCAATAGTAAATTTTCAATATTTTCAAATAGCCTATTGTGGAAATCTCCAGGATTGATTTTATTTTAAGTGATCCTACGAAACCAATGCCACTTATTATTTTACTTTTTTAATTACAGAGGTTCAAAAAACTTTGAAACATCTTTGAACACATAACTAAGCTTACGATAATCCTGCCGCCTCATTTTTGAATTCACAACGAATGTTTACAATTCTTCTTTCTCCGAAAAGCGGTGCCTAATGTTCCACAGAGTAGGTTTCCTGATATTTGCCTCGAAGGTCATTGTCGAGATGACAATATTAGAACTTCCTAATGGAACCCTATTGTTGTGTCTTCATGGCACACCTTTTAGAGGACGGATCAGTTTCAGGAAGCTATTTGCAAGGTGTGGGTGGTAGAGTATAAAATATGCGCCTAAGACTACCTTGAATCTCTTTGTCTCGTGCTCGTAAAGTATTCCGAAAAAGGTTAATAAAATACCCGAGAGAATTACGAAATGGTGTGGAGATTCAATATATCACTTTTATAAAATTGAGTAGGAGTTACTTTCGTATGAGAAGTTGAGCTATGAAGTCTGAGCAAAGTTGATTTTTGGGGTAATAACGTTTTACCAGCTATTAATCAAACCTAAAGCAGAGGAAGTACTCATATTCTAGCTGAATAATTTCGGTAATTGGGTAGATCCGCACACTTAAGAAACATCGTTTGTGTTTGGATTAGCTACTTTCCGAATTAAGGTTTTTTATAATCAAGTAAGTATAAAGTGATAACTGAAGGTTAAATTACTGTTGGGAACAAAACCATTCTCAAAAATGTCAATAGCACATAATACACTGCAGGCGATTTTTTTTAACACAAACAAAGAACATAGAAACCGCTTAAATTATATCAAAATAACCCTGCGTAGACCCCGCTTTGTATAACTTGTAGATTAGCCGCAGCGCCTACGTCTAATTCGCGCCGTAGCGTAGCCCGTAGCAAGCGTAGCAAGCAATGGCGATAAAATCATCGATGCAGCGATGGCAAATTTCAAAATCAACCACATTTTTTATAGTAAGGTCGATTGCTGCGCCTTTGTATATGTATTAATACAGTGTACTAGTAATAATTACAACCATGATCAAGACGGACCGTAAGTATTATTTGTTCATTTGACAAGCGGTTTCTATGTTTCATTGTTCATCGGTCTCAGTGTACTTTACCCGGAGTTCACGGAGTTGTCAACTTCGGGCCAAGAGAGGCGGCGCTTGCAGAAGGCCATGGTGGGTGGCTTCTCGGGCACGGTCTGCGCGCGCGGCACACGCAGGGAACCCCCACGACGCGGTGGCGGCGCAGGCGCCAGGCAGTCCAGAGTGCGCCGCCGCGCGCTCAGCGCCGACGCGCCCTCCGTCGGCAGCACGCGCGGGAACCCGGCTACAATGTTAATGGACACATTTAAGGTTTATACAATTCCGTACCCAACTGTACGCTACAGTAGAATTCAGGCGACACATGCCTCGCCGTAGATTACGTATCGCTGCGCTGGCTACAAAATGCATTTCATATTTACAAAAACATAGAAACCATTAGTGTGGCGGCGGCCCTATGGTCTACTGCTGTAGCGTGCAGTCGGCTATATAAATGTACCTATATCAACCATAATAAATAATTTTCGGCTTTTGTTTTGGTTTTATTTGAATCTACGGATCTATTTCCTGTAGCAGAAGCCTAGGTATATAGTACAATGTTTTCTATTTTCGATTGCATCAATTTATACGGAAGTGAATTGCATTACAGTTTCATTTATTAAAAGAGTGTTTCTCCTTGTCACACTTCTCATCATCCTTATACTATCTTACTTATCGCGCAATAAAACATGAGATGTGTAATTAAATACCTCTTTTCCCGACGTTTCGACCAAGTTGCATCGGTTGTGGTCACGGGCAGACTCACGGAGGCAGACTAGATGCCAAGCCATACTCACCACGACACACCTCACTGACAGTGTCTGTTAAGGTCTTATTGCCTACACCACGCAGTTTACATTTGTTTACTGCCGGATTCCACGACACTGATAGTTTGAAACCAACCTCTCGGTTGAACTCCTCCTCTTCACATTTTCGAAAAATGGTGTCGATCAGTGAAGAGGACTTACGGCTCGTGGTGCTCAATCCAATGACCAGTTTCTCCGTCAAGCAAATTTTCGGCTATGACTTCGAACTGTTAGAATAAGTCCGCGTTTGACCATCAACTCGCCTGATAGTAAGCGACGTTGTGGTCGAAGATGAAGCACGCAGACCCAGAAGATACCTATTCAGTCTGACCTTGAAAAGTTTTAGATTATATATCTTAGGAAACAGGAAGCAGGAAGACTGTTCCATTCCCTGGCGGTACGAATCAGAAGTGTTGAGTCAAACCGCTTCGTAGGTATCCAACGAAAATCGACAGTATAGGGGTGGTAATGCGGCTTGGTAATGTGGGCTGGTAATGTGGCGGTATCTGGCAGTTTTTGACTGCTGCAATATATTCTTAGATCCTTTCAGAGATAGAACGCTTCGTTTGAACTATATAGGAAATTTCGCAGCTGCAAATTACTTTGTACACACTAGGAGTCTGGAACGGAAAACATCTTTCGGCGTTCTGACTAGGCTCATAAGTTTGGATAAGGGAGCATATACTATGTTTCGATGGAGTAGTCTTTTAGCAAAGTCCCCACCTTATTCGTCACTACTTTAAAATAAGACATGAAAACCGGCTGCCTCTCAATATCAAAGCTATTCTTGCGATATCTGTGCCTTCCTAGCTCCCGCTTGGTCATACTATAGCCATTTCTTTTTGACTTCTCGAAAATGTGCTTTCTCAACCGCCACAAATGATCATCACGGTTCGGTATCACAGAGGGCCTCCGCTCTGTCAAATAACGGTAAAATAACTTTGGGTACCGACTCCAAATGGCGCAGATGATGGTGTAAAGTTGCGTGTAGGTATCTGTCTGTGAGTGTGGGTTTTCTATAAACTGTGTGTGCCAAATAGCCATCGGATCTTACTTTCACTTTGACATCCAGTAATGGCAAAGTTTTCTCCACCTCTAATTCATATGTGAACCTAAATTGGATGAATCGAGTTAACATGATCTACAAACTGGTCGCCCGCCTCTTTGTCTGTCTGTCTCCATTAAGCAGAAAACGTCATCTACATACCTCTTCCAGGTCTTAATCGCAGCAGACTGTAAATTAATGGACTTTTCAAAATGTTCCATCATTATGTTTGCCAACACCGGAGCCACTGGGCTTTCATTGCAACACCATCAATTTAGAGGTAGTGTTGTCCGCGATAAAGAAATAAACTATCTTCAAGGCAGTTTCTCAGTGATACGATTAAGTTCTCTGGTATGTGGTTTCCTCTAACATTTTAAAAAAACACTTCTAATCGTCACTTTCGTGGCTCATTTTATGTTTTCATTCTAAGAATTATTTTTGTATAACAAGCTTTAGCTCTTAATACCCCGATTGTGTTAGTAGGTATATACATTTAAAAAAATAATTTTAAATAATACTATAACTGCATATAACACTATATCTGGAGTGAAGTGCAGAAAACCATATAACTATAAACTAAAAACATATACCTAGAAACTATAACTCACACAACTACTATAGGTACGTTACTAAGCTCTCTGATATAGAAAACAAAGCCCTCGATTCAGATAATCCCAAAACTTATGTGACATACCTTTTCGAATTTAGTATCACTTATAATCGGGTTACCTATGCAAAAAGGTTTATCAAAAAACCGTCTAAGAGTATGTCGCGCGATAGGTATAGGGTTTTATAGATTCTCGTCTGTAAGTATCTAATTTAAATTTGGCCTTTTTACATATATATTTTACCATGTCTAGACGGATTTTCTTTTTAGCATTGGGTATTAGTCAGGTCAAATGCCAATCATACTCAACAAATACGTTATTAAAGAAATTATCCAACATTACCTATTGTTCAAAAGTTCGGCTTTCCTTTGAAAGGTTACCAAATTGTGACATTCCAAATACAATTTATATTCCAAAAAAAAATACAAAGTGCTTACCTTCTTGTACGCATTTCTAAATTACCATCCATTAAGTACACGCACAACATCGACTACATATGTATGTAGTATTAAATATCCTCAACAATATAATCAATCCTTTAGCTTGCCAATATCCCCCCTGAGCTATTCCTCTAGGGGTAATCACTGGTAAAAAATATTTTTCATCACATCTATTCGAAAAGGACTACTTGGTTCGCCTTTAAGTGCGGCCAAAGGTTGTGTTTTCTATAAGGAACTTTATAAGTGCACCGGAATAATCTTTGCCGCGCACTTTTTAAAATTGAAACATATAAGTGCGCCGGAATGAATTTTGCCGCGCACTTTTTGAATTTGGAAGTATTAGTAATGTTAGTGTTAAGCGCCAAGAAAATGAATGAAAAGAATGAAAATATAAGTTTTCACTTGTTTTATTATTAGATACCTTTTAATTTCAATTTAGTTGTTACACTACGTTTTATTAAATAACTAGAACACCATAGCTTTTTACCACTAAGACATTTTACTCATTATTGTACCCAACACAATCGTGAACGCGGGTGAAACCGCGGGGCGCAACTAGTTAAATAATAATATTACAATAAAATATGAGGCGCCTTTTATATATCATAGAGGTGATGAAGAGTGTACCACTCGGGCGCAAAATATATTTTTGGCTCGGGCGACGTACATTGAATCCCTCGCTACGTTCAGGATTCTACTAAAGAATCCCTCACTTCGCTCTGGATTCAAAAAAGAGCCCTCGCCGTAAAAATATTATTTTGCTTCCATATGATACAATTAAGGCCCCCGGGAATGCAAAAAGATTTTTTTTTAGAAGAACATTGTGATTGTTCTTAAACCTAGATTAAGTAGTTAAGTAAGCATATCTACTTATTCAAGGAGCAAAAAACTCGTCGTGTACACGCAAACTTGAAAGATTAAAAAGTAAAGAATCACCTCTCTTACATAAATCTGGCTTAACACGAGTTGAGAAGTAGGTATTTAAAAGATCATTACCCCAGAAGTTTTTATAAGACTTCACCCTTGCCGAGTGTTGAAGCTGACTTTGTACAGCCATTATTTGGCTTGGGTACACTACATTACACTGATGTAGTGTTTCGTTCACAGCAGTAAATGAGCTTATGTCTTTTGCTAAGAAATTTAATTCCTGATTTTAACCATATTTCAATGAGTGCAAGGATGAGTTCCTGAAATTTGAAACATCGGGATAATTTTATTAAACGACTTAAAATATATTTCAGTGAAAATTGATTACCTTTCTATTGGACAAATATATTTTTTGTTACCTTGTTAAAGTTGCACGCCATTTTATAGCAAGCAATGGTGACAACGATACCATTTTATGTTACAACATATGTTAAATTAGAATTTAAAAAGTCATTTCCTGTTCTGAAGTACTACAGGGCCTGGTCCACCTGGTCCACAGGCATAAGAAAATGCTAGTAATTAAATAAGATGGAGATAATATTTTGTTAAGTGTAGGTACCTCTCATGCTAGCCGTAGAAGGCGGCGGCTTCTGCGTATGCGCCTCCTCGGAGCGGTGTCTAGCGGGCGGCGCGCGGCGCGGCGACAGCGCCAGCCCCGCCACGCTGTCCGCCACGCCCGCCACATACTGCCCGATCGACGAGAAGAAACTCATGGCAACACTCACACTAACACTAACTTATTCAATGACCATTGTCTCCGCTACTGAAACCACTCGCGCGAACCTAATCCAAAGTACTTTTACATAATTTGGCTCTTCGGCGCCCACCTGAAATGAAAGAAACTTTCGTTATAAAAACATTCCTTGTTCCGACCTCTCACGCAGCGAATAGGTGGACTATTAAAAAAATTAAAGGCGGGGTTCGGAATGGCCGCAATATTTTCTTATAATAAGTCCCGAGCAATAAACCGTTTTATGCCGGCAGTGAATTTCTCTCGGAAGGAATCCTTTGTTATCGCGTACGTTAAAGCAAACCCATAAGACCGCAGAATGTCTATTCATTATTAATTTTAAATTGTATGAATGAAAAAAATGAGATAACATTACCTATTTTATGTAAACACTACTAGATTTTTTGTTAGGTAAGGAAGAGCTGTGTTTTAACTTTACCAAACGAGGTAATATACTGCATCATACCGTATCATCTCGTCTTCCCTTTGCGGATCTAAAATTAGGCCACGTCGTCTACATTTTGAATATTAATTTATAGCTTTTTTATTACTTCCAAGTTATGCCATACTTTACCTATCTTACCTCCCGAGATTCGTAGTAAAATAACCCTTTCTAAGCGCCTCAATTCATAACTCAAAAATGGTGTCTGCGGTAAATGAAGGAAAGCAGTTTCCCAATAAATCAATTATGTTTCCCAGGTGTTGTTTTCAATCCTCTGATATTGAAAATTGACGTCTAATCTATCACCGGTTGCAGAACCGAGAACGACAAAGATTTCTAACGATATCTTGAGAAATCCGAGAAAATTTTCTTCAAGATGTTTAGACAAAAAGTGCTTGATGAATACTTTAATTTCCATTCCCGTGACAGTAGCGCTAAGTGCTGATATCTGTCTTCAAGGTTAATTATTAGGCACTGAGTAAACAGCTTTTTTAAAGATTTATTCGAGTGATTTATTCGGATAACATTGATTTTTTATGATGTTATCTTATCTTGTTAGCATTAATCAGTTGGCACGTCGTAGGTATGTTGTTAGTCGAGTGTAATAAACAATCCCAAGCATAGGAGCAAAATTATTGGCACATGGAAGAGATGCCTTTACAGTATACAGCAGAACCTCGATTATCCGGCTCTCGGTTATGCGGATACGAGATTATCCGGACTACCATCCAAGATCAACAAAAATATTTTTCAAGTTAAATCCATACGTAGATGAACGTTTGTCAGAAGTTTTTTATCCCGCCCGCGCCCCGCTCTTACGCTGCTCTTTGCAAATCGTTAGGTTTTGTTGCTAAGTGCTAATCTACTCTGCGGCGGTAAGTAGCTGCGCGATTTCTGAACTTAAAAAATGTCAAAGCGTAAACTAGTGTTGGGATCGCTTAGTCATAGAATAAATATTAATGGTTCATTAAAAAGAAGAGAAACCTATAGTAAGTTAGCTTAGTTAGTAAGATAATAAGACAAACAGCTAATTCGATTATCCGGATTTTCACATCCTATATAGAACGCTCAACGATACGAATTAGTCCGGTTAATTGAGGCTCTAGGCGAGCTATATATGATTGTAATGATGATGTTATGTATGAGAGCGGAGTAACTCAACTATTCGTCGAAATTGATAAACACTCTAAGAGCTAACCACCCGGAGGATCTTAATATTCCTCAATAATCAAAACGAAAAAATGGCTTCAACTGTTTTGTGATGATAACAGGCTGTCAGTTCGTTGGGCTACAGAAAAAATCCCTACACAGAAACAATAGCTTTTAATTTATTTTTATATCCACTGCCACCACAATTTTTTGTCGATGTATTATTATACACGACGTAGTAGGAGTACCTACTACTGCGGTTGGTTAGTAAACCAAATTGGTATAGTATAGGCATATTTTCTCGATATTTGAACGTTCTATCATCATTCCCTAATTGAATTGAATGGCCAATTTTATAAAAAAAGAAAATGTACATAACAAAATAACGTTTTGCATTGAACTATTATAATACTATCTACGACTATACCTACCATTAATCAGTTCTCAAAATTTGGATAAATATTCTCAACTACAATAGTTGTGAATAATGTAAAATTTGGCGGCACATTTCTTTAATGAATTTCCAAAAACCTCATAAATCTCTCAACATGCTAGGGTAAACTCACCAGTACCTGGCCGTGTTCAATAACTGGCCAGTCTCGGTTTAATAAGAAGAAAATAAGAGTTACATTCGTTAGATTCCCTCTAGGATGTTAGATTGTTTTTAAATAATCACTTAATCTTCTGGCTTTCATGTAAGTTCCATTCATTTTCTACATTACTACTAACGCAAAAGTTATTGGCAACTCTTACACAGTCGGTGTGCAATTCTCGATGTTTATGATTATCTCTAACGAAAAACGTAACGCAGGAGTAAGTCTGCAAATCAGATTTGATAGTTATTTTTTCAGTGAAATTTGACAAATTATGGTGTTTTATAGAGTACAAAGAATAAGAAATAATATTAAGAACGAATAATGGCATATTTTTATTGGGTATAGTATTTGATGTGGTGGCCAGTAACTGATAACTGATCACAAAACATCTTTCTACGATTCTTCTTTCTATGTGGAGGTTGTCAGACTTTGGAATGACTTAACTTTAGAAATTAAACGTTCACCTTCCTTGAACGTTTTCAAGCAACTTGTGAAAGCTCACTATCTGAAATCATAATGCTACTGGTTCCTTTCGCTACTATTTTATAACGTAGGTATGTATATATGTAGGTAGGTATATGTATAATTATATTTATATATTATAACGTATATATGTGAGTATATTTAAAACTTAGATTGAATTAAGTATGTTTAGTTTATTATTTATAGGCGTTTTCTTTTGTTAATATGTATTTAAGGCCACTATTTCTTGTTCTTATCAGTTCGTATTCGTGCAAGGTTGCTTAGAAGAAAACGCCTTGGGTGATAAGGCCGCCTTTATACTTTATAATCATATTTTTATTGTTTATTTTTCATATTGTGGTTGTAAATAAAGAGTTTTGTCTGTCTGATAACGATTTAGTGCACATTTTTGTTACTGGCCAAGTGTGCCAGTTTCTAGATTTTTACCTAACATGTCCGTATCTTCAAATAAAGACGTTATTTATCAATGGCATAAGGATTTTAATTGAATGTAAAAACATCAGTTCAAATAACCATCTCCTTTCAGTTACTGGCATAGGTGCAAAAAAAATCCTCCTATGCCAGTAACTGAAAATTTTACATGGCCAGTTACTAATTATATCCCTTAAATTTTATAGATACCCGCAAAATGTTTAAAACAAGACAGTATCAGACACATAAAATTCACTATGAGCTTTATTTTGTTTGCTATGATGCATGCTTAAGCTTTAATGTGAGAAATTGTAAAAATGCTCACATTTTAAGAAAAAAATATTATTTTTAACTATGACGCCCCATTTTTGTGTCATAAATATTACAGGATAAGCAATAGCGACTCATTTGATTCACAGTCTAACGAGATTTTTAAGATCGTTACATTGTTAGCATCCCTGCATCAATATGATTTCTTAGAGTGAAATAATTTTCAAAAAACATAAGCTATTTTTTTATGATGTCACAACTTTTCACTACGTTACCTATATTCAACGTAATATCATGGCTAAACGGTTATCAACAGGAACTTACAATTTAACGTGTCATCCGAGCCACGGTAGCACTCTGTTGGAAAATGCCACCCGCGGTCAACCATCCAAATACTGACACTTCAGGCGGCCTAAAAACTCTGACACCAAGGCTAGCCACTCGGCCTATACGAACTTACTCAACGTAATGAAAATGCGTTTTTACCGGCGATTTTGGCGAATTCGACCTTATAAGCCCGGAAAACGAAATGTTGAAGGACAAAATTGTCCCGGTAGTTCTATACCCCCCTAAAATTACTTATATAAAACTTTTGGACCAAGTTTTGTGAAGATTCGTTGAAAAATGTGCCTAGTAGAGGAGAAGCAACATCTAAACTTACATACATCCTGACAGAAAAAACCGGACAAGTGCAAGTCAGGCTCGCACACCGAGGGTACCGTACAAGTCCAGAAAATTTCACAAAATTGGGAAGTAAGTTGTTAAAATCTCTATACTATAACCATCGACATTTTTATTACACTTTTCTCGTCATACATGGAAAATAACACATTGTTAAAATAATTCGACTGCCTCGGTGGCTCAGTGGTTAGTGACCCTGACTTCTGGATCAGAGAGGCGTGGGTTCGATTCCCACCAGGGCAAGCATTTTTGTGATGAACATAGGTGTTTGCTCTGTGTCTGGGTGTTATTTAGGTACTATCTATATAAGTATGTATTTAAAATAAGTATATGTAGTATATCAGTCTCTGGCAGCCATATCACAAGCTTTGCTTAGTTTGGGGTCAGAGACCGTGTGTGAGATGTCCCCCAATATTTATTTATTTATATTTATTTAATTAAAAACGTGTTTTAGCATGTGCTAATGAAGTTCTTTTATATGATATCATACATGATACTATTTACTCACTTTGAATTTTCAACCCATATTTTGTGAATTTTTAGACCCTATTTTTTTGTGATTTAAATTAAAATAAACAATTTTCAGATTTATTCCTTTATGTGTAGTCTGAGGCAATGCTTCTCGCCAAATTTCATAATTCTATGTCAACGGGAAGTACCCTGTAGGTTTTGATTTTTGTGAGTGTCGAAATATGCGGTTTTTTACGACATAAACTGCTCTTACTTTTTTAAACGATAACTGAGAAGTTTTTCTTTTACACAACTGCAAGAGACCATAGATATACGTATACAGTTTAAATTTCAACTTGATATCTTTACGCGTTCCCGAGATAGAGAGTCTTGACATACACACAGACGGACAGACGGACAACAAAGTGATCCTATAAGGGTTCCGTTTTTTTCCGTTTGAGGTACGAAACCCTAAAAAATAAATTTTGCAACCTTTCAATTTTCCCTCGCTTCGCGCGCTAGGTCTACAGTACAAAACATCTTAGTATATTTATGACTATTTCTCTATGGCTGTTGCTGAGTATTTTTATACCTAGCATGCGATAAAGCAGAAGAACTACCATAATATCACAGCTAAGGACAGCGGAAGCCACACGCCGCGTGGCGCGACATCAATTACGAGCCTAAATTTATTATCACTAGCAGGAACCCCGAAGGCCAAAGTTCACGAAAAATAAACTGAGACTTTTTCGGCACAAGATTTATTAACTGACAATGAAGGATTCGAAAAGTCTATGAGCTGGCACGAACGAGTTGGCAATACATTAGGTAGAATCTAGGTATGTTAAGTTGGTCGGGATGAGAATAAAAAAAATAAAATTTTCGTAGTTTAATGGACACAATTTGCGTGTAAAATAGTTACTTCAGTAAGTCATAGGTAAGTCAAACACAATATTTTGTGTTAAAAATATATCGTATCGCATAAAAACGCTTTTTAATATATTAAAGTTAGTTTATATGTTATTTTGTTTGTAATGGTGATGTAGTTTATTGGTATAATGAAAGGTCACAATTTTTTTTAGCTGTATGACATGTGACAATATGATGAATTTATAACAATAAGTAGGTACTTTATATGATGAATTTATAACAATAAGTAGGTACTTTATTTCCTTTCTTTATTTAGGTTAACACAAGTATAGAGTTCGAGTTTTCAAATGAATTCAAAAATTAGAATTGAAATGTGGGTACATGATGGTTCAACATTTTTCAAATCAAAATTTAATAGTTTTATGTTCATTAGGGAAGTGCTTAGAATAATAATTATTTTTCCCTAAAAATGGCAACAGACAGCTTGTACAGAACTCGAATAGTTCGCACGGATCGACGTAGTAATTTTCACATTATTGTTGTACTGTACTGTACTGTACTGTACTAGCCTTTTTTAATAGTCCACTGCAGGACGTAGGCCTACCCACGAAGGGTGATTGGGCCATATCCACCACGCTGGCCCAGTGCGGGTTGGTGGATCCGCATACGCCATCGAATTTCTTCTACGGACATATGCAGGTTGCCTCACGATGTTTTCCTTCACCGAAAAGCCAGTGGTGTGAAATTCCGTACATAAATTCCAAAGAACTCATTGGTACGGGACCGGGGATTTGAACCCACGACCTCACGATTGTAAGGCGGGTGTCACTACCTCTTGACCACCACGGCCTCAAAATAAATTTTACTTACATTATTGTTGATTAATTAAAAATTGGCATAGCCGATTTGGATCAAATTAAAATTAAATCACCTATAAAGAAAAAAAAACTAAACAAAAAAAGAATTATCAAAATTGGACTATTTTGTTAAAAGTTATGCGTGGTCAAACATAACAAAAATATACGTATTTGTAAGTTGCGTCGGTCAATAAAATAAGCATTATTATGAAGCAACTCAACAAAACGGTCTGGATGGTTAAACACGCAGACTTTGATAAGCAAAAACAGAGGGACCGCGTTAAGCCATTCCATAACGTTTCACATTAGTTCATTTAAACTCCTGTGTTAAAACATTTTTATTTAACTTCACTTGGTATATTTGTTTGCCTAGAATTATAATTGCTTCAAAACTTGCGACAGTTTTTTCAACAATTTATTCAAAACTGGTTGGTTTATTTAATTTTGCACGAATTGAATTGATGTAAAAATACAAAATAGTGATATTTTGGTGATATTTTTCTCAGAAAAAAACAGTCACGTGAGAAGAAAAAAAATATGTGTAGTGCAAGCAAGGTAAAACGTGAAGTTTATCCAATACCATCACACAAATTCGATGGAGTGGTTCGTACTTTACAACGAGTAACCTCTTCGAGTTTAGACTCATTCAATTGGTTTGACGATGACTAGCCAAAAACTTTTCTTATACTCGTACTTCACTCATTTCTTCACATTTTAATTGATCAATAAATCTTTATGTAATAAATCTTAGACCTTCAAGGGTTTATGGACGGTCCAATTACTTTTTCATGTAGTTGTTGTGTAGTTTTTGCATACAAAGTAGTATTGTATTTTGTTGTAGTTAATAAAGAAAAAAATCAATAAACATTTGTTCAACTATGACACGATTATTAGATTTATTTAAATAACTCGTACTTTACCTGAACACATTATCAAATTATATAAAATCTAGTGAAACTAACTTGTTTGCATCAAATTACAACGAGGCTTAATTAAGTTATTAAAATTCTGTCAGAGGCCGCTATGAAAGAAATAATTTTGCGAAAGGGCGTGCCTTTACAAAGGTATCCTCGGTAAAGGGTTAATGGACATTTAGGGAGTGCCCAGATGGCCACCGCCAACCGCGACGTCTTTGATATTGGAATAGTTTCATATAGATATACCATTACTACATACAACTATAGACTACTAAGTTCAATCTTTAGTGTACTTGTACCAGCCTTTTTTAATAGTCCTCTACAAGATTACCCACGAAGGTTGATTGGGCCATATCCGCTGGCCCAGTGCAGGTTGGTGGATTCACATACGACATACGCCAACGAATTTCTTCTATGGACGTATGCAGGCTGCCTCGCGATGTTTCCTTCATCGAAAAGCCTGTGATGTGAATTTATACCTATGGTTAACCAACTAACTACTAACCGGTTTATTTCTATTTAAAATTTATTTCTAATCACGACAATATATAAATGCAACTACTTAAACTACTAGAGTTTAAGTAGTTTATATATATATATATATATATATATATATTGTCGTGATTAGATAAGTCACTAACCTATATATTGTAACAAAATAAACATAGATGCTTAAGAGTTTATCTTATGTATATCGTACCGTAATACAATATGAGCAACATTTACTGCAGGCACAGAAAAAAGTTTCAGACTTGATAAACTGCATGGAAGAGTCGTTTTTAAGGTTCCGTACTTCAAAAGGAAAAAAAACCGGACAAGTGCGAGTCAGGCTTGCACATCGAGGTTTCCGTACAAACATATTGTTAAAATAATTAAAAACCTGTTTTAGCATGTGCTAATGAAGTTAATTTTATATGATACCTTACATGATACGATTATTTTTTGAATTTTGAGGCCCTATTTTTATGTGATTTAAGTAAAAATGTACAGTTTTCAGATTTATTCCTATATGTGTACTCTGAGACAATGCTCTTCGTCAAATTTCATAGTTCTATGTCAACGGGAAGTACCCTGTAGGTTTTAATTTTTGTGGGTGCGGCTTTTACGACATAAATTGTCCTTAAAAATGTAAAGTATTTAACCAGCTAAGTACCCATATAAATAAAATTTATGACGTCAATGGACAAGTGTCACCACAACCTTTTCAAAAATGCTAGAACAATCTTGATAGTCACAGCTCTTTGATACCGTAGGTATATCATTTCCCAAACAAAGCTATCCATAATGGGCGCAACTCTTTGATCCTCGCTATGCCTTATCTAATCACCCCAATCAGTTCAGCTTTTAAACTAGTCGAGTTTGTTCCTACAGCTTTATTACCCTCTTCGTTACATCAGAAGTTAAATTCAGTCCCGGGATAATTCTGTGAAAATATTCAATTATAACCTTTCGGGGGAACTTTTTCTCTCAATTAATTTTTTGCCGCGATTTTTGTGAAGTTCGTAAAACAATTACGTTTTCATGCAAACCGACGTGGAACTGGCATTATTCGATTTATCTCAGTAAAAGTATTTGGAATCAGGTTAGCACACGTACAGTTCTGTAGTCTGTAATTTATATGCCATCTTCAATACAATTGAACTTGCTCTAACTCTACCTACGCGTAGGCATTTCAAATGAAATTACCTACGTTAGAAGAATAACTTAGTTTACAACAATAAATTATAAGCTGCTAATGTACTGTACTGTACCAGCCTTTTTAGTAGTCCACTGCAGGACGTAGGCCTACCCACGAAGGGTGATTGGGCCATATCCACCACGCGGGCCCAGTGCGGGTTGGTGGATTCACATAAGCCATCGAATTTCTTCTACGGACGTATGCAGGTTGCCTCACGATGTTTTCCTTCACCGAAAAGCCTGTGGTGCGAAATTCCGTACATAAATTCCAAAGAACTCATTGGTACGGGACCGGGGTTTCGAACCCACGACCTCAGGATTGTAAGGCGGGTGTCACTACCTCTTGACCACTACGGCACGGCTAATGTAGTAACTACCTATCTATGGGCAGTGTATACTAGTATTTTGAATTTCGTCATACTGAGATTCTTTCAGTCGTTTTAAGGGGATCGTTCCCGTATGTTCTACTAGTAGAATTAATGGTACAAATCGGTTAGAATTCTCGATATTTGGTGCGCTATGTTCGCGGGTAAACTGTTTGTTTTAAAATGTTTACTTTTTAAGAAGTTGATTAAAAAAGTAAATATTTTATTTTTATCATTAAGTGCATTGTATATAATATTCCTTTAATGGCTGTGGCGGTAAATTGTGTGTTCTACGAAGGAGCTACGAGCGTACGTAGCATTGCAGGCAGAGTTGAAGTAGTCATAAATATTGTTGTTTGAGAGAAATTAATAATACCTACTCATTATCATTTCAATCTAAACACGTCGAAATTCAATTTCACTCAGCGTAAATAATATTTTTACGACTGGCACATAATTATAGGTAGGTACGAAATATCTGCTAGATAGATGGTCTGTAATTTCTGTGCAACAACCAACATTTCTTAGTATTTTTCTTATGAAATCTTTACTATAATATATCCTATACTCTGAAAATGTTTTTGGTATATTATTTTTGCGCTTTTTACTCGTTCACGTAGCAACAGAAAAATTTGATATTTAGCATATACACAGTGGAGTCACTTATGCTACTTTTTGTTCTGGTAAAATAAAAGGTAACTATTGGATCAAAAAAACAAAAACAATACACAAAAATCAAAATATCACGAGAGCGAAGCCGCGGGCAAACACTAGTTTTATTATGTATCTGAATGAGATTTATATAATTTTATATCTTTTATGACAAGCGAAATATGTATAAACTAAATAAAAGATAAATGCATAAAAGATGAAACTTCGCTTACTCGTGAAGTCGTCGGTAGTTCGAATCAGAATCAGAATATCGTTTATTGCTATAAAACTGGTACATATGTTGTTAAATCGAATTTTCAATTAAAGATAAATCCTTTGTAACTATTTCTAAATAATCAAAGGATAAATCCTATGTAATTATTTTAGAACAGTCCCGAACAACGCGCGGGAGTAATACGTAGAAACAAAAGCTCGGTTTGATTTGAGTTGGCAGAACTCAAATTCAAGGATTTTATTATTCGCTGTTGCCACTCCCAGGCATGTTCGCTTTAACTTTATCACTGAATTTATAATTACCACTTATGTTTACCTACTGACATGCCTAATTGCCTACATTGTAAATAATGTGATTTACATACAATGACAATAATATTGAAACAAAGTGTGATTGCTACACTACCATTTACATTTTTGAGAATTTTCTAATAATCATGTATTGCATCAGAATATATCTACATGAACGATGTCATACGCAGGGCTTTTGTCACCGCCAATATCGCAGCCGTACTCGAACCCAGTGGGCTCGCGCGTGGTGATGGCAAAAGACCTGACGGCATGACGCTGGTCCCATGGACGGCCCTTAGTATGGGACACATCTAGAGTGTCACATCTATCTGAGACTCAGAGTAGGGCGTAGGCGCGTTCGTGGAGTGGCGGCCAATTCGGCGGAACAGCACAAGCGGCGCAAATATACTAACCTCGGTAGTGGTTACATATTTGAGCCATTTAGAGTTGAGACTTTGGGTCCGTGGGGGCCGGGAGCTTATCTGGTTTTCAAAAGTCTTGAGCGTCTGGTGGACGCGACGCGTGACCAAAAAGCTGGTGTTTATTTGGCTCAACGTATAAGCATTTCCATTCAGCGTGGCAATGCTGCCAGCATGCTGGGCACGCTGCCAACTGGCAGTGGGCTTGATCATTTGGATTATCTTTAGACCTTCAAGGGTCTGTGGATGATCCAATTGCTTTCTATGTAGTAGTAATGTAGGTAGTTCTACATGAATAAATAATACCCGATTATAAAGGGTTATTCCTAAACAACTAAGATCTTTTAAGGGGCTTATTCTGTACATGAAAACTAACAACTTTTGTTCTAACTCAAAAAAAATTGTTGTTCTATAGAAAAATATTGTTCACCCGCGACAAAATGTATGGAACAGCTGATTTTTTTTGAGCTTTGACAAAAGTCACAGAACATAAGTTGTTAGTTTTGATGTACAAAATAAGCCCATAAAAGGAAGCTAATTGATTAGGAATAAAATTATTTGAAATTATTCTATGAAGCTATTAAGTACAATTTATGTAATACTAGCGACTCGCCCCGGCTTCGTACAGGTGTAATATAGTACATATAAACTTTCCCCTTAAATCACTCTATCTGTTACAAAAACCCGGATCAAAATCCGTTGCGTAGTTTTAAAGATATAAGCATACATGGGGACAGATAGCGACTTTGTTATATACTACGAGTCTGTAATGATGATGTAGTGAATATGTCGTAAAGAGGCAAAATAACATACCTCCAAATCTTTAAAACTCAAAATATATGTAAAGTTATTATTTATTTAGTATTTATATTCCTATTCATAATTTCTTCCAGTTCTCCACAAACTGAAAAATAATGTTCTCAAGTTTCTATTGAAAATAATATATTTATCGACAAACTACACAACAATAGCAAACGAACGCCCTATAGTACTTCTATTGTCGAATAATAACATACATGGTTCCGCAATCCCGACCTAATTGTCATGGAGTTTAGTGCGTGTGACAAAATGGGTTACCAACATAACGAGACAACATTGTCCTCATATCGCCAGGGGATAAAAGATATCGCACAAACATGATTACGACATGCCAATACTTTCCTAATCATGGGCCGCGCTTAGCTCACCCAACATAATAAAGAGAAACCAGCTAAAAGGAAACGTTGAAGCTGGATGACTACCTAGTAATTTACCGATTGGTTTACTCTTGGATAACCAAGTTTTTATGGTTTAGCCATTATAAAAAATTCAAATTAATAAAAAAGCTAAAATAAAATGTAAATGGCCAATTTATAGTCCACTTTT